>CM045771.1:5571675-6195623 GCA_025200525.1 Camellia lanceoleosa
TTAGAGTCCTACTAGGATTGTGCCATGGTTGTGATTCCTAGGAGGACTCTTATAAGAGTTAGAATCCTACTAGGATTGTGCAGGACATAATTTATAAAAAGCTCATAACGGGACCTATAAGCGAAGTATCACAACTTTGACTCTCAAATACAGGCTTTTCATCTATTGTTTATTCTTGACCTAGGCATCGAGAGGTATCCGGCACACACGCCGCTATCTCACGTTTGTGTTTTCGGGAGTAAAGTAGCGACATTTGGAGGCGCAAACTTGATCAACAGGATTATATGACAAGATTATTTCATGCTCAGATAGTGCCTTTGTTATCCATTATTCTTGAATACATGTAGGCGGCATATACAAAGTTGAGGTTATCAATCTTGAATTCTGATTGCAATTGGAACTTCTTGACTTGCCTGCATATATGTTAACTTGTCTCTCTTGACCATTGTCATTGCATTCCAGTTTTCGAAGTATTCTGATGGTAAGTTTCTTGAGAAACCATTGTCAGAGAGGTCAATGATGCGCAATTTTACAAAATTTAATTTGGCTTGAGAAGCGTTAATGGCACCATGAAATCGTGAGATTGCAAAATAAGAACTTGTAACATAGGAAGTGCTCCAACCAAGAGGGAAAAGTATCCTCCATCTGATTATTTCCAAGAACAAGAATCTCAAGCAATGTACAATTTTGCAATGATCTTGGCACCAGCCCATGTAAATGATTTTGACTTAGATCAATCATCTTCAAGTTGATTCCATCATGTGAGGAATAATGCCGTGAAAATTGTTGAGACTTAGATTGAGCACTAACAGAGAATCACTAAAATTGGACAAACATTCAGGAATTGTGCCACTCAAATTATTATCAGACAGATCAAGAATTTGAAGAGAACTATTGTGACAGATTGTTGATGGTGGAATTTCTCCAGATAAAAGTTACGAGGACCGATAAACATGGATGGACGGTGGTGGAATTGGTAGTGATCCTTACGATATTAAAATTTGAGGTCTAAAGATATTAGTGACCACCATGGAATGACATCTCGATCTTTGTTCAAAACACAATCGAAAAATTTTCGAAAAGGTCTAATTCATTACCATAGTTTCTTTCGACTTGTTCCAAAACCAAGTTGGTATTTCACCATGAATTTTGTTATCACTAAAAGAGAACATCTCCAATTCGCCCTGATCTGTAGGAAATTGGGGAACTTCTTCAAGTTACACGATGCCAATCCTAGAATATTAAACTTGAATAGTAGCATTGGTACTATTTTTTGGTAAGCACCAGATTAATTTGTTGGCTGACAAATCAAGGTGAAGAAGGTTTCAGTGCTTCAAAAAAATGTCAAGCTTGACTTTACCACCCAAGTTGTTTCCAGCAAAATTAAGATCTTCAAGATACTTGAGTTCAGATATTGAGCTTGGAATCATGCCTTGTAGTTGATTGTCTGAGAGTTCTAAAAGAGTTAATTTGGTGAGGTTCATAAGCCAAGATGGAATTTGACCAACTAATTCGTTTGATTTGAGAGACAAACAGGATAGTTGGGTCAGGTTAGCTAAAAACTGTGGTATCTCACCACGTATTTTTTATATCTACAAGGTATAATCTAGGGAGTTTGGATAGCTTACCAAGTGTCAAAGGTAAAATTGGTACATCAAAATTATTTTCACGAAGGTCTAAGAAAGTTAGTTGTGATAGGTTTCCCAGCGATGTAGAAATTTGCCCCCAAAATTGGTTCGAACCAAGGTCCAAAACAGTGAGTTTGGTCACACTACCGAGCGAAGCTGGAAGCATCCCAGAAAATTTGCATCCTGATAAATCCAAAAAACTTATGGATTCAAGGTTACCTATTGAATCGGGTACAATTCCGGAGAAACTCGTCCCCTATATTGACAATTCCTTTAGGGGACTACTATGGTGAAATTTAGGCAGATTACCAGTGAGATTGTCATTTTCAGCCATGCTTAGAATCTGAAGGTTTAGTAGTTGAAAAATGGTTTTTGGGAATTCACCATACAACTGACAACTCTTAAGAAAAAGAGTTGTTAGTGAAGACATATTCGACAAAGCACGAGTCACTGTAGAAGATATATTCACCGAATAGAGGTCAAGTACCTTCAAGTTGGTATGATTTTGAACTAGGTCTTACAAATTAGGTTTTTCAAGTTTCAGCTCATTTCCAGAGAGATCGAGGTAAACGAACTTTGAAAGATATGAGATATTTGAAGGGATTTGACCAAAAAATGCAGAGCAGAATAGGTCTAGACTAGTTAGCCTCGAAAGGTTTCCGATTCTAGGTGGGATTTGAGAAAAATTGAAGTGATTGTTAGAAAGGTTCAGCCTCTAAAGGTGAACCAAGTTGAAGAGGCTACTATTGGAGTTGATAAAACTGTAGAGAAAACTGCTGTTGAGGTCGAGGCCAACCACATGACCACTGTCATGGTCACACTCAATGCCATCCCATGAGCAACAATTATCGCTTTTTCCTTTGAACTTCTTCCATGATTCAACCTTTGAATAAGCTGAAGGATCACCTGAAGCAGACTTGTTAATAAAAAAGCTATGCTTGAACTGGAGCAAGGATGAACTCTCATCTTCAGGCCATAGTGGCTGCGTAGAAGAGGAAGAGTTAGTCAACATTATAAAAAGATGAAAACAACAACACAAAAGCATGAACACATGAAGATAGAAAGATGAACCCATGTTGCATAACAAACTAAGTTACCAATCTTGGATGATGAAGCTAATGGCTGTGATGTGCTTTTATAGTTGGGATTAGAGAGTCTCAAAAATACATACTAGCATGCATGACACCATCAAAAAAAGTCTATAAACAATGGGTAATGCTAGACACCTCAGTTCTATCAAAATTTCTACTAAATATCTCACATGAGTGTGGGATCTACACTCATGTGAGACATTTAGTAGAAATTTTGATAGAAGTTTTGGGGTTTCTAGCATTTTCCATAAACAACAAGTGTCAATGTCATTGTGTATAAAAAATTAATAATTAAAGAGTGGTGAAAAAATTGATAAATAATCTTTTACCTATATTATCCTCACCTAATAAAGACTTAGAAAAGATTTGTGCAAATTAAAGAGACAAAGTAAATCATGACCCCACAAATAACTAGTGCTTAGAATTCCTAACCAGTGATTAAGAATTCAGTTTACAACATATTCCATTATAATTAGGCATTTTCATTTAAATTTTCATTGAAGGGATAAAAAAAAATATCAAATATTATTGCATTTTTTGTATCATATGGTATGTATCAATCGGTATTAGTTATTAGTAGGGGAAAGGGTAACACAAACACATTGAACTTGTAACTTCCCATCGCAAAACGTCATAGACTTCAATTGTTAAATATTTATTAGGTCCGTTTAGATAGATGTGACTTTTAAATAGAGGGATTTGAGATTAAATATTAGATGTTGTGGGTTAGTGGGGGTAGGGAGAATTAACAAGGGAGATTACTTGAACCCGAGCCACTTGGTTGGCAAGCCAACCTATATGTATATGCCATTAGGCTACAAGGCCTTTGGCTTATTATGATTTCAAATAGTGTAATTTTCATTTTACCTTCTAAATTATCACTCAAAAAACAATTTAACTTATATATATTTATATTAATTTTATACTTTAATAATTCGATTTTGAATCAATTTTATCTTTATTGTCCATTGTTGTTTATAATAAAAGCAATTTCTTGATGTGGCATTGAAACTTCTTTTGAAGTTTTATTTTAATCTCCTAAATTATTCCAAAAAATTAATTAGACCCTGAATATATGAGAAAAAAAAATTAATTTACATATTAGATTATAATTTTTTATCTGAACAAAGGAAAATAAATAAATTTCAGCAAAAAATTAATATATTTGGGCTATCGAGTATTCTTTAAAGGGTTGTTACTAGTTTTAGCATCGAGTGCCCTTTGGTCAATGATACAACCAGGTAAGTATTAACCTCTGTATTGCAAGTTAAGATCTCTAGATATTCATTTTCAACGTTTAATATTGTTTTTCAAATTTTGGACAATGTTTATCTCAAAATAAGTATGATCTAAATTTTTATGTACACAATTTTCAACATACTACTAATCCATCAGTTCTATTGAAATTAATATGAGAAATAGGCCTGCTACAATTTTCAAGAGAGAGAGAGAGAGAAAGAGGGATAGGCTTGAAATTAATATAATCTAATTTTTTCTACATTATTTTTTTTGTCTCTGCTGTATTTTCGAAACTCACCACTCCCAACCCATTTCTGAGTAGGTTTAGAAAACATAGCACAATAAAATTATCATGGGAAAATGTAACATAAATTGAAAATAAAATAAAATTACAATTTCTTACTCAAAAATGTCTTATGTGATAGTCACATGACAATTTTTGTTGAGTAATTTGGCCACGAGCAAAAGGCCTCTAAAAATGATTCACAACTAAAATTACAAATCTTATAATTAATCAACATGATTCACAACTAAAATTACAAATCTTATAATTAATCAACATGATTCACAACTAAAATTACAAATCTTATACATACTTTTTAATTGGTGTGTAACAACTATTTTCCAATAATTAAGGATGCTTGTTTTAGTAGTTCTGATCTATATATTGTAACGCCCCAAAAATTGGGCAGGGTATATCTATTTATACAACAAAACCTACCTGATAAACAAACACATATATATAGCTAACTATTCCATACATCCATTTCCATTAAATCCTAAATTCCAAATACATAGTGTTCACATCTCAATGCCCTAGTTCCAATCCCAATCATACATTTTTACAACAAGTATGCAATGGAAGCCAAATAGATAATAAGTGCCCTACAGGCTTACAAATTTATCCAAGAACATTCTTGGTTACACAAAATGGAGTTTCAACTCAATGCAAATACAACCCTAGGCTTACATTCAACAAATAACAATAAAACAAAAATGAAGTCTCAACTCCGAGTCCTCCCAAGTCAATGCTTTAGTGAAGGCATAGCACTTTTCAAAAGGTTTCCCTTATAGGGTGAGCCACAACCTAGTAGAGATATACTACACAATATATGAACCATGACAAGACTAGAGAGGAGTATGCTCATGCCATGCTCATGATAAAACAATTTATCTCTCTTTTTATAAAACATGCAATGCTGAGATGCAACAACAGACATAAAGCCATTTCCATTTTAAACCATATCTGTTACATGAATACAAGCTCTGTGAATCTCTAGGTGAGTGTCTCCAAGTAGGCCCTAATGTATTACCACTGTCATTTTTACCAGCAAACTGGAAGGCTCAATACTTAACTGCGCAGTTCTACACCAACTACCCAAATTCACCAAGTATTCATCCTTTCGCAAACAGATACATTTCTAAAACATTTCTCAAAAACAGATACATTTCCAATGAAATGAATGTAATTCAATGTCCAATGCAACAAATGAGGAAATGTGGTTCAATTTACCTAAGTCTTATGCATTTCTACAACAATCATGGCTATCCTCCACAGATAGCCCAAAACAAATATTTCTAAATAGATATTTAAACAATTAAATTTCAAAATTTTTGATAAATACAATTTATTCCATATCTCATCAAATATGAACAACTACACTAGTTTTCATATCACAATCACGTCCAGTAACCTCTCAAGGTCCATTTTTAACCGTGTCGGTTTTATTCCAACAGATACATTAAGCAAAATAATACCGTTAATGCCTAAGAAAATATCATTTTCTTTCCAAACTCATTCTCCAAGCATTATTCAACTATGACATCTTATTTTGATCAAAAGTCCCAAAAGTTAAACATAATTCCTTTGTTTTCTTTAAAAATGCTCTTTTGGTCGCAAACCGGTAAAAACTTCAAAACCGATTGAGTCGAAGTCCGTTTTTGTTCAAATTTAAGACATAGCTCTTTCATAACCTTACAAACATATTCTAAGTTTACACTTTCGCAATTTGGGCATCAACTCTTTATTTTTCCAAAAATTCTAATTAAATTATATACAACTTTAAGCTCCATATAATCAAGTAAAGGTGCATAAAGATGTGTAGGAAAAATCCTTACCTCGATCTAAGAGCTTCCAAGAAAATAAAAATTTTTGGCGACAAAATTTCGATTCGTTCAGATTAAATCGGAGCCCTCGGAACCCTCTACAATTTGATCTATGGAACTAGGGTCTAAAATCTAACAGGCTTTGATGAAGCAATAATTTTATATAATAAAAAAAATAACCGAAGAAGAATTTTTCAGAAGGGGAGAGATAACTGAGAGAAAGAGGTGTTTGATGGAAACAAACAAAAGCAATCCAAGTCTCCTTATTTCTCTGCCATGTGCTGGCAGAGAAATTGATTAAAAAATTATATATAAACAAAAGCTAAGCAAGTGGCAAACCAATCACCCAAAAAAGGCATGGCTAGCTGTAGACGTCCACGAACGTCCTGGGAGGGAATCTCCCGTTTTGTTCATTTGGGCTCACTACAGTTCGGACTTAATGTCACAGTTCTTAATCTGATCTTGCAAAGTGCAATGCAAGACTGATAAATCACCAAAGAGTCCAAATTTGACAAATCGTTTTTGAAAATCGATTTTTTTGAAAGAAGTCCCAGACATGGACTGCTTTTCCAGATACAGAGTCGCCACCTAAATATTTTTATGGGGGAATTTAGGAAACCCTGACTCGTTGCCTAGGGCCACGTGTCCGTCATCACCAAAGTTGCCTTGGCTCGGGAACTTGGGTACGTTGGGGAAGGTCATCTATGAGCACCCTCGCTCGCAGATCAAAGATCGGCCTCTATTAACCATGATATCTAGTTTTGAAAACATTATTGTGCTCTTATTCCTGTTGATTAGCTAATCTTACTATGTGATGTGCACAACACACAAGTATAGACTAGATCGCCTAATTTGGAACAAAGCATTGCATATCCGCTCGTTTGAAAGACAGTTTGAAATTTGCTACTGGCAAGTAGGCTAAAACACAGATTTCAATGAGTTGTTCCAACTCAAGCAATCCGGCTAAAACACGGATTTCAACGAGTTGTTCCAACTCAAGCAATCCAACCTTCACCCACAGGCATTCAAGCAGTAAATCAACTAAGCAGTTAGCCTCATGGCAAGGATGCTTTCATGTTAACATTCACACTCATGCGAGATGCTAAAGCATAAATACTCACCAAGTACTCCAAGCCAAAACAAGGAACATGTTAGTAATCAAATGTATGATCCAAGTCTGTGTTAAGATGGCTAATGCATCGCAAGCAAAATGCAGCTAGAATAGGCTCGGCTAATCTAAAATGGCATATGAGATGCACAGATGACATGTATTCAAGTTAGATTTGAAATACTATGCAATTAGTATAATGCGCCGAGCCCGGTGCATGCAATACAGATGAATGAATGCACACATGCATAGCATAAGGATGCTAATTGAAATATGCCCTAATACCAACCATCAAAAGCAGGTAAGTAAAAGGGAGAAAGACGTGGGGTGGGAAGACATTCACACACACACGCACACTTATTACAAATTCGCCCTCACTCGGAGGGACCAAAAGAATAATACAGTTTAATCAACTAACAAGCTAATTAAATAGTTACAAACCAATTAATTAGTTAAGCAAATTAACTAAGCTAATAAAGTGATAAAACAGCCTCGGGAAGGGGGTCCAATGCATGGGTGCTCGACTCCACTCGAAAATCCACCGCCATGCACAAGCTGCCTCTGTTTTCATTGTTTTGTGCCTCTAAAAATTGCACAAGTCCCAAGGAGCACTCTTTGAACACATTGGGGTACCACCGGCCATGAGGAATGGTCACCGACCATGGGAAAGTGGTCATCGACCATTGGTATTGCTATCGGCCAGAGATTTGTGGTCGGCCGGCACTCAATGTGGTCGGTCGGCCATCTATGCCTGTAGAATCCTGTTTTGACAACAAGAGAGGACAAGCAAGGTATGGCAATACATTTCAAAGCAATGTGGGCACCACCACACCCCTTTTCATGTTTATGACTCAAAGGGGGATGGTATTCGATTCTCGGGCCACCAATCGCGCATTTCGATGCGTGATGGCCCAAGAAACCAAGTGGGCCATTTCAATGTGAAATGAAATGCACATAAACAAATAATAGGCCCAACCTCTATCACTTGATCAAGAGACAAGGCATGCATGCTCAATGCAATGCAACCTAGGCATGTGAGCTAAGTATGTAACATGAGAATGCCAACAAGCATGTAAACATGCAAACATGTAACAAGTGTGCAAGCTAACAAGCATGCGAAATGCAATGCCAACATGCAAACATGCAAAACATGTAACATGTTAAGCAACCAAAACAAAGAGAAGAATGCATGCCAAATGCACTATCATTTAAGCATGTAACAAGATGTTTATGGGCCAAGTATGTGACCACATGCAAGGCCAATGTACACACAAACATTCATTCACACAAAGTCCAACACTTATGCATCAAATAGCAACTTTTAAGCACACTTAAAAGAGGATAAACATGGACTAATAGCAAGCATAGTAAACTCTAAAAATACATAAGGGATGATGCCAAATCAACCTAACAATGCAAGCAAGGCATGCAATCCAAACCTAAGGACTTAAACTATGGCCAAGTGACACATGAAGCAAATGACCAAAGGGCCATGGGGACTCAAAACCACCCCAAGGTAGACCAAAACAAGGTCAAAGGCACACCTAGATGGCATCTAAATGGCCTAAGTCTAAAGGCATGCACAAAGGTCCAAACATGGAGCATAAGGCACAAGCCTTTTACAGCATTAAAGGGGCATCAAATGTAAGCATACAAGCATATCACAAGGATTGAAATGGTGTTATAAGTGGTGCCAAACCACTAAAACAAGGCAAGTAATGCATGCTCAACACTCACACACCCAAGGCTAACAAGCCAAAATGCAAGGTGGCTATACAAAGCATGTCATGGATGGCCAAAACAACCACAAACAGACCTTAAGCATACTAAAACATGCATAAAATCTTCACAAAGCTTGGCCAAAACAAGTAAGCATAGTAGTCGAAATGCTAAGTACATATTGAGGCAAATAATGGCATTACAAGACAAGTATGCAAGGCAAGCATGGTGTGTCTAAGCCAATTAAAAATAGTGCTATATCATGGAAAAATAAGGACAAATAACAACTAAGACATGGCCAACATGAACTTAATTAAGATGCTCACACATGAGGCTAAAATGGCAAGTATTGAAGGCAACAAGGAGAGGGGATGGCCCTCTCCTTCTTAGGACCTTAAAGCACCATTCCCACCACTGAAATCCCTCTGGATTTCATTGGTGAGGAGGCCAAGACAAGGTGGTCCCGGAGCTCACCAAAAATGCACAAAAATGCGGCCAAATAAGGCCTAAGAGGGATCAAACAACCCCAAACACCAAAGCAACCTTAAACAACTATTTTAAGCACTTAAAATCAAAACTTTTATATGTTATAAATTAAGCTTAAAAACAGATGAAAGGATGGCTAAAAGCCTATGCAAAAAGGGGGTATTTAAAGGGAAAGTTCTTACCCTTGTAGATCTCTTCAAGAACAATGCTCCAGCAGCCTTCCTTAGGTCTAAACTAGCTCAAAACCTTCAAGAATAACCCTTTGGCTCCTCAGCAACCAAGGTAAGGTGTAGAACTAGGTGTCCTAGTGCAAAACTAAGAACAAAACCCCTTTAAACACACACAAAGAGCAAAAGAGAGGGAAAAATAGAGATAGATAGATACACTATTTCTAACCCTAATCTAGACCTCTGGAACTTTTTTGTAACCCTTGAGGAGGGAGGAGAAGCCCTCCTCTTATAGAGATTCACTCTTGCAAAGCTTACAAAACAAGCTAAGTAAGAGGGAACTCCAGGGGGTGCAAAGTGGGTGCCAGCTGGCACAAAATATCTACCAAAAGCAGATAAATAGTGGTCGACCAACAAAAGTGGCCATTTGACCAACAAAGGTGGCCGGCCGACCACCAAGAGTGTCGACCGGCCATCACTAATGGCCGGTGGCAAGAAAACATGGCCGGTGGCCTCAAGCCATGGCCGATGAGGTGTGGGGATGGCCAACAAGCTATTTCCCACCCTCAGAAGCAAAACAACAAGTGTTTGGTGCAAAACCAAACACAAAAGAAGCAAGTTGAGAGATCCTAAGGCAGGGTGCGTAGCCGAGACCTTCGGGAACTCAAAACGAACACAAACATGGATGATCACCGAGTGTTCAAAAGGTGACGTCCAAGTCTTGAGGATGGTCAAAAATGGGGTGTCTACACTAGCAGACTCCACGTGGTTCTATCATCAAGATTGATAAAAATAGCTACAATTAAAATTATGATTTAGCAAAATTATAAAATTTTGTGACATAAAATTATAAAATGGTATAATTTTTGTCATCACAAAATTTAACTCTCATTTAATGATATACATCATAAATATTCACAACTCTTTTATGGTAATCAAATAATAATAATAAAACCACAACAATATTTCATGGTTACTAACTGGTCACGATTCAATCAATTAGGTTCAAAATGAATGGAGTTTAATAATTTAAAATAAATCCCCAACTGAGATTAAAGTTTAAATTCAATTTGATTTAACTCGTTACATATATACTATGTTGTGTATCCTTGCAATTATATAGGGCCATGAGACTTCTTTTTCTTATTTTTTCTCACACGTTTTAGACAAAGTGATTATGTTTTCTCTTCCCATAAAGTAGGGGTCAACAATGGGATGGGTTGGGCTTACCCGGCCGTAACTATTTTGTTCATGTCCCATATATTAATGGATTTTTTGTGTTTTGACCAATCAATGGGCTGGTAGGGCTTATTTAAAAAAAATTAAAACCACGTCTCACTCATAAGGCCAAATCTTACGAGCAAAAATCAAACAGAACCGGGTTACATATTTTTTACTAGACTTATATTCACACTTATTTTTTCTTTTTTAATAATTCATATGATCAAATTAATTAATACTATTAAAACAATTGAATTAAAGTATAAATTCACTAAATTAACAAATTATGATAATAACAATGTTATATGTAAAAAGTTAAGAGTTCAAAAGATATCACTAGTCACCGTTAATTTCAATTTTAACAAATTGTGTTTTGTGTAATTTTTTTTTAAATACAATTTATAAGAGTAATATAGGTTGTCAAATGAGTTTAATGACTAAAATTCATTTCTTCGGTCAATTTACTTAATAGCAATAAGCAAACGGTTTAGGTTGAAAAAAAAAATATCAAAAGATTAGTGCTAAAATTGAAAAAAATTAAAATCTCAACATCTATTTTTTTACAAAAGTCAAATTTTGTATTTCTTTTCTTTAAATCCACACAATTTTTTTAATGGCTTAGGTCCCTATTTTTTTTTTTTTTTTTTTTTTTAATATTTTGGGACGAAAAGTCCACAAACTCCACGCTATCACCTAATGCCTTTTTCTGAGTGACTTTTTTCTCGGACTCTGACGACTTCACAATTGGAAATTAGAGATCTAGCTAGTATATGTGTGAGGATATATTTTTGAGTACCAACACGTGGCAAGGTGACGCCGATGTATCAGCCGAGGTGCCACATGTCTTGGTCGTAACGCCGAGATGATCTCAACGTGGCCAAGGTTATCTCCGAAGATATCGGAATCCGAGATAAGCGGATAAGGGACAAGAGTCCTAGAATGAGGAAAGACTTCAAGATGGATAAGGATAATGTTCTTAGGGAATCTATCCTTATCTCATGAGGAGTCCAAAGTAAGCACTGAATGGGAGTCCATAGAAGTCAGGCTTCTATCAAGACTAGGATTAAGTTAACTATAAAAGAGAGGCACCCCTGTGGGTCTAAGTTACACAATTTATATTTTGAACAGTGAGCTTAGCACTATTGATTGTCTTTGAGAGATATACTGACTTGATCGTCGGAGTGCCCCCGGGTGGACGAACCACTGCCGAAATCTCCTCTTTCTGTTGCAGGTTAGCCAGGTGTCATCTATTATTCCAGTTCTTTCCAGTTGATTACTAAGTTGGCAGTGTGGTCGGAAAATCACCCACACAATTTGGCGCCGTCTGTGGGAAAGATAAAAGAATAGATGGCCAACAGCAGACAGAAGGAAAAGATTGGGGACGACACTCCTGCTAGGAGTGGGAGACCTATTGACCTTGATATCAGAGGAGACGAATGCAATGCAGAAAGCCGTGATCAGAATCACAGAGTGAAAGACGTCGGCCAGACTGGCGACGTACCAAAGAAACCAGATCGAAGTGGCTACTACAATGAAGACGACCTCCAGGTATGGAAGGATAGGTGCCTACGGAGGGACGAAGAGGTAAAAGAGATGGCAAACAAATTGGCAGACCTGCAGTCGATCGTCAATTTCATGATGGAAAATAACGTCATGCAGCCACCGTTCCCGCTGCAGGACACGCCGATTCCAGCGGCCAATGCCTAGAAGGGAGGGCAGAAAACAATCCCCGTAGCCCCTCAGCATAACGGGAGCGAAAGACACTCTCACCGACCTTCCAAGGAGGTCGGACAAAGGGAGTCGAGAAGAGAAGAATCACGGAGGACGCATCATACAAAGGAGGCAGACCCCAAAGGACATCGGCATGTTCAGGGGCGGGCGCTGTGTTTCGACATAACTCATGGAGAGGGGTCGAAGAGGACTCACCACGAAGCCGAAAGTAGTGCACCAAAAAGACTGAAAGCAGGAGATAGCCAAGCTCCTGGGAGGACAAAAGAAGACTTGAGAGATTACCTCAAGAGGAAGCAACAGAACGCCGATGCCGAGGTAACCTCCCCAGATAAACCGAGGACACCATTCTCGGTAGAGTTGGACAAGTTTGAGGCGCCAAAGATATTCAGTATGCTGAGGTTCCAAATATACGATGGTAAGTCAAACCCCAACTTCCACGTTGGATTATATTTGAACTCAATGGCATTGTATAGTTGGAACGAGCCGTTGCTCTGCAAAGTGTTCCCCTCATCCTTCAGGGAAATTGCATCAGATTGGTTCCACAAACTACCAAAGAGAAGCATGAAGACTTGGGAAGGCCTGGCCGAGATGTTCGTGGCCAGGTTCGTGACAAACAAGCTGCAGCCATTAAGGGTGGACGCATTGATGGCTTTGAAGATCAGTAAGGATGAAGGCCTTAGGGCCTATGCAAAAAGATACTATGAGGTATTCAATTGAATACCAGAGTGTAATCAAGAAGTGGCGGTCTTGTCATTCAAGAACGGCCTAAAAGACAACTGTCCACTATGGAAGTCTTTGGCAAAGACTTTGCCAAAAAGCATGGAAGAGCTCATGGCGAGAATCGAGAAGTATGCCAGAGCCGAGGAAGACACGTCGGGGACTAAGGAGATAAAGCAAGAGAAAGGAAACGACTCGCCGAAGCGAGGCCGAGGTAACAATGGATCGAGCAAGCAAGAAGCAGAACTGAGGGCTACACAGGCAATGACAACTGTGTTCCGAATCCCAATTCACAAAGTCCTAGAACAAATTCGGAATCAACCCTATTTCAGAGCGCCAGAAAGGACTCCAGGAGAGTTCATGGGAAGAAATATTGGCAGGCATTATGCCTACCACAATGAAGCTGGGCATACAACTCAGGGTTGTAGAGCCCTAAAAGCACACTTGGAAGACCTGGTGAGACAAGGACATCTAAGAGACCTTGTCGATGAGGCCAGGACAAGAGAAGAACGGGCAACATTACCCTAAGCGCCAGCAGCTCTGCCTCCCCCAGTACAGCAACCTCAGGCAGGAGTCGGGTAGTCAATGTGATTCACTTGAAGGTCAACGAGAACGAAATCAAGGGGGAGACCCAGAAGGTAAAACACCTACAACATGTCTACCAAGTCAGGGAGAAAAGACATTGGGCAGAAGAGTGCCAGGGACCAATGATAACCTTTACTGAAGCCGACCTAGAGATGGTCCAGCATCCGCATAATGATGCCTTGGTAGTATCCCCCTAGGTTGGAGAGTGCCAAGTGAAACACATCCTAATTGACCAAGGCAGCTCTTGTGACATCATGTACGTCCGATGTTACAAGGAGCTCGGCCTTCACCCGGACGATACGGAACAATCCAATGGCCCAATGGTTGGATTCAATTGAACGACATAGCCCTTTGAGCGATAAACTTGGAGGTGCAGGCTGGCACCAGGAAGATCAAGACAGAATTCACCATCATCGACACACCCTCCCCTTACAACATCATCTTGGGAAGGCCATGGTTGCATGCAATGGAGGCAGTTCCCTCAACATTGCAACAACTATTGCGATTCCCAACAGAGCATGGGATAGAGGAAGTCAGAGGCGATCAGCTGCAGGCAAAGAATTGCTCCATGGCAGCAATGAAATCTACCTGCAGCATATGAGAGCCAGAAAAGGCAGAAATTGAAGATGGGGACGTAGAAGTCTTAGAAGACGTCGACAAGGAGCCAGCCGAGAAGAGCGAAGAGGCACTGAAGAAAATCCTCATCCAGGATGGGGATAAAGAACACTTCTTTCTTCTAGGTTGAGCTTAGCCGAAGAAGAGGAAAAAGAGTTGGAAGCTTTTTTGAGAGCAAATATTGAGGTGTTTGCCTGGACACCTTACGAAATGCCTGGCATTGACCCCGAGGTCACTTGCCACAAACTGAATGTGGATAGGTCGGCCAAACCTGTAATTCAACGAGCCAGAAGACCGACGTTGATGCACTTCGAAGCAGTAGAGGAAGAAGTAGACAAACTTCTGAAGGCCAGGGCCATTAGAGAAGTTCACTACTCGACATGGCTATCCAATACAATGGTGGTAAAGAAGAAGAACGGTAAATGGAGGGTCTGCGTAGACTTTACCAACCTCAACAAAGCCTGTCCCAAAGACAGCTTTTCTCTACCCAAGATTGACTAGCTAGTAGATGCCACTTCAGGGCATGGAAGAATGAGCTTTCTAGATGTCTACAGGGGGTAGCACCAGATAGCCATGTACCCCCCAGACGAAGAGAAAACCGCGTTTATCACTCCAAAAGGCCTGTACTGTTACAGAGTAATGCATTTCTGGTTGAAAAATGCAGGAGCAGCTTACCAAAGGTTGGTAACCAAAATGTTCAAACACTTGATTGGCCGAACAGTAGAAGTCTACATCGACGACATGGTCGTTAAGACCAAGGAGCCTGAGGGTCATCTCGCCGATCAAAAAGCAGTCTTTGAAATCCTTAAAACATATCGGCTCCGACTCAATTCATCGAAGTGTGCATTTGGAGTTGGATCTGGTAAGTTTTTAAGATACCTGGTGACCAGGAGGGGTATTGAGGCCAGCCCAGATCAGATCAAGGCCATCCTAGAGTTGAAGAGCCCGACGTCGGCAAAACAGCTGCAGATGCTAACTAGAAGGGTCGCAGCTCTGAACAGGTTCATAAGCAGAAGCTCAGACAAGTGCAAACCTTTCTTCAACTTAGTGAAGAAAGCCACATACTTTCTTTGGACAGAAGAGTGCGATGAAGCATTAGCCGATCTGAAGAAGTGCCTGACCACAGCTCCAGTTCTTTCAAATCCAGAACCCAGGGAGGAGCTGTTCCTGTACTTGGCAGTTTCAGAACATGCGATAAGTGCTAATCCGAGAAGAAAAAGGGGAGCAAAGGGCTTTTTACCATGTAAGCAAAACCCTAGCCGACACAGAAACGAGGTATCTACCCTTAGAGAAATTGGCACTGGCTTTAGTAATGGCTTCAAAGAAGTTGAACCATTATTTCTAGGCCCATAAAATTATGGTACTGACAGAACATCCATTGAAGTCCCTATTGTAGCAGGGAGACTTAACAGAAAGAATAGCCAGATGGGCAGTCACCCTAGGTCAGTATGATCTGGAGTACAGGCCCAGAACAGCAATCAAAGGCTAGGTTTTGGCCGACTTCGTGGCCGAGTTCACGCCAGAATCCATCGAACATCGGGCTCCGTTGAACAAAGATAAACAATGTCCAAACAAGCAAGGAAAAGCCCAAGCAAAGGTGAAAGAACAAAGCAAAGAGGAAAAACTCAGACCCTGCAGCATTTACATCGGTGACTCCTTTCGACTGTTCGTTGATGGGAGTTCTAATCGACAAGGGGCGGGGGCAGGAGTAGTACTGATATCCCCAGATGGGCAGGTACTAGAACAATCGATTCGTCTGGGATTCAAGGCCTCAAACAATGAAGCAGAATATGAAGCACTCATTGCAGGACTGAAGCTGGCAGTAGGAGTACAAGCAGATGAGGTAATAGTTTTCTGTGACTCATAATTGATAGTTAACCAGACAACGGGCAAGTTTGCAGCCTGAGATGAAAGAATGTCGACCTACGCAAAGGAGGTCATCAAGCTGGCGGCCTTATTCCAGAACTACCGACTGTTTCAGGTTAGCCAAGATGATAATAGCCATGCCGATGCATTGGACAACCTAGCAAGTGCAATACAACCAGGAAAAGCAAGAACAATAATGATTGACTACTTATCGGGCCCGAGCATTGAACCAGTAACCACAGAGCGTGAAGTAATATGCGTAGACATGGGGCCAAGCTAGATGGATGCAATTGTTACATTCCTAAAAGAAGGAAAGCTGCCAGATGACCGCAAGAAGACACACAAGATCAAATTGAAGTCGGCAAGATTCAGTCTGATAGCATAAGGACATCTCTACAGAAGGTCCTTCACTGACCCCTTTTAAGGTGCGTGCACCCTTTACAAGTCAAATTTTTTTTTATATGAAATACATAAAGGAATTTATGGAAGCCACGTTGGGGGCAGATCACTCACCCATAGGGCTATCACCCAGGGGTATTGGTGGCCTTACATGCAGAAAGATGCAGAAGCCTATGTAAAGGAGTGTGAACAATGCCAAAGGTTTGCACCTTTGATACACCAGCCAGCAGCAGACCTGAACCTTGTATCCACTCCTTGGCCATTTGCCCAATGGGGCATGGATCTCGTGGGGCAATTGCCCCAAGCAACTGGACAAAGGAAGTACTTGCTAGTAGTAACAGATTACTTCACTAAATGGATAGAAGCTGAACCTCTTGCCAGGATCCGAGATGTGGACGTGAAGAACATTATCACCAGGTTTCGGATTCCAAGAGCAATTGTTGCAGACAATGGAACTCAATTTGATAGTAAGCTGATTAAGAACTTCTGTGCAAAGTTCAAGATCAAGAACTACTTTTCAACCCCAAGCTTTCCACAAAGTAATGGACAAGCAGAAACATCCAACAAAGTAATTCTAGATGGGATAAAGAAAAGGTTGTAGGCAGGAAAAGGAAAGTGGGTAGACGAATTGCCCAATGTACTCTGGGCATATCGAACTACGCCGAGAAGATCAATAGGGGAATCCCCCTTTGCCATGGCTTATGGCACAGAAGCAGTCATTCCGCTGGAGGTTGGCATCCCTGGGATCAGAACCCAGGGGGTAGAGAACGGGACTAATGATGTACTCTTAGCCCGAGATCTAGATCTTCTAGAAGAACGAAGGAAGAAAGCTGCAATTCAGCTCACAACATACCAGTAACAGCTTGCCAGAGCTTACAACAAGAAGGTTAACCCAAGGGAATTTCAGAGTGGTGACCTCGTCTTAAGAAAAGTCGTCGGCAACAAGAAGGATCCCAGAGAGGGCAAGCTTGGCACAAATTGGGAAGGACCCTACAGAATCATCTCGGTGCTGGGCAATGGGGCATATTGGCTTGAAGATAATGAGGGCAAAGAGTTGCCAAGGCCTTGCAACACTTGTAATTTGAAATTTTTCTATCATTAGAATTTCTTTGTTCCTTTGAAATAAATAAAGATTCAGTTGGTTCTCTTTTCAAGATACTTGACATTGTCTCTAGAATACATGCATAATGGGAACCTAAGTGGAACTCAGGTTCACATTAGGGGGTAGAGAAAAGAAGAATATGTTTAAGTCTTGTTGAAATTTGTGGACAATTTACAAGTTGAAGTTAAACCGAAATCATTGTTTAACACTTGTTGAAATTTGTGGACAATTTACAAGTTGAAGTTAAACCGAAATCACTGTTTAACACTTGTTGAAATTTGAGGACAATTTACAAGTTGAAATTAAACCGAGATCATTGTTTAACACTTGTTGAAATTTATGGACAATTTACAAGTTGAAGTTAAACCGAGATCATTGTTTAACACTTGTTGAAATTTGTGGACAATGTAGAAGTTAAATTTGAACCGAGATGATGTCTAACACTTGTTGAAATTTGTGGACAATTTACAAGATTGAAGACTAAGGTCAAACACTTGTTGAAATTTTATATTTACAAGGTGAAACCAAGCTTACGCCGAGAAAGATACTTGGGTACTTGCCGAGGTAAAATCGTCAGTTGCATAACCGAGGTGTGTCACCTCGAGAAGGTTGCACAAGGAATGAAGTGTATATTGAAGATATGCAAAATATTCTAAGTATAGTGGCATACAAGGCAAGCATGCAAGTATTCAAAAGCAAAAGAGTTGTTGTATTAAAAACACATCAGCAATGTGAAGAAGTTTACAGTACTTCAAAAAAAGAAAAACAAAGTACAAAAAAGGAAGGAAAAAACATAAGACTAAGACTTCTCAGCAGTAGCAGTTGCTTGAATTTGAAGTTTAGACGATGGTTGGGAAGACATCTTAGCAGCCTTATCCGCCGCGAGCTCGGCGTCAATTTCTGCGAGGGTTTCATTTAAGCTCTTGTCAACAAGGGGAGCGTCGGGCAATGCCTTTTCAGCTACAGCATCTTCAGGAACCTCCTCAACCTCCTCATCTTGAGTCACTTTGTCCTGAGCATACGCCTTCTCGTCGGCATCTTTGATTTCGGCCTCTTTGGTGGCCAAGGCGTCTTGAAGCTCTTTTTGGGCCTGGGCCACTTTGTCCTCGGCCTCTTTCAGCTGGGTTTGAAGAACTTTGTTTATTGCCTCAGCGGCACCGACCTTTTCCTCGGCATCGTCCTTCTCTTTGATAGCGACCTCAGCCTGATCCTCCAGGGTCTTCATCTTTGACTGCAAATTTTTATTAATTTTCTGAAGACTGGAGATCTCCCTTTTCTTTTCGGCTAGCTTCTCACGGTTCTCAAAAGATTGTATTGAGAAAGAGTGGGCATGCTGGATGGCCTGAAAGTGAACAAAACAAAAGTTATTTTCTAGGTATGAAATGAAGAGAGAGAAAGAAACAGTACCAAGCAAAAACACTTACCTGAACAGAGCGCTGAAGCATCAAAGCGTAGTTCTTGTACTCACTGAACTCGGCGTTTCGCTCCAGATCGCCTGGAAGAAGTAGAGCAGTACTAAGGGCAACGTCGACATTGATATCATCGGCGCTATGACTAGCCATAACACGCTTATCTTCCAGGGTAATCTCGGGGGCCCAGGGGGCATCAGGCTTTTTAGACCCGGAGGTCGTTGCAGAAGATGACCTCGGCCTTTTGGATTTGGTAGATTCGGATGGAAGTGTTTCAGCGGACCTCTTCGCGGGGACAGATGCAGTCTTCTCACTCGGAGCCAGTTTGGAAATTGGCAAGATATCCTCAGAATCGACCTGAGTCACCTTTACCTTGGGCTGAGCCTTTTTTCATTTTGGCTTTGGTGGAAGCTGGGTTTGTGTTGGTTGTGCATCAACGTCAGAAGGAATGCTGGCCAAGAGGTCTTTTGCAACTGGTTTTGGGTGACCCATTTCGGCAGAAAAAACTGTTCGGCGTTGACGGCGGCATTGGGATATTGGAATCAAGTATGGAGCCGAGGTTGACGGTTGCTCAGCTGGATCAGAGGTTGATCGTTGGTCTATCCGAGATGTGGACGCGGTTTGTGGAGTTGTGGCAGAAGGTGGAGAAAGGCTTTTCTTCTTCTTCCTAGGGACCTCGGGCAGAGCTGACTTGTATGTTGGAATAAAATTGAGAAATAGAGGCGCCTTCTGTTTATGGACTGGCAAGTCCAAAAGTTTCTTCAAATCCTTGCTGGGAATGAAGGATTGGCGAAAGTTTTTTGGTGGCTTAGGAACAGCTGCAAGAAAAGCAGACATTAAAAAATAGATAAAGTATGAAAGACTTTAAAAAAAAAACAAACAAACAAACAAACAACAAGGTATGAATGCAGGGCTCTTACCATTGCCCTCTACAAAGACTGATCGAGGGAGAGGGAAGAGATGGAGGTCTTCATCTGGGGCGAACTCCTAGTTCCCCGAAGTAATGAAATAATCTTCCCCAGCTCCCTTGTTGGAGTTAGGGAGGTCAGCAACGATTTTGTATTCAGTGGACCTCGGCTTGAAGTAGTAAACGTAGCCGGTGTCTTTTTTTGAGCCCATACATAGTGTAGCAATATTGGATGTCATCTAAAGTGATCCTAGCATTTTCTTGTTTGGCTAAGGTTATGGTACCATTGATGGTTCGATAGGAATTGATGGAAAGTTGCATTGGGTTCAACTTGTAATAATAAAGTATTTCACGGAAAAGGATGTTGAGTGGGAGCCGAAGTCCACACTCAATGAAGGCTACCACAGGGAAAGGCATGGAGTCATCAGCAGGCATGATGGAGTCATCATCCCTAGATGGACCTCGGCAAACACTTAGGTAAATGCAGGTTTCAGTTTTTTCCTAAATTGTGGGTTCTACAGACAAATCCCAAACCTAAGTCTATGGAAACGAAGATTGAAGGCACAAATCTGGAAAAGACACAAAAAACAGAAAACAAGAACAAGTTTCAGAATCAAGAACAAGGGTGAACTTCCAAGAACACTGTGACAGAGTGTGTGGAAGGGTATAAGGTCAAGAGCAGTTACAAAATTATAGAGGAATTGTGAGCAGTACGAGTATTCAAGGTATGGATAAAGAGCAAAATCATGAAATAAACACACTCAGATATAAGATTCATAAATCAAATACTTGAGTAAAACAGTAATGGCGACTAAATGATGAAGCAAAACTCCATAAAGAGCAACAAGAGATAAAGGCAGAAGAAACAGTGGCTTACCAGAAAAAGTGAAGCCGGTATGAAGATTGCCGAAGTCAGGCGACGGTTACAGAAGTAAAAGAACGGCGAAAGCTTCACCAAGAGGGAGGAATAAAGGCAGTTGTAGAGCTTGAAATTTAGAACAAATGGCGGATTCAAGAGGAAAAAGTAAGAGAGAGAAAAAGCAAGAATATCGAATGAAAAGTGAAAAATGGAAGAGGGGGAAATGATTTTTGTTAAAACACAGAAACGGCGGCAAAGAAATCATTAATGAAACCTAGAAGAACGTATGCGTCAGACGGTGCACGTGAGAATAATTCGATTTACAGACGCGCGTCAGGTACGATCCAGTAAGAAAATGATGCGTGGCTGGAAACGGATGAGTTGTTATAAATAACAGCTCATACGCGTGAAGGAGCTCTTGGAGTTCTGGATCTTTAAGAAGACATGTCGGCCTATGATAATGATCTTGGTCATAGTCGATGTCTTGGCAGGAAAGTACGATATAGGTTCCATCACCTCAGAATGCCGAGGTAATAGAACCTAGGGGGCAGTTGTGAAGATATATTTTTGAGTACCAACACGTGGCAAGGTGACGCCGATGTATCAGCTGAGGTGCCACATGTCCTGGTCGTAGCGCCGAGATGATCTCGGCGTGGCCGAGGTTATCTCTGAAGATATCGGAATCCGAGATAAGCGGATAAGGGACAAGTGTCCTAGAATAAGGAAAGACTTCAAGATGGATAAGGATAATGTTCTTAGGGAATCTATCCTTATCTCATGAGGAGTCCAAAGTAAGCACTGAATGGGAGTCCACAGAAGTCAGGCTTCTATCGGGACTAGGATTAAGTTAACTATAAAAGAGAGGCCCCCCCGTGGGTCTAAGGTACGCAATTTATATTCTGAATAGTGAGCTTAGCACTATTGATTGTTTTTGAGAGATATACTGACTTGATCGTCGGAGTGCCCCCGGGTGGATGAACCACCGCCGGAATCTTCTCTTTCTGTTGCAGGTTAGCCAGGTGTCATCTATTCTGCCAGTTCTCTCCAGCTGATTACTAAGTTGGCAGTGTGGTCCGAAAATCACCCACACAATATGATAAACAAAAAGGATTGGAAGATGAAAAAGTTGGTCTCACATCTTATCCTAAAAGTTTCTATATTGTGTTGGAGACTTCCTAAACTATTTTAGATTTTGTTTAACATGCTCTAATAGTAAAATTGGTTTAGTAGAGAGATGGTTTATTGGTGGTGACTTGGGAGGATTGATGATGGCGATTTGGGGAAAGTAAAGTTTATTTTGTAAATATAAAAGTAAAATTTTATCTTTAGTTGTTGTTGTTACTCTTTTAATATGTACTATGTTTTGTTTTTCTTTATGTCTTCTTCAAGAATGATAGTAAAGTTTTACTCTGATAGTGTGTTCTTGAATTATTTCTTCTGTGATACAAATTTTATTGTGAAACAAAGTAAAATATTATTATTTACGTTTATTTCAAAGGCAATTTTTTTTATAAAGAATTTTATAGTCAACATAGATCTTATTTGATACATCTTGATAAGAGAATTCTAAAAATACTAATTTTATTAAAAATAAACATCTACATCAAAAGTTATATCATTTTAAAGGTTAAAATATTAAAGTAGTCACTATGAATATTTTGGTAATGGTAGTGTGTATTGGACTTTTGAAAGAAATTTTTTTATACTTGTCCTAAATGCATTAAAGTTTTATTATGAGAGGACTTTGTCCAAATTCTCCGTCATTTTTATTTTTAGGTTACTAGCAATTTTCTTCCTTGTAGTTTGATTTAAATTTATTTTATTGCTTATAGTTTTAATTTGAATAATTTGGTCTTTATACTTCAAGTTTAGTTTTACTTTAGTCTTTTCGTCTAAATTTTTGTTAATTTTGTCTATATGTACACCTTAGAAAATTAACAATTGTTCTAAAATTATTAATTTTAATCTCCAATTTAGAAGGGATAAAAAAATTGAAACTCTTTTGAGAAGTTAGAAAAAGCTACTTTTTGCTTTTTTGAAATAAGTAAAAAGCAACTTATTTTAGATATGTTTTCTTTTAGCAAGATATAAATAAGTCATATGTCAAATTACCAAAATACCAAAATTTATTTCATTGACTACGGCATACCATATTCCCATGAGTGTAATATGGGAATTTCACAATTTTCACAAATGATATGATACCATATTATAATACTTTTCAAAAAGCAAAAAATTCCAATAAAAAAGTAAAAAAGCAACCCAAATAAAATTTTAAAAAAAGCAAAAAAAACAGCTTTTTTCTATGTTCCCAAAACATCCCTAGAAAATTGACAAATGTATTAAAATTGTTAATTTTAATGTCAATTTTAGATCGAATTACTAAATGAAAACTAAATTGAAAGTATAAGAACAAAATTATTCAAATTTAAAATTTATAGAAACTAATGTGAAATTAGAATCCAATTATATGAATGAAAAATATAATTAACTTCTTTTTTCCTTTTACAAATTGTTCAAATTTAAAATTTTCACATGCATGCTAAGAAAAATGGAGCCAAGTTCTCCAACAACTCTTTATTTTATTTTATTTTCCTTTTACAAATCGTTCAAATTTAAAATTTTCAAAAGCATGCTAAGAAAAATGGAGCCAAGTTCTCCACCAACTCTCTTAGACACATAAAAATCTAATGAAAATGGGGAAGACTAACAAAAATACTCCACCAAAAAAGCCAAGTATCTCCATCACCATGTCCACACATAGGAATGTAAATTTGGTCCAGCCTATGTCGGATCCTGTGGGCTTTTGCCAAAATTCGTGTCGGACTCACTAGCTAGAAAATTTGGCCCAAGCCCAGCGGGAATTTTGGCCTTGGGAGGGCTTGGGCCTGGGTTGGGCTTGGGCAGGTCTGAACAATTTTTTTTTTTTTTTATAATTTTTTCTATTAAAATTTTATTATTTTCCATTAAAAAGAACTGGGCCTTGGGCGAGTCGGGCGGGTCAGGCCTTGAATGGGCCTTAAGCAAGTCGATAGGTCGGGCTAGACTTTAAAATGATGGCCCAGGCCTAGGCCTAGAGTCTTGGGTTAGGTTTGGACTCGTGCCCAAGCAGGCCTAAATGGGTTCGGCCCACCTCAGGCTGCCTACAGGCCGTAGGCCATTTTTATACTCCTATCCACACAAGTGGAAAAATGTCCATAATTATAACCTTGGAGTATTTGAAGGCAAAATTGTCCTTTTCTACTTATTCTATATTTTTCTACATTATTATTATTTTTTTTTGTCTTTACTGTATTTTCAAAACTCACCACCCCTAACCCATTTCCGAGTAGGTTTAGAAAACACAGCACACAATAAAAATATTGTGAAAGAATATAACATAAATTGAAAATAGAATAAACTTACAATTTTTTTCTCAAAAATATCTGATGTGATAGTCACTTGACAATTTTTGCAGAGTAATTTGCTGTAAGTGAAAGGGCCTCTCAAAATGATTCACAACTAAAATGACAAATCTTATACATACTTTTTAATTGGTGTATAATGTAACGCCCCCAAAATAATTACCATAATTCATCTATAAATGACTAATACCAGATGACATAAACAAAATAATAGACTTTCATTAATCAGAGTTAATTTACAAAAGTGACATATGCGATATACATTCATAAGCTCTACCCTAAATCCATAGCATGTGATACCAACTTAATGATCAACAAAATAAATGCCCCATAGACTTATATCTTTCCAAGACTATCGTTAAGTTTTTATTCTTGGCAATCCCGTTTGACAAAACTCCTTTTCAGTTGTACTTATTTTCGCACTTTTTATTTCAGTGATGCTATGAGTGTTTAGATGTGAATCCAACCCGAATTGTGCCTTGCAGAGAAGTTTGTGATGTTAATACTTTCAAGATTGTCACTTCGCTGATTATGAGAGGGATCGAGCTGACCGGTTAGCTCGCGGGGGTCTAGGGGGCAGAGTCCCTTGGCGGGTTCGGGGCAGCGCCACAGCGGGATCGAGGGGCAGCGCCCCCGAAGGAAAATGCAAAATTGCATTCAAAGTTGCCTGTCCGTCCTTGCTCGCTCGAGCGAAGGAGTTCTTACTTGAGCGAAGGCTACGTCTGTGTAAAAATCTGAAAGAGATGAATATACGCTCAAGCGAAGCATGCGTGGCTCGAGCGAAGCCACTTATAGAAAACATGCGTTTTTGGTTCCTCGCTCGAGCGAGCTTTGCTGTCCCAGATTTCTATAAGTATTTGTTTTTGTCCAAAACTAGGATTACTTCTCCAGATCTTTTTCTTGGATTAAGGTTTATATCTGGAGATATTTTGCTAGTTTTCTTTGATGTTTTGATTGAGTATTCAACTCATGGTTTAAAGAGTATACATCAAAGGATTATTTGTTTGTTCTACACAAAAGAGAGAGTTGTTCTTCGGTGGATTCCGAAGAATTCGAGCCTGAAGCTGTGGTGGATTTTGGCGTGGTTCATCGTCAAGACAATTCTGAGGTGAAGACGGGGTTGGAAGAGGCACATAGGGGTTGGTTCAATTCGGGTGTGGATTCGCTAGGTAATTGAGAGTATACTTGTGTAATTCCTTTATATCTTCTTAGTGGATTGTTTTGTGGCTATTGCCCGTGATTTTTTTTATCATAATTGGAGGTGCTCCAATTGTGGTTTTTCCACGTTAAAATCATTGTGTCGATTTGTCTTGATTGTTTGATTAGGTTTCTTATGTACTGCTTAAAATTGATACATAATCACAAATCAACATCTAGGGGATTTCTAGATTTTTCAATTGGTATCAGAGTGGGTTGCTTTTTTGTTTTTTAAAACTTTTGAGCGAGATCTTGTTTAATTTGTGATAATGGATTCAATTCGTGATGGAAATTCTATGGTTCGACCACCTCTACTTGACAGATCCAATTATTCATTTTGGAAAGCTCGGATGAGATCGTTTTTAAAATCTATTGATGAAAAAGTTTGGCAATCTGTCATGTATGGGTAGACTGAACCGATGATTACCGTTGATGGAGTAACTTTCCCCAAACCAATTGATAAGTGGGACACAATTGATTACCAAAATAGTAGCTGGAATAGTAAAGCTATCAATTCTCTCTTTTGAGCTGTCACACCTGAAGAGTTTAGTCGTATTTGCAATTGCGAATCAAAAGAGGCTTGGGATATCTTACAAACTATTCATGAGGGCACTCCTTCTGTTAAATGCTCAAAACTTCAAAGGCTCACGTCTAGTTTCGAAAACCTTTCAATGAAAGATAGTGAGACTTTTGATGAATTTTATGCAAAGTTGAGTGACATTGTAAATTCCAGCTTAATTTAGGTGAAAAAAATACCAGAATCCAAGATTGTAGGAAAAATTTTGAGGTCCTTGCCCGATCGGTTCCAACCAAAAAGTTACGACTATTGAGAAGGCTCAAGATGTTGACAACCTCAAGCTGGTTCACTTGGTTGAAAATCTCCAAACTTATGAGGCACATAGGAATTTCAAAAAGATGCTATTGCTTTTAGTAGTGCTCATAGAGTTGGAGAGGATTCTGATGAGGATTGTGAGATAGATTCTAAGATTACGGATGCTTTTGTTAAACAATTTAAAAAATCTTTTCTGAAAAAGAATCCTAATCTTTTGGAATCTACTCATACTCATAAATCCAAAGGCAAAGATAAACTCAAAATTCTATAGCCAAGAAGGAGAAAGGAAAGATACAAGGGAACTCTGAAAGAGTCCAATGTTATGAATGCTAAGGATTTGGCCACTTTGCTCAAGAATGCCCCACTCGTTTGAGGAAGAAGAAAGCCCTCGCTATCACTTGGGATGATGAATCAGAATCTGATGAAGATGAAAGTGACAATGAAGATCAAGGTGAAGAGGGACATAAACAATTCCTTGCTTTCATGGCAACTTCCGAAACTGAAGGACGAACAGAGTATCCGAAGAGGACGGTTGAGAATGCCACTGATGATGAATCATTGGAGAGTGATGATGAAGAGCTTGAGCAAGCTTATGAAAGTTCTATAAGGAATCTCTTAACTTATCCAAATTGAATGACAAACTCACTATGAAACTCAAAGCATGTGAAAGTGAGAATGTCAAACTAAAGGAAGAGATTTCCGAGGCTAGGATTGATGCCATCAAGATAGCTAATGATCGACAAGCTCTTTGTGCAAAACTCTTGACTTGTGAGACAGTGAGGAATGAGCTACAACAAATCTATGCAACATATGAAGAGAAAATTGAAACTCTCGAGATGTCTCAAGTTGCTTTGGAAGAACTTATGATCAAGAAAGAGGAAGAACTCAAGTGTGCTATGGCTACCATTTGTCTTTGGAACAGAGGATCAAAGACTTTGGACAATATCATTGGTTCTCAACAAATTTGTTTTGACAAGAGTGGCATTGACTTTGGTGGTAAGAAAGAGCAAAAACAAAGTGCATCCACATCTCATGATACAAGAACTCGAGGGTAGGGGAGCACAAGATTCAACGAGAGGAAAGACTTCTCAATCTTCCTAAAGTTGGTAAGGTCAAAGAAAAGAAGGTACATCCTGTACACCCTTTTTTTATTTGTCATCATTGTGGTATGCATGGTCATATTCGCCCTTATTATTATGAGTTGCATGGGAGAGTGTCTCATAGAGATGGAAAAATTTTTAGCATCTCGTGGGGTAGGGGACACTTCTTTGGTGGTAATGAGGTTAAAGGTCATATTAGACCTCGTTATTTTGATGTGTTTGAGACCAAACATGGAGCGAGTTTGCATTTGCTTGGCTCTAGGAATAGGAAGTTGGAAACCATGTCAAGACAGGTTCTCATTGATGGGGAAGAGAACCACAACGTCAAGACACCACCCAAGAACCGCCATTCTCACAACTTTGTTCATACTAAAACAGTTTGGGTGAGAAAACTTAACTTGTGTTAATCTGTTTATTAGTTTTAGTTTTTGGGTTTTTGTATTTTTTTTTTTGGGTCATTTAAATGTGTGCATGTTCGTTTTATATCTTGCTTTGTTCAGGAAAAAAAAAATCCCAAAAAGATTTTCTTGGTATGGTTTTGCAAGCTTGAAATTTTTGAGTGGTCCCTGGTGCATATTGGAATTGCTGAGAATGGCCATTACATGTTAATATATGTGTGCTTTCTGTGGTCATTACTCATTTTGGAGTGTGTGTTTTTTAATTAGTATGTCTCATTCTGTACACACTCTTGGATTGGCAAATATCGGAGTCTTCCGCCTTAGTGATCATTTTTTTTTTTTTTTTGGACTTCTGGCATTGCATCTTTTGTTTTTCTAGAGGAATTGACCTATACTAGCATATCATGGGTGATGTTGAGTCTCTTATCCACCTTCCATCTTTTTGCATCTCCATGGCTTTCTCCTCTATTCTTTGTAGTCCAGCCATGAGGAAAAAGCTACCTCAGAGTCACCAACCAGGCTATCCTTTTTATATCCATGTTTCTCTGGTTCAGTTTCCATACTCTTGAGCATGTCAACTGCCAATGAGTGTGCAAAAGAAAGAAAAAAAATGTGAAAAAGAAAGAAAAAAATGTGCAAAAGAAAAAAAATGTGAAAAAAAAAAGAAAAAAAAATCATTGATTAAGGAGGAGCCTCCGCCTTTACTCACCAAATACCCCTCGATTCCTAGTGGTTTGACTTTCCTTAGTTGTGCTTAGATTCTCTTGCCGGAGGTCCAGCTATTAGATCACTACTAGGATTTGAATCTTGTGTTTGTCGAACTCCCTCCCCCCACACTTTTATCATGGGATCTATGCTTTTCACATAATGCATCACTTTCTTTTATGAGGAATTTTCTAGAAGCTGTGCTCATTGTGTTTTCAAGTAATTGTGCTTCTTGGATAATCTTGTGTGTTTCAAGGTCCAAATTTGAAATTTTGTTGTTTTCTTCTTGTTCACTATTTTTCAGTGTTTGTGGTTGCTTTTAGTGAGGGGGAGTTTGGTTAATTGTTATCATGTCGTTGCTTGTGTGTTTTATGCTTTTACTTTAGTTGTTTGAGTTTCCTTTGTCAATTCGTGACAAAAAGGGGGAGTAATGTTTGTCCGGTGCATGTGTCTTAGGATTTCATGTATTCATGCCATGTGTCAGGTGCATGTGTCTTAGTTTTCGTGTTTTCGTCTATTGCTTTTTCATATACTCTGTGACATTAATAGTTGTTTTGGAGATTGTGGCACTAATAGCTGTTTTGTAGATCATGACCTTGAGAAAGACGTTTGTTTTTGTTGGCTGTAATGGGTTGGGGTGATTAGGATTTTATTTGTTAGGTGTGTTTTGTCACGGCATTGCCAAAGGGAGAGATAGTTAGGTTTTTATTCTTGGCAATCCCATTTGACAAAACTCATTTTCAGTTGTACTTATTTTCGCACTTTTTATTTCAGTGAGACTATGAGTGTTTAGATGCGAATCCAACCCGAATTGTGTCTTGCAGAGAAGTTTGTGATGTTAATACTTTCAAGATTGCCACTTCGCTTATTATGACGGGGATTGAGCTGAAAGAGATGAATGTGCGCTCGAGCGAAGCCACTTATGGAGAACACGCGTTTTTGGTTCCTCGCTCGAGCGAGAGAGTCTTCGCTCAAGCGAGCTTCGCAGTGCCAGATTTCTATAAGTATTTGTTTTTGTCCAAAACTAGGATTATTTCTCCAGATCTTCTTTTTGGATATTGAGGTTTATATCTGGGGATATTTTGCTAGTTTTCTTTGATGTTTTGATTGAGTATTCAACTCATGGTTTAAAGAGTATACATCAAAGGATTATTTGTTTGTTCTACACAAAAGAGAAAGTTGTTCTTCGGTGGATTCTAAAGAATTTGAGCTTGAAGCTTTAGTGGATTCTGGAGTGGCTCATCGTCAAGACAATTCCGAGGTGAATACGGGGTTGGAAGAGGCACATAGGGGTTGGTTCAATTCGGGCGTGGATTCGCTAGGTAATTGAGAGTATACCTGTGTAATTCCTTTATATGTTCTTAGTGGATTGTTTTGTGGCTGTTGCTCGTGGTTGTTTATCACAATTGGAGGTGCTCCAATTGTGGTTTTTCCACGTTAAAATCATTGTGTCGATTTATCTTGATTGTTTGATTGGGTTTCTTATATACTGCTTAAAATTGATGCATAATCATAAATCAACATCTAGGGGATTTCTAGATTTTTCAACTATGTTTGGTTACAGCAAAAGAGAGAGTCTTAAGTTCCATACATATAAAGTCCTAGGCTTGTACAAATATTAAATACAAAGCAACAAAACAGAGCCTTCAGCTCCCAGGTCCTCCTAAGCTAAGTCCTTGGAAGGGGGCATGTCACCAGTACTTGAAAATGGTTTTCTAAATAAGGTGAGCCAAAGCCTAGTAGGAACAATCTAATCACAATATATGAATATTAACAAAGGTATAAGTATGATCTACATGTTCAATGCCCAAAATGACAAACCTTTTACAACTTTTTCCAAACCATGTTATGTCAAACTTACATCTCAGTCCATTAGTTACACCTACTTCATTTAGTCAACCAAACAGAGGATACACCCCCATCGACTACCAACCAAAATAATTATCATACAGAATACATTCACTTGCCATTTTATGAAAATTTTGTCCACAGGAATCGGCACTCATGCATACGCGCGATTTTCGGGACTTTCACCCTGGACACACATGCTAACTTAGTTTAATGAAGTCCATCCATTTTCTTCTCCCAAACATGGAGTACATCTCATTTCTCTTCCCAAACAACATATATATACAATGTATATAGATCATAATCATATTCAATGATAATGGCTAAGAGATTAGTTTCAATTTGCCTAATCCTCATGCAATTTCCACAACAATGATGGCTATCCTTCACCGATAGCCCAAAATAGATATTTCTAAAATATATACAATCTCAAAGATAGATAAATTATCTAAATTTCCATGGTTGAGAGGTAATACATATCTAACTCCACTATCTATATAAACGTCCATCTAATTTCACATTTTGAATGCCAATTTTATTTATTTATACAAAGTAATTATTTGAGATATTTTAGGGAAAACTTCTCATTTTTCCAACATCCACTTCAAGTACCAAAATCAATCATTTTAACATAGCACAAGCTCATATTTACTCTCATAACCATTTCCAATACATCCATTCAAAAACTCCTTTTTTATTTTTATTTTTTAGACCAAAACCCTAGGTTTGTTCAAAATTACTTCAAATCCCAATATTTCTTTCACATCAATAAATAACTAAGTTAAAACTTATAGAAAAGTGTAGAAAGTCCTTACCTCAAAGTTAGAAGACGAGCAAAGCAAAGGGGGAACTTCAAAGACACCGAAACCCACTTTTGTTCAGATGAAAGGAAAGCCCACAACGTGCTCTACATTTTTAACAAAGGTACAAGGGTGGAGAAATCACTAGATCTAGATGAAAAAGTAGAGAGAAGGTAAGTTTTAGAGAGAGAGGGTCTCAACTTTGGGGTTTGGAGAGAAATAGATCTGAAAGGTGATGTAAAATGACCTTTCTACGAATTGATATATGCATAGTCTGTTCAAGCACAAAAAGTGACGCTCGATGTGACAACCAGGTCTTTTCCTTCCTTTGTTGCTCCGTTCTTCTTTACTTTCGTTGGATTTGAAATGTCCGAAAATAGTCCCCTAAATAAAGTTCTTATTCTTGTTTTGTTCGGTGTTGAATTTCACCTGTTCCGGAGGGTGCACGGTTGGGTTCAGAGTGTTCGGGGGTTGAGCCAGAATTTTTTGGGTTCTTTGGTCAGGTCAAGACGCAGAAAGTCCGCACGTGGAGGCCTGGTCATGCGACGCGGGAGGGTGGGGTAGTGCATACTAAAATAAATGCACGTGCGTTAAGGAGGTGCGGGATAAGCCGCACATGCGGAGGTGATAGCCGCACGTGCGGGGGCAAATGCCGCACGTGTGGTCGGCCTGAGTCCGAAATGGCTCTGTTTTCTTCTCTTTTTGGGGCTGTGTATACCGCTTTCCTTGTGTCTCTCTCTCTCTAAAAATACATTACTCTTCCCTCTCTCTATATTCCAAGCTCAAAACAAGATCAAATCTTTGATCCTTCACCATCCATTTGAGATTGGTCCATGGTCTCTTCATCAACATTGTAGAGCCTCTTGAGAATCACATTGTGTACAGTGGAGATCTTCTTTCAACACCACCAAAACTAGGATTTCATCTCTTTTTTCTTCATCAAACCTTGAGATAGGGTTCTCCCTTGAGTTATATATATGTTTATGTAAGTTTTAGTTGATTTTTTGGACTCCTCTTACTATTTCGAAAATGGGTTTGGTGGTTCAAGAAATTGATGATTTTGGTAGAACAAAACTCTACCTTGTGTTCTTTTAAAAATTTTCTGGAAATTTTTGGACAACATGGGTTGAGATTGAGGTGTATTATGAGTTTTATAAAAGTGATGGAGAATGTTAGGGTTTTTGTGTAAATCTAAGAATTTGGGATTTTCTTTGGAAATGTGAGTATTCTATTTTTGTTTTGTTTGAAAGTATAATGATCCCCTTGATGTATGAAAAGTTGGAGACTATATTTGAACTTGTTAGCAAATGCTTATACATACATGGAGATGAGTTGATTTATTTGTTGAGATTCATGAACTATGAACATTGAAATCCTTAATGTTCAAGGACAATGAATAAGGCCTTGAAATGGCCAAGGTATAGAGAATGATATTAAATGAGAAAGTTATCACATGTTGTAGACTTAATTGAACTTGTAGTGTTGTTGATTTCTATTAAAAGGAGGAAAACGGGTTGTGTGGTTGTCATTATGGCATTGATGGAATACTTACAAAATGGAAGGAAGTCATGAAATTTTGAATATCATTTGCATTACACATTCTTTCAATCGATTAATGCATTTTACATTGAGAAAAGAATATTGTGAATGAGAACTATTGAATGTTATGGGGTAAATACGTTGGTAAATCCGATTAGGAGGTGTAGATGAATTTGATAAGTTGGCCTGAGTGTCCGGAGTGAAAGATCGAAAACACGCGTGGATGAGGTACCACTTCCCTTCCGGTTAACAACCGGTAAAGTGGAGTTATTGGTAGTGCTTGTTGAGCCTACTTGCAGACACCAATCTAGGGATTACCTGAGTCGTATTTACCGCCCCCTTATGATCAAAAAAATTTAAAGTTTGGAAATTGATGAGATTGCAAAATGTTATTGAAAAACATGGTGATTTTCAAGAAAGGCATGACATGAGATTACTTTGAAAAACGCATTGCATCGTATTTGCACTTGCATTCAATATTGGATATCTTACATAAATGTATATACTTTGTTAGGGATTTCTCTACTGCGCTTTATGCTCACCCTTATGGGATTTTGGTATAGGAAAAGGCGTAGTGATCCCGCCAAGTTGAGGGCATGGACAATTGTGAAGAGTACATAGCTCTATTTTGTGTGATTTAATTGCTAGCCAAGGGCTATTTTTGTATGGGTTTGAGAGGCCACTTTTGTGTAACCGGGCTTAAGCCTTGGAAGTTGAGTCCATAAGGGCATTTATTTGTTTTGAGAACTATATGCTTCACATGCTATAGATTCATGTGCTTTTCTTACCAATGAATGTACAATCTGCATATGAAACTTTTGTATAATCTCATTTGTTAACTATGTAAAGATGGAAGAATCATTGTCATTGTTTAGTAAACGTTAGTTGATGTGGTTAGTTCATGTGGAATTATTTCGGGGTGTGACACTAAAGCGTCAGACACAATAAGTTGTTCCGCTCGAGCACAAAAGGTGACACTCGAGCGTAGAATATACACATCCAGTAGTTTTAGCATGAAGAACATCACTGAAAGCGAAGAATGGCCGCCGAAAGACACCCACTCAAGCGTAGGAAACGCCGCTCAAGCATAGAATACACTCTCCTAGTAGGTTTGCAGGCTTGCAAAAGTACTGAGAGTTTGCAAAGCCCGCTCGAGTGCAAAAAGTGCTGCTCTAGGGGAGGAGCAAAAATCTAGGGAACAAAAGCTTAGAAACTAAGCAACCAACATGTCCCAAACGCACCACAACAACCCAATAGCCAAATTTAAGGAGATACTAGAGGAGTAAGATATAAACAACAACATGGAACCAAGAGACCAGAGTCCAAGATGCAAAAGGGTCGGGTTAAAACCGGAATTGCTATATATAATAACTAATTTTCTAGTAATTAATGATGCTTGTTTTAGGCAGAAATTATTTAGTAGTTTCGATATATATACTACGTGGTGTACCCTTACAATTGTATAGGGCCACAAGACTACTTTTTCCTATTTTTTTCTCACACGTTTTAGACAAAGTGATTATGTGTTCTCTTCCTATAAAGTAGGGGTCATCAATGGGATGGGTCGGACTTACCTGGCCCGTAACTACTGTGTTCGCGTCCCATATCATAATGGATTTTTCTGGCTTTGATCAGTCAACAGGTTGATATGGGCCGGTCTTATTTTAAAAAAATTAAAATCACGTCCCACTCGTAAGCCCAAATCTTTCATGCCAAAATCAAACTGAATCAAATTACACATTTATTATTAGACTTATATTATTAAGTTCTACACATTTATTCTTTTCTTTTTTAATAATTCATATGATCAAATTAATTAATACTATTAAAACAATCAAATTAAAGTATAAATTCACCAAATTAACAAATTATGACAATGACAATGACAATGTTATATGTAAAAAGTTGAGAGTTTGGAAAATATCAACAATCACTGTAAAATTCAATTTTAATAAATTGTGTTTTGTGTATTTTTTTTTTAAATACAATTTACATGGATAATATAGGTTGTTAAACGTTTTTTTTTTTAAATGGAACATTATTAGTTTTAATGAATTAAAATTGAATTTGACAGTATTATTTTTCTAGATTTGCCTATGCAGGCTTGTACGGGTCGGGTTGATGGGCAGGGTTGGATTTCAAACTTTTGTCCAAAATCGTAAATCACCTTCTATGGAATGGGAGGGGTTGGGCAATCAAACGAGCTGGGACGGGTTGGGTAATATCAATTTTGTTGCCCGCAGGCCATTTGATGACCCCTACTATAAAGTGAACATAATCACGTGATAGGTCGAACGTACCAAATAACTTCTCGTGTTGAGGAGGTGCAATTACAAAAAGGATTGGGAAAATATGAACTTGAGAGAACTTTATGGCCTACGAGGCTCACTACAAGTCTTTTTTCGATGATCAAAATGATTTATTTTGTGAGACCCTATGTGTATATCATTCATGAAAAAACTTAAGTCGATCCAATAATCATAACTTTTTTCATTTTATCGTGTTTGTATTTAAAAAAGTACATGGTCTATTTTTTTAAAAAATATACTTGTCATTGATTTTTTTAAGACAAATGTGACAAAATGAAAAAATTATTATTATAAGATTAACTTAATTTTTTTTTTATTAATAATATACATTGGAATCCTTATAAAATAAACAGTTCAAAATATTAAAACATGACATATTATGTGCTCACTAACCCATCAGATTTGCTTAAATTTAAAATTAAGCTCAAGAAACATCCAACCCATAAGAAAATTACTAGAGCAACTAACCACTCTACAAACGTTCTTGTTACGTAAAAATGAAAATGGGAAAGATGGGCAAACTACTGTAGCAAAAAGAGCCAAATATAACCATTTCCACAAGTGATAAGGTGGTCTAAAATAGCTACTTAATCCTACCAAAATTGTCAAAAACTTATCATAATAATTAGTCACATGGTGACAAGGACGGATACATTGTTAGGAGGGCCCAAATAAAGATATTGAGAGTTGTGGCCAATGAGAATTGAGTCAAGTTGGATTTACATAATTTTTCTTAAATTTAAATGAATTTCAATTTAATAATTATTACTCCTAGCGGAGCCACAGAGGCTGAGAGGGCGATGGCCACTGCAAAACTTTGAATTTTATAAGCAAATTTAATGCTTTTGATATTTGGTTTGTGAACTCTAAAAAGGAGTCCCTTCCAAGTTCCAATCAAAAGCCAACGCCTGTGAAGGCTAGAATTAAAACTTACCAAGACCCTAATCCCACAATTTACGTTGAATTAATAAAATTTCAACAATATTAATTCTTTATCTTATCTCATTTGTTAGCATAATATTAATATAATGAATTTCATTATTAAAGTATACTTTTGATACAATGCTAATAATTAAATTTACACATTAGATTATAAGATAAGATAATAGATGACAATTATAACATTACTCAAATTTCAATATTATTTCAAATAAAAAAGTAAAAATCATTAATGTTATAATCATCATCTTTTTTATACTAGGGTTTATTTATGACTTTATGAGTTTATTTATTACTTTATGTGTCAAAATTATATTAGTTTAATGTGTTTCACCACTCATGCTTGTTACTAATGTAATATTGACATATGAAATCGTAAACAAAACATGATAACAAAATATAATCATTGTAACATTGTTTGGTAAAAAAAAAAAAAAATTATTGATAAAAAAAAAAACATACGTTACAAACGAATATAGACGTGGACTAATGTAGTAAATAGAGATATGAATCTTTTTAATTTGACTAACTAAATGACATTTGATAGAATCGAGTGAATAAGAAGGGTTTATATAACCGATCCCATTTGATAGAATTTGAGACTTGGTTTGGTTGGTTGGTTGGTTTGTATTTTTATATAATAAACATACATTCTCCATACAACTTATCTCACATAACACAATACATTTTGAAGTAAAAAAGACTCATAATACATGTTCATTAATAATAATACAAAAATAAAGGAGCCAAATTACTCTTACAAACGAACAATGAAAATTTTGATTGTCAATATGTGATTAATAGAAATACAAAGCAAATAAAAGTCAAGTTGTAACGCCTTCAAAATAAACCCATAAATCAAACATTCTTGACATGCTTAGACATAAGAGAATAAAGCATAATTACATATCATCAGAGTATTCATTACAAAATGTATTACATGTTGACAACAAAAGTGTATGCCCTATGGGCATACAACTTTCCAAGTCAATACTTGGTTACGAAAAGAGAGTACTAACTTTACACAAAATAAGCCCTTGGCTTGATATACATGTAATACAACAAAAATAAACAAAAGAGTCTTCAACTCCCACAACCATCCAAGCTATGACTTCGGAGGCGGCATACCTGAACCTGAAAATGATGTCCCATATAGGGTGAGCCAACGCCCAGTAGAGATATCCTAAACATAATATGAGTAATAACTAAAACATTAGCATTTGATAAATGTTTAACACACATGAATCAATTCATAACCCATTTCAATTACATGACAAATGTGTCCATATTTCATTTTATTTTCCATTTCTTATCCAATTTCTCAATTCATAATCCTGGCTCAGAACCTGTCAATATACTTTAAGTGAGATTACATCTCATATAAATGATTCTTCCATTTCAATTGAAATAATGACTCAATTTAAACACTTCATACTTCACAATAGATACACATAATTGTTGTATCAACCTCAAATAAAACACTTCCGTACTTCATATATGATACACATATTCGCTGTATCAATGCTTTAATAGATACACATATTTGCTGTATCGATGGAGTCCATCCCCTATCTCCTCCCAAACAAAGTTCGGTTTAGGAGTCCATCTCCTATCTTCCCCTAAATCGTGGAGTACATCCCCTATCTCCCCCCACACAACGCAATGTATATAAACACATATCATATACAAGATCAAACAATACATAAACTTAATGTATTCTACCAATTGTCATATTCGATGACATATTCAATTGATTAGTTTTAGTTCGCCTAATCATCATGTATTGTCTATAACAATCAAGACTATCCTTCACCAATAGCCTAAAGCAATTATTTCTAAACAGAAAATAATTACATCAACAAATAATTTATCAACAATTTTCAAAAGTGAGTGATTAATAAATCCAACTCCACCATTCCACCCCATATTATGCCAATTTCATTATTTCCATAGTAAATGTCATTATTTACACTAATGACCCAAATATATCCAAACATGGCATTTTTTCCCTTTTTCGCAATATTGACCCAAAGGCTCAAATATTAACAATAACATCAATAATCTCTTTTTAAGACCCAAAATATACATATATGAGTCTAAAGAACAAAACCCCTTTTTTCAATATGACACATCTCAAACCCTAACTTCCCAAATCAAACCATCTATACAAATAGCTCAACATCTATGTTAAAGCACATAAGAATGAGTAGTTATCCCTACCTCAAGAGATGAGACTCAAAGAAGATGATGAAGAAATCCCGAAGTGCTCCAAATCAAGAAATTTTCGGATTGATAGGAAGCCCACACCAATCTCAACACTCTTTGCCAAGACACCAAGAGAGTAGATCACTCTAGCTAGATCAAACCTTAGAGAGAAGGTATGTCCTAGAGAGAGGAGCTCTCAAATGAGGGTTTAGAAAAGTAAGAGAGAGAAAGGAAATGTGAAAAGTGATTCAAAATCACCTAGCTGCCATTTGATATACGAATAGTCCGCTCGAGCGGAAAATAGGACGCTCGAGCATCAAGCACAAAAATTGAACCCGCTCGAGCGCCAAGACACAACTGCAAAACACACCCGCTCGAGCGCAAAAGAAAAGCTGCTCGAGCGTAGATTACACTCCTCCAGTACTTTTACAGACATTGAACACCCGCTCGAGCACCAAGAGGCCCGCTCGAGCGCGACCTGCTCGAGCGTGCAAAACGCACCTGCAGAACTTTTGCAGAGGCACAAAATGCTGAAAGTGTGTAAACTCCGCTCGAGCGCAAAGGGAGCCGCTCGAGCGGAGCACAAAAAATCTGGGCAATAAGGAATGGAACTAAAGTTCAACCAACCTGTTCGAAACACGCCCAATACATCCTAAAACTCAAATATATGGAATTGAAGGATGACAACAAGACATATACAGCAACCAACTCCACGGAACCTAAGTCCGGATACAACAATCAAAGGAGAAAGAACTAGGATTGCTATAACCTCCCCCCCTTAAGGAATTTCGTCCCTGAAATTAAGTACAAGTTTTCAAAAACAAGTTTTTCTCAATTCTCAACAGTATTACAATTCATTACCCAACAACTTGACCCATCATCGGTCATTTCATCTCTATTCAGGAGGCATTTCATAATATATACTCAATATGCATTATTAGCATGCTTTCCCTTGAAATTTAGCAATTTCAACACATTTTTCACAATTCCATATCATATTCAATGTTCATGATATATTTCCATTTCTACAATACATTCAACATTTGCAATGTTACATTAAACCTCCTTTTCAAGGCAAGTTTCAAAACACTTCCATAAACCAAAACATATACAATGTTTTACAACTCAAGAATGCTCTTAAAGTTCATCAATATTACAAAATCCCAATACATGGTTAAACATTTACAAACAAGTCCGGATATTTCTCATGGACATCCACCTCGCGTTCCCAAATGGCTTCTTTCACTCTGTGATGTTTCCACAAAACCTTTACCAAGGGAATGGTCTTGCCTCGCAAGACTTGATCCCGCCTATCCAAGACTCGAACCGGTCTCTCCTCATACGAGATATCCTCGTCAACCTCCAAATCGGTCCAATCCAACACATGGGATGAATCCGGCTCATACTTCCGAAGCATACTAACATGAAACACGTCATGCACTCTGGATAACTATGTCGGTAAAGCTAAACGGTACGCAACCTCCCCAATCCTGTCAACGATCTCAAAGGGACCAATAAACCGAGGGGACAACTTCCCACTCTTTCCAAACCTCATCAAACCTCGCCTAGGTGATATTTTCAGAAAGACATGATCACCCGTCTCAAATGCCAAAGGCCTCCCCCTACAGTCGGCATAACTTTTTTGACGACTCTGGGCTGTAACAAGCCTCCTACGGATAAGCTCAACTTTCTCCGTCGTTTCCCTCACCAACTTTGGGCCTAACAAAGGTGCATCACCCACCTCGGCCCAACAAACTGGAGACCTACACAGTCGGCTATACAAGGCCTCAAATGGTGCCGTACCGATACTCGACTGAAAACTGTTGTTGTAGGCGAACTCCACCAAGGGCAAGTGCCTCTCCCACGACCCACTAAAGTCAAGGACACAACCTCGAAGCATATCCTCAAGGATCTGAATAGTATGCTCAAACTGCCCGTCAGTCTGAGGATGATAAGCCGTGCTAAAGGTCAATCTAGTGCCCAAAGCACTCTGCAAACTCTGCCACAATCTAGCAGTAAAACGTAGATCTCTATCTGAGATGATCGACATTAGGACCCCGTGCAACCTCACCATGTCCCGAATATACAAGTCAGCAAGATGATTTATTGAATCTCTCATGCGCATAGGGATAAAGTGCGCTGACTTAGTCAACCGGTCTACAACCACCCAAATAGCATCACTACCTTGCTGAGTCCTCGGAAGACCTACAACGAAGTCCATAGTGATATGCTCCCACTTCCACTCGGTAATAGGCAAGGGTTGCAACAAACCTGCTGGACTCTGATGCTCGGCCTTCACTTGCTAACAAGTAAGGCACTTCGATACGAAAATAGCCACATCTCTCTTCATACCCCACCACCAAAACTAGTGACCCAAATCACGATACATCTTGGTGCCCCCCGGATGCACTACAAGGCGTGAATGGTGAAACTCTCGGAGTACCTCCTCTCGGCAAGACTCCGGCACAAATAAGCGGTCTCGATATCTCACCCTCAGGTCGGGATACACAGACAAACCCTTCTCAGCCTTCCCACTGGAGATTTTCTCTCAAAGGGATTCTACCTCAAGGTCACCTCTCTGTGCCTCTAACACTTGATTCACAAGTATAGGTTGCGCAACAACAGAAAACAAGGCTGCAGCCTAAACGGATTCGCCCAGAAGCAAATCAAACTCGCCAAGTGCACCCAACATGTCCCACTCCCGGATGGCTATACAAGCGACATCTCTAATGGATTTCCTACTAAGGGAATCGGCCACAACATTGGCCTTTCCCGGGTGATAGTGCAACTCGAAATCATAGTCCTCAATGAACTCCATCCACATCCTCTGCCTCAAATTCAAGTCTCTCTGTGTAAACAGGTACTTCAAACTCTTATGATTCGAGAATACCTCAAATCTCTCACCATAAAGGTAGTGCCTCCAAATCTTTAAGACGAAGATCATTGCTGCTAATTCTAAGTCATGTGTGGGGTAGTTTCTCTCGTGTATTTTCAACTGACGTGAGCCATAGGCTACTACTTTCCATTTTTGCATCAGCACACAACCCAAACCCTCTTGTGAGGCATCACAATAAACTGCATAACCCAAACCTCTCTCCGGAATAATCAAAACCGGAGCGGTGGTCAATCTAACCTTCAACTCTTGAAATGACTTTTTACAAGTCTCACTCCATACAAACTTGACCCCTTTCTGCGTCAATCTAGTCAATGGCGAAGCTAGCTTGGAGAAATCTTTCACAAACCGGCGTTAATACCCAGAAAACTGCGGATCTCAAGGACACTCTTAGGTTGTACCCAATCTTGCATTGCCTCAATCTTGGATGTATCAACAGACACCCACTACTAAAAACAGGGCCTTTTGAGTCGGCAGAGTGCCGTCGCAAATAGCACATTTGCCGACACAAAAACGTTTTTGCGATGGCGTTTCGACGGCAACTCAAGGGTCGAAAATGGTGGGGTCGCAAATGTTTTTGAGTCGGCAATCTGCCGACGCAAAAAGTTTTAATTTTTTGAGACGGCATATTACCGACTCAAAAAGTGGTTCAATGTTTTAAGAAATTTAACCCATAATTTTCTTATTGAGGTGCCTCCGAAGTTTCGAACCCACGCCATTTGCAAGCTTTGACCGGACCCAAAGTCACCGCACTAAATCCACTTCACCACTCTACCTCTTTCAAATATTAATTAAGATATTTATTATTTATAGTATATACACTCAATATTAATATAAAAGTATATCTATAAATATATATACATATAATTATAATTTCATTATTATGATATTCGAAAAAATTATCTTGATATACAAATAAATAAAGCAGAATGTGCTTAATTACATGTATCGCACAAATTAAATATCTTAGAGAAACAATGGGAACCCTTTAACTGGTCAAACAAATCATCTATACGGGGCATAAGGTACTTATTCTTGACCGTTGCCCGATTCAACTTCCGGTAATCAATACAAAGTCTCAAGGCACCATCTTTCTTTTTAGCAAAGAGGGCCGGTGCTCCCCACGGTGAAACACTAAAGCGAACAAACCCCTTATCTAGCAATTCCTGGAGTTGAATCTTCAACTTACTCAACTCGGCTGGGGCAAAACGGTAAGATGTCATAGAAATCGACGCTGTGCCAGGCACTAAATCAATGGAGAACTCTATCTCTCGATGAGGTGGCAAACTAACAAGATCCTTGGGAAAGACGTCCGAGTACTCACAAACCACTCTCGGCAACTCAACCCCGGTCTCATTACACTCACTACTCATAAGGTTAGCGAGAAGACCACTAAGCTCACTCCGCCCTCGCAGATCATACATCAGTGGCAATACATTACCAACCCGATCCCTCAAGAAATGGAAACAATCCTCGCCCAAGGTACATACTGTGACCCTCTGGCGGTAACAATCAATAACTGCTCGGTATGATGATAACCAGTCCATACCCAAAGTAACATCAATACTCGACATAGCCATAACTACAAATGAAAATGGACGCCGGCGGTCGGCGACCTCTATATCACAGCCCCAACACCCTTGTTTCAAAATCAATTCACTCCCAACAGGTGATACAACACATATAGGAGATGCTAACTGCGCCAACTCCAATCCCAAAACAGATGCAAATGCAGCAGATATAAAATAATGGGATGCACCCGTATCAATCAACACAATTGCAACCGAGTTGCAAAACAAGAAGGTACCTCTCACAACCGATGGAGCCAGTACAAGATCCTACGTGGTAACAACATACACGCCTCAGAGGCCCTCGATCTACCTGCCACCTCTAGGAGCAAAGACTCTTTGCCGCATCGACGACGAAGCTCCTGATTGGCCTCGAGGCCTAAACTGACCGAATGGTGAAAACTCGCCTCTGCCAGATGCACCGAAGTGCCACTCAACTGCAGTAAAACCTCTTCAGTGCCCGCCTAACCACACCGTAACACGAGGCGGTGGCCTCCGCCTCGACTCTGCTCGAGGTCGAGCCAAGATGAAGCCGCCGCTTCTTCCGCCTTCAAGCCAAATTTGGAGACTTGTGGCCTAGCTAACCACATTTGTAACAAGTCACGTCTCCCTGACTGCCTCTTCCAGGGCCTGCACTCGGCACTGGAAAGGTAGATCTAGCAAAACCACCCTGAGACTGCTGAGGGTTAAAACCCCTCTGTCTCTTGCCATCACCCTGGCCATCCTGACTCTTCTTGGAGCCCCTCTGTCTCTCCTCCTCCTCCTGCATCATAATCTCCATATGGGCCACAGCATCTACGAGGCACCTATAGTCCCGGGTCATAGAACCCCCAACTCTTATCTTGAGGCCATGCCTCAACTTCTTCTCAAACTCCAGACAACGGCATTCCTCAGATGCCACAAGCTCAGGTGCAAACCTGGATAAACTAGTAAATGCGGCCTCAAACTCGGCCACTGATAAACTCAACTGCTTGAGTTGACAAAACTGGTCTCTCAGTTTCTCCCTGGCAGCTGGAGATAGAAACTTCTCCTGGAAAGCATCTACAAAAGCCTCCCATGTGGCACCAATATGACCTCTCATGTACTTCCACCACAGACCCGCATCCCCCTTAAGCTGGAAAGATGCCAAGGTCACCTTCAAAGCCCCGTCTTCAATGCCAAGCATCTTAAACATCTTCGTCATCTGTTTGAGCCATTCATCAGCTTTTAGTGGCTCTTTCGGATTCCCCACAAACTCGTCTGGGTCTGACCGAAAAAACTCCCTCTTTAGAAAAGAAGGCCCTGCATCAACAACCTGGGCTTGAACTGGATTCTCGACTCTGAGAATGCCCATGGATTTCCTCAAGGCTTCTGCTATCTCACGGGCTAAGGCACTCATGGCCTGCTGACCCGCTAGCTCAGCCACGTTGGCCTGACCAACACCCTCCTGCTGTGCCAGAATATCATTCGGTAAAGGCATCTCCTACCTACCACGCCTACCACGTCTACCTCCACGTCCTCGTACTCGTCCTGACATCCTAATAAAAGTAACGAAGAACATTAGCACATTCATAAATGTGCCGAAACTATAACACTCGCATCCTAATGTACAGACAACTGTAATTCATTCCACGTAAGCACATAATCACATAAGCACCTACGAATTTCATTTCTGGATAATGATAGTCCCATGGCGTTACTAGAGTTCCGGTTAGAAACAGCATTGATCAAGTGCTTTTCCAACAAGACTCACAGAAACCCAAGGATCCAATCAACATCCTAGAAACTAAATCCCATACCGAAATAGTCACATAAACATGTCATCACATAAGCACATAACATTACACATAAGTCTCTAACAAGCGAGACAAACCCATTGTGATACTAATCACTTCCCACGTACCCAAAGTATTCAAACCCAGTACGCTCTAATACCAAGTTGTAACACCCTCAAAATAAACCCATAAATCATACATTCTTGACATTCTTAGATATAAGAGGATAAAGCATAATTACATATCATCAGAGTATTCATTACAAAATGTATACATGTTGACAACAAAAGTGAATGCCCTACGAGCTTACAACTTTCCAAGTCAACACTTGGTTACGAAAAGAGAGTACTAACTCTACACAAAATAAGCCCTTGGCTTGATATACATGTAATACAACAAAAATAAACAAAAGAGTCTTCAACTCCCATAACCATCCAAGTTATGACCTCGGAGGTGGCATACTACCTGAACTTGAAAATGATGTCCCATATAGGGTGAGCCAACGCCCAGTAGAGATATGCTAAGCATAATATGAGCAATAACTAAAATATTAGCATTTGATAAATGTTTAACTCAAATGAATCAATTCATAACCCATTTCAATTACATGACAAATATGTCCATGTTTCATTTCATTTTCCATTTCTTATCCAATTTCTCAATTCATAATCTTGGCTCAGAACCTGGCCATATACTTTAAGTGAGATTACATCTTATATCAATGATTCTTCCATTTCAATTGAGATAACGACTCAATTTAAATACTTCATACTTCACAATAGATACACATAATTGCTGTATCAACCTCAAATAAAACACTTCCGTACTTCATATATGATACACAGATTCGCTGTATCAATGCTTTAATGGATACACATATTTGCTGTATCGATGGAGTCTATCCCCTATCTCCTCCCAAACGAAGTTCGGTTTAGGAGTCCATCTCCTATCTTCCCCTAAACCGTGGAGTACATCCCCTATCTCCTCCCGTACAACACAATTTATATAAACACATATCATATATAAGATCAAACAATACATAAACTTAATGTATTCTACCAATTGTCATATTTGATGACATATTCAATTGATTAGTTTTAGTTCGCCTAATCATCATGTATTGTCTATAACAATCAAGACTATCCTCCACCGATAGCTCAAAGCAATTATTTCTAAACAGAAAATAATTACATCAACAGATAATTTATCAACAATCTTCAAAGGTGAGTGATTAATAAATCCAACTCCACCATTCCACCCCATATTATGCCAATTTCATTATTTCCATAGTAAATGTCATTATTTACACTAATGACCCAAATATACCCAAACATGGCATTTTTTCCCTTTTTCTCAATATTGACCCAAAGGCTCAAATATTAACAATAACATCAATAATCTCTTTTTAAGACCCAAAATATACATATATGAGTCTAAGGAACAAAACCCCTTTTTTCAATATAACATATCTCAAACCCTAACTTCCCAAATCAAATAATCTATACAAATAGCTCAACATCTATGTGAAAGCACATAAGAATGAGTAGTTATCCTTACCTCAAGAGATGAGACTGAAAGGAGATGATGAAGAAATCCCGAAGTGCTCCAAATCAAGAAATTTTCGGATTAATAGGAAGCCCACACCAAGCTCAACACTCTTTGCCAAGACACTAAGGGAGTAGATCACTCTAGCTAGATCAAACCCTAGAGAGGAGGTATGTCCTAGAGAGAGGAGCTCTCAAAAGAGGGTTTAGAAAAGTAAGAGAGAAAAAGGAAATGTGAAAAGTGATTCAAAATCACCCAGCTGCCATCTGATATACGACTAGTCCACTCGAGTGGAAAATAGGACGCTCGAGCGTCAAGCACAAAAAGTAAACCTGCTCAAGCGCAAAAATGCCCGCTCGAGCGCAAAAGAAAAGCTGCTCGAGCATAGATTACACTCCTCCAGTACTTTTACAGACATTGAACACCCGCTCGAGCGCCAAGAGGCCCGCTCGAGCGTAAGGAAATCCGCTCGAGCGTGCAAAACGCACCTGCAGAAGTTTTGCAGAGGCACAAAATGCTAAAAGTGTGTAAACTCCGCTCGAGCACAAAGGGACCCGCTCGAGCGAACCACCAAAAATCTGGGCAACAAGGAATGGGACTAAAGCTCAACCAACCTGTTCAAAACACGCCAAATACATCCTAAAACTCAAATATATGGAATTGAAGGATGACAACAAGACATATACAGCAACCAACTCCACGGAACCTAAGACCGGATACAACAATCAAAGGAGGAAGAACTAAGATCGCTATACAAGTAATGAAAAATTACAAAGCATTCTTATTCCATGTATAATTGTATATATTAAGTTCATAAATTAATCTTTTTGTTATTATTATAATTTGGAAAAGCAAGGCCACTTTGACATTTTTGGGACCCTAAGAACTCCTAATATGGGGCCTTTTATATATTAAAAGGACTTATGATCAAAAGGTTATGTATTATTTTTTTAAATTGTACTTACAAAAATGTTACTTTCTTATACAACTAGTAAAATTTACTTAAATTTGTAACAAAGTTTGCAATACAAAAAGTGATCAAAATAATCTGAGCTCAACTACTAAATAAAAAGTAAATAAACTGTAACAAAATATCATTTGAAGATCATTCTTGCATTTTTAACTGCAAAATTGTTCATCAAGCTTGCACAATTCACTTATCAATTAAATCATTTTCAATGATAAAATTGCTAATCCATTAAAATTTTATTGTAACATAGTTGACCGACAATAATATTTAATTAATGTTAAATTTGAATTTTTTTTTCCTCTAGAAACAACTATAACTGGTATAATTAATCATATTTGATACATAATCAATGCATTTGAGAAACAACCTTGCATTAATTTCAAATAATTCACCATATCAATCATCCTTTAGTTTTTTCTAATAAAAGTAATTATACATTAATTTTAAATAATTCAACACATCAACCATATATTAGATTTCAATGTTTGTTGAACTTTGTTGGGAAACCCCTTAGAAAATTGGAGCTAATCACATCCATAGAAAAACTGAAGCTAGAGCCACTCCACAAACTCTCTTGTCACATAAACATCAATTGAAAATGGGGAAGACGGGCAAAACGACTCTGATAAAAACAATTATACATTAGTTTTAAATAATTCAACATCTCAACCATATATTAGATTTGAACCTTCGTCAAACTTTGTTGGAAACCCCTTAGAAAAACTAGAGCTAATCACATCCATAGAAAACTGAAGCTAGAGCCACTCCACAAACTCTCTTGTCATATAAACATCAATCGAAACGGAGAAGACTGGCAAAACGACTCTGATAAAAACAATTATAAATTAGTTTTAAATAATTCAACATATCAACTATGTATTAGATTTGAATGTTCACCTGTAGCACTGGTGCCTTTTAAAGCTTTTGGTAAATGTATTTGGACCCTTTGTTCTATTGTGGGAACCTTTGGTGTTGTTGTACTTTAGTTTTGAAGAAGTACAAATTGATTTAAACTTGTTGGGTTTGGTTGTTCACACTTATTCTTGTCAAAAGTTCCTTGGAGACTTAGAAATTCCATTCTAGGGTCGACACCAGCCTTCCCAGGGTCGCCCTTACCTGTTGATGAAGTTTTGGAGGTGTTGCTGGAAAATAAGGTAGACACCGGACTAGAAGAGGGTTGACCCTCTTCTGTCTGTGTGTTGGTTGCTAGAACATAGGGTAGACACCAGTCTGGGGTAGGGTCGACACCAGCAGTGCTGTCCAGCTTAGTTTTCCTAGATTTTCCTCTTTGGTGTCGACACCACTGTTGTAGGGGTCGACCCCTGCAGATATTTTTTTCAAATTTTAGTCCGACTTTTGGCCCTACTTTTTAGGGGTTTTGACTTGTTATTTTGGGTTGACTTTGGGGCTTATTTCTAATTTTACCTAGTGCTATAAATAGGCTCTCACTTGACCCTTTTCTTTATTTTCTTCTTCTGTTTTCTCCCTCTAAACCGTATCACTCTCTCTCCCTCTCCAAAATCACTTTTTGCTCAAAGATCTCTAAATCTACTCACCTAGAGCGATCTTTTCACCATGGTCCTTTGAGATGGATTGTAGATCTCGTCAAGGGCTTCCTTTTGGTTTGAGTGGTTCGTGGTTTCGGCGCCGGTGATTTTTTGGGTGGTTTTCTCTCCTAAGCTTCAGATAGGGATTTCCTTGCTCTTTTTCAATACCTCGTTCATAGATAGACATGTAGTAAATTTATATCGCATGAAAACCATATCCTTGTAGGATTTCTTTGAAAATCATGAAAAAGAACCTAGGGTTGGTTGTTTGAGAATGAGTTTGTTATCATTGATTGTTGTTTGGGCTAATTGGGGAGTAATCTAGCAAGATATTGTTGAAGAAGAGAAAGCCCTAGATTATATTTTGATTTGGTAAATTAAAAGGGAGGATGGTTGAACAATATTTGTAAATTACTATTGTTAATGTGGGTTGTGTAAAAGTGTTAATGGCTAAGAGATTAACTATGGCATTGGGATTATTTTGAAATGAACGTATTGAACTGAGATGGGTTATGGCTTTATTATCTGCGGGATTGGTTCTTGTGAAACGAGGAAAATGGTATTGGTTTTTTTGTGAAACGAAAAGAATGGTATTGGTTTTGTGAAATGGGAAATGTGGATTGGAATAAATGATAGAATGTGTTGACGTGGAAAATTATGGAAGTTGATCTTGAAAATGGAAAATGAAATGATAACTCTATGTGAGTCTTGGGAAATAAATATGAGAATTGAGCTACTATGTCTTGAGTGTTGAATACACACATTTGGGGGTTTTATCTTTAACTATCGTACTAGTGGCGTTGTTGGGTTTTAAGACCTCATGAGAGTTGAGTCTTTTAATAGATGTACTGAATACATGCATCTAGAGGTTTTGTCCTTAGTCATCGATGGAGGATGACATTGTTGTGTTGAATTTTCGTGTATGCATTACACTTGTGTTGGTTGAACATTATGGAATAGTTTATGTGTATGTATTACACTTGTTGATTATGCTTTGTCGCGTTGAGATTATTGCTGTTATATACCGCGCTTAGAATCAGAGGTACCATTACCTTCCAGCTAGCGCCTAGAGAATTGGTTGCGCTGAGAATCTAAGGTACCACACCCTTCCAGCTAGCGCTTGGTAAAATGGAACAGAGGTACCATTCTGTTCTAGCTAGTGCCTAGTAAATTGGCATATTGTTGTGAGAGGTGTATCTTTGACTTACCGTGCTTAAGGCAAGTAGAGCAGAATTAATTTATCATTATTTTCTCAGTGTATCTGAGCATGTTATGGGTTACAATGGTTACAGTTTTGAAAGGCCGAGTTACCCCAGTTGTTGATCACATACTTGTTGATGATTTGTTGTTTCCCTTTGTACTAAAGACATGCATGTATAGATATGAATGTGTTGGGAACAGACATCAATACTATTTTGACAGTTTGGAAAGTGTGAAGGAAATTGGATATTTGTGAACATGTTTTGAAAAAGGAAAAATCTGTTGTAAGTGTGGAAAATGGAAGGAAAGTAATGGCTTGGTGAAATTGTTTTCTAGAACTGTTATTGTCATGAAAGTTTGGATAAAGCGGTAATGAAAAGAAAAGAAAGGTGAATCGATTACAGTGTTGATTGAAATGGTCGATTTTGAGAAAAGTTCATACATATGTATATTTTGTATAAACTGTCACATTACTATTCTAGTATGAGATTGGGCATTCATGATCATAGCTATCTGTAAGTTGTTATTGTTGAGAACCATGTTGAGATCCCTACTGGACTATATGTTCATCCCACATTGTTGAATCTTTTTCAAGTGACAATCAAGATGTGCTACATGATTTTGGATCTTCTTATTTGTTGGCCACGAGGCCTCTTTGTGTTGGCGGAATGCCATTTATGTAAAAGGGTTACACCCTTCTTTTGATCCTTTAATGATGTAAGCCCACGGGTAATTTATTTAGTATGCTCATGTTGTATTTAATTTGCATTCGGATGAGAGAATTGTTATTTATTTCTACTCGTTGAACTAAAGAGTTTTTTCTGCATGTTATCTCTGAAATTGAATTTAGTTAATGAATTTGGTAATGATTTCGAGTGATAAAAAGCGGGGCGTGACATTGCCAAACTTTGTTAGGAACCCCTTAGAAAAATTGGAGCTACATCCATAGAAAAACTAAAGCTAGAGCTGTGACGGCCCGAATCTACACTATTGGTTGCAGTCAAGGGAGAGTCACTAATGAGTCCTATGGTCAATAACCAAGTAAGATCCCAGATCGCCGGAGGAGTCAAATTAGCCTCCCTTCTAAGTCCGGCTTTCTTAGGCAGCGCACTACCCTTTTGACAGATCTTAAAAGGTATTGACACAAGGTCTCATAAGCAAAGATAAGGTTCATACATATAAATATATAGAACATAAGTACATAACAACCTCAAATATCATTAATTTCAAAAGCTTGATCCATAACATTACATCCCAAGAGAAAACTTAAATCTTCATATGAGTCTTACAAAATATCGAAAGGAATTTCTAACTTTCCTAAGATAGCCAAAAGTCTTCGAAGGTTTCAGGTTTGTCGTCTCCAGCTATAAGCTCCTCTTCGGCACCTGGCATGACACGCCGTGAGCTTTGAATGCCCAGTAAACACACACACACCCCATCCCTTTTTCCCAATCCAATACACCATCACATTTATGGCAAACAAGTAGTGGAGCATGATATCCAAGCCAAGAATAGTAATAGAAGAGAAAAGGAGCATGTCATTCAAATAGATAACAAGGTTATAATGTTAGTGGTTAGTATTCTAGAAATCCCCCAAAGAGATTTCATCCTCCCAACCGCAAGAATTGGACACCGGACTATTCAGAACCCCCCCTTTTGCTGCTTTGTTACAGAACTAACCTCGGATGCCTACCAACGGTTATATACCGCGTAGCGCCAACCGCAGGGCCTCAAAAGCGACAGCGAAAAGAAAAAAAGTTTTATCTCCTGAATCCAACCTCATCCTTCCAGAAAAAGTTTTATCATCCTGAATGTCCCATCCGGACCCAACCTTATCTCACCAATCAATCTCTCGCAAAGAGTCCGAATACGTCCGTTCCATTCCAGGGTTTTCCCGACAACTGCTTGCGCAAGACTTTAACTTTCAAATAGGGAACGCATCCCAAAAATTCATATATCACATATTCTCATCTTTTCATTACTCAAGTGCTCGAAAACCCAATACCCTCTCAATTAGGTTTCCCGTTGAGTTAAGTGTTTTAAAACAAGGTTAGTACAACTTACAAGACAATAATATCCACATAAGCATGCATCCTTAAGATGAGAAAGATAAATAGCATAACATAACACACACAATATCATGCCAAGATATGATGATAAGCAAGTAGGTAATTTCATGAACTCAAGGGCATAAAACATTAATGCATAACAAAATTTCCAGATTTAACATCACATAAGGTTAAAATGAAAAGACTATTTTAGATCCCTCATCGGACTCGGTCTTCCTATGGTTCGTAGAGAATTTGGTCTAGTTTCTAGAACATTTTTCAGAAATGGGATTGCTTTTCCAGATTTTAAGTTATTTAGAAAACATTCCAGCGCTGTCCAGATTCTGTCCAGATCTGTCGACTGTTACGAAAACTTGATTTTCTTGCAAACCGCTTAGCGTTTTTCAATGAAACCAATTTTAGTTGAAAGCTAACTCCTTAAGGAAGGTTTTGACATAAAATAGAGGTTCAGAATAATTTTATACATTTTTCTAGAATTTCTGGAAGTGGGCTGCAAAAACAGGTTCTACGGTAAAATATCCAAAACAAGAAGATTTATGAGAAAATGGTTCCACCAAGGGAAAGTTTTCGTTTCTTTTGTGAAGAAAACATGCTAAATAACATATATTTAACTCAGAAAGTTTTCTTGAAGGTGTGCCTTTGGAAAGTTTGAGAGATTGGTATAAAAAGATGGTTTTGTGCCAAAATGGGAAAAATACAAGAGAGATGGAATCAATACTCAAATTTTAGCATTTTTAACACAAGTAACTCATCACTAACAGATCTGAAAACATTATTTAGAACCCTTAGAATCATGTATTTGAAAAAGGAAAATGAAAGAGAAGGTTGTGTTGTGGCTTACCTACTAAGCTTGCAGAAGAAGGCTCTCTTCTTTCTTCCTCCTCTTCTCCTAGACTTCTCTTCCTTGCTCTCCTCCCTCTCTCTAACCAAAATGTGTGTGTGAGTGAGTGTGTTGTGTGTGTTTGCAAGCTAGGGGGGTGTGGTATATATAGGCAATTTGGTGTAAAAGGACATAAAAGCCCTTTAGTTGGAAATGGATGGAAAGGTTAGGGTTTGATTGAATTTTAAAGGAATAGAAGGGATTTGGGAGGCTTGTTCCATTGGTTTTGGCAACACCTAGTTCTAATGAAACTAGTTCATGGATTTTGCATCCTAGGTAGGTTACGAGGTTGTGTTTTTCTAGAATTTCATAATCATGATTCTTGAAAATTGGTTCCTCTCTCTTCCCTAAGAGTGTGATGGGTTATTATTTTATTTGTTTTGGTCCTAGAGCACACTCTTCAAGGTGTATATATATATATCTTACAAGATTGATGGTACTGATAATATTAGGGTAGATTTACTATTTTTGGAGTAATTCTTGAAATTAATAAAAGAAATGAGGGCTTGGAATTAAACTCATGTATTGGAACCTTATTTATGTATTTACTTATGATCTAGTTAGGTTTAGGGCTAATTTAAATACTCATAGCAAATCTTTATTGGTACTAAAGTCATTATTGCTCCAAGATTCAAGGGATTTGTTTGTACTATAGTATAATGATGATGCCTAGTCATGTCCTCAAAATTTGGGAAGATTTTCTTATTTATTTTGTGTACAAATCTTGGAAATTGTAGAACATAATGTTAAAAAAGATTTTAGGGTACAAGTGTATATATATATATATATAAATGTATAATGGTACTTGTTTGAGGTCAATTTGTGATTTAATAAAAATGTGAGGGCTTGGGCTCAATTAAAATATCTATTTCAAGTGAAGAGTTAATAAATTAGTGTTTAGGAAAAATAATTCGGTTTGTATTATCTTGCTTTGAATTTAAAGGTAAATAACTGAATGAAGACTGTAAAAACCAGAAGTTAGGGTTTAGAGCAATTAATCTAAAATTTGAGAGTTAAATAATTAATATTAGAGTGTTATGATTCTAAGCTTCCAGGGTCGATTTGGGTTTGTATGGGTTTGTCCGTGATACATTTTCGGCTCTAGGGTTTAATTTGCAAGCAATCAACGAATTAAAGGATTTGTTATAGTAACTCAAAATTTTGGGACCTAATAAGGTTTACAAAAGCTAGGGGTCTCACAAGAGCCACTCCACAAACTCTCTTGTCACATATACGTCAATTGAAAACAAGGAAGACGGGCAAAATTCTCCACTAAAAGAGCCAAGCATATCTCCATCACTGTCTCTTCACAAGTGTAAAAATGTCCATAATTGAGACCTAATCCCCACAATTATTAAAGGTTTAACAACCAGAAAACTCATAATCTTACACACGTTTTTAGTGGTGTGTAACAAATAATTTTTTAGTTATTAATGATATGTGTTTTGGGTAGAAATCATCTAGTAAATCCGACCTATATCTCACATGGTGTGCCATTGTAATTGTATAGAGTCATAAAATTATTTTTTCTTATATGTTTCAGACAAAGTGATTGCGTTCTTTTCATATATAAAGTGGACACAACTACAAGATAAATCAAACTTACCAAATAACTTCTCATGTTGAGGAGAGGCTTGGGCGCCCATGGAGTCCACTACAATTTTGTTTTGATGATCCAAACCATTCATTTTGTAAGATTTTATGTGCATATCATCCATACAAAAATTAAGTGAATTTAATAATTATAACATCTTAATTTTATCGTATTTTTCTTAAAGAAATAGCTTATCTACTTTTAAAACATAATTAGTATCAATTTATTTATTTATTTTTTTTTTGAGACAACCGTCATAAAATGAAAAAGCTCTACAACATATGAGAGCTTTAGAGACTAAATTTTTGTCTCCAAAAGTAAAAATTTTGCTGGAAAAAATATTGGGGCACCAATTCTTGTCCTTGCAAGGATAGTTGCTAACTTTGTGTTTGGTTGGGAATTTGGGAAGGGATTAGGAAAGAGAAAGGGAAAAAGTAGGTGAAATATGAATAAAATATACTTACATTTCACCAAGCTTTACACCTTTTTTCCTTTTCATTTTCCAAATCCGTCTCCAAATCTCCTAACAAAACACAACGTAAAGGATGGTCCTAAAAAGTTGCAAAATTTTTTTTATTTGTGACAAAATTTTGTGAATATCACTAACAAATTCACTTTTAGGGTCAAAATAATTTTGTCCAAAAAATGATTAATTTTTTGTATCCCATCCGATATGCAATGCACACTCTATGCAACCTTATCACAAAATTACACAAGTTTTCATGAATTTACATAAGTAATCTCAGAAAAATGTGTAAGTTGAATACAAATTCACATAAGTTTTAACGAACTTACGCATATTTGTGCTCAACTTACGCGTTTTTGTGAGATAACTTATATAAGTTTATGAAAGCTTACGTAATTATATATTAGGATTACATACAGTATATATTGCACACCGAAATATTTCTCGTATATGTATATGGTATCAGGCTACAAGGCCTTTGGCTTAGTATGACTTCAATTTTACCCTTGTTGTCAATTGTTGTCTATAATAAAATAGAACTTTCTGATGTAGGTCGAAACTTCTTTTGAAGTTTTATTTTATCTCTTAAACTATCTAAAAAAATTAATTAAACCTTTGAATATATTAGAAAAAATTAAATTTAAATATTAGATTATAATTTTTCTATCTAAACAAAGGAAAAAATAAATTTCAATTTTTTTTTTTATATATTTGGGCTAAGTATTCTTTGAAGAGTTGTTATTAATTTTAGTATCGAGTGACCTCGGTCAATGATACGATTACTTAAGTATTAACCTCGATATTGTAGGTTGAAATCAATATTCATCTTCATCGTTCAATATATTGTTTCTCAAATTTAAATATATATATATATATATATAAATAAAAAAAGATGCTTCTTTCAAAACAAATGTGATCTAAAATTTTAGATTAATGCTTGAGGCCTCCAATTCGAGGCCTCGAAATTCAAATTTTTTTTTTTTTTGCTGTGTGTTTGGTTTTTTTTTTTAAATTTTTTTTTTCTTTTCTTTTTTTGCAAGGGTGGTTATGTGTATTAAACATCTCGCACTAATTCAGTCTGTATGGTTTGATAAAATCCAACCTAATTCACTTACCTTATCAAACTATACAGGCTGGGTTTTTTTTTTCTTCTATTTGTTGGGCTATGTTGGTTTGGTTTTTTTTTTTTTTTTTTTTAAAGTTGGTTTTGTGTAGAGGTGTGCCAAAAAAGTAAATATTCCGCACTAACTCATCGTATAAAATTATATAAAGTTAACAAAATTTAACTAGCGGCTTAACTGATCAGTCAATTAGATTTGACTGGTTGAGTGATAAAATTGACTGATTAGTTAGGTTGTTGGTTAAATTTTATTAATTTCATATAATTTTATACGATGAGTTAGTGTGAAATGTCTAATTTTTTGACACATTCCTCTACATAAACCACCCTTAAAAAAAACCAAATAAAAAAAAAAAAAAAACTAACACACACAGCCACCACCCAAAAAAAAAAAAAAAAATTAATGTCGAGGCAAATTCGAGGCCTCTAGCACCGCTGAAAATTTTATCCACAATTTTAAATCTATTATTATTCGATCAGCTTGCTACAATTTCCAAGAGAGAGGAAAAGACAAAACCGACCAAGAATTTTGAGCTTTATTAGTTTTGCAAGACCAGATAAAGATCATTTGAGATTTCAACTGATAACTTCAAATGAGGCTTTTTATAATTTTTTAAATACTTTCATTTTAGTTTAAAATTTCTTTTTTTTTTTTTTTTTTGACCTTTTAAGATAATGTGTGTGTGTGTGTGTGTTAAATATAATTTCTTAAATTTGTCAAAGAGTCTAATTAACATTTAGGAATAATTTGGGTGGTAAAATGAAATTCAATGCCATGTCAACAAGTTTGATTATGGACAGCAACTGATGGTAGAAGTGAAATCAATCCAAAATCAAATAGTTTTAATGTAAAATTGACATGATTAAAAGAACAATGAAGGGCAAAATAAAATGGGGCATTGACTCATAAATTTGAAAATCAGAACTCATGGACCAACTAGTCCCACAATTATTTTAATGAATACACAAGTCCTTGTTTATTTAAATTGACACATTTACCACTCTTTTTATGATATGGTTGTTGGAACAATCTTCTGTGTAAATAAAATAAATTGAAATAATTCAAACAAAATAAAATAAAACTTACAGAATTTATTTTGTTGAACCGAATCAATAATTAAAGACCAAGTCGAGTGTGTGACACTCTGTCCTTAAGATAGATTCGTCGTACTACGGTGCTTACGGTTATGTGGCGTCTATCTCTCAAGATACAATGATCTTCACAAATTTGTAATAGCACTTCAAACAAATTTGTCTGGCGAACTAGAACCTCTGTTCTATAACTCTCTGAAATTTATTCTAAATCTAATATGAAGAATAAAGGACGCAAGAGAGAAAAATGAAGGCAAGGAAAATGAATTTTCGGAATCAATCAAAATTGGAATGGGGCTGCCTTTATATAGGCTTTGTTGGCACCTATTCAATTTGAATAGAAAAGGTATGAGGAAGGGACATAACCATTCTTTTAAAATAAAGAGACACCATGAAAGGTTTGCACCCTTTCATTCAAATGGAGGTTTGACCCTTCCTTTAAAACAAAAAGACACCATGAAAGGTTACACCATTTCATTCAAAATGGAGTCTATTTCAATTCACAACTACCTCTTATAAATTTTCCAACAATCCCCCACATGAATGAAATTGACAGAGAGAAAATGCAACAACATAATGTAAATACAGAAAGTACAGAAATTGAAAATATTCTGCAAACGATAGGTAGCTTTTGGCTTTGAACCTTCCCTTGTGAGACGCTATTGGATTTACTAGCTAACCAGTGAACATGATGTCTTGAACTGTTCAGCCGTTTGTGTAAACCAAGACAATAGAACTCACACAGTGTATCCCCAGACACAGTTCAGTTCTCACTATTGTGTTCATTTTGGCCTTAAACAACCTGGTATTTCATGAGTGCTCTAAAGACTTGTAGCCCTTCACAAATCTTATAGAACCGGCCCAGTTCACACTCACATAGGTGATTCTTATGAAGAGTATCCTGCCATACTCCACTAGGTTTACCTAGATATAAGAATCATTAAAATTTTACTTAACCTAAAACGCTGCAGACATCACTTATTTCATCATAAAAATGGATAGGAGTTAGACTCCCCAGTGATCCTTCTGAGTCATTCACAACTCGGTTGTCCCTTTGAATCTAGATCTTGGGATCTCCAGTCAACTAGGTTGGGTTGCCGTTGTGGTAACTCTTATTTAATAGGCTTTAGTCCCATTCCTCTCGATGAATTCTCAACTAGCTCTCTTGCTAACCCTTTGGTTAGTGGATCTGCTATGTTGTCTTTAGACTTCACATAATCAATAGAAATAATTCCATTAGAGAGTAGTTGTCTTATGGTATTATGTCGACGACGAATATGTCGAGACTTACTGTTATACATATGACTCTGTGCTCTACCTATTGTAGGTTGACTATTGCAATGTATGCATATAGTAGGCACCGGTTTTGGCCATTTTGGAATATCTTTAAGGAAGTGGCAAAGCCATTCTGCTTCTTCCCTTGCTGTGTCTAAAGCTATGAATTCTGATTCCATAGTAGACCTAGCAATACAAGTCTGTTTGGAAGATTTCCAAGATACAGTCGCACCACCAAGAGTAAAGACATACCCACTGGTGGACTTCGAGTCTCTAGTATCCGATATCCGATTTGCATCACAGTATCCTTCAAGTACTACTGGATATCTAGTAAAATTAAGCCCAATGTTACGAGTAAATCGGAGATATCTTAGAACCCTTATAATTGCTTTCCAGTGTTCTACTCCTGGGTTACTCGTATATCTACTTAATTTACTTACTGCATAAGCTATATCTGGGCGAGTGCAGTTCATCAAGTACATTAAGCTTCCAATAATTTGGGTATACTCTAATTGAGAAATACTTTCCTGTACATTCTTAGAAAGATACAAATTAATATCTACAGGTGTTCTAGCAAGATGATCATCATCTTTGCTGAATTTGTCAAGTATTTTCTCAATGTAATGAGATTGTGACAAAGCATATCCTTCTGATGTTTTGGTAATTTTCATACCAAGAATTACATCAGCAATGCCCATGTCCAAATGTCCAAATGTTTATTCAACATGTTCTTAGTAGTTTTAATCATATCATTATTACTACCTATGATGAGCATATCATCCACATAAAGACATACAATGACATAACATTTATCTGTATTTTTAATATAAACACATTTGTCACACTCATTAATTTTAAATCCATTTGACATCATTGTCTTGTTAAATTTCTCATGACATTGCTTTGGTGCTTGTTTTAAACCATATAATGATTTAACCAATTTACACACTTTCTTTTCTTTTCCTTTCCTAGAACAGAAAAACCTTCTGATTGTTCCATATAAATTTCTTCATCTACCTCACCATTTAAGAAAGCGGTTTTTACATCCATTTGATGAATTTCTAAATTGTATAAAGATGCAATGGCAATTAGCTTTCTAATGGATGCTATTCTAGTAACCAGTGAGTATGTGTCAAAGTAATCAAGACCTTGTTTTTGTCTAAAACCTTTGACCACAAGTCTTGCCTTGTATTTGTCAATTGATCCATCTGCTTTCATTTTTCTTTTGAAAATCCATTTGTACCCAAGAGGTTTACACCCTGGTGGCAAGTCCACTAATTCCCAAGTGTGATTTTGCATGATGGATTCAACTTCACTGTTGACAGCTTCTTTCCATAAAGGGGCTTCAGGACTGGACATAGCCTCTTTAAAAGTTAAAGGCTCATTTTCTAACAAATATGTTAGAAAATCTGGACTAAAAGATTTTGAGGTTCTAGCACGTTTAGTACGCCTCAGTTCCTCTTCCTCATTTTGATCTAACTCTTGCTCTTGTTCTTGATGATGTTCTTGATCTTGACTAGTAATAGCATCATGAGATCTTTTATTTTTACTAGTCTCTTATCCAGTTTTATTTGGAAATACATGTTCAAAGAATGATGCATTCCGAGATTCAATAATAGTATTTACATGCATTTTAGAATGTTCTGATTTATGAATCAAAAACTGATATGCACTACTATTCTTAGCATAACCAATGAAAATGCAATCAATGGTCTTAGGACCTATCTTAGTCTTTTTAGGACTAGGAATAGCCACTTTAGCCAAACACCCCCACACTTTTAAGTATTTGTAGGATGGTACTCTACTATGCCATATTTCATAAGGTGTTTGATTCACTTTCTTTCGGGGTACTATATTTAAAATATAATTAGTAGAAAGTATTGCTTCCCCCCACAAGTTCTGAGGTAATCCAGAACTTATTAACATGGTATTCATCATTTCTTTTAAAGTCCTGTTTTTCCTTTCAGCAATTCCATTTTGCTGAGGTGAGTAAGGAGCAGTAGTTTGATGAATTATTCCATGTTTTTTACAAAACTCACCAAAAGGTGATTCATATTCACCACCTCTATCACTTCTAATTTTCTTGATTTTCTTACCAAGTTGATTTTCAACTTCATTCTTATATTGAATGAAAGTTTCCAAAGTTTCATCCTTGGTTCGAATTAAATAAACATAACTATATCTAGTATAGTCATCTATAAAAGTGATAAAATACTTTTTCTCACCTCTAGTTTAAATTGATTTAAAATCACAAATGTGACTATGAATTAATTCAAGTGGTTCCGTACTTCTTTCAATTGAATGAAAAGGAGTTTTAGATAATTTTGTGTCAACACAAATTTCACATTTATGATTTGAATCAATGTCAAATTTAGGTAAACATTCCATATTAATTAATCTATGCAAAGATCCATAATTAACATGTTCTAGTCTACCATGCCATAAATTTGAAGACTCAAGCAAGTAAGAAGAAGATGTATTATTATTAATAACTAAGGGTATAACGGTCGTTACATTTAACTTGAAAAGGCCATCAGACATGTAACCTTTTTCCTACATACATCCCATTCTTAGTAAGTACAAATTTATCACTCTCAAATACTAGTCTAAACCCATTCTTACTCAATAAAGATCCAAAAACAAGATTCTTGCGAATGTCCGGTACATGCAGCACATTGTTGGGAGTGAGTTCCTTTCCAGATGTCATCTTGAGTACAATCTTTCCTTGTCCTTCAACTTTTGAAGTTGAGGAGTTGCCCATAAAAAGTTGTTCACCATTGTCCACTGTAGAATAAGATGTGAACATCTTTTTGTCGGTACAAATATGGCGAGTAGCACCAATGTTCACCCATCATTCTTTAGGATTTCCAACAAGATTTGCCTTGGAAACAACTTGAGAAAGATTGATGTCATCTACACCATTGGAAATTTTGTCCACTTCGATCATATGGGCTTGAGCAGGCTTCTTGCTTGTTTTTCTTTTGCTTTTGCCTTTGCTACGACAATCTTTGGCCCAATGTCCCTCTTTGTCACAGATGTAACATTTGCCATTAAACTTGTACTTTTTATTTTTCCCCCCTTTAGAGCCTTGTGATGAACTTTCTCCAGAAGACCTTTGTTTTTTGGTTTTTGAAGAAAGTTCCACCACATTTGCCTTAGACTCCATAGGATCCTTACCACCCCGTTTTTCAGAATTGCGGTTATCCTCCTCAATCCTCAAACGCACAATTAATTCTTCCATAGAAATTTCTTTGCGCTTGTGTTTGAGGTAGTTCTTGAATCCCTTTCAGCCTTTTGGTAATTTTTCAATTAAGGCTGCAACTTGCAAGGATTCAGTGAGAGACATACCTTCTTCATGAATGTCATGCAGAATGAGTTGGAAATCTTGAATTTGGCTGATCACAGTTTTTGAATCAACCATTACAAAATCCAAGAATTTGCCAACCACAAATTTCTTTGAGCCGGCATCTTCTGTTTTGTATTTTTTCTCCAAAGACTCCCAAAGTTCCTTTACTGTCTTAATAGGATTGTAGACGTTATATAATGTGTTATCAAGTTCGTTCAAGATGTAGTTCCGGCAAAAAAAATCGGCATGTTTTCAGGTATCAACCGTAGCAACCACTTGCCGGTCGGTTTCATCCTCTTTCAAGATAGGAGCATCTTCACGGAGGAAACGAGCCAGGTTCAGAGTTGTAAGATAGAACAACATTTTCTGTTGCCATATTTTAAAGTCAGTTCTTGAGAACTTCTCTGGCTTTTCACCGTGATTTACCGGTACTGTTACAACAGGAGATGGGGTTGGCGTCATTGCAGCCACCACAGTAGTACTTGTTTGGGTATTAGTTTCAGTAGCCATCAGTTCTAATTTATAAAACAAAATTATAATTAGAATTTATACTACACATAAAATTAATCCAAATTCACAGAATTAAATTCTGTAAAAATAAAAGAAACAAGAATGTAACTTTTATTTTTCAATTAATTTGGAAATAAAATAAAATGTTATTTAACCAAATTAATTCCAAATAGAAAATTAAATTTCTGTAAAATAAAAGAAATAAGAAAATAACTTTTATTTTTCAATTAATTTGGAAATAAAATAAAATTTTATTTAACCAAATTAATTCCACACAGAAAATTAAATTCTGTAAAATAAAAGAAATAAGAAAATAACTTTTATTTTTTTCAATTAATTTGGAAATAAAATAAAATTTTATTGAACCAAATTAATTCCACACAGAAAATTAATTTTTGTAACATTTCAATAATTAAAATACTTAAATAGAATTTTAAGTAATGAAAACACTGAAAATAATTTCTAAAACCCAAAATTAATTTCTGAAAAAATTCTACAAAAATATATTCTGAATTGTTAAGGACACCAGTATCGTACTACTAGTTGTCAAAGAAAATAGACAGTATATTACTACTATCTGTCAAATAGCATATAAACACTATTTGTTTTTCCAACCAGAATATTATTTTGTAAATCCACAGAAAATAATTTTCTTAAAAGAAGAAAGAGAAAAGGAAACAAATGAAAAATTCTGTAAACAGAATAATTTAAATCTATCTTAAGATTGTTGGAACAATCTTCTGTGTAAATAAAATAAATTGAAATAATTCAAATAAAATAAAATAAAACTTACAGAATTTATTTTGTTGAACCGAATCAATAATTAAAGACCAAGTCGAGTGTGTGACACTCTGTCCTTAAGACAGATTCGTCCCGCTACGGTGCTTACGATTATGTGGCGTCTATCTCCCAGGATACAATGATCTTCACAAATTTGTAGTACCACTTCAAACAAATTTGTCCGGCGAACTAGAACCTTGTGTTCTATAACTCTCTGAAATTTATTCTAAATCTAATATGAAGAATAAAGGACGCAATAAAGCAAAATGAAGGCAAGGAAAATGAATTTTCGGAATCAATCAAAATTGGAATGGGGCTGCCTTTATATAGGCTTTGTTGGCACCTATTCAATTTGAATAGAAAAGGTATGAGGAAGGGACATGACCCTTCTTTTAAAATAAAGAGAAACTATGAAAGGTTTGCACCCTTTCATTCAAATGGAGGTTTGACCTTTCCTTTAAAACAAAAAGACACCATGAAAGGTTACACCATTTCATTCCAAATGGAGTCTATTCCAATTCACAACTACCTCTTTATTTGACCATTCCTTTAAAACAAAAAGACACCATGAAAGGTTACATCATTTCATTCAAAATGAAGTGTATTTCAATTCACAACTACCTCTTTATAAATTTTCCAACAATGGTCAATTTGAAGATTCTTTGCTTATTTTAAATTATTTATGTTTTAAAAAAAATACTAATTTTTTTCGTAATCTTATTACTGATTTAGACAAATCACATTTCACATTCAATTCACCCAAAATATAATATGCGGATTATAAAAATCAAATCACATTCCTCATCCACGAGACATCCATGAAATAACAAGAAGTTCCCTCCTTGAGTTGGTCCTTTCCTTTCCAATTTATGTGCACAAGGAAACGTAATCAAAGAATAACCATATTCCTACAAATCCGCTGCTACATCACCACACGAAGGGTAAAAATGTCAGCCAATCCCATCCCCACACACTTAACGAATCTGATTGAAAACCATACAAACAAAATAGAATCTCATATATCTATCTATTTATTATATAAGTAAAAAGAGGTTTTTAACGTATAAAGTCTCTAAAAGCTCTAAGTTTTAAATATAAATTTTATAAGTTTTTGATTTTTAAAAATTAAAAAAATATTCTATTGTCTAGCTCTCATCAAGTGGAAAAGGGGGGGGGGGGGTTAATTACAAAAAAAAAATTCAGAATTTTGTGTGTTTTTCAATTTAAACCCTAGAGTTTTATCTATGTTTCAATATGAACCCTTCGACCATCTTTGTCTCACTTAATCTTCTTCCTTCTTTCAGATTTGAAACCGCATATTCAAACCCTTATATCTCGAGGCACCTTGGTTTCCAATCAAGTATCATCTATTGCATCTTCGCTGCCAAGAATATTGTCATGATAGCAGCAAGAGGCAAAAAAAAAAAAAAAAAATGAAGAAGAAGAAGAATGAGAGAGAAAAATCTTATTTTTGGCCAACTTTCACTCCGACGACATGCAAAAAGAGGTGAAATAAGGCGTATGAGAGGTGGAATAAAAACTAAACCATGAGGTAAATCCAACGACTTAAAAATGAGGTGAAATAGAGTTATGAAGTGAGAGATATAACGGCTTAAACATGTAAGTTTGAATTTGAAAATTTTGGCCAAAGAGAAAAAAAATTAGGCTGAATTGTGGAGGTCCGACGACATGCAAAAATAGATAGAACAAAGCATATGAGGTATGAAATAAAAACTAGGCCATAAGGTGAATATAACGACATGAAAATGAGATGAAACAGAATTACGACAAGGGAGATACAAAGTCTTGAATATGTAGGTTTGAATCTGAAAAATTTTTGCCCAAAGAGAGAAAAAAAATTAGCCAACTTTTAGAGCTCTAACGACAAGCACAAAGAGGTAGAACAAGGTGAATGAGGGGCGGAATGAAAACTAGGCCATGAGGTGAATCCAATGAGGCGAAATAGAGTTATGACGAGGGAGATATAAGGGTTTGAACATGCAGATTTGAATCTGAAAGAAGGAAGAAGATAAAGTAAGACAGAGATGGACAGAGATGGATGGAGGGTTGATATTGAAACACAGATGAAACTCCAGGGTTTAATTTCTCAAAATTAAAACTCTGGAGTTTAAATTCAAAAGCACGCGAAACCTTGAGTTTTTTTTTTTTTTTTTTTTTGTAATTAACTCAAATAAATAAATAAATTAATATCCCTTGATTTATGGCTTTCAAATGGAAAGTATATCAAATCTAAAAATAAAAATAAAAAAAAAATTGAAAAGTATACTAATCTATTTCAAAATTTAAATTTGAGGGTCACTAGATATGGAAAGTAGTCTATTAATTTAAATTTAAAATTGACACAATATAAATTTAAAATTATAATGATTTATCCCATGATTTATAAGTTTTAAATACAAATTTAAAATTATCATATTTAGCTTATAATTTTTGTATTAAGGAGTAATAAGAGTAACGTTGAGATTATTTATATATTTAAATATTTTACAAAAGAATACTTTTAAGAAGATATATTATGAGAGTTTCAAAATCTCATACAAATAAAACTCCGTATAGGATGTCACCGCTTGAGATGAAAGAACTAAAAATTCAGTTGCAAGATTTACTTAATAAAGGGTTCATTCGCCCAAGTGTTTCTCCTTGGGGTGCACTAGTCCTGTTTGTGAACAAGAAAGATGGGACTCTCCGATTATGTGTGGACTACAAGGAGCTTAATAAGGTAACTATCAAGAATAAGTACACATTACCCAGGATTTATGATTTGTTTAATCAGCTACAAGGAGCGCAAGTATTCTAAAAAATTGATTTACAGTCTGGATACAGGCGGATCTCATACAATTCTAGTGTTGATTCCCGATGGCTCACTTACATAAATATACATAAAACGGAGTGAGCAAGGCTCAGTGAATAATAGCAATGTAAGGAGGCTAGTTAAATGAGTATATTCTTAGAAAATGTAAATATACATATAACAACCCAACCATATACAAGTCTAATCCATAACCATATTCCAAAACGGCCTCAAGCCCACATGTAATACAGAACGGCCTCAGGCGTATGTTTGATACGAAACGGCCTTAGGCCCAATATATGTACAGAACGGCCTCAGGCCCAACATATTATACAGAACGGCCTCAGGCCCACATCTCGACAGCTATCCACACATTGGAGGGTAGGTAGAACATCGGCATGTACACTACCTCCCTTAGCCTCTGGCCATGAATCATAATCGATTTGAATTATATTAGGGTTGGTGAGACATCGGCATGTCCTCACCTCCTTCAGTCTTAGAGTTGTCCACACTCTGTGGCTTATAACTGAATGGTCTCAGGCCCATCACTAGTACAGTAGAATGACTTCCGACCCTTAAGGATATCATTGCTCAATAACGCACATAAGTTTTCCAGTCATTCACCATAAGGAAACATAGCTTACTTATGCATAATAGAACGCCATCGATAACTATTAGTAGTAAACGAAACAGAACATTAGACTACTATTACTCACAGTGATGGGCTTTCGGTAGCGATGGGACGATGTCCTCGTCTTGGCCTGCAAACACAATGCATATAGCATAATATGAGGATATAATCAATCTCTTTCTTGTTCTCTTTAATCAATCATTTGTGGTGGTTCTAAACTTATTAGTCCTCAATAAGTTATAATCCATGTCTAGGAAAATAGGAGGAATCGAAAGGAAAATGGTTTAGAAGAAGAAATGGTACAAAACCGGTAGACATAAAGTAAACAATCATCACTAATTTGGGCATAACTATTGTGTACTTATAATTTGGGAGTGAGACCACCACCATTGGAAACTAGACTTCCGGGGCTTGAATTTAGGCTCAAGAATCACCTAAAACGGAGTTCGGATGCAAAAGATATGCTTATTTGAAGTTGGTGAGCAGTCATCCCTTGACGCAGGCGAAACTTGGCGCACGCGCGGGGAATTAAACACTGCGTCTTGGGACCACGTGCTTTTTAGCAGAATCTGGAAATGGATTGCCGCACGTATGGGAAGACCCGCTGCATGTGCGGCTCTGGGTCAGTTTTGCTGTCCGAAAATGTTGTTTGCTCTAACTCACGCTCTTTCTATTTCTAAGCTTGGTTTCCAACTCAAGTCACTCAGAAACATGTAAAATTGTCCCACAACATGATAAACTATCATCATTCAAGTGTAATTTCATTTTAAACAAATCATCTTTGCCTCAAGTTCAAGACCAATGCTTTATCTTTCATAATCTTCAAAGTTCTCAAAACACAACCCACAAATACACTTGATTCTTGCATGATCTAATTCTTTGGACAATCTAAGGTTCATTTCATATGGTATTCATAAGGTTGAGTTTCAATCATAACCAAAATAATAGAACCTATACAAGCATAGAAATAATCTTCTCGTATAATCCTGTTGATCAAGTTTGCACTCCTCCAAACAACGTTGCTTTGCCACCTGAAAACACAAATGTGAGCTAACCGGCGGGTGTGTGCCGGAAACCCCTCCGATGCCTAAGTCAGCAACTAGACAATAGACAATATGCCCTGTGCATTCTAGAGTAAGAATTGGGATACCTGTATATAGGTCCTGCTATGAACTTTTATAGACTCTGCCTAGCACAATCCTAGTAGGATTCCAATTCTCGTTATAAGAGTCATCCTAGGAATCACACACCCTAATCACTACCAACCAAGTGAGATGGTTTTGCCCAATCTTAGTAGGACTCTACTTTTCTTAGCAGAGTCCTCCTAGGAGTCTCAAGCCCAAGGATAATGATTATCCCTCAAACACCCTCATCACTGCAAGCCAAGTGAGATGGCCACTCCCTTATGCTCGGATATACATTCCCGACCGAGCTACCTTATCTCGGTCTCCTGTCATTCGGACAGTGTGATTGGAAGCCGATCTATCGAATGGCACCCTGCTGAGCTATACATAGCTTGGCCCTCGTCATTGATGTTACCTCGGTTTGCTACAGAACTTCCATTAAATAGCTAGGTCCAAGCCTCAGTGTCACAACTGACCAGCCTGGCCCAAGACCAAGCTATCAACCTTTATTCCGGCCCATAGCCTAGCTCTTAGTGCGGCCTAATATTCAGAAACAATGCTTCCTAGCTCGGCCCAATTTGGCTATACAAATTACCCTCTCAGAACCCAAGGTCTCATTTCTTAAATTGAGCTCAATTAAATACATACATAAGCCCTCATCAAAATGGGTTCAAATCTTCCGATACCATAATAATTTCATGAAATTGATACATTTAACATAAGGATTCAAGGTAGACTTCCATACCTTTGCCCAATCTTTGTCTTTCTCTTAGCTTCCTTCAATTTCCCAAGCTTCCATGGATGATCTTCTTTCTCCTTCTTTAATTTCTTCAATTGCCTTCAAACCCCCTTGAATGGTGAGCTCTCTCTCTCTCTCTCTCTCTCTCTCTCTCTCTCTCTCTCCTAGAGAAGCTTTGTCTCCCTTCTCTCTCTTTTACGGTTCTCTTTCCCCTCCCTTAGATATTTTTGGACTCCACTTGATGAGTTCAACAACTCATATGACACACACACACACACACACACACATATATATATATATAAGAGCTTTCCACAAGTAAGGAGGGCCAAAAACGCCCTTACGAATCGCACAAAATTAAATTTCAATTAAACTTCCCAGATGACTATAAAAATTATGCTGATCATAAATATGTCATCTGTTCCGGTTTCTGAAGCCTCTAAGGCTTTTGATTTGCAGTGCAAAGTTAACCACCCAAACATACCTTAACGTATCAGACAAAATAAATTTTCAATTAATTTTCCCAAATAGCTCTAAAAATTCCCATTAACATATCTATGTACTCAATTCCGATTTTTGAACCCATAAAGGTCGTCAATTCCAGTTTTAAAGTCGCAACTCAATAGATAATTCTTCAATTCGAATAGATATAATTAAATTGAGGCACATTAACCCACAATTAATTAAAGATAATTTCCGACATGCATTTTGGGGTCATTACATTCTCCCCACCTTAAGAAGTTTAGTCCTCCAAACTTGATTTACTCTAACACAAGTTCGGCTCATAAATCTCGGTTTCTCAATATTCACAAGTGTTATAATGACATGTCATAATATTATTGGTCTAAACATAATATGTTATTAACTACACGTATTCAAATTTTAATCGCTATTAAAAGTTTATATTTTTATTTTTTGTCATTTTTGATTTTAAATTTTATAAATTTTTTTTTTTTACATCCTTCTAAACTACAAGGACTTAAATAATAAATTTTTTTAATACAAATATTTTTTTAACAAAAGACAAAAATATTAAGAAAATGAATGACTTTTTTAACAATTTCCAAACATAATGGATTCTATTAATTTTTTATATCCTTATAATTTTTTTTAATCTCAATTGTCAATTAAACAAACTAAAATGAAAAATGAAAATTTTTTTGCTCAAATTGCTAAAAAGTGAGAAAATGTGATAAACAATAGGATAAATCACACTTTGCACCCCTACACTTGATACCAAAGCTCACTTTAGCCCCTACACATGAAATCATGACAGTAAACCCATGCACTTTTGGTCAAATCCCATTTTGGTCCCTACACATAAAATCGTGACAGTTAACCCCCTGCACTTTTACTCAAATATCACTTTAGTCCCTATATATAACGATTCTGGTTTAGACCCGACCCATTTTGTATTCTGGACTCGGGTTTCATGGTTTCGTATTGTTGTTCATGTCCTACTTCTCTTAAACTTCCTTAAATTTTGGCAATTGGATTGTAGTAGTTGCGGTTTGGAACAGGTTGGTTGCTTGGTTTTCAAACTTTTTGTCACAACCCGAAATATGGGCTAATCAGAACCGCGACCGGCCAGTGCCTCATCTCGCACCCTAGGCCTACTACTAACTAGTTTAGAGAACAAATAAATAAATAAATCATCGTAAATACTAGGTGATTACATTTAACTAGAGTGTTGCTATATAAGTCATACAAGTCATAAAGGAAAGTTAAGTTACAACAATAACTTGGCTCTATGCCAACAAAAGAGGTAATACATGACTTATATAAAATTGTAGGTCTAGTATCCATCCCAGGCCACGAGAGGCCACAAAAATAGGCCTTTGGTTATCCACTAAGCATTCTCCTTACCTGAAATGGGTTAGTAACACACCCGTGAGCTATAAAGCTTGTGAGAACATATTTACACAATTTACAAGTTTGCCACGGTTCAAACATAAATATTTCAAGTTTCAAGCATAATTGTTCATGTTCAAATGCCCAATGGCTGAAAAGACAAAATAAATGCTCGTATATATATATATCAAAATATACATACATATGTCCATTCGACTGGATATATTGCCAGAGAAGTAGGGAGCTACCCATACTAATATCAAGTGGTCATGATCATGCCAATGGGCGATGGCCGCGTTCCAACAACCACCCTTATAACACCTCACCCGTTGGTATCTTTAATTTCCCCCAACGTCCGGGATGTTCCATTCGAATGTACGTTATTACATTTGCAAGAGTTTTATAACAATGTCTTAACCATGGCTTCATAAAACAATATGTATATAAGCAATACGTGTGAGTCGGCTTATCCCGTTAGCTCATGTTTTCTAAAACATAACATGATTTTCAAAATGTATTCAAGGTACTTTTCCAATCATAGGCATACTTGCTAAAGTTCAAAATCATATATTTATTCGGTTATTCATAAATCAATGCAATCTCATGCTCCAAAATAATTCATCGATCAAAGCATGTCATTATATTCAAATACATGTAAAAAGTGTAAGCATGAACTCACCTAAATGTACACAAAGTTTGGTAAAATCAACTAGAACCGAGATCTAAACACAACATATGAAAAACTACATTATAGTAGGTCTAGGAATTAATTCTAAGCATGAAATAAATATTCAAACCATAATCCAAAAGTGTACAATTTAAAAGGGGTCCTTCTCTTATGGTCCAGAAATTCTTAGTTTGCAGTACTTTAGATCAGAGGCTAAAATCCTAATCAAAACACTTTAAAATATTCTGAAATTTTACAAGGTTATCAATCAAGATGTTATGAAACTTTTTCATGAAGGACTCGTCTCCCAAAAATGCTCATAAATAGGGTAAAATGGCAATAAAACAAAGCTGGTCTAGATCCATTGCAGTTTCTAACAAAATCATTTCCACAACAATCTAGCTGTTGGACCGAGTCGAAACAAATTAGGTTCAAAAGATAACACTCTAATTTAATTCTGATCCAAAAATCAACCGTTAAAGTGGCCTAAATATTTTTTGACGAATTTTCAAAGCAGACTGTCTGTTTAGGAAAAAAAAACTATTTGTTGGGTAAAATCCTTGTTTTGAGCTTTAACCTCTTGGTTCATTGAAACAAGATATCAATGGGAGGAAATAAAGTCTAAATCTGTATTTTAGGATTTGGATTCATCGTTCATTGTAACATGAAATCAAAGGAAAGAAATGAGGGCTTTAACTTATGGAATTGAAGTAGATATAGAGAGGAATTTACCTAGACTTGAAGCTTGAAGAACAAAGATGAAAGTGTTTGATTTTCTCTCTTAAATCTACAGATTTTCAGCAAGAAGATAAAGTTTCTGTACATATAGGATATATATAGGAAGAAAGGGGTAGGTAAGATCAATGGCCAGGATTGAATGGTGAAGTATGTGGTAAAAAGGGGAGTGAGGTGGATATATCTTTCATCTCACCAAGAAATTACAGCCATGGTGGCTGATTTTACTACCACAAATTGTACTGCTAGGATAAAACGCAGTGCGCAGACATCTGGGCTGTCCGAAAATTGGTTCAATAAAAATTCCAATTAATCACTGTTGACTAATTTTGACATTCTGAGTTCGATGGTGTGATCCGTTTTGCCTAAAGAAAAAAAAATATACATCTTTATGAGTTTCATTTTTGACACACTCGAAGATGATTATCAATTATTGTTCTGTTATAGGTCCGCCCCAGATGGCGAAGTATAGATAATATTTATTAACATGACATTGATGACCTTATTAAATATGAGATGTGACCTCCGTTCATTGACGGTGTCAAACAAAAGGTGAAAAGTTGGGTCGGGTCTTTACACTTTTGTTGCCCAGAATTTTATTCCTTCGCTCGAGCATCACTTCTTACACTCGAGCGGGCTTTGTGAACTCTCAATACTTTTGTAGGTCTACAAAACTACTGGGAGAGTGTATTCTATGCTCGAGCAGTGCTTTCTACGTTCGAACGGTCTCGGCTTGAGCAGTCTTTCTTGCGCTCGAGTGTTGGTCTACTATCTGCAAAACTACTGAAAGTGTGTATTCTACGCTCGAGCGTCACTCCTTGTGCTTGAGTAGAACAACTTATTGTGTCTGGACACTCAAGCGTCACTTCTTGTGCTCGAGCGGACTGTGCGTATTTAAATCCTTAAAAGTGATATTTTACATCACTTTTTCATTCATTCTCTCTCCAAATATTTCAAAATTCCTAGATCTAGAGCTTCTCTCCTTAAAACTGCCTCTCTCTCTACATTTTCACCTAGATTTAGTGGTTTCTCTACCCGCGTGCCTTTGTTAAAAAGGTAGAGCATCTCAAGGGTTACGTTTTTATCCAAATAGAGTTGGGTTTCGACTTCACCCGAGTTTCTTCCTTGCTTTGCTCGTTTTCTAGCTTTGACGTGGGGATTTTCTACACTCTTCTATGGTTCTTAACTTAGCTATTTATTTTTCATAAACAATATTGTGATTTTAGAGGATTTTGAATAAACCTAGAGTTTTGGTTTAAAACCAAAAAGGGGGTTTATGGATGGATGTATTGAAAATGGTTATGGGAGTGAATATGAGGTTGTGTTGCAATAAATTTGTTGATTTTGATACTTGGGCTGAATTTTGGAAGAAAATGGAGTTTGCCCTAAAATTTCTCAAATATTTATTTTGTATTAATAAATGAAATTGGTATTGGAAATGTGAAATTGGATGGATGTTTATATAAATGGTGGAGTTGGATATGTATTACCACTCTCATTTTGAAATTTGGACAAGTTATCTGTCTTGGAGATTGTATATTTGTTTAGAAATATTTGTTTTGGGCTATCGGTAGAGGATAGTCAGATTGTTGTAAAAATTGCATGAGAATTAGGTGAATTAAAACTAATTTTCTCATCCAATTGCATTGAACGTTGTCACATCTTTAATTCATTATAAATGTATGATGTTTGGGAGGAGAAAGGAAATGTACTCCATGTTTGACAGAAGAAAGGAGATGTACTCCATTGAATGAAATTGGCCGGAGTGTCCAGGGTGAAAGTCCCAAAAGCCACAAGTATACATGGGTGCCGATTCTTGCGAATGAAATATTTGTAAAATAGCAAATAGAAGTGTTTGTATGATGGTTGTATTGGTTAGAGACCCACTGAGTTGCATCTTCAGTTTGGTTGTTTGAATAAAATGGAAATGACTCATGAATGGAGATAAAATGGATTGAGATATGAGTTTGACATAGTATAATTTTGCAAAAGAGTTATAAATGATTTTATCACGGGCATTGTATGTGCATATTACACTTATATCTTTGTTAAGATTCATATATTGTGTTAGATTATTTCTACTGGGTTTTGGCTCACCCTATTTGGGAAAAACATTTTCAGGTGTTGGTGATATGCCTCCACTAAAAACTTAGCTTGGGAGGATTGTGGAGCTGAAGGCTTAGTTTTGTTATTTTGTATTTAACATTTGTATAAGCCTACGGCTTTAATTGTATTGAGCTTATGACTCACATTTGATGTACCCAAGCCTTGACTTGGAAAGATGCAGGCCTTTAGGGCATATGATTACTTGTTTAGCTTTTATTACATTATTGTTGTTTGGTAACACATCCTGTAGATTTAGGATGTTCTATTAATGAATGTATATTGCATGTGTCATCCTTTTGTATCATCGAATCTCATGTAATAGAAGGACATTATATTCTGATTCATAATGTTGTTTATTTATCATTTTGGGATAGTATATTGCATTTATTTTGGGGGCATTACAACTTGGTATCAGAGCGTACCAGGTTTGAATACTTTGGATACGTGGGAAGTAGTTATTACCACAATGGGTTTGTCTCACTTGATAGAGACATTAGTATGTATGGTATGCTATGTGATAACATGTTTATATGATTATATGAGTATGGGATTTAATTCTAAGATATTGATTGGGTCTACGAGTTTTTAGAAGTCCTGTTAGAAGAGCACTTGATCACTACTGCTTCTAATTGGAACTCTACCAATGCCACGGGACGGTCATTATCTAGAAAAGAAATTCGTATGTGTTTACATGACTACATGCTTACGTAGAGTGAATTATTGTTGTCCACTGCATTACAACCCAAGTGAATTAGTTTCGGCATATTTGTAAATGTGCTAATCTCCTTTGTTTCCATCATTAGGATGTCAGGACGTGGGTGTGGTGGTGGTAGGCATGGTAGGCCTAGAAGGCATGAGGTGCCTTTACCGGATGACATTCTGGCACAAGAAAAAGGGGTTGGTCAGGTCAATGTGGTTGAACCAGTTGGTTAATAGACCATGGGCGTCTTAGCCCGCAAAGAGGCCAGGGCATTACTGGAATCTATGGATATTCTCAAGATTGAGAATCAAGTCCAGGCCCAAGTAGATGAGGCATGGCCGTCATTCTTGAAGCGAAAGTTTTTCTGGTCGAAACCAGATGAGTTTTTGGGTGATCTCAAGGAACCACTAAAGGTGGATGATTGGCTAGAGCAGATGGTGAAGACGTTTGAGATGCTTGGCAGCGGTCTACATCGTCTTCGGCTCGTTCTCAGAGCTAGAGCCAAAGGAGAGGGCAGCTACTCACTTGTTATCAGTGTGGGCAGACAAGGCACATGAAGAGGTTTTGCCTTCAGTTGGGTGGTACACCTGGTGCGTCTAGTTCGAGGCAGACACAGAGTCACCAGCCTGCACAGTCAGCACAAGCGTCGAGGTCCAATCAGGAAACCTTTTCGACTCAGTCAATGCATCAGGCTTATGCTCCGAGGGGTGAGTAGGTTGAGCAGAGACCTACAGGGCATGTGTATGCTGTTACCGCGCTATACTTAGTGCCAGCGCCTTCGATAGTGAGAGGTACTTTCTTATTATGCAATTCTATTGCTAATGTGTTAGTTGATACGGGTGCATCCCATTCTTTTATCTCATCTGCATTTGCGTCGGCTTTGGGGTTAGAGTTGGCTAGGTTAGCACTCCTCTTAGTGTAGAGTCACCTATTAGTGGTGAGATTGTTTTGGAGTAGGGATGTCAGGGTTGTGACATAGAGGTTGTCGGTCGACAACTTTTTTTTGTATTTATGTTAATTGACCTATCTAGTTTTGATGTTATTTTGGGTATGGACTAGTTGCCATCGTATCAGGCTATCATAGATTGTTAACATCAAAGGGTTATTATATGTACCTTGAGCGGTGATTGCTTTTATTTCTTGGAGAACCGGGTTGATAAAGCCTTATCATTGGTGTATGATTTGCGTGGGTAAAAGGAACTTAGTTCTCTTCTTGCCAACTTTTTTGGGTAATGAGTGTGATGAAGTCGTCGGTTTGCTGAGGGTAGTTTGTGAATACTCGGATGTTTTCCCTGAGGATCTCACCAGTTTACCACCTCACCGTGAGATTGAGTTCTCAATTAATTTAGTGTCTGGTACGACACCAATTTTTATGGCACCATATAGATTTGCACCCGCCGAGTTGAGTGAGTTGAAGATTCAACTCCAAGAGTTGCTAGATAAGGGTTTTATCAGCCCTAGTACTTTGCCTTGGGGAGCACCGACTTTTTTTGCCAAATAGAAAGGATGGTGTGTTGTGACTTTGTATTGATTATTGGAAGTTGAACTAGGTAACTGTTAAGAATAAGTACCCAATGCCTCATATAAATGATATGTTTGATCAACTGAAAGGGTCTTGTTGCTTTTCTAAAGTAGACCTGAGATCGGGTTATCAGTAGTTGACAGTAAGGGAGGAGGATATCTTGAAGACGGCATTCCATACGCGGTATGGTTATTACAAGTTCCTAGTGATGCCTTTTGGAATAACCAATGCACCAGCCGTGTTTATGGATTTGATGAATCGGTTTTTCATGAGTTCCTAGACCACTTTGTGGTTGTCTTTGTGGACGACATCTTGATTTATTTAGCCTCTGAAGAGGAGCTTGAAAAACACTTGCAGGTAGTAGTTGAGTTACTTAGAGTCCACAAACTTTATACGAAGTTTGAGAAATGTTAATTCTGGTTGAGAGAAGTAAAGTTCCTAGGCCATGTGGTATCCAAGGAAAGGGTGATTGTAGATTCATCTAAAATAGAGGTAGTGCAAGATTGGGAACAACCTAAGAATGCTTTTGAGATCTGTAGTTTCTTGGGGTTGGCTGGGTATTGTTGTTAGTTTGTGAAAGATTTCTCTAGATTAGCTTCACCGTTAACTAGACTGACGAGAAAGGAATTAAGTTCGTGTGGAACGAGACTTGTGAGAAGTCTTTTCAAGAGCTTAAGGTTAGGCTTACTATTGCTCCAGTGTTGATTATTCCGGAGAGGGGTTTGGGCTATTCGGTGTATTGTGTTGCTTCAAGGGAAGGTTTGGGTTGTGTATTGATGTAAAAGGGGAATGTAGTCGCTTATGGCTCGCGATAGTTGAAAACACATGAGAGGAACTACCCTACTCATGACCTAGAGTTAGCGGCGGTGATTATTGCCTTAAAGATTTGGAGGCATTATTTTTATGCGGAGAAGTTGAGGTATTTTATGATTACAAGAGTCTAAAATATCTGTTTACACAGAAGGACTTGAATCTAAGACAGAGGAGATGGATGGTGTTTATAGAAGATTATGACTTTTAGTTGCATTATCATCCGGAAAGGCCAATGTTGTGGCTGATGCTCTACATAGGAAATCCATTGATAGTATGGCTAGCATTGCCATTCAGGAATGGGAGATGCTGGGTGCTATTGGTGAGTTTGATTTGCATCTTGGCGAGTCCGTGGAGTCTACAGCCTTGTTTTTGGTAGTGGCACAACCTATACTTGTGAACCGAGTGATAGAAGCGCAAAAGAGTGATCTTAAGGTAGAAACCCTCTAGCAAAAGATCTCTAGTGGAAAGGTAGAGAAAGGCTTGAATGTGTATCTTAACTTGAGTGTTAGATACCATGACCGTCTTTTCGTGCTGGAGTCTTGTCGAAAGGAAGTACTCTGAGAGTTTCACCATTCACACCTTGCGGTGCATCCAAGAGGCAGAAAGATGTATCACGACCTTAGTTTCTAGTTTTGGTGGAGGGGAATGAAGAAGGATGTGGCCGTGTTTGTATCGAGATGTCTTACTTGTCAACAAGTGAAGGCCGAACATCAGAGACCAGCGGGCTTGTTGCAACCCTTGCCTATAACCAAGTGGAAGTGGAAGCATGTTACGATGGATTTTGTTGTGGGCCTTCTAAGGGCTCAATGGGGTAGTGATGCAATTTGGGTGGTAGTTGACTGGTTGACCAAGTTAGCGCATTTTATACCTATGCGCGTGAGTGACTCGATAGATAATCTTGCCCATCATTACATTAGGGACATAGTGAGGTTACATGGGGTCCCGATAACGATTGTTTCAGGTAGAGATTCGTGTTTCACAGCTCGGTTGTGGCAAAGCTTACAGAGTGCCTATGGCAGATCCTACAGAGTGCCTTAGGCACGAGATTGACTTTTAGCACTGCGTACCATCCTTAGACTGACGGGCAGTCTGAGCGTACTATTCCGGTCCTTGAGGATGTACTTTGAGGTTGTGTTCTTGACTTTAAGGGATCGTGGGAGAGGCACTTGCCCTTAGTGGAATTCGCCAATAACAATAGCTTCTAGTCGAGTATTGGCATGTCACCATTTAAGGTCTTGTATGGCCTACTGTGTAGATCTCCTATATGTTGGGCCGAGGTGGGTGATGCAGCTATGTTGGGTCCAAAGTTGGTCCGAGAAACGACGGAGAAAGTTGCACTTATTCGTAAGAGGTTAGTCACGGCTCAGAGTCGCTAGAAAAGTTATGCCTTTTGTAGGAGGAGACCTTTGACTTTTAAGGTATGGGATCATGTCTTTTTGAAGATATCACCTAAGTAGGGTTTGATGAGGTTTGGGAAGAGTGGAAAGTTATCTCCTAGATTTATTAGGCCTTTTGAGATCCTTGAGCGGATTGGAGACGTAGCCTATCCCTTGGCCTTGCCGCCACAGTTTTTTGGGGTTCATGATGCGTTTCATATTTGTATGCTTCGGAAGTATGAGTCGGATCCATCACACGTGTTGGATTGGATTGACCTAGAGGTAGATGAGGATGCCTCGTATGAAGAGAGACCAGTGAAAGTCTTGGATACTCGAGATCAATTGTTGCGAGGCAAGACAATTCCCTAAGTTAAAGTATTATGGAGATATCATGGAGTTGAGGAAGCAACTTGGAAACGTGAGTTGAAAGTCCGTGAGAAGTATCCAGACTTATTTTTTGATGTATGAGCATGTATTGAAATTTTGTTATGTTAATGAAATATAAAAACATTGTATATGTTTTGAGAATATGGAAACATTATATATGTGAAGCTCAACTTTTCGTGCTCCTTTCGAAGACGATAAGCCCTACAGTTCGGACTCTTGTGGTTCTGAATCTGATCTCAAAAGTGCAATGTGAAATAGATAAACACCAAAGAGTCCAAATCCGACAAATCTTTTGGAAAATTGATTTTGAATCAAAATGCCAAAAATGGACTGCTTTGCCAGATACAGAGTCGCCACCTAAATATTTTGAAAAATTTAGAAAACCCATGACTCGTGCCAAAGGCCACGTGTTCGTTATCACCAAGATTGTCTCGACTCGGGAACTTAGGTACGAGAGGGGAATGTCATGAATTGAGCACCCGCACTCACTCAATCAAAGATCAACCTCTACTAATCATGATGTGAATCTTATTTACATCATATGCTCTTGTTCAGATTATTAGGCTAACATTACTATGTGATGCGCACACAAATATAGACTAATTGGCAAAAATTGAAACATTTGATTTTATGTTTGTTTGCAAAATTATTTCGAATATGTACCACTTGAAAAAGCGATCGCATATGAACATTACTCAAATTATTCCAATTCAAGTAATTAGTCTTCACACACTGGCATTCAAATAGTTTATCACTTAAGCACTTAGCCTTATGGTGAACATGCTTTGACATGGTAATAACCACACCCATGCAATATGCTAAAACAAATAAAAGCTTACCTAGTACTCCAAGCCAAAAAAGATGACAGAGTTAGAATAATGCATTATCCTAACTATGCAATATAACTAATGCAACGCATAAAATATGTAATTACTAGCCTCGGCTATTAATATGGCATATGAATCAATTTGATAGCATGTGGTCTAAGTACGTATTCAAAGAATGTTTAACTACAATGCAAATTAGAATGATGAGCCAAATCTCTTGCATGCAAGACAAATGGATGCAAACATGGAGTATGCTAAATGAAATATGATGTTCTAAACTAACCATCATAAGCAAGTAAATAAAAGGGAGAAAGATGTGGGGTTGGAAGACATACACATTATTATAAATTTGTTCTCGCATTGGAGGGTCCGAATAAACAAACTAGCTAAGCTAATTAACTAGCTATTACAAAATGAATTAACTAATTATTATAAAACCAATCAATTAATTAACTATTTATGGAACCAACTAATTAATTACACTAATTAATTAATTAAAAATTAGAATCAACTAATTAATTACAACATGAATACCACATGAAAGAAGTAACTAAGCTAACCAATTAGTCCCGGGAATCAAGGAATGCTCATGCATGCGCGGATTTTCACCTGAAAAGCCCACTGTTCTACTGCAAGAATACCTCTGTTGCATAGTTGGAACATCTTTTCACCTCAGCCTTTGCCCTGTTTTGTTCTAAAAATTTGTTGCTCAATTTGACAAAAGTGGTCGACAGGCCAGAAATAGTGACCGGCCGGCCACAAAAGGTAGCTTACCATCCAAAAAAAGTGGCCTGCCGGCCACTAAAGCCTGGTTCCTCCTGCTGCAACTGAAAGCATACAAAGCACAAATGGGGTATTCTCAAGGTATGTTTGTACACCTTACCCCTCCTTATCATCAAACAGCTTAATGAAGTGGCAAGCTCAATTCGCAAGCCATCAATTGATGCAATTTCATTGCATGATGTCCTATGAATCTAGGGGTACTTATTCACCCAAAAAAGAATCTAGGGGTACAATTTCAATAAATGCACAATAAATGACTCCCAAACCTCCTCCCTATCATGGATTGATCAATGGAAGTAGCTGACCTTGAAAACTTGAACCATTTCATTACTAGCAAGTATGAAATGCCTCAGGTTTCCATGTGTTCAATTAACGTCCGATTGAACACCAAATTGCTTATTATCTTGTATCATTCTGTAGTCCCAATTTTATTACTTCATTTTAATTACCAACCATTCCTCAGTTCATTAAGTCCAATAGTGATCTTTAAGTCCTCTAATGGAAAGAAATATCAAACAAAGAGTTTTTTTGGGCATGAGAGAAGTGTCATGTCGTTAATAATGAATCCCCAAAGCGATTAAACCATTAAGCACAATATCTCTATCTCATGCTTAAACAAACACTTAGTTTGAAACAACTTTCAAAGCAAAGAAAAAAAGCCAAGAAAGGAGGGAGGTTGCAGAGGTGATTAGAGGTGATCACAAGTATGGAGAGCAAGAAATAAATACTACCAACTCAAATGGGTTGGTGGCTAAGGCCTAAACCACCAAACTTATGAGGACTATTACACTACAAGCATGCTATACAAAGCTCAAATATAATGAACAACTAAAAATAGTCCTAAAACAGTAGAAAAACATGCTGGACTTGAGACAAAATAGCTAAAACAATAAGCTACAACATAGAGCAAGTTAAGCTAGTAAACAATCACAAGGAGGGGAGGCTACCCCTTCCATTTTTGGGACTTCAAAACATGGTTTTAGCCTCTGAAAAACCTTTGAGATTCAGTATTAAAAGGCTCAAAAAAAGTTGACAAAAAGGTAGGAAACACAAGGGCAAAGGCCTTAGGAAAAAGGTTCAAAAAAGGGTGATCTACCCCTCCACCTTAAATGGCCTTAAACCACAAGTTCAGCCCAAAAATATTAGGAAAAATAGCAAATAAATCAAAAAAACAAACCAAGACTTATACCTCTTGAAGAGAAGAACCCTTTCTAAGTGACAAACCAACACTTACACACCCCTGAGAGCTCAAAGTAAGCTCAAAAGTACCTCAGCTCAAATACCACAAGGTTTTGTTTAGAGTGTATAGGCAAAGGCTTAAGAATTTGCAAGAGAGAGAGAGAATTGTAGAGAGAGTGAAATATTTTTGCTCCAAAATTTCTAACCCTCAAAAATGGAAGGGGAGGCCTTCTATTTATAGAAAAACATGAAACTCCCTCAGAAATATCCATACATACATGTGTGGGCAGATGCATGCACTTGTGGAAATAGTTGGTACAGTTGGCATAAATATCTGCAAAAACACACAAGTGGCCGGCAGGCCACCCAAATGGCTGGCAACCCACATTGGTGGCCGACGGCCCACACTAGTGGGCCTGCCAGTCTCAGGGTTTTTAGGCTTGAAAAACTATGGTTTTAGTCCAAAACAAGGCAAAAGGTGTGTAGGGTTTGAAGGCTCAAACCTAAGGCATTCTGCTGAGGACTTCGAGACTTGACAAGCATATACAAATTCATCATTGGATGTGCAAGTAGTGACGTCCAAGTCATAAGGGCGGTCAAAAATTGGGTATCTACAATATGTTCTGTATGTTTTGGAGACACATGATTAGTATAAACATTGTATATGTTTTGAAAAATGTGAATTGTACTTTCAATGTTGAAACTTATGTATCGAGTTAATGAGAATGGATGACTGCAGAATGGATCATGGTATTGTAATTGGTTTAAACATAGTTTTAAAACTAAATTTGAAATTTCAGGGACGAAATTCCTTGAGGGGAGAGATTACAGCGATTCTAGTTTAGACCCAACTCATTTGGGACTAAGAATGGCAAATTGGGACCCAACTAGGAGGGGCCGTACAAAGTGATGGGATTAGTAGGACAATGAGCTTACCACCTTGAAGATATGGACGAACGAGCTATCCCAAGGCCATGGAACATGGCCAATCTTAATATATTTTTTTTTTAGCTCTTTGCACTTCTAATTTCCTTTGACATTCAATAAAACAAGTATACTTTTTTCCTAGTACAAATTCTTTTAGTGTTTGTATTTATTCTATTTGTAAACAACTTTGCGCTGCTGGAGGCAAAGAAGGTTGGAAGGTTTGACCAACTCATTTTTTGCCCTCTTTAGCCGAGATAAGTATCTAGGCTAAAGAATGTTGGCAGGTTTGACCAACACAACTTTTTGTACTCTTTAGCCGAGATGAGTATCTAGGCTAAAGAAGGTTGACAAGTTTGACCAATACACTTTTTGCACTCTTTAGCCGAGATAAGTATCTAGGCTAACGAAGGTTGCCATGTTTGACCAACACAACTTTTTGAAATCTTTAGCCGAGATAAGTAACTAGGCTAAAGAAGGTTGACGGGTTTGGCCAATGCACATTTTGCACTCTTTAGCCGAGATGAGTATCTAAGCTTAAGAAGGTTGGCAAGTTTCACCAACACATTTTTTTGCACTCTTTAGTTTAGATGAGTATCTGGGCTAAAGATGGTTAGCAGGTTTGACCAACATAACTTTTTGCACCCTTTAGCCGAAATGAGTATCTAGGCTAAAGAAGGTTGGCAGGTTTGACCAACACAACTTTTTACACTCTGTGAGACCCCTAACTTTTGTAAATCTTATTAGGTCTCTAAATTTTGAGTTATTATAATAAAGCCCTTAATTCGTTGATTGTTTGCAAATTAAACCCTAGAACCGAAAATGCATCACGGACAAACCCAGACAAACCCTAATCGAGCTTGGAAGCTTAGAAATCATTTCTAACACTCTAATATTAATTATTTAACTCTCAAATTTTAGATTAATCACTCTAAACATTAACTTCCGATTTTCACAGTCTTCGTTTGGTTATTTACCTTTAAATTCAAAACAAGATAATACAAACCAAATTATTTTTCCTAACACTAATTTATTAACTCTACACTTGAAATAGATACTTTAATTGAGCCCAAGCCCTCGCATTTTTATTAAATCACAAATTAACCCCAAACAAGTACCATTATATATTTATATATACACTTGTACCCTAAAATCTTTTTTTAACATTATATTTTACAATTTTTGAGATTTGTACACAAAATATATATATATATATATAAAACAAGTCCATTAATTCACCATCACATGGCTAGCCATCATACCTCCTAGGCTATAATCATTGTACTTTAGTACAAACAAATCCCTTGAAATCTTGGAGCAATAATGACCTTGGTACCTATAAAGATTTGCTATATATTTGAGTGTACTTCTAACTAGAATGTATTTAAATTAGCCCTAAACATAACTAGATCAAAATTAAATACATAATTAAGGTTCTAATCCTCCCTCATTCCATTACATTTAAACTAAATCAAGGCACTATTCAATTGAATTGGAACCAATGGGCATTTGGGACTTTTCACACCAAATTCTCTATAAATACCACTCATCCCATTTGTTGAGCACATATACACACCCACACACACACCTACACTATATTCAAGTGAGAGAAGAGAGAGAGAAGAGGGTGAGCTTGGTGGAAGATAGGAGAAGAAGTTTGCTAGCAATTCCAACAATCCTCAAATAAGCCACAACACAACTCTCTCTTTTATTTTTCTTTTTCAAATACATGCTCTTAGAAGTTTTAAACATTCATTTCAGATGTGTTTTGATGGTATTCTTGAAAGAAGTTGAGCCTTGATTTTACCCTTCTTGTATTTCTCTTAATCGGTATAAGACTACCTTTTTCCATATCAAACTCTCAAAATTTCCAAAGGCACAACTTCACCTTAAATTTCTGAGCTTAATATATATTATTTAGCAAGTTTTCATCATAAGATAAGTGGAAAATTTGCCCTAGTTGACCTCTTTTCTCACCAACTTTCTTGTTGCAAGAACTGTGCTAGAAAAATCTATTTTACAGCCAACTTTCAAAAATTTTATAAAAATGTATAAAAATCTTCTGGACCTCAATTTTATGTCCAATTCTTCCTTAAAGATTTATATTTCAAGTAAAATTGGTTTCATTTAAAAAGAGTGAGCAGTTTGAAAGAAAATTTGATTTTCGTAAGGATCGACAAATCTGGACAGCATTGGAGTGTTTCTTAAATAACTAAAAATCTAGAAAAGCTATTCCATTTCCGAAACATGTTCTCAAAACTAGATTAAATTCTCTACGAACCATAGGAAGGCTAGGTTCGGGAAATATTTGAAATAGCCCTTTTGATTTTAATTTTTAAATGGTACTGAATCTGGAAATTTAGTTTTGCTTGAGTGTTTTATGCTCTTGTGTTCATGAATATGCTTGTCTGTACATAATCATGTATTGGTATGATATTGCATGTGTTATAGTTATGTTCCTTATCTTCTTCATTTGATGATGCTCATACTCATGTGAATATTATTATCTTGGTAAGTTGTTCTAACTTTGATTTAAAACATTTAACTCAACGGGAAACTTCATTGGAGTGGTATTGGGTTTTCGATCACTTGAATATTGAAGAGATGATAATGTTTTATGTATGGATTGATGGGATGTGCTCCCTAATTGAAGTTTAAGTCTTGCGCAAGTAGTTGTCGCGCAAACCCTAGAATGGAACGGACGTATTTGGACTCTTTGCGATGGTTTGATTGGTGAGATAAGGTTGGGTCCGGATGGGACATTCAGGAGGATAAATTTTTTTTGGAAGGATAAGGTTGGATTCTGGGTGATAAAACCTTCTTTTTTTCGCTGTCCCTTTTGAGGCCCTGCGGTTGGCGCTATGCGGTATATAACCGTTGGTAGGCATCCGAGGTTAGTTCTGCAACAAAGCAGCAAAAGGGGGAGTTCCGAATAGTCCGGTGTCCAATTCTTGTGGTTAGGAGGATGAAATCTCTTTAGGGGATTTCTAGAATATGAACCACTAACATTATAACCTTTGTTATCTATTGGAATGACATGTTCCTTTTCTCTATTATTGAAATTGCTGCTATTGACTTGAATATCATGCTTCACTACTTGCTTGTTGTAAATGTGAAGGTGTATTGGATTGGGAAAAAGGGACAGGGTGTGTGTGTGTGTTTACTGGGCATTCAAAGCTCACGGCATTTCATGCCAGGTATTGAAGACTATTAGGCTGGTCGAAGGCAAAGTTGAAGTATTTGAGGACGCATGGCTATCCTATGAGAGTTAGGAACTAGTTATGTTAAACATGTTTTGAGATTGTAAGTGATAGATCCCATGTTGTATTTAAGACATGATTTTTGTACTTTGTATATATATAACATTTGTAACCTATCCTTATACTCCGTTAACTCATGTAGGCCTTGTGTTAATACCTTATCAAGATCTGTCAAAAAGGTAGCTTTGCTATCAAAGGTGGTTGGACTTAGAAGGGATGCTATTTTGACTCCTCCGACCTTCTTGGGATCTTGCTTGGTTATTAGTCAAAGGACTCATTAGTGACGTTTCCTACTCTTGTATCCATAGAAAAACCCTGAATTTAATGGTTAATATATTATCTGATGTTCCTGATTTTTGGGATGTCATATACTCTTTGACTGAGATATTCATCCTGGCCAAAGAGGTTGACAGGTGTGGCCAGCACAACTTTTTGCACTCTCTGACCGAGAAGTTCATGTCGGCCAAAGGAGGTTGGCTGGGTCAAGGTGGGTGAGCTACTTAGCCCAACAGAATGTACATTTAGAATGTTGTAAATCATTTTTAGAAGAAACACAATGACCATGCAAAAACTTTGAGATTTTTCATTGATGAAAGACGTGATTACAAAAGGGGGAGGGGGTGTGTAGCCCGGTTACATTGCAAAAGAAAGTGGAGAAAAAAAGAACATAACAAATGGAAAGTTAGAGCAAGTTTCCTTATGGTCAAGCAAACAGATCACCCAGCTCAGCATCAACATCCGCACCGACCTCCGTTGCTGCCAGCTCAGCCCCAGCACCTTCATCAGTGGTCATATTGATGTTCGGCTAGATCTAATTAGGAACTTCCAATTGAACTTGCTTGGTAGGTTGAGAAATGGGATTAGCAGTGGCTAGGGGATCTGCAGAACTCGGCATCGGGCCCTCCTTTTCCACAGCGAGGAGATTTTGTTGCACGGCATTGGCATAAGCCACCGCGTAACTTGGAATGAAATGGCGAAAAGGGTTGAGGAAGATCTCAGAGTCTGCAGGCTGACAGAGCTTCTCTACTGGCACTTTCCAACCGCAATTGAAAAAGATATCCTTGGCCGCTTCACATTACTGGACATAGGTTTCTTCGCCTTGATTGTAACCTCTATCTTTGGCATCCTCCATCTTTTTCTCTAGTTCCTTTATTTCAACGTCTTTCTTCTTCTCGAGATTGGCGAGTTCACAAAGGTAACGATTTTTCTTTTTGGCTAGGGCCTTTTGTTTGTCGTCTTTGGCCATGACTGATTTAACTTGCTTGGCTAGTTAGTCCCGATCAGCAACTAGCTCGGCCAATTTGGCCTTCATCTCCTTTAGCTCGGCCCTCTTGGCCTTGCTGTCCGTGATGGCCGCCCTGGCAGTTTTCCTTAGCTCAAGTACACGTTAGTGAGCAACATGGTTCTTCTACACAGCCTTCCATCGACTATTAGAATAATTAGAAAGGCTGAGTAAAATGTTCAAAAGAAAGGTAGTTCCAAACTTACTAGCACTAGGGACTTGGTGGCTGAACGTATTGCTTTCAACTCGGTCAGATGATCATGCCACTCTATGTCTACCGGCAGACATAGACTCTTGGTCAGGTTGAAGGCTAAAGTATGGTCCTTCTCGTCGTACATAGAGTCGGGTGGTGGTCACAGCCCAACCTTTGAAGGTCACAGATAGTGCCCACACCAGCGGAAAAGAAGGTTCAGCTTAGCTAGAGCAGGCAGACTGTGATTCGGGCAGCTCGGACTCTGGGAGTGCGGTCTCTTTCTCATCCACCAAGTGTTGTTGCTTGGCGGACGAGGTGCGAGCACGCTTGTTGGGCCGAGATGTAGTTGTCCTGGTGGTTGGACGGGCAACAATGGTTTCAAGTGGTTGAGCGGCTGGAACTTGTTCGGTCTAGACCACAGTAGAAGTCTGGTCGGTGATAAGAGCTTAGATGGCTTTCCTCTTTGCCATTTCTTGCTCCTTAGTGAGGGGGACGATGTTGATTTGAAGAAGGCTTGGGTCTGGTTCTGGTGAAGGTTTGAGAAGGAAGTCAGTAACTTTGCTCATCCTCTTACTGTTGTACCTGTAGGTTGGCTCAAAGCTCAGTAGCTTGGTCTAATCCTAATGCAGGTACCTTAGTGCGGTGCGGAACCCGTCTTGGTTAGCGTGTGGGTAGTTCTCATTGAGCACATTCGGATCTGCAAAAAGACAAAGGGTTAGCATGATAGTAAGTGATTAAGAAGTTAAGAAGAATAAAACTAGGATGCTCATACTAGTTGTGCCTTTATTCCAGTTTATGTTATAGCCCAGTATTTTGGCCTCCTGGTCCTCGTAATTCCCTAAGACCCAGAGAAAGTCATCGTCATGCAAGTATTTGTCCGGTGTGCGCTTGACAACTTTTTATCTGCCTCTTTTTACTTTGAGGTAGTAGACCCAAATGTCATCATTCTGACCGAGCGAGTATTGATGGAATATCTCGGCCAGTCGAGGTTGGTGAGATAGATTGAGCTCAGCGATGCCATTTATAATTCTATATGTGTTGGTTGATAGTTAGGTGGGGCAGAGTCTGATCTGCTTGAGGAATTTACATATAAGGGGTTGGACTGGTGTAGACACCCCATTTTTGACCGTCCTTAAGACTTGGGCGCCACTGATTGTTTACTTGGTGATGAAAGTTGTGCAGTGCAAAGGTTCAATTTCTTTGGCAAGGAGAGCGTCAAATCCCAACCTTATACTCCATTTTTGGACCAAAACTATTTTGACCAAAATAATTTTGAGACCTTAAAACCCTCTCTTTCAAAATATTTTTCAAACAAAGTTCCTACGATATTTCAAGGCTCGCATTTCGTTAAATGTTGCACTTTTCGGTAAACCGAGCAAGGACAAAGTGGAAATAAATGGAAGAGAGGTGAACTATTTTAAAAAATATATTCAAAACACCTTATTTAGGGGTTTGGAGTTGAAGAAAATGGGAGAGGAGAGAAGAAAGCTAGCTGAGGAGAGGTTGGACATGAATTCAGGTAGGATCGAAACTGAGCAGTCTTCACTAAAAGAGGCATATCTTCTTGCAAAATTGAAATTTTGATGTGAGGCTACCACCATTGGAAAGAAGACTTCCAGGGCTTCAATTTAGGCTCAATATTGACCTGAAAAGGAGTCCAGATGAACGAGATATGTCCATTTGAAGTTGGGCCCAAAAAGCAATTTTTTCTGGCCAACCAGAGGTGGAGGTTGCTGATCATGGATGGAATTTTCTGGCCATGTGCCGGCCATGAATAGCCATTTCTGGCCACCTACCGTCCAAGAGTGATCCTTTCCAGCCAAGAATGGACATGTGTCGGCCATCAATGATGGCCAGCCGGCCATTGATGCAAAAAGTCAGATTTCTACAGATATTTGTGTTTTAACTGTTCCAACTGTCCATTTTGGGATATTTTCGACCTGAAGCCTCGTTCTTCTATATATAGAGAGTCTTCTCTATTGTTTTGAAGGTTAGAACAATTTAGGAGTGAAATATTTTGGGAGTCTCTCTCTCTATAATTCTCTCTCTCTCTCTCTCTCTACATTTCTCTCTCTCTCTCTCTCTTGAGCTTTTGTACTTAGAAGCTTGCATACACTTCTCCTTTGCCTATACATCTTTGACCAAAGTGGGTTATGTTTGAGCTAAGGTTCTAGGAGGCCTTCTTTGAGCTTTAAAAGGTGATTTTAGCTTGATTTGGTGCCTCATTTGTGCCTAAAGTGTGCTTGGCTTCAAGAGGTATAACCTTCACCCTTTAAACTTGTTTTGCATAACTTGTTTTGCCATCTTTTTGTACTATTTTTGGCCTAGTTTTCAACTGCAAAAACCTCTGTTTTTGAGGCTTAAAAATGGTGGTTTGAGGCTATTTTGAGTTTGGGGGTGGTCCACCCTTCTTGTCTCTTTGCTTGTTAAGCTTTTGTGCCATCTTTTCATCACTTTCAAACCAACTCTTTTGGCCTTTTAACCACTGAAATTTAGAGGTTTTTCAATGGTAAAAACTTTGTTTTGAGGTCCAAAATAGGAGGGCATAGCCTCCCCTTCTTGTGTCTTGCTTTCATGCCTAAGTTGCTTCACATGTTAGCTTGATTTTCTAGCTTAACTTAGCTTAATTCAAGCATGTTGTAGGCTCTATTTTGACTTGTTTTACCTCTATTTGGGGTTGGGTAAGTCACTTGAGGCTTGCTTCGTATGCTTGTAGTGCAATTGTGCGTAATGGCTTAGCTTGTGCTATGTTTTGGCCTCTCATGCTAGCCATTTTTAGCTTATTTCAAGCATGTTTTAGGACTCCTCTTAGGCTATTTTAGGACTGTTTTGCACTGTTTGTCCCTTTTGAGCTTTGTATTGCATGCCTATAGTGAAGTGATCTTCACTAGTTTGGTGTTTTTGGCTTTTGAACATGTTGTGCATGAGTTGCTTGCATGTGGTAGTATCATTTTTCATGCCATTTCAGCACTGAAATATCTGCACCCTCCCTCATTTCATCATTTTTTCATTTTTTTTGAGGTTTGGTTAGCCTTAAGGTTGTGTTTAAGCTTGAGATTGAGACTTGTGCTTAATGGTTTTAATCCTCTTTTGGGGGTTTCTACTAGCCAACGGCATGATCTCTCTCATGTCTTAAGTCATCCTTTGGTTGACCTCTCTCTCATTAGAGGACACTCACCTTGGACTTAACCAGTTAAATAATGATTTGGTAAAGTAAAATGTGTAAAGAAAAATTGGACAAGTAAGACATGAACAAGATAAGCATGTTATGTGTTGCATTGCATGTGTTCAATTGGACGTTATATTGAACACAAGGAAGATTGGTCCATTTCATACTTAAAGTGATGAAATGAGCCAATCTCCTTAGTCTCCATTGCCTTTGATCATCCATGATAAGGTAGTGGTCTAGAGTCTTGTTTTTGTGCATTTATTGAAAGTGTACAACTTGGATCTTTGGCCATCATGCATTGAAAATGCTTGATTACTGGTTTTGGGTCCAAGAGTGCCACTCCTTTGATGTTCTGAGATGATAAGGAAGGGCACAATACAAACATGTCCTTGCAGTGTGGTGACTCAGAGCACCAGTGGCCGACAGTGACCCATTGATGGTCGGCAGTGCCTTATTTTTGGCTGGTAGGGCACACTTTTGGCCGGCAGCAACCATTCATGGCCGGCAGGCCACTGGTGCAGTCCTCAGCATTGAATTGGCAAGTTGGAGCATAAAGTTCTTGGAGTAAGCTTAACCTTGCAAACAAAGCCTCTCAAGAGTAAACCGGAGGGCTTTTCGGGATGAAAACCGAATGCATGCATCCTCCACCTCCCAAAATAGAGCTGTGGTATTGTAGTTTAGTGCTTTACATGTTTAATTAGCATGGATTTGATTTAATTAATTAGTTTGCTAATTAGTTAAGTGTTGTAATAATTAGTGATTAGTTTTCTAGTTATTCGTTTGGTTTGTTAAAATTAGTCTAATTAGCTTAATTAGATTAGTCAGGTTAGCTTAGCTTAGATTGGCTTAGCTCTTATTCATTCAGACCCTCCTTCGAGAGGGCGCAATGTTGTAATAAGTGTGCGTGTGTGTGTGTGCATGTCTTCCAACCCTGCTTCTTTCTCCGTTTTACTTAACCGTTTTTGATGGTTAGTTTAGGGTCATTTTTAATTAGCATACCTTATGCTCGCATGTTTACATCCATCCATTTGTCTTGCATGCACCAAGACTCGGCGCATCATTCAAACTGCATTGTATTTCAATACTTATTTGAATATGTGTTTCAAAAGCATGTTATCAAATTGAATCAAATCATATGCCATATTAGTAGCCGAGCTTATTGATTTCATATTGCATGTGTTGCATTAGGCATCTTGTACAGTTAGAATCATGCATTTTTCTAACTAGCTTTTGTCTTGGCTTGGAGTACTCAGTAAGTTTTGCGCTTTAGCATACTTGCATGAGTGTGATTACCATATTGCCATGTTTCGCATGCTTGCCATGAGGCTATGTGCTTATATACTAAAATTGCATGAATGCCTGTGGATGAAGGCTTTATTGATTGAATTGGAACAATTCGATAAATGTGAGTTTTAAGCCCACTTTGCGAAGTGGCAAATCATGTTTTAAGCCCACTTGAGGTGGCAAATCTGCATTTTTAAGCCCACTTGAGGGTGGCAACTTCAAATCATTTTTGAAAACAAACATGAATTGTTTTGTTCCAATTCTTGCGATTTAGTCTATATTTGCTTGTGCGGGCGTCACGTAGTAAAGTTAGCTAATAACCGGATAAGAATACATGAGGTTTATAAAACAACATATCATAGTTAGTAAAGGCTGATCCTTTGATCGGGTGAGCGGGGGTGCTCATTTCAAGACCTTCCCCTCTTGTACCCAAGTTCCCGAGTTGAGGCAACTTTGGTAATGACGGACACGTGGCCTTAGGCACGAGTCAGGGTTTCCTAAATTTCCCTAAAATAAAATATTTAGGTGGCGACTCTGTAATCTGGCAAAGCAGTCCATTTTTGGTGCTTTTTGATTCAAAATCAATTTTTCAAAATGATTTGCCGGATTTAGACTCTTTGGTGTTTATCAGTCTCACATTACACTTTGTGAGATTAGATTCAGAACCGTGACAAGAGTCCGAACTATAGGACCAATTCGAGCTCTCCGAAAGGGGGCACGAAAAAGTTGAGCTACAACTGGAAAGCAAAGTCCACCCTCTACTATTGATATTACAGTAAAGGGGCAACAATCGAGCTTACTCGAGGGTATGGTATCTTACTTGGCTAGACTGAATTGTACGTCATCTAGAATGGCATATTCCCTTTAGAATTCGGCTATCGCGCCCGGCGAACTTACCATGAAGTGGTACTTTCCTATGGTCTTAAATTAAGGGATTCTAAGTTTTTCTCGGTTATCTAGCTCGGCTTTGATCTAATTGCTCAGTTAAGAAGCACTGCCAAGTGGCTGTATGAAAGGGAGTGCTTGGCCAACCTAGTCAAGTCTGTAAAGTGGAAAATAAATTTTGTAGTGTTGGCTGAGCTAAGACAGCAGTGTAAATTAAATAAGTTTGTTTGCTCCGCCATGTGACCCAGCGTGTCATTTTTATCTCGGCCAGGGAAAGGGGCAAGGTTTTAGCCTAGTCCTAGCTAAGGGCAATTTGGTAGCCCAATTAGATAAAACCATAATATTCTTAGCTTAGTTGTGATCCCTAAAAATCATGCAAATTGGTTTTTATTTTGGTTTCAATGTGGTTTCAGATCAAAACTGCTACTTTTGACTGGTGCTAGTTCCAGCCATGGGTAGCTCATCTTGGAGCTTGGTATTTAAAGGGCTTACGGTGGTGGTAAGACCATTTTAAGCTCGTTTTATGCTCGTTTGGTGGATTAGTATATGAATGTGTTATTTTTATACTTGTGTGGAAGAACTAATTGCATTAAAATGCCCAAACATGACGACAAACTTGAATAGAAGACGAGAGTAAAAAGAACTTTTGAGTTTAAGGGTAGTAGTGAGTCCTAGCCAATAGAAATGACTCTTCAAGTGATTACAAGTTCAGTGGTACAGGAATTCACGGCAATGATGGAAGAATCGAGAGTACTATGAGAAGACACGGGTTCTGGGGCTTGGTTGAAGATGGTGAACAATGAATGGAGATGTTCATGTGTATAGGCGTCATCTACATGCGACTTGAAAAGGTGGGACAGTTCAAATATTTGGGCAGTGTATGGCAGCTATAGCAGTGGCACTCGACTACTGGGGCCTTGCCACGCGTCCAAAGCAATGATGGCATATCAGATGTGCCAGAGTAGTGAAACGACGTGCAGAGCAACTAATAAGACGTCTTAAAACTGGGTAGATCGTGAGACAGAACAAATAGTTTTAGCTCGGTTGAATTGAGTAAATTTAGCTTGGCTTAGGAAGAATAATTCCAATCATGTTACATAGATAGAATTAAGGGGCAATTTAGAGGGTAATTTGTGTGCGAATTGGGTCAAGCTAGATAAAATCCTCTTTGGAAGTTGGACCGCACAAGCGGCTGAAATAAGAGTTTGTATAGCTCAGTCTTGGGCCAAGTAGACACTGTGCCGATTAGAGATGCGTTGCTAGGGCTTGGACCTAGCTATCTAAGGATAGGCCTTTAGCGGACTGAGATGATTGCCAGTGTAGAGGATCGAGCTAGGTGTAGCTCGGTAGGGTGCCATTCTATAGCTAAGGTCATCATAACTCTGCCAAAGGGAGCACATAGTAGTCATAGCTCAGAGGAGTGCAAAATTGATGAACAGGATTATACGAGAGGATTATTCTGTACTCGTACAGAAACTCTTCCTCCTATTGATCTCCTAAATTAGCTATAATATTGGCACACTCGAAGGAGTGCAAACTTGATCAACAAGATTGTACGAGAACATTATTTTGTACTCGTACAGAAACTCTTCCAACAACAAGATTGTACGAGAACATTATTTTGTACTCGTACAGAAACTCTTCCAACTACTGATCTCCTAAATTAACTATAATATTGGCACACTTGATTGCCTTCCTATAGACACAGCTAACTTAGGGATGAGATTATTGAGTTGATGACAAATGCAAGACTGATATTATAGGGATTGATTGACAAATGCATAGTTGGTATTATAGGGATTGACGACTTATGATCACTTGCACCATTTATAATTATAAAACGAGCAAATCTTTAGTTATTCGCATGATCAATTTGCTCTTTGTTATGAGTTCTATAAAATTTCATTCACATGCCTCATGGTTAATGACTTTTACATCCATGTTTTTAGGTAGTGATTGCAAAAGAAAACAAAAAATGGATGATAATGTGTTGTTATCTTCTTCCAAAAAAACAAAAGCTTTCTGAAGAACATAATATTAGCAAGGGCATTAGTATGATGAGTAGCTTGCCGGAAAATGTTCTACATCACATCCTCTCATTCCTCACAACCAAAGAGGCCATACAAACGTCCATATATTATCAAGAAGATGGCAATATTTATGGACCTCTATTTCGAAGATTGATTTGAATGATATGATTAAAAAATTAGAATTTTAATCATTAAATTTGATAATAATTATAAAAAAAATATATTTTAGACATATTATATACATCTAGAGTGAATTTAATGACAAAATATTTTAGTGTTTAAATTGAAAAAATTAAAAACTCGGGATTTATTTTGTTACAAAAATCAAACTCTGAATTTTTATTTTTATTTTTTTGTAAATACCCCAAAAAACTGTCATTCACATTGATTTATTTATTTTTGGGTTACTTAAACTTTTCATCCTTATAGTTTGATCCAAATTTTATTTTAGTCCTTATAGTTTCAATTTTATTTTTGGTTTCCATACTTTAAGTTTAATTTCAATTTAAATTTAGTCATTTCATTTAAATTTTGGTTAACTTCTAATTTAAACAGAAAAATCAAATTGACAAGTGACAAAAGAAATAATATTGCATCACAAATGACTAATGCTAGTATGGTGGGCGACTGGCTTTCTTCAACGATGTCGTATTGAAATGGGAATACAAAGTCGGGGATGATCAAATAGTTAAAATGTTAGGCGCAAAAGGGATAAAAGCACAGCAGCTAAAAAATATAATTTTGAAGATAATGCAGCATTAGATTGGAATTTAGGAGATTTCCTAGGACAAAAGAGGTTAGCCCCTCAAGATAATTTATTATATCAAAAAATAGATGGAAGTTATGCAATAAGATTTACTCACTATACGTATGTAGCACCAGAAAAATCCGAAGATAAATTTAGTAATATAGATAAGGAAGAAAATCAAGATAATCATAGTGACATAAATCAGCTTTATTTAATGACAGAAGGAAAAACAATATAACAAAATAGGATATATAATATCGATGAGATAGATTTAGAAAATTTTACTCTAAGTGATATGAATAAAGTATTAGATACCAGATACTATAAATATATAGGTAGGGAAAATACCCTTGATGAAGCAGTATCATTTTTAGCCCAAGAATTTCATACTGAATATGTAGATGATATTTTAGAAGATAAAATAAATCCTAGCAAAATATTTAAAATACCAAAACAATCTAACATAGAAGACACTTTTTATATAAACACTCAAACAATAGAAAGCACAAGATCTAGTAACCCACAACATATACAGTAGAAGAACCAGTAGAACCAATGCAATATGAAGTCGAAGGAAGGAGACCACTAACTAATATAGGACATAGCAAAGCAGATCCTAATAAATAGTATAAGTTTCATGGAAAGCGCAGACAACCAGATATGAGCATACAATTACAACCAGCAACCAACTAGGGAACCCTTTTAGACTTAGCTAAATTCGACCCACAGATATGGCAAGAAATGACAGAAAAATGAGAAAAAGATGTGGTAAAGGCGTGGATAAATAATCCCTTTGAATCAACTGATATGTGGGAATATATGAAAACACTTTAGGAGATTCAGCTTTTAATATATATTTAACTTTCAAAGGAAAATATGAGGAGACAATTAGACAGCTTAAAAGACTAGGAGATAGCCCATGGAATTTTATTAGTTTTTATAAAAGAAATGCTTATAGGATACGACCCTTCTAGAAGAAATGATTATACTCATAGTATAGCATTAACCAAGTTAGATCAGATAAGACTAGAAAGTTGGAAATATGTTGTACCTTTTAGCAAAGAATATTTAGCCATAGCAGCCAGAACTAGAAACAGTTTTGATGAAGAAATAAAAAATAAATATTTTAGGAAATTACTAGGAGAATTAGGAAGGGAGATAGAAAATAAATGGTCAATTTATTATGCAAACTTACCAGCAAGAATAGTCTCAGGATAAGTAAATATAAGAGGAGTTTTAGGAATAAGACCTAGAATACTTTTTACATTTCACAGGCTTAGAGAAAAATGTATAGAAGTCAAAATACAGAAAGATTTGAAAAAACAAAACTATGGTTTCTGTATTAGCATAATATATACTCCTCAACAACATGAAGGTAAATATAATAGAAAAAAATACAAAAATTATGGGAAATATAAAAAAGAAAAGTATTTGAAGAAAAAATATAGGAAACCGTGGAGAAAACAAAAAATTATTAGAAAAAGTACAACTTTTAATAGAATAAATTATAAGCGACTACCTAAGAAAGAGAGAGATAAAAGAAAACAAAGATATGTTAGGAAACCTAGTAGTAAAAAATGCAATTGTTTTATATGTGGAAAACTAATCATTTTGCAAAAAACTACCCAAAAAGAAATAAACCTAATACTAATAAACAGATAGAAAGATTATATATTATAGAAGATTTAGAAGAAGATATAGTAAGCATAAGCAGTGATGACTCAGAAGTCTATAGCATAGTTAGCGATTATGAATATCAAATAGAAGCCCTAAGCTCAGATAGTGATTCAGAAAGCGATACTAGTATAGACAATCTTTTAGGACAACTTAACCAAGAAATAGGAATATCCACTTCCCATAATAGTTTCTTTATGATGATGGAATGCAATCCACATACTGAATGTTAGCATAACTTTAGGATTGGACTAGGATTTGATACCACTAGATGCAATTATTGTAATTGGTTTTCAGCTAAAAATAAGAGAGTTTAATGTTTATTATGCAGTATAACTTATTGTCCAATTTGTTTAGAAAACTTAAATATGACACACAAGACAATGATAGAAAATAAAGAAGACATGCGAGAGGATCATAGTCTAAAAAAGAAAGAATTACACCTAACAATTATAGAAATAGAGATACATGTAAGAGAACTTAGACTACAAATACGTGAGATAGAGACTAAGGCTAATTTTGACATAGAATGTTTAGAATTAGAAAATAAACAGCTTAAACAGCAGTTAGAACAATTTCATACTAAATATCCTTTAAAAGATAAACTTGTTGAAGAACATATGCACTCTTTAGAATTAGTCAACTTAGTTGATTCTCAACCCTTTAGTCAATATTTCCAAGAACAGTCTGACAACGCATATTTACCACTTAATTACCCTATCATACCCAAGCTAAATTTAGTTGAGATCTCTTGTGTAATCAAATTTGTAAAAAAAAACTCTTAGTGTAAATGACATGATAAATACCAGAGCTAGTAAATCATATATTGAACAGTATATAGTTCCACTAGGATGGAGTTCGCCTTTAACAACCCCAGCTTTAGTCAGCATAGCCAATGGCCCTAGACAGACATATACACATTGCATTAATGGAGCACAAATTAGTTTTCATCATATGGGTTCTCAAACTCAACATATAGAATGGTTCCCTTTACCCCAAGTTTGGATTACGAATGCTCGATAAAACAATCCCTTCATATTAGGCCTTAATTTCATATTGACTCTATAATGTGGCATGTTTATCAGCCATAATAGCATTAGTTTCTTCAAACGAGTAGTACATACACCCGCAACATATGCCCTTAGCACCATTGCCCATTCATCAGAGTTGTATGCGAAGTATGGTGGTACCATAGGAGTAGATTCCATTCCCGCTAGTTTTTTATTTCCTAGTAGAAACATTTTTCCTGAGTTCCGATGTTTATCACCACCCCCTATTTTGGTTAAAAGCATTTGGACGTGTTCCGATGTTTATCACTACTCCTTGTTTTGGTTAAAAGCATTTGGACGTGTTCCGATGTTTATCACTCCCCCCCTTGTTTTGGTTAAAAGCATTTGGATGTGTTCCGGTGGTTATCACTACCCCCTGTTTTGGTTACAAACATTTGGATGCGTTCTAGTGTTCATCACCGCTCCCTTTAGGTAAGAATCGTCGGGTATGTCCTGGTGTTCACACTATCCTTTCTCTCCTTCCGCGTGCGACATGTTAGGATCTTGTTCGACACCTCGAGTGCACCAGACGATTGTGTCATCCTTTGCCTTTCCTGCGTGATGCATAGTTAAGCTTGCATAATTTTCTTACATCTTTTCTGCATGAAATGTGGTTTGGTTCATGTTTACTTACTTCTGTTCATGTTTGAGTTTGTTGTACCTTGTTTCGGTTTGTATGAATGTAGTATTTCTTTACATAACATTTGCATCTAGATGTTTCATTACAACCTCATTGCATAATCATAAGTTATGTTTTTTGCATTGTGCATATCACTTGCATCTTGCCCCAGAACTACACTGGTTTGATTCCTTGCAAAGGGATACGTAGGCAGCCTGCGGGCGCAACCATCTTTGTCTTGCTTGTCTGTTTGTCCAAGTCTTTGGCCTTATCAAAAATAGGTCGTTTCTGGGCTTTGACATTCACTCCCGTCATTTCATGACTTCTGAGTTCTGTCAAAGGGGGACAACTGTAGACACCCCATTTTTGACCGTCCTCAAGACATAGATGTCATCATTTGTGTACTCGATGATTGTGCATGTTTGTGTTCATTTTGAGCGCCCGAAGTCCTTGGCGAAACGCCTTATCTTTGAGCCTTTAAACCTTGTTTGTATTGTGCTTGGTTTTAGACCAAGAGCTTGTTGTCTCTAGTCTGAAGGAGTGCATAACCTGTCAGCTAGACCCCTGGCCTGTCGGCCATGTCTTGTTCTTGTTGGCAACCAATGGTGGCCGATGGCCACCAGTGATGGCCGACGGCCATTGGTCTCCTTTTCCAGATATTTGTTGCCAGATGTGCCAACTGTTGCTTACTGAGCTGGATCTTCATACACGTGTATAGTGAGATGTATAAGCTCAAGACTTGTTTTTCTATACATAGGGGGGTTCGTCCCCCATTTTGGAAGGTTAGACATTTTAGACCAAAAATCTCTCTCTCTCTCTTATTATTTTGTGCCTTAAAGTCTAGTTTCTCTACAGTTTTGCACCTCAACCCTTAATCAAACTTGACCACCATGGAGCTGAGGTCTCTTGGAGTCTTGTTTGTGCTCTAGAAGAAGGTTTAAGCTTGGATTGTTGCTTAATTTGTGCTTTAGCTTCAAGAGGTAGTTTACTTGCTTAGTATACTTGCTTTGAATACTTGTTTTGCCATCCTTTTGAATTGTTTTTGGGCTGGTTTTCAACTATAAAAAACTCTGTTTTTGAGGTTTAAAAGTGTTGGTTTGAGGCCTTTTCAAGTTAGGGGTTGGTTCACCCTTCTTGTTGCTTAATTGTTTAGACTTTTGCACCATTTTTCATCACTTTCAAATCAAACTTTTTGGGTCTTTTAACCAATGAAATTTAGAGATTTTTCAGTGACAAAAACCTTCTTTTGAAGTCCAAAATTGGAGGGGTTTGCCTCCCCTCCTTGTGTCTTGCTTGCATGCCTAGTTAGACTCACATGTTAGCATGTTTTTCTAGCCTAACTTAGCTTTAGTCTAGCATGTTTTTGCCTCTATTTTGACCTACTTTAGCTCTGTTTTGGGCTGTTTGGGTCATTTGAGCTTTGTATTGCATAGTTGTGGTATAATTTCCTTCACTAGCTTAGTGTTTCTAGGCTTTGAGTATCATTTGTGTGTCCTGGTTGCATGTTTTAATGCTTTTTCATGCCTAATTCCAACACTTAAAATCTCTACAGCCTCTCTGTTTGCTTTACTCTTTCATTTGTTTTTGAGAGTTGTTTCAACCTTAGGGTTATTTAAGCTTGAGGTTAAGGCTCACGCTTAATGGTTTAATCCTCTTTTGAGGGTTTCTTACCAACAGCATGAAGCTTCCCTCATGCCCTGAACTACCCTTTGGTTGACACTTCTTTCGCTTTAGAAGACATTCACTAATGGACTTAATCGATTATAGAATAAATCGGTAATGTAAAATGAGTAAACAAAATGAACAAGTAAAAGAGGCAAGATGAGCATCTTTCATGTTGCATTGAATGTGTTCGAATCAGACATTAATTCAAACACAAGGAAAATGGAACATTTCATACTCAAAGTGATGAAATGTGTCACTTTCCTTGGTCACCATCACCCTTGATCATGCATGATATGGTGGTGGTCTTTTGAGTCTTGTCTTGGACTCATTAAACTTGTACAAACTTGGTTCTTTGGCCATCATGCATGGAAATTGTTTGATTGGTGGTTTGAGAGCCAAGAGTTACACTCATTTGAGCTTATTTGATGATAAGGAGGGAAACAGTATAGATAACCCTTGAGAATACACTGTTTTGCCTCTGTTTGCTCTCTATTGCAGCAAAAAGGAAGTTCAAGGCAGAAGTGGCCGACCGGCCCTTAGCAGTGGCCGGCGGCCACCAGTAGTAGTCGACGGGCCACAAATGATAGCCAACGGCCACCATTGGTAGCTGACCATCCATCAATGAAATTTTGCACAGTGTGGTCCTGAGGTGGAGCAAAGGCATTCTGGAAGTTGGCAGCACTGTTGGTGTTCAAATATGTGCAAACAAAGGCGTTTGATGGCAAGGTAGTGGCTTTTCGGGTAAAGAAACCAAGCATGCATCCCTCACTTCCCGAGGCTATTTAATTACTTTGTTTAATTAATTAGTGGTAGCGAATTAATTAGTTTAATTGCTTTATATTTAATTAGGTAAGTGTTTAGCTAGTTAATTTGATTTGTAATATTTAATTAGCTTAGAATAGTTAGTTAAATATTGTGTTGTAAATAATTAGTTAGATTAACTAGTTATTTAATTTCGGTTTGTAATAATTAGTTAACTAGAATTAGTTAATTAGTTTTGTTTTGTAATAATTAGCTTAAATTAGCATAGCCAGTTAGCCTATTCATTCAGACCCTCCTTCGCGAGGGCGTAGTGTTGTAATAAGTGTGAGTGCGTGTGTGTATGTCTTCCACCCGCATTTTTCTCTCTTTTATTTAATCGCTTTTGATGGTTAGATTAGGGACATTTTCAATTAGGATGCCTTATTCTCGCATGTTTGCATCCATTCATTTGTCTTGCATGCACCGAGGCTCGGTGCATCATTCAAACTGCATTACAATTTCAATAGCTTATTTGAATACGTGTTTAAACGCATGTTATCAAATTGAATCATATGCCATATTAGTAGCCGAGCCTATTAATTGCATTATAGCATGTGTTGCGTGTGTGAATGTTGCCATATCTAGCATGCTTGCCATGAGGCTATGTGCTTAAATGCTAAATTGCATGAATGCCTGTGGATGAAGGCTTGTTGTTTGAATTAGAACAATTCAATGATTGTAAGTTTTAAGCCCACTATGTTGTGGCAAATCATGTTTTAAGCCCACTATGTTTGGTGGCAAATCTGTATCTTTAAGCCCACTTGAGGGTGGCAAATTCAAACCCTTTTCCCAAAACAAACATGAATTGAATTGCTTCAAGTCTTGCGACTAGTCTATACTTGCTATGTGCGCATCACATAGTAATATGTGGAGAAGTGGTTTGGAAATACTCTTCAGATCCTGGGAAACGCTAGTGATCCTTAGCTAGTCACCTGAAAAGATACTGTGGGGAAGTGGTTTTGGAAATACTCTTCAGATCCTGGGAGACGCTCTTGATACTCAGCTAGTCACCTACAAAGACAAATACTTCGGTCGGGGGTGCCGGGATTAGCACTCCGACGGACAAGTCAGTTCTTCTACTCAAGAAAGCTTGTTTTATAAATTTAGTGAAGTGTTTTTTTTTACATACCTTCCACAATCTGAAGCTCTTGCATTTATACTCATTTTTTGGACCTCGGGTCCAGAGCCCACTTTTTTACTTATTATCCTGTTGTTTATTCCAATATATATCTTCCCATCTATTCGGCAATTTCTATACATTCGATATCTTAATCGGTTAGTACGGAGCCGAATAGTCTCTGACTTCCGGGATACATTCCTGCTGGCTCCTCTACTTATTCGGCTCCCACAATTGCCCCCCAAGCATTCTCCTAACATTTGTTGGCTAGAGTGCTTGGCTTCGAGTTTTGAATATCCCGCCAAAATTTTGGTATTCGAGCCCTCAAAGCATATGTCTAAGCACGCCCTCTTTTTGGTTGTCGTACCGACTTCCCACCTCTTCATATACGTCAATTCATTATGTTTTCAAAGATTGGCATCCCTTCAAATTCACATTCCATGATACCGGTCGCTGGGTTGGCCCTTGGATCGTTCTTACAATTTTGTCCCCTTCAAAATCTTCATCTTCCGTAAGTTTTCCACTTCTTTGCTATGAGATCTATTCCGATTTTATTTTTTGGCATATCTGTGCCAATTGCAGAGTATGGCGAAGCATTTGAAAGACCTCTCATCAGATCGAATTGCCGATTTTAGATGCCATTTCTCTATTCCTGATGATGCCCGTCTGTCACTTTTGGCAGATGGCACCCTTGATATGGAGAGGGAGGACGAGACCACAATCGTCTTTCCTCTCTTGTCAATTGCAGAGGGTGGAGTCCACTTCCCTTTACACCCATTTTTGAGGGCTGTGCTTCGCCATTGGGATTTAATCCCTTCTCAGCCTAACGTGAATTTCTTTAGAATTATAATGGGGATCGTTGCGCTGAATCATCGCCTTCGAATTAATCTTGGCATTCCGGCCATCCAGCACTGCTATGCCTTAGCTAAGTCCTCCGGTCAGCAAGGGCGTTATTTCCTCAGGGCCAAGGATACCGACCATCAACTAATCACTATGCTTTCCAGCTCTGGGAAACGAGTTGATGATGTTATGGTCGTTGTCCAGGGCAACTGGGAATTTGGCGAAGGGGAGGATCGCGTTGACCCTATTCCTAGACGGAGGGGCGAGCCAGGTCACCGTGTATCACCTTGTTTTTGTCGCGTTCATTTTTGTTGTAAAATCTATTCCATTGAAATCTTACGGCTTCGTCTCGTGCAGGGAGGGGTTTGAAAAAGGTACTTTCTTCAACTCACGACGCCGTTCTTTCAGACATTAAGGTCGCTCTCAGGTATTTCGGCCGTCGAAGTCTTCAGAGACAGGGGCGGGCGGCTCACATTCTGCTTTGTTACGAGCCGACGTACACAACCTTCTCGGCGGCGGAAAACATACCGATTCCGAAGGGTGAAGATTCACTCACTGCTCTTATTCTGTCCGACTTCAAAAACCTAAGGCAGATAGGCTTTGAAGGGTCCGATTCGGAGCGAAACGAGGTAGCTGATACCGCCGACTTAGATCGATCTGAGGCCGAATCTGAGGAGGTATTGGATTCCGCCGATCCTCCATTTACATCGGGACCGGGTGATCTTCCCTCTGCCGACGCTTTTCAACGCTTAGAGGATCTTCCCAACGTTGACTCTGAGGATATGGCTGGGTTGAGTTTGACAAAGCTTGCTAAAAAGGCGAACGCGGAGAGGTTAGCCGCACGGCGAAGAGCGGAGGGCGTTTCATCTGAAATGCTGCCCGCCATCGAATCTCGAATCCACCCCCCTATTGCCGAATCAGCGTCCTTGGGGGTCCTAGAAGAGACGAAGGATCGGAATGCCGAATCTTCCTTTGACGGGGAAGACGGCTGAAAATTTGAGAAAAAGACGGGGAAACGTTCTGCGGACCTCAAGGCCGATTTAGATGAACCGAGTGGTAAGTGTCCTTGATTGGAGGGATCTAATGATGTTCCTTTTGTCATCCGTCCAATGGTGAAGGACATGCCGGTTCCCTCTAACGCTTCGGCGCTTAAAGATCCAGAGGTCGCATTCGGTATGGCCACGTCCGTGTCGTTGCCGGCTGATATGGAGGCTTTTCGGGCGAAACCAGATCTGAATATGACGGCACTTAGCGCGCAATCGGCACTTTTGGTATGTATTTTGACTTTTCCTCACTTTATCCAAATACTGTTGGGGTTATGTTTTTGGGTTTTTCCTTTGCAGACCATCAGAAGGATAACCGACATGGGACGTCAGCATCTTGACGCCGTCAAACAGATGGACCGCTTGCGAAGACAGGTGGAGGGCCAGAGGAAGAGGGTCGAAGACGCAGTTTTGAGAGCGAACAAGGAAGCGGCTCGGGCCGAGGCCGAAGTAGAAAAGGCTCGCCTTGCAGATCAGTCGCGAGTGGAGGCCGAAAAGAAGGCGGACCTTGGCGAAAGCAATGAATTGTCAATGATTTGCGGCTACCAGAAATTAGCCCGACATCAAGGCGGCTGCCTCCAAAGTATTCGAAGCCGGGAAGGATGCTGGGCGTGCTGAGTATGTGGATTAGGTCCCGCGGTTCGAAAACAGGGGGTTCAAGCATGGCTGGCACAAAGCCCTTGCTGCTGCTAGAGTTTCACTGACTATGCCAGTGCCATACGAGCAGGTGGATGTTGAGCCGTTGGAGACAAATTCCGAAGGCTGAGCTGGGCAATTTGACTTTTAGGTTTTCACAAATTTCACAAATGTATTAGGATGTTACTGATGTATTGTTACAATCGTTTTGTCAGACAATTTTGTGCGGGCTTATAGCTTATTTATTTTGAATATATATAAAATGTCATGAGTATATATAAAATGTCATGAGTTGTGTTTAATTTTGCTAATGAAGAATGGTAATACTTAATGATATTACGCAGTTTTGAGCTCGGACTCGGACGACCGGCCTAAGGAATCTGCACTTGCCTTAGCCAGGGCGAGGGACCGAATGAGCCAACTATCTCAGAATCGGGGGCTGGCTGAGGCATAACTTATTCGGCGTTATCGTGTGAAAATATGGCCAAGTGTATATATGAGTGCCCTTGCCCTAGCAATCGTAGGATAACCGGCGATAGCGCTTGCAATATAGCCGACGAGATTAATTAATCTGCCCTTGCCTTAGCCAGGGCGCGAGCCTGAGGGACCGAATGAGCCGATTATCTCGGAATCGCGGGCTGGCTGAGGCATAACTTATTTGGCGTTATCATTTGAAAATATGGCCGAGTAGATATATGAGTGCCCTTGCCCAAGCAATCGTAGGATAACCGGCGATAGCGCTTGCAATATAGCTGACGAGATTAATTAGTCTGCCCTTGCCTTAGCCAGGGCGCTAGCCTGAGGGATCGAATGAGCCGATTATCTCAAAATCGCGGGCTGGCTGAGGCATAACTTATTCGGCGTTATCATTTGAAAATATGGCCGAGTAGATATATGAGTGCCCTTGCCCCAGCAATCGTAGGATAACCGGCGATAGCGCTTGCAATATAGCCGACGAGATTAATTAATCTTCCCTTGCCTTAGCCAGGGCACGAGCCTGAGGGACCGAATGAGTCGACTATCTCGGAATTGCGGGCTGGCTGAGGCATAACCTATGACGTTTGGCGCTCAGTTTTCTCGGGGGAGCTGCATATACCCCAGAATAAATGGGCGAGTTCATGTCAACAATTTGACTCTCTCCTATTCAGTCTCGATCCGAACGCGCAGGGGCCGACGTTGGCTGTGGTTATCAGTCAAAATGAATCGTGGCAGCGGGCCTACCCACACGAGAGGAAGAGCATCCATGGATCGGGAAAAAGAGGGGCCCCCTAGTCGTCGAAGCAGATCGCCCCGAAAGGTCGGACAACGGGGAGTTTCCCCGTGCCCACGACCGCAAGTTGAGTCTGAGGCGGCGCCACGACCGTTGAGTTTTGCGGTTCTGGTGAAGAATAGACCGATGATGGAGGCGGATTCCATAATTAAAGATCCAGATGTGGCAGTTGAGTTCGCCCGACAAATTTTTCCGCCGGAGGTCCAACAGTCGATGGTCGGTCGTGGGGATTGCGGAGTATTTCGGGATGGCATATATGGTGCTGTAAAGGGGTTGTATAGCGCTTATGAAATCGGGATGCGTCTACGCGAAGCCCGACGCGAGAGTGGAAGAAACAACGAAAGGAATCGTAGTCTAGAGGCTCGCGCGAAAAAGGCTGAGAGTGAGCTTCGGGAGCTGAAGAGTGTTCAAGCGGCCGAGTCGGTGGTAGACAGTCAAGCGAAGAGCATGGGGGAGAAGGCAAACTGAGAGGCCTCGGGCTATGAGAGAGGATATCGGGACGGTTTGAAGGCCGGGGTTAAAAAGACCAAAGCGAACCTAGCTGAGGAAGTCTGCCGATGCGAAAATCGTGGTTTCAAGCACGGCTGGATCAAGGCCCTTCAAACCATGGAAGCTCTTGGGTCCGTGGGTATAAATTCGGCTTCGCCCCTATATCATCGGCATTACCTTCCGTATCCCGAGTTCGATGTCGAGAAAAGCGACGACGAAGATGCTGACTTAGTGGACTACAATGTTAAATAAATAGAATTCCTTTATCAAATGTTTAGTATCTTTTTAATAAATAGAATTTTTTTTTTTTTAGCAACTTTTGAGCTGTTTTGGACGTAATGAAACGTCCTATCGTAATTTATTGTCAGCTTTTTTATTGCATTGAAATGTTTTGCGCGTAATGAAACATCCTGTCATCATTTATTGTCAGCCTCTGTATTGCGTAATGTAAACGTTCGAACATGCGTCGATCGGCTCCAATTAAGAATCATGTAATTTGTTGAAGTCGTGACCCCCATGACGGGCGCTTCGAATCCGGAGACTTATTCGGCCGTTAGTGGATTCCATAAAGGGCGCTCCGAATCCGGATACTTATTCGGCCAATCGTGGTATCCACAAAGGGCGCTCCGAATCCGGAGACTTATTTGGCCAATCGTGGTATCCACGAAGGGCGCTCCGAATTCGGAGACTTATTCTGTCACGCCCCAAACCCGCCCCTAAAAGTTTGGGCATGACCCATTCGAAAACAAACACTAAACCTGTTATAATAGATCATACGGGGCCTGAACGGAAGCCTTTAATAATACAAAAGACATAAAACATCATCCATTGAGCTACTACTACCATGCCAGGACCGCACACATTGCATTAAATAAATATTATACAGATAGTTTACACACATAAGACTCGACTCAGCCCCCTAAATAGGCACATAACAAAAATATAAATGAAGAAGAAATTATACAATCAACCCAAAATATACATCTAATGCATAAGTCGGAACTCGTGAGAACTTTACAAAATGAACGACCTTCGGTGGTGCACAGGACGCCTCATGGTTAACAAGAGAAATACAAGCCTTAAAGGTTGGGGTGAACTCCCGATTGGTTACCTCTGAAGCAGACGAGACAAGATATAGAATGAGCGAACTCGGTGAATAATAGTACATAAACAATATAATGTTTAACTTGAATAATCACACAGGCTGCAGATATATCGATTAATTACATTCCATAATTATTTCCAAAAGTCGTGGGTCCTACTTTAAATGAGAATAGCGTTAAACTCGGTCTATACAGATCACAAGCCCTCTGATCTTGATGCGACCAAAGGTCGGATATATCGGAACGGCCACGCCCATACATAACAGTAGTAAGGATAACGGAAATATGACGAGCGATAATAATGAAAATAATGCAGCAGTAATATTAGAAATAACAGACCGTATAAAGCGTAAAGTAGCGAGACGCATATAAGCGTGGTAATGAAATAACGATGTATGGACTCAAGAGGTGGCTCGTCACGGATTCGAGAGGTGGCTCCACCAAAGTGTAACGCCGTTCCGTCTGACACTTTGCTCCATACCAGAACATTACAGAATGACCTAACGGTCCAGAATATCAGAAATATAATCTTGTCAGAAACAGAGTCTTATGCATTTCCAGATTCCAAACCATTTTCATAATCATTTTCATAATCACTTCCATATTCAGATTTTGCATAAGATTATATGAGGTACACCCATAGTCCATCAGAACAGGTAGGTCCGAAGACCACAACAGGTAGGTCCGAAGACCACAACAGGTAGGTCCGAAGACCACATCAGGTAGGTCCGAAGACCACAGCCACGGTATTGTTACCCCCGGGCGAGGGCCATAGGCCACAGTATTGTTACCCCCGGGCGAGGGCCATCCGGACTAAGGGTGCCACAAATACTTTTTAGACAACTGAACATTCGTTCGTTTATTCCCAACATATCATAGCTTTTCGTAAATCAATCATTTCGTTTCATAGTATACTGAAAATACATAACATAAGTTTAATAGGACGTTGCTGATATTTATTAGCAAATGTTGAACATATGTCACAGATTGAACACTTTAAATCTGAAGGTACCATGGTTCTATACTTTAAATCAATAGATCTCGGGATACATAAGCATCATTGTTCTATTTACTCACCAATCTACGGATATGAGAATGTTAATAATGTTTCTTAATGGTAAATCAATCACAATACTATATAAACTATAGTGCAATACCGATAACCATTCGTGGGCCGGGATCTGAGAATAGTTTGAGCCATCTCAATAGATGCCAAATCCTCCTATGCTCACACCAATTCTCAAATACAACCATGTTAGCATAATTGCCATGGAAAGCAGAATATGCATAATCATAATAAGATTGATGTACATATGTAGTACTATTACTCCACGAGTTACAATGGGCGCTTGTCCCTCCGGAATGCATTCATACACAAACATAACTTACAAATTAACTCCCTTTTCCTTTTTAAATCATTAAGGAATTCTTTCTTGAGCTATTACACTTGCATAAATTTATAATCGTCTTAAGGTCATCAGAATATTATTCTAAAAATACCAGAGGACTGAGCATTCAAAACTGAGCAACCAATAATTTTGCCTGAAAAATGGGTTCCCCGCTCGAGCGCCACTTTGGCGCTCGGATCGCACTAAAAATACCAAACTACTGGGAGGTCGATTTTCCCGCTCGAGCGGGACTTCCTCCGCTCGAGCGTACCGGAAAATTTCTGAAAAAAAACTGGATTTCCTATCTTTCTAAATCTTTCCAATCTTTAACAATGCAAACAAAGCTTCAAACTAGACAAACTTAATATCAAATTAAGGTGCTAAATCACCCAATAAACCAACCACAACCCTCCTCAAGCCTTCAATCATACAATCCATCAATTTCATATGTAAAATAACCATAACTTCCTAAAATCCTCCTTATTCAAACCCAAACTTCCCAAAAATCTCATAATTCTTCTATACACTTCAAATATATAGAAATCACATAATTCAACAATAGAAATAACTCAAATCTAACTATGATTGTAAATATTGATGTGGATTCAACCCTTACCTCAATAATCAAACAAAAAGGTGAGCTAGAGATGGAGCCTTCACAATTCCAAGTTCTAATCGGATAAAAACGTTGATCTTCCCTTACTCTCCCTCCTTGATGCCAAAAATCATGGTGGATCATGATCAAAGTAAAGGAATTCAAGAGTTTAGGGCTAGGGTTTCGGACTAGGGAGAAAAGGAAAGAAGAAGGGGAAAGAAAAATATCAAAAAGTGATCCAAAATCACGATTTAAAAGCTGCTGTCCCGAAAACTCCGCTCGAGCGCACCTTTTCCCGCTCGAGCGGACCTACTCTAACCAGATTCCAAAACTTCAAACAGGTGTAACTTTCCCATCCGGACTCCGTTTTAGGTCGTTCTTGTGTCCAAATTGAAGCCCCGGAAATAAGCTTTCCAATGGTTCTAACCTCATATCCAAATTCAAAATGTGGACAAAGAAAAGGGCAAAAGAGTGGCAGCTGTTCGTAAAATAACTATCCGAATCAAATTCTTTGGTTCAATCTTACCCTACCATCATATTGCCACCTCAATCAAAATCCCTAAATCCAAAAATAACACATGAGAGTCTCCACAAACATTCACCGAACCTTTAATAACTTTACGTGCACCTAGCTTCAATTCCAAAAGATATAGTTGAATCAACGCGTATTGGGGTCGTTACATATTCGGCCCTTAGGTGTCATGCACCCAAAGGGGGCTCCGAATCCGGAGACTTATTGGCCAATCGTGGTATCCACGAAGGGCGCTCCGAATCCAGAGACTTATTTGGCCAATCGTGGTATCCACGAAGGGCGCTCCGAATTCGGAGACTTATTCGGCCCTTAGGTGTCACGCACCCAAAGGGGGCTCCGAATCCGGAGACTTATTTGGCCAATCATGGTATCCACGAAGGGCGCTCCGAATCCGGAGACTTATTTGGCCAATCGTGGTATCCACGAAGGGCGCTTCGAATCTGGAGACTTATTCGGCCCTTAGGTGTCATGCACCCAAAGGGGCTTCGAATCCGGAGACTTATTTGGCCAATCGTGGTATCCATGAAGGGCGCTCCGAATCCAGAGACTTATTCGGCCCTTAGGTGTCATGCACCCAAAGGGGGCTCCGAATCTGGAGACTTATTTGGCCAATTGTGGTATCCACGAAGGGCGCTCCGAATCCGGAGACTTATTCGGCCCTTAGGTGTCATGCACCCAAAGGGGCTCCGAATCCGGAGACTTATTTGGCCAATCGTGGTATCCACAAAGGGCGCTCCGAATCCGGAGACTTATTTGGCCAATCGTGGTATCCATGAAGGGCGCTCCGAATCCGGAGACTTATTCGGCCCTTAGGTGTCATGCACCCAAAGGGGGCTCCGAATCCAGAGACTTATTTGGCCAATCGTGGTATCCACGAAGGGCGCTCCGAATCCGGAGACTTATTCGGCCCTTAGGTGTCATGCACCCAAAGGGGCTCCGAATCCGGAGACTTATTTGGCCAATCGTGGTATCCACGAAGGGCGCTCTGAATCCGGAGACTTATTCGGCCCTTTGCTGTCATGCACCCAAAGGGGCTCCGAATCCGGAGACTTATTTGGCCAATCGTGGTATCCACGAAGGGCGCTCCGAATTCGGAGCCTTATTTGGTCATCAAGAAGCATAAAATCGTGACTTAGGTTGTGCATGAGCTGAAGCATAAAAACGAGCAACTTTTGCATTACGACAGAGTATGTACAAGTATCAAGCCCACAAATCGGGTCATTGGTAAAATTTTCGTAGATGCGTTGAATTCCAAGGCCGTGGCAGGCTTCTTCCTGACATGTCCGAGTGGCAATACGCCCCTGCTCCAGCAATGGAGTCTATTTGATAGGGACCGTCCCAATTCGGGCCCAGCTTTCCGTCGGCCGGTCTCCGGTCGGCTAGAAGTACTTTTTTTAGGACTAGCTCTCCTGGAGTGTAATGACGCAGCTGAACTCGTTGATTGTACGACTTAGCGAGCTGCTGTTGATACCGTGACATGGAGGCCAGGGCGCGGTCTCTTCGTTCCTCGATTAGATCCAGGTCCAGGGCGAGCATCATGTCATTTCGGCCCGTGTCAAAGGCTTGTGATTTCAAAGTCGGGAGGCTGATTTCCAAGGGTAAGATTGCCTGGGTTCCGAAGCATAGAGCGAACGGCATTTCTCCGGTAGACCTCCTCGGCGTTGTGCGGTGCGCCCACAATACACTTGGCAATTCTTCGACCCATTTGCCTTTAGCTTTTTCCAGCCTCTTTTTGATGCCGTCTAAGATGGTTTTGTTAGAGGCTTCGGCCTGACCGTTGCTCTGGGGGTACGCGGGCGTAGAGAAGTAAGGCACGATACTGTATTTGTTGCACAGTTCTTGGTACACGCCACAATCGAACTGGGTACCATTGTCTGAGATGAGAGCTCTTGGAATGCCGAATCGCGTAATGATGTTTCTCCATACAAATCACTTTATGTCGGCATCTCGTATGTGCGTTAGAGCCTCCGCTTCGACCCATTTTGTAAAGTAATCTGTTGCTACGATTAGGAATTGCTTGTTTCCTGGGGCCCTTGGCAACGGTCCTACAATATCGAGGCCCCATTGGGCAAACGGCCAGGGACTGGTGATAGAGTTCAACTCTTCGGCGGGCAAATGGGTTAGTGGGGAGAACTTTTGGCATTGTTTGCATCTTTTAACATAATTTTCTACGTCAGCTCTCATTGTCGGCCAATAATGCCCCTGTGTTATAGCTCGATGGGCGAGAGAGCGTCCGCCAGAGTGGGCACCACAACTGCCCTCATGTATCTCGGTTAGAAGCTCCTCCACTTTGTCTGGGTGTACGCACTCCAAATAGAGACCGGAGAGGGACTTTTTATAAAGCCCTCCTCGTGGATCCAGATAGTATCGAAGGGCCTTATTGCGTAGCTTGTGTGCTTGTTTTTTGTCCTCTAGGAGCTGTTCAGAAGAAAGGAATCTGGCTATGGGGTCCATCCAGCTTGATGCGGATTCTATGACATTAACGTGGGTTTCCTCCGAAGGGCCAATACTCGGCTCCGGGATGAAACCTACCTCAATGGTCCTTTTGAGCTCAGAATTGACGGCGGAGGCTAGGCATGCCAGGGCATCTGCGTGTGTGTTCTGATCATGTGTTATTTGGTTCAGTTCGTGATGGTCAAACTTCGTTAGCAAAGAGTTGGCCGTTTTCATATAGGCCGCCATACGGTCGTTTTTTGCAGCGTACTCCCCCTTTAGCTGGTTGATGACCAATTTGGAGTCACAAAACACTAGCAAACGCCGAGCGCCAAGAATATGTGCATTTCGTAGACTGGCTAAGAGGGCTTCATACTCGGCCTCGTTATTTGATGCTTCAAAGCCAAGCTTGACGGCCTGCTCTATTACTGCGCCGTCGGGGGACATGATTACTACGCCGGCGCCGCAGCCCCGTTGGTTAGACGATCCATAACAATATAGCTGCCAAATATCCCCGACATAAATTCTCCAGTTCGACTTTGATCGAACTTCAGCCTTTGGAAGAACGTCGGCAGGTTTAAGGTCGGAAAGATCGCCTGTGAATTTGGCCACAAAGTCGGCAAGCACCTATCCCTTGATTGCATTTTTTGGTAAAAACTGAATGTGATATTGGCCGAGTTCAAGAGCCCATTTTGAAACACGTCCTGATGCTTCCGCACTCCGTAGTACTGATCGCAAGGGATAATCTGTTATCACCCCAATGCTATGCCCCTGGAAGTAATGCATCAGTTTTCTTGCTGCCATGACCAAGGCTAGGATGAGTTTTTCCAGCGGAAGATAATGTGTCTCGGCATCAACCATTGCCTTGCTCACATAATACACTGGCCGCTGCTGCCCTTCCTCTTCTTTTAATAGTACGGCGTTGACGGCCCTATCAGAGACTGCCAGATACAGAATGAGGGGGTCACCGGCAGCTGGTGTTGTCAAGAGAGGCACTGACCGGAGGTAAGTCTTGAGCCTAGTGAAAGTCACTTCGCATTCGGTGGACCATTCAAAGGCTTTGCCTTGACGTAGCGTCTGGAAGAATTGTCTGCATCGGTCCATTGATCGACTGATGAATCTATTGAGTGTAGCGGCCATCCCCATCAACTTTTGGACTTCTTTCACTGATCGGGGGGAAGCGAGTTCCAAGATTGCTGTGATTTGCCTCGGGCTGGCTTCGATTCCACGGTGGTTGACGATATAACCCAGGAATTTGCCGAAGCCGATCCCAAACGCGCACTTTGAGGCATTCAGTTTCATTCTGTACTTGCGCAAGATGCCGAACGTCTTCTCTAGATCGGCTATGTGATCCCTCTCCTCTTTGGACTTGACCACCATATCGTCGATGTAAACTTCCATAGTGTAGCCGAGTTGTTCTTTGAACATGGCGGTGACCAGTCTTTGCTAAGTTGCCCCTGCATTCTTTAGCCCAAAAGGCATAACTTTGTAGCAGTAGGTTCCTCTTGGGGTGAAGAATGCAGTTTTGTCCTGGTCATCTGGATGCATGGCGATCTGATGGTAGCCTCTGTAAGCATCGAGGAAACTCATGCATTGATGGCGCACCGTGGCATCGACGAGTTGATCTATTCTAGGTAAGGGAAAGCAGTCTTTGGGGCAAGTTTTGTTCAGATCCGTGAAGTCGACGCACACTCGCCAAGTTCCATTTTTCTTCTTCACCACCACTGTGTTGGAGAGCCACGTGGGGTAGGTGACTTCTCTAATTGCCCCGGCGTCAAGCAGTCTGTCGACTTCCTCTATATGACGGCAAGGTGTGCTCTCATGCGGCAACGGCCTTCAATGATGGGCTTGCACGTGGGGTTGACGTTCAGGTGGTGCTGTGAAACGGATGGGTCTATACCCGGCATCTCGTACGGAGTCCACGCAAAGACGTCGAGGTTGGCAAGTAGAAAGGAGATCAGCTATTGTCTATCGGCTTGGTTTAAAGAGGTGCCGATCATGAAGAACTTTTCCGACCTTCCATCGATGTCAACTTGGTCTAAACCTTCTGTGGCCTTTTCGCTTGGTTGCCGTCCGACATCATCCAGGATTTCCCGATTGGGTACCTCGATGGAGTTTACCTGCAACTCCTTTAGCGTTTTGGTGGCCAAGAGGTAACATGCTTGTGCCGATTTTTGGGAGCCGCAGATCTGCTCAATGCCGTGTTCTGTTGGGAAACGTAACAATTGATGGTATGTGCTGGGGACGGCCTGCAAAGTATGCAGCCACGATCGCCCCATGATGAGATTGTATGGCGATGGCAACCGGACGACCAGAAATTCTACAACCACCGTTCTGGAATCCGCTCGAACGGGTAGGTTGATTTTTCCCAGAGGGTATTCTAGATTGGCATTGAAGCCGAATAAGGGATAAGGGGCCGGAGTCAGATCTGATTCGGTGAACTCGAGTTTGATGAAGGTTTTATAGTACATGACCTCCGAAGTGCTGCCTGGTCTATAAGAACTCTTTCGACGGTGAACCGGTTTACGCGTAGCGCGACAACTAACGGATCGATGTGAGGGAGTGTTACGCCGATCAAATCAGAATCGTCGAAGGTGATGCTTGACGATTCTCGGGGTCGCTTAGCCGGCGTGAGTTGCTGCTGAGGGCCTGGTAGGGACTGGATTGCGTGTATGGCCAGGGCTTTCGGCAGGCTATTATCATATGGATGTTATCATGCGGAACACTCCGCTGGAGACGTTCGTCTTGTGTCGACTTCACAAAGTAATCGGCTGAAGCACCACGAGCTTTGGTGTTTTGCTGTCAGGCCCGAGACCGCAGATTGCCTGCCCTTGGGGGTCGCTTAGAAACCTAGTGCACTTTTTGTCTAGACTTTGCTATTTCCGAGGCCAGATCGTGGCGAAGGCGCTCGTTCTCAGCGATGGTGTTGTCTAAACTGTGCTTGGTCTTTCTGGCCCGTTCCAAGATGGATAGCATCGTTTCCTGTGCTGAAGTGGTTTGTGAATCAACATTCAAGGCACGTCTTGCAACGATGATTTCCTTCTCGAGCATGTTTGCCGGAGTGAGGTCGATTCTTTGTGTGATCGCGTCAGTGGCTATCGGAGAATCTTGAGTCACGCCTTCCATGGATGTATTTGAGTATTCCCACAGACGGCACCAGTTGTGGGGAAGTGGTTTTGGAAATACTCTTTAGATCCTGGGAGACGCTCTTGATACTCAGCTAGTCACCTGCAAAGACAAATACTCCTACGGTGCCGGATTAGCACTCCGACGGGCAAGTCAGTTCTTCTACTCAAGAAAGCTTGTTTTATAAATTTAGTGAAGTGTTTTTTTTTACATACCTTCCACAATCTGAAGCTCTTGCATTTATACTCATTTTCTGGACCTCGGGTCCAGAGCCCACATTTTTACTTATTATCCTGTTGTTTATTCCAATATATATCTTCCCATCTATTCGGCAATTTCTATACATTCGATATCTTAATCGGTTAGTACAGAGCCAAATAGTCTCTGACTTCCGGGATACATTCCTGCTTGCTCCTCTGCTTATTCGGCTCCCACAGATACAAACACTCCGGTCGGGGGTGTCGGAATTAGCACTCCGACGGACAAGTTAGTTCAGACACTCAAGATCGCTTGTTTTCTAAGTTAAGTGAAGTGATTCTTACATACCTTTCTAAATCTGTGGTTCTTGTATTTATACCTGCTTTCTGGGCCTCGGGGCCTGAGCCTACTTTTATCCCATTCCCCTTTTATTCATTTGGAGCTACTGACCTCGGCCTATTCGGCTTTCCTAACGTATTTGGCGTCCTAGTCATGCAATATGAAGCTGAATAGTATCTAATTTCTGGGGTACGCATCTTCCGACTCTTCTACTTATTTGGCTCCCACAATTGGCCCCCAAGCACTTCACCGACGACAGTTGGCTGGAGTGCTTGGTTTTGAATTTTGAAAAGTCAGAGCCAAAATTCGGCGGTTGGCCTCATCGTCATGCTGATATCTAAGCGCACCCCTTTCGGTTGTCGTGTCGACTTCCCGCCCCCTTGCACGTGTCTATATATTGCGATTTAAAATTTTGACGTCCTTTCAAGTATGTATTTTATGACGCTCATCGCTGGACTGCCTTTTGAATCGTCCTTGCAACTCTCTTTTCCAATATCCTCTTCGTCCTTTGTAAGTTCTCTCCTCCCTTGCTTCGAAGACTCTTTCTGGTTTATTCCTTCTTTGGCATATTCTCATAAACTGTAGGGTATGGCGAAACATTTAAAATACCTCCTCTCGTCAAATCGAATTGCTGGCTTTAAACACCATTTCTCCATTCCTGATGATGTCTGTCTGTCGCTTGTGGCAGACGGCACTCTTGATATGGAGAGGGAGGACGAAACCACGATTGTCTTTTCTCTTTTGTCAATTGCAGAGGGTGGAGTCCGTTTCACCCTTCACCCATTTCTTAGGGCTGTGCTTCGCCATTGGGGTTTAATCCCTTCCCAACCTAATGTGAATTTCTTTAGAATCATAATGGGGGTTATAGCGCTCAACCGTCGCCTAAGAGTTAACCTTGGCATTTCAGCCATCCGGCATTGATATGGCTTGGCTAAGTCTTCTGGTCGGCAGGAGCGTTTCTTCCTTTGGGCCAAGGATATCGACCATCAGCTGATTACTATGCTTTCCAGTTCTGGAAAACGAGTTGATGATGTTATGGTCGTTGTCCAGGGTAACTGGGAATTTGGCGAAGGGGAGGATCACGTCGACCCTATTCCTAGACGGAGGGGCGAGCTAGGTGGCTGATTGCCTTCTCGCTTTTATTATTTGTTCGTTTTTGTTGTAAAGTCTCTTCTTTGAAATGCTACGGCTTGGCTTGTGTAGGGAACAATTTGAAGAAAGTTCTGTTTTCAACTGACGGTGCCTTTCTTTCGGATATCGAAGTCGCGCTCAAATATTTTGGCCGTCGAAATCTTTAGAAACAAGAGTGGGCGGCCCACATTCTGCTTCGTTACGACCCGATATATACGACCTTCTCGGCAGCAGAAAATATCCCGGTTCCGGAGGGTGAAGATTCTCTTATCGCTCTTATTTTGTCCGACTTCAAAAACTTGAGGCAGGTTGGTTTTGAAGGGTCCGATTCGGAGTGGAAGGTAGCTAATGTTACAGAATTAGATCAGTCCGAAACCGAGTCTGACGAGGTATTGAATTCGGCCGATCCCCCATCCACTTCGGGCCGAGGGGATCTTTCACTTGACGGCATTTTTCACGGCTTAGAGGATATTCCTGCCGCAGACCCCGAAGACATGGCCGGGTTAAGCCTGACAAAACTTGCTAGGAAGGCGAATGCGGAGAGGTTGGCCGTGCGGCGAAGAGCGGAGGCCCTTCCGTCTGAAGTACCACCCGCCACCGAATCTCAATTCTCCCTGCCTGTTAGCGAATCAGAGTCCTTGCGCATTATTGAGGTAGAGACAGCAAAAAATCGGAATGCCAAATCTACTTTGATCATGCAGGCCGACCAAGAAATTGAGGCAGAGAAACGCCCTGCCGAGTTTGAGGCCGGCTCAGAAGAACATGGCGGCAAACGTCCTCAGTTAGAGGGATCGGACGTGATCGTTCCTTTTGTTATTCAGCCTATGATAAGAAACATGTCGGTTTCTTCTGATGCTTTGACGCTTAAAGATCTAGAAGTCGCATTCAACTTGGCTACGTTCGTGTCATTGCTGTCTGACAATGAGGCTTTCTGGGTGGAAATGGATCTGAATGCAACAGCACTAGCCGTCCAATCGGCACTTTTGGTATGTATTCGAACTTAGCTTTACTTAATCCAAATACTATTGAAGTTATGGATTTAAATTTTTGTTTTGCAGACCGTCGGATGGATAGCCGATATGGGCTGTCGCCATCGCGACGCCGTCAAACAGATTGGTCATTTACGTGAGGAAGTTGAAGTCCAGAAGAGAAGGGCCGAGGTCGAGGCTTTGAGGGTGAACAAGGAAGCCTCAAGGGCCGACGCTGAGATGGAAAGGGCTCGTAGCGCGGATCAATTGAGATCGGATGCCGAGAAGAAGGTGGACGCGAGCGAAGATGCGCTCAAATTGGCTCAGAAGGCGATCTCCAAACTGGAGGCTAAGTTGGCTGAAATGAAGGCAGCGAAGGAAGCAGCCGACCCAGAGTCTTCCAAAGTATTCGAGGCCGGGAAAAATGCCGGACTCGCCGAGTACGTGGACCAAGTTCCCAAGTTTGAAAATCGGGGATTCAAACATGACTGGCACAAAGCCCTTGCTACTGCTAACGCTTCATTGATTATGCCAATTCCATATGAGCAAGTGGATGTTGAGCCATTGGAGTCTGATTCCGATGGCTGATCCGGCCGACTGACATAGTTTTTAGGATATCGAATGTATTTTTACAGTTTTTAATTTAGTATTTTTCATCTGTTGCTACAGTCATAGCTTTTTGTTTAGTAACTTGAGTATATAAAATTTCATGAGTTGTGCTCAATTGGCTAAGGAAAATGTTGATGAATGATGTTACTTTCGGTTATGGTTAGATCGGCTGCTTAGCTTAGGTACTTGGCCGATCAGATTAATAAATCTGCCCTTGTCTTAGCCAGGGTGCGAGCTTGGGAAGCCGAATGGGCCTGACTCGTGGGCTGGCTGAGGCACAGGTTGATTGGCGCTTGCGCTTGAAAACATGGCCGACCAGATTAATAAATCTGCCCTTGCCTTAGCCAGGGCGCGAGCTTGGGAAGCCAAATGGGCCTAACTCGTGGGCTGGCTGAGGCACAGGTTGATCGGCGCTTGCGCTTGAAAACATGGCCGACCAGATTAATAAAGTAAATGATCGGCGCTTGCGCTTGAAAACATGGCCGACCAGATTAATAAATCTGCCCTTGCCTTAGCCAGGGCGCGAGCTTGGGAAGCCGAATGGGCCTAACTCGTGGGCTGGCTGAGGCACAGGTTGATCAGCCCTTGCGCTTGAAAACATGGCCGACCAAATTAATAAAACAAATCTGCCCTTGCCTTAGCCAGGTTAGTCGTCTCTTGCGCTTGAAAACATGGTCGACCAGATTAATAAATCTGCCCTTGCCTTAGCCAGGGTGCGAGCTTGGGAAGCCGAATGGGCCTAACTCGTGGGCTGGCTGAGGCACAGGTTGATCGGCGCTTGCACTTGAAAACATGGCCAACCAGATTAATAAAGTAAATGATCGGCGTTTGCGCTTGAAAACATGGCTGACCAGATTAATAAATCTGCCCTTGCCTTAGCCAGGGCGCGAGCTTGGGAAGCCGAATGGGCCTAATTCGTGGGCTGGCTGAGGCACAGGTTGATCGGCGCTTGCGCTTGAAAACATGGCCAACCAGATTAATAAAGAATCTGTCTGTGCCTTAGCCAGGTTGGTCGGCTCTTGCGCTTGAAAACATGGCCGACCAGATTAACAAATCTGCCCTTGCCTTAGCCAGGGCACGAGCTTGGAAAGCCGAATGGGCCTAACTCGTGGGCTGGCTGAGGCACAGGTTGATCGGCGCTTGTGCTTGAAAACATGGCCGACCAGATTAATAAAGAATCTGCCCTTGCCTTAGCCAGGTTGGTCGGCTCTTGCGCTTGAAAACATGGCTGACTAGATTAATAAATCTGCCCTTGCCTTAGCAAGGCCTTAGCCAGGATGCGAGCTGGCCCAACTCGTGGGCTGGACAATTGTCATCCGACTGTTGACGTTTGGGATTACTGACGTTGCCTTGGGAGAGCTACAAACATTGAAGGATAAATGAGGCGGGTGCACGCCAAAGGCCCTACTTATTTCCATTTAGGCAACTTGGGAGGGACGAAGATTGACTGAATCAGACGCCGCAATGAGTTGTAGTAGCGAGCCTACGCGTATGGGAAGAAGAACGTCCAAGGATCGGGAAACACAGTAGCCCCTTAGTCATCGAAGTAGATCGCTCTGAAAGGACAGGCAACAATGGCAAAATTCTCCACACCCGCAACCAAAAATTGAGCCTAATGTGACGCCACGACCGTTGAGTTTTGCGGTTTTTGTGAGAAATAGACCAATGACGGAGGCGGATTCTATCATTAAAGACCCATAAGTGGCAGTCGAGTTCGCACGACAGATATTCCCACGGGAAGTCCAACAATCGATGGTCGGACGTCGAGATTTCGAAGTATTTTGAGACGGCATACATGGGGCCGTGAAAGGACTATATACTGCTTATGAAGTCGGCATGCGTTTGCGGGAAGCGCAATGTGAGAGCAAGAAAAAGGACGAAAGGAATCGCACCGAGATTCGCGAAAAAGGCCGAGCGTGAGCCGAGTCAAGAATGTTCAAGCAAGCGTCGATGGCGGCCATCAATCTAAATTGGTTGTTGCGGAGAGAGTAACCCAACGAACCTCGGGTTATGAGAAGGGGTTTCAGGACGGCCTGAAGGTCGGGATATAGAAGACCAAACAGGACCTTGCCGAGGAGGTTTGTCGATGTGAAAATCGTGGATTCAAGCACGGCTGGATCAAGGCCCTTCAAACCGAGGAAGCTCTCGGTCAGGCATTGATTCGCTTGCTCAGATCATCGCCACTACTTTCCTTATTCCGATTTCAAAATTGAGAAGAGCGACGATGAGGGTGCCGAATGAATAGACTTCGCGCCGAATAAATAGAATTTCTTTTATTTTCAACGTTTGTATTTGGTCTTGAAATGTTATGTGCTTAATTAATCGTATTATTTCAACTTACTGGCAAGTTTTGTGTTGTGTGGCGTAAATGTTTAGACATGCATTGGCCGGCTTGAATTAAGAATGATTCTTAGTGAATATTTATTCAACCAATGAAGTGGTCCGAATGCATCTCTCAAAAAGGCCAATCGTGATATCCACGAAGGGCGCTCCGAATCCGGAGTCTTAATCGGCCTTAATAGGCTTAATCGACCCTAAGGTGTCATGAACCAAAAGGGGCTCTGAATCTGGAGGCTTTATTTCTGCCAATCGTGATATCCACAAAGGGCGCTCCGAATCCGGAGTCTTATTCGGCCCTAAGGTGTCATGCACCAAAAGGGGGCTCTGAATCCGGAGACTTTATTTTGGCCAATCATGATATCCACAAAGGGTGCTCCGAATCCGGAGTCTTAATCGGCCCTAAGGTGTCATGCACCAAAAGGGCGCTCCGAATCCGGAGACTTTGTTTTGGCCTTAGAAGGCTTAAGAAACCGAGAAACTTTGTATTGCAACGGTGGAATATGTACAAGTGTCAAGCCCACAAGCCGAGTCAATGATGGAATTTACGTAAATGTGTTGAATTCCAAGGCCGTGGCAGGCTTCTTCCTGACATGTCTGAGAGCCGATATGCCCCTGTTCCTGCGATGAATTCTATCTGATAGGGGCCGTCCTAGTTTGGACCCAATTTTCCATCGGCCGGTCTCCAGTCGACTGGAAGTACCTTCTTTAGGACAAGCTCTCCTGGTGTATCCAAGAATCAACTCTCGTGATTATACGACTTGGTTATTCGCGTCGACATGCCATGAATGCTGTATGCGGTCTCTTCGTTCTTCGATTAGAGTTAGATCTAGGGCAAGCATCATGTCGTTTCGGCCCATATCAAAAACTTGCAATTTCAGGGTTGGGAGGCCGACTTCCAAGGGTAAGATTTCCTGGGTTCCAAAGCATAGAGCAAACGGCGTTTCTCTAGTGGATCTCCTCGGCATAGTACGATGAGCCCACAGTACACTCAGCAATTCTTCGACCCATTTGCCTTTAGCTTTTTCCAGCCTCTTTTTGATGCCGTCGAAGATGGATTTGTTAGAGGCTTCAGCTTGACCATTGCTTTGGGGTAGGCCGGTGTCGAGAAGTAAGGCTGAATGCCATATTTGCTGCATAACTCTCGATATACACCACAATCGAACTGGGTGCCATTGTCTGAGATGAGAGCTCTCAGAATGCCGAATCATGTTATGATGTTTCTCCATACAAAGCGTTTAATGTCGGCATCTCGTATATGTGTTAAAGCCTCCGCTTCAACCCATTTTGTGAAGTAGTCTGTCGCGACGATTAAGAATCGCTTGTTCCCTGGGGCCCTGGGCAATGGTCCTACGATATCAAGTCGCCTGAGCAAACGGCCAGGGGCTGGTGATAGAGTTCAACTCTTTGGCAGACAGATGGGTTAATGGGGAGAACTTTTGGCACTATTCACATTTTTTTACATAACTCTCCGTGTCAGCTCTCATTGTCAGCCAATAATATCCCTACGTTATAGTTCGATGGGCCAAGGAGCGTCCGCCAGAATGGGCACTGCAACTGCCCTCATGTATCTCTGTCAGAAGCTCCTCCACTTTGTCGGGGTGCATGCATTCCAAATATGGACCAGAGAGGGACTTTTTGTAAAGCCCTCCTTGCAGATCCAAATAGTATCGCAGGGCTTTGTTTCGCAGCTTGTGTGCTTCTTTTTTGTCCTCTAGAAGTTGTTCAGCAGAGAGGAATGCAGCAATGGGGTCCATCCAGCTTGGTGCGGATTCTATAATGTTGACATGGATTTCCTCCGAAGGGCCAATACTCGGCTCCGGGATGAAACGTACTTCAATGGTCCGTTTGATCTCAAAATTGATGGCAGAGGCTAGGCACGCCAAGGCATCTACATATGTGTTCTGGTCGCGTGTTATTTGGTTCAGTTCGTGATGATCAAATTTTGCCAACAAGGAATTGGCCGTTTTCATGTAGGCCGCCATACGGTCGTGTCTTGTCACAGACTTCTTTAGCTGATTGATTACCAATTTTGAATCACAAAACACAAGCAGACGCCGCGCGCCGAGAAGGTGCGCATTCCGCAGACCGGCTAGAAGGGCTTTGTATTTGGCTTCGTTATTTGATGCTTCGAAGCCAAGCTTGACGGCCTGCTCAATTACTGCGCCGTCTGGAGACATGATTACAACTCCGGCACCACTGCCTCTTTGGTTAAATGATCCATCACAGTATAATTGCCAAATATCCCCGACATAAATTTTCCAGTTCAGCTTTGGTAGAACTTCAGCCTTTGGTCGAACTTCATCAGGTTTGAGGTTGGCAAGCTCGCCGATGAATTCGGCAACGAATTCGGCAACAAAGTCAGCCAACACCTGCCCCCTGATTGTAGTTTTAGGTAAAAATCAAATGTCGTATTGGCTGAGTTGAAGAGCCCATTTTGAAACATGTCCTGATGTTTCTACACTCTGTAGTACTGATCGGAGGGGATAATCTGTTAGCACCCCAATGCTTTGTCCCTGGAAGTAATGCATCAGTTTTCTTGCCGCCATGACTAGGGCTAAGATGAGTTTTTCCAGCAGAAGGTAGCGTGTTTCAGCGTCAACCATTGCCTTGCTCACATAATACATTGGCCGTTGCTCCCCCTCCTCCTCTTTTAACAGTACGGCGCTGACGGCCCTATCGGAAACTGCCAGATATAGGATGAGCGGGTCACCAGCGACGGGTGTTGTCAAGAGAGGTACTGAGCGGAGGTAGGTTTTGAGTCCGTTGAAGGCTAATTCGCATTCGGCCGACCATTCAAAAGCTTTACCCTGCCGTAGTGTCTGAAAGAATTGTCAGCAGCGATCTGTAGACCGGCTAATGAACCTGTTGAGTGCAGCGGCCATCCCCATCAACCTTTGGACTTCTTTTACTGAACGGGGGGAGCCGAGTTCCAAGATTACTGTGACTTGCCTCGGGTTGGCTTCGATTCCTCGGTGATTGACTATGTAACCCAGGAATTTGCCAGAGCCGATTTCGAACGCACACCTGGAAGCGTTCAGTTTCATTTTGTATTTGCGTAAGATGCTGAATGTCTTTTCTAGATCGGCTATATGATTATGTTCTTCTTTGGACTTGACCACCATATCATCGATGTATACTTTCATAGTGTGGCCGAGTTGCTCTTTGAACATGGCGGTGACCAATCTTTGGTAGGTTGCCCTTGCATTCTTCAGCCTAAAGGGCATAACTTTGTAGCAATAGGTTCCTCTTGGGGTGAGGAAGGCAGTTTTGTCCTGGTCATCTGGATGCATGGTGATTTGATGGTAGCCTCTGTAAGCATTGAGGAAGCTCATGCGTTGATGACGTGCCGTCGCATTGACGAGTTGGTCGATTCTAGGTAGAGGAAAACAGTCTTTGGGGCAAGCTTTGTTCAGATCCGTGAAGTCGACGCACACTCACCAAGTCCCATTTTTCTTCTTCACCACCACTGTATTGGAGAGCCACGTAGGGTAAGTGACTTCTCTAATTGCCCCGGCGTCAAGCAGTCTATCTACCTCCTCAACAACGGCAGCAGTGTGCTCCGCGGCTGACCGTCGGCTTTTCTGAATGATCGGCTTACATTTCGGATCGACATTCAGATGGTGCTGTGAAACTGATGGGTCTATTCCCGGCATTTCGTACAGAGTCCACGCAAAGACGTCAAGGTTGTTGAGCAAGAAAGAGATCAGCTGCTGCCTGTCGGCCTGATTCAGAGAGGCGCCAATCATGAAAAACTTTTCTGGGCTTCCATCAATGTCAACTCGGTCTAAATCTTCCGTGGCCTTCTCATTTGGATACTGCCCAACGTCATCCAGGATCTCCCGATTCGGCACCTCAATGGAATTTACTTGCAGTTCCTTTGGCGTTCTGGCGGCAAGGAGATAACATGCTTGAGCCGATTTCTGGGATCCGCAGATTTGTTCAATGCCGTGTTCTGTTGGGAAACGTAGCAGTTGATGATAGGTGCTTAGGACGGCCTGCAATGTATGCAACCATGATCGCCCCATGATGAGATTGTACGGCGATGGCAGCCTGACGACCAAGAATTCCACGTCCACCGTTCTGGAACCTGCTTGAACGGGTAAGCTGATCTTTCCTAATGGGTACTCTAGAGTGGCATTGAAGCCGAATAGTGGATAAGGGGCTGGAGTCAGGTCTGACTCGTTGAATCTGAGTTTGGTGAAGGTTTTATAATACATAACCTCTGACGTACTGCCCTGGTCGATAAGAACGCATTCGACGGTGAACCGGTTTACGCGCAGCTCAACAACCAATGGGTCGATGTAAGGGAGTGTTACACCGATCAAATCAGAATCGTCGAAGGTGATATTTGGCGCTTCTCGGGGCCGCTTTACTGGCGTGAGTTGCTATTGGGGGCCTGGATGTGATTGGATGGCATGCACGGCCGGGGCTGCTGGTAGGCTGTATATCATGTGGACGGTGGCAGGCGGAAATGCATCCTTCGGAAGGGCAGGTGTTTCGACCACACTCCTCTGGACGAATTGGTGGAGACGTTAGTCCTTTGCCAACTCCTCAAGATGATCTGTTGAGGCATAGCGACCGTCAGTTTCTTGCTGTTAGGCCCGAGATCGTCGATCATCTGCCCTCGGGGGTTGCTCAGAAGCCTAGCGCACCGTTTGTTTGGATTTTGCTATTTCCGAGGCCAGATCACGACGAAGGCATTCGTTCTCAGCGATGATGTTGTCCAACCTCTGTTTGGTTTGCCTAGCTTGCGCCATGGTCGCTTGTATTGTCTTTTGCATTGGGTTTGAAGATGAGTAGAGGTCCGAGGCAAGTCTTGCTGCGATGGTTTTTGGTCCAAGTGAGTTTGCTGGAATGAGGTCACCTCTCTGTGCAGTCTCGTCAATGGCTACCGGAGGATCTTCAGTCACGCCTGCCATGGATGTATTTGAGTATTCCCATAGACGGCGCCAATTGTGGAGAAGTGGTTTGGAAATACTCTTCAAATCCTGGGAGACGCTAGTGATCCTCAGCTAGTCACCTGAAAAGGTACAAACACTCCGGTCGGGGGTGCCGAAATTAGCACTCTGACGGACAAGTTAGTTCAGACACTCAAGATCGCTTGTTTTGTAAGTTAAGTGAAGTGATTCTTACATACCTTTCTAAATATATGGTTCTTGTATTTATACTTGCTTTCTGGGCCTCGGGGCCTGAGCCTACTTTTATCCCATTTCCCTTTTATTCATTCGAAGCTACTGACCTCCGCCTATTCGGCTTTCCTAACGTATTCGGCGTCCTAGTCACGCAATATAAAGCCGAATAGTATCTAATTTCTGGGGTACGCATCTTCCAACTCTTCTACTTATTCGGCTCCCACATAATGTTAGCTAAATAATTGGATAAGAGCACATAATATTTATAAAATATCATATCATGATTAGTAGAGGCCAATCTTTGATCGAGCGAGCGGGGGTGCTCAATTCATGACCTTCCCTCCTCGTACCCAAGTTCCTAAGTTGAAAAAAGTTTGGTGATGACGGACGTGTGGCCTTCGACACGAGTCATGGTTTCCTAAATTTTTCCAAAAATAAAATATTTAGGTGGTGACTCTATAATCTAGCAAAGCAATCCAATTTTTGCATTATTTGATTTAAAATCAATTTTCCAAAAAGATTTGCCAGATTTGGACTCTTTGGTGTTTATCAGTTTCATATTGTACTTGTGAAACTAGATTCAGAACCGCGGGAGTCCGAACTGTGAGGCCTTCTTTTCAAACCTTCCTGAAAGTCGGGGGGGCCAAGAAAAAGGAGAGCCCACAGTTTCTGGCGACTCTGCTGGGGACTTAGAGAACTTGAGTCGAACTCATGATATGTTGTTTTGTCTACATTTATGTGTTTCTTTACATTTGCATTTGCATTGGTGCGCCTAAGTCACAATGTTTGCCACCTGCTATTCCTAAGCGGTTTGCCGGAGGCTCGCTTGGAAAAGCTTGCCAAAAGGCTAACTGGTTATGGGCTATGCCACGATGGGAACACAAATCTTTGATCTAGATTACCGCTGTACCGTTTGATCCTCCTTTCACTTCTCGGTGTTTGGAGCGAGAGGTATATTAGGTGGTCTTGTTGAGGTACCCTTTTTGACCAATCGACCTAGTTGCATATCTAAAGCCATAGAGACTGTTCCAAACTAGGATAGAATGCTCACCCGAATGTAAGAATTGTTTAAAACCGTTTGTTTGCGTAGTGAACCCCTAGTTCCTGATGAAATTAGGACAAGGTAACCTTACCCCATCATAGGGGTGTTTTTGGCTCTCACTTGCTTGATACGTGCTTTTAAAGTGAAACTCTGCAGAAATGTATGTATCAATTGCAAGTCTGGGTATCAGTTTGAGGGTGTCAGTTTTGGGACAAAAATCAATGTTTGAGTACAGTTGTCCAACTTATGATTGCAACTGCTTGTTGTTTCTGTTGAGCCGTGGTGTTGTGCGGTTTCTGATTTTTGTTTCTTTTTGCTTTATTTTCTTTTTGCAAGGTAGTTTTACACCATTGCTTCAGACGAGTCTGTTACCTCCCAAGCGCTGTGGACCCGAGTAAGGCAACTTTACCGATCCGGGGATCTTGTAAGAGGACAGCCAGTGTTTGCTTCACTACCCCCGGTTACAAGACGGAGGAGAGTCAGGCATAACTCACCGGTTTAGCAGTCACCAATTCAACGATCCTTTATTTACTGTGCTCAATCAGGCCCAGTTATCTACTTCTACTTCGGAAAGAGAGTACACACCAGTTCTGATAGCTCAGCATCCCTTAGTCAACATGGAAGAAATGTTGCGCCAACTCCAATAGACTATTGAGAACATGGAGCTCGATTTTGCTCGACAAGCTGAGACCACAGCTCGCCAAGTCAAGGTTGTAGCCCACCAAACAGAGGTAATAGAAAGGCTTCAACAATAGTAGCCACAACCTGCAGTGGCCTCAGCATCACAAGCACCCCCACCAGGAATCTCGGCACCCGGGGTCACAATCAATGTCCAGGAAAATGCGGGCATTCAAGCAAATCTCATCCCACCTCAGACCTCTAAGGCTCCGGCTTACCCGACAGAGGCAGCGTTTGAATTTAAGGTCGACCCTACTGCGCTGAAAGTGAGCAAGTTGGAAAAACTCTTTAAACGGGCACAGGGCATGAATTCGATCCTGAATATAGAGGACAGCTATACTGATTCGGCAGTGACATTGCCAGATAGGTTTAAAATGCCGCACATAGACCGCTTTGATGCCTCGAGTGATCCCATGGTCCACTTGCGGCTATTTTTACACATTCTGCAGCCGATGGGCCTTTCTAGACAGCAGAAATTATCCCTCTTTGGCCGGACCCTGTCAGGTATAGCGGCAATTTGGTACGCCAAACCTGAAGACTCAGTGAAGAGAAACTAGGAGGAAATGACTGAGGCCTTTATAGCGTAGTACTCCTACAACACTCAGATCGAGGTCACAACTCGTGATCTCGAAGTAACTTGCCAAGAGCAGAATGAGGGCTTCTCGGATTTTATGACCCGGTAGAGGGCCAAGGCCTCCATGATGACCATCCAACCGGCTGACAAGGACCAGATCAGAATGGTGGTCTGTAACTTGCAACCATGACTGTTACAAAAGATGATAGTCTTACCTCTGTCTACATTTGCTGACCTCCACGAAATAGGGGTGCAATGAATCAGGGTCTGATAGACCCTGAAAAAGAGCAGCCCAAGAGGGCTTTCACATGCAGTTCCAAAGCGACTACTAGCGGTAGCGGTAACAAGACTTTTGATGTGGGCATGGTCACCACCACACCTAAAACTGCCAACCCCTTTGCCAGCACAGCCAATACAACCTCCCAAATTTCCAGCCATCAACCCCGAGGCCAAAAGGGTTTTCACCCCACTCTACATGTCTTTATCTGCAACATTGAGGGTCTTGATCAGAAAAGGGCATCTGAAGCCGTTAGAACAATGCCCACTGCCAGATCCTCTCATTCCAAAACACAACCTAGCCAAGTATTGTGCCTTTCACCAATAGCATGGTCATGATACTGATCAGTGCTTTAGACTACGTCATGAGATTCAAGATCTCATTGACAACAAGGTGATTACACCTCTTGAAAAACCCAATGTCACTACAAATCCTCTTTTACCACATAACCAAGCCCCTTCCTCCGGCAAATAAACCTCACTCATACACTGGCCGTCCCTTACGACCCCAGTACATACATCACCCCCTCACACCTACCTAAGCCAGTGCTATTCATCCCAGAAAGCACAAGTTTGTGCATGATGAACGCGTCCACATCCCAACCCAAACATGTGGTGGTGACTGTGATAGATGAAGGCAAGATAGCCTTGGTGGAGAACGGGAATGCTAGTTTGGTGCCTGAGGACTCCGTGGACTTATCTAAGGAGGAATACAATCCATGCCGTTATATTGTGCTGACCAATCAGGCCAAACCAGAGGTGGAGTTGCCAATAGGAATGGAAGTGAGTGGTCCAGGAGGATGGCCCGAGCCAGGGATTAAATGACCTAATTGATTTAGAGGAAGATATCAACAATCTGTAGTTCTTCGATGAGCAAGATTCAAGGAATGTGCACATTAACTGGTTCGATTTGAACGGGTCGACAAACAACTCTGGGTGGCTCAGTAATGAACCTAATATGGATGAGGGGCTTCAACCAAAGCTGGAACAGCCAGAAGTAGGAACTGCTACAAAGGTCGGAAGGGCCGAGGACAAAGGAAAGTTGCCAGAGAGCACTGGTATTAAGAATTCTACTCAAGAAATGGGCGTCATAAGTATATTAGACACTAAACAAGAAGCCGCATTGAAGCGGTTTGAACAGGAAATGGATGAGAATAGTCAGAAAGCTGGAAAAGCCAAACACCCTGTGGAGGATGACTATGATGTAAGAGTAATCACGACGGAACCAGACAATTGCCTGTCGGTTGCTAGAGGAGTATGGTGGGAAGATGATGATCTGCATCTTGCCCACACTGACGAAGATTGGGGCCAAAACCTGCCATACGACACCTAGTATTCTGAGGAGGTGGATCATATGACTAGAAACAGGCAGTACTTCAAGCCCCCACACTTAGACCAACCTAAAGCATCCGGAAAGGACAATAAAGCTGAAAAACAGAAGGACAAGCAGTTAGAGGAAGAAACTGTACTGAAGCAATTAAAGAAGATCCAAGCTGATATATCCATCTGGGGTTTGCTCATGGCTTCGCGCGTGCATCGACAAGCAGTATTGTCTGCAATGGATAAAGCCAGGCTATCTATCGACACAACTCCAAAGCAACTAGTGGGACTTATCTTCCCGAGGAGTGCTTTGCCTACTTTGACCTTCTAAGATAAGGAATTGCTGCCTAAGTGCTCTGTGCATAACAAATCCTTATACATGTCAATTGAATGTAGAGAGAAGTGGGTGCCTATTGTATTCGTTGACACTGGGTCTACAATCAATGTTTGTCCGTCATGCACAGCCTATGTTATTGGCATGAAGCCAGCAGATTTTGTACCAACGACCTAGGTGATCCGGGCTTACGACAACACAAGTCGAGAGGTGATAGGAACAGTTCAGATCAGAACACAAGTTGGCCCGGCACAACAGGATATTGTGTTTCACGTCCTAGACGTTCCGGCCACTTTCAACTTACTCCTTGGACGGCTGTGGCTGCACCAAGTGAAAGCTGTTTCTTCCACTCTTCATCAGATGTTGAAGTGGCCCCATGGGAAGGGGGTGGCCATTGTGTTTGGAAATTCATCTATTCATCCTTCGCTTGAGGTTACTGCACCCATACTGGAGATTGTACATGGCCATGAAGATGTTTTCTTGTCTGGTTTTACTTTGGCTGAGGCCCGAGTGGTGCAAAATATCTTGGCTATTGATGAGGAGTTGTACGTCATTACTTAATCAGTCTACCTCATGAACAAGCTACAACATGTGCCAGGGATGGGATTTAGAAAGAGTGGCCGGAAAGGCGTTACTGCACTAGTCGAAGTGCCGTATAACCTACATGCCTTTGGTCTCAGCTACATGCCTACCAAAGAGGATTGGGTCCGAAAAGGAAAGGACATGGCAGGAAGAGCCAAAGCTAAGCAAGCTGGGAAGCACTATGAGCTTGTGCAAAGGCCAATTCAGGAAACTCTGAATGGCCGCTTTGTCCAGGAGGGGAAAGACTTCCCATTTTGCGGCTTTTCTTGAGCCATGGTTGAATTCTGAGAAGCGGCGCCTACCCGGCTTCAAAATTTTGTTCGACCTACAGCTGCAAGAGGGTGAACCCACAAAAGAACAAACTGAATTAACTATTGAGGCTGAACAGAGTACAGAAGATGAGTCCAACAACAGTGAACTTGAGATAGGAGTAGTACTGGCATGTCTCCTTTCAGATCCTTAGATCAACTCGGAGAGCTTGGGAGATGACCTAACTGTTACCATGATCGGGGATCAATCAGGTGTGGACGCTTCTGGTGGTATTCTAGATGCATCTAACACACCGTCCCTCACTTGGCAACTGGAGGAAGGTTTTCTGTCTGGTAGTTCTTAATCAGGTAGTGAGCCAGAATCTGATTCCACTGGGTCTGTGGAGTCGGAATCAGATTCAGGTTCCTCTGAGTCTGAGTCGAAGTCCGATATTCCTAGGATTGATAACCCAGATGCCGAAGTTTTCCAGGTCGTCTTTGTCCTTTTCTTTTGAGTCGGTTGTAACCAAGGAATTGGATGAGCTGGATCTTTTGAATGAAAATGTGTAGACACCCCATTTTTGATCGCCCTTGAGACTTGGGCGCCACTGATTGGTTACTTGGTGATGAAAGTTTTGCAGTGCAAAGGTTCGATTTTTTGGGCAAGGAAAGCGTCAAATCCCAACCTCACATCCCATTTTGGACCAAGACTTTTGACCAAAATGATTTTTAGACCTTAAAACCCTCTCTTTTAAAATATTTTTGAAAAAGTTCCTACGATGTTCTGAGGCTTGCATTTCGTTAAATGTTGCGCTTTTCGGTAAACCGAGCAAGGACAAAGTGGAAATAAATGAAAGAGAGGTGAAATCTTTGAAAATATTTCAACACATATTGGTTAGAGGTTTGGAGTTGAAGAAAATAGGAGAGTGGGGAAGAAAACTAGCTGAGGAGAAGTTAGGCATGAATCCGGTTAAACCGAAACTGAGCAGTCTTCACTAAAATGTGCATAAATTTTTCACACTTGGAATTTTGATGTCAGGCTGCCACCATTGGAAATAATACTTCTAGGGCTTCAATTTAGGCTTAAGAATGACCTGCAAACGAGTCTAGATGAAGGAGATATGCTCATTTGAAATTGGACCTGGAGAGAAGATTTTTCTGCCGGCCACCGGTAAAGTGTGCCGGATGATGCATTGTCGGCCATTAATGATCAGTGCCAGCCACAAATGATCCTTTCCAGCCATCAGTGATCCCCTGCTAGCCACTGGTGTCAAAAATCATATTTTTTATAGATTTTTACCTCCAGTTGTTTCCAGATTGCTCCAGCTATCCATTTGTTGATATTTTTTACCTGAAGTCATATATTTCTATATATAGAGGCCATTCTCTATTGTTTTGAAGGTTGGAAAGTTTGGGAGCCTCTCTCTTTACAATTCTCTCCCTTTAGATTTCTCTCTCTCTTGCCTTTTTGTGCATACAAGTAGAGATACACTTTTAGTTTGCCTATAAACCCTTGACCGAAGTGGTTTATCTTTGGGGTAAGATTACTTGGGACCTTCTTTGAGCTTTAGTAGGTGATTTTAGCTTGATTTGGTGCCTCATTTGTGCCTAAAGCGTGCTTGGCTTCAAGAGGTATAACCTTTACCCTTTAAGCTTGTTTTTCATACTTGTTTTTGCCATCTTTTTGTACTGTTTTTGGGGTGGTTTTGAACTGAAAAAAAAAAAACCTCTGTTTTTGTGGGTTAAAAGTGTTGGTTTAAGGCCATTTCAAGTTAGGGGACGGTTCACCCTTCTTGTTCCTTTGCTTGTTAAGCTTTTGTGCCATTATTCATCACTTTCAAATCAATTTTTTTGGGCCTTTTAACCACTGAAATTCAGAGGTTTTTCAGTGATGAAAACTTCATCTTGAGGTCCATAATTAGAGGGGTTAGCCTCCCCTTCTTATGTCTTGTTTGCATGCCTAGTTAGTTTCACTTGTTAGCATGTTTTTTTAGCTTAACTTAGCTTAAGTCTAGCATGTCTTAGCTTCTAAAATAACCTATTTTAGCTCTGTTTTGGTTAGTTTGTTTGAGTCTTGTTTTGCATGGTTATAGTGCAATCCCATGTTTTAGCTACTATTATCTCCACTTTCCAACTGATTTTGGGCTGTAAAAACTCTGTGTTTTTGAGCTGAAACTTGGGTCCTAAGGCCATTAAAGGTTAAGGGGTTGATAACCCTTCTCTGTACCTTGTTTTGGAGGCCTTTACCCTTGTGTTTCCCACCCTTTTGCTATCTTTTTCCAAGCTTTTAAACATTATTTTTCAGAGCTATTTCAGTGGATAAAAACATGTTTTGAAGTCCAAAAATAGAGAAGGTAGCCTCATATCCTTGTGTCTTTCTTACTAGTCTAGCATGCTTCATGTTTTAGCCTATTATTCTAGCTTGTGTTAGCTTAATTTCATAATGTTTCAAGCTATATTTTGGGCTATTTTGCATTTGTTTTGGGCTAGTTGTTGATTTTGAGCTTTGTATTGCATAATTGTAGTGTAAATTCTTTCACTAGCTCATTGTTTTAGGCCTTTAAACATGAGTTGCTTGAGTTGATTGCATGTTGTAGTGTCATTTTGCATGTAATTTCAGCATATATAGCTCTGTCACATTCTCATTTGTTACACTCTTTCAATTGCTTTTGAGAATTGTTTCAAGTTTGAGATCTTTTAAGCTTGAGATAGAGTTTGTGCTTAATGGTTTTAATCATCTTTTGAGGGTTTCAACTAACCAAAGGCATGATCTCTCTCTTGCCTTAAATCATCCCTTGGTTACCACTTCTTTCCCTTTAGAGGACTCTCACCAATGAACTAAATCAATTAAAGAATGAGTTGGTAACTTAAAATGAGTAAACAAAAGTGATAAGTAAAACTTGAGCAAGATAAGCATATTGTATTGCATTGCATGTGTTCAACCGGAAGTTATATTGAACACAAAGAAGATTAGAGCATTTCATACTCAAAGTGATGAAATGAGCCAATCTCCTTGGTCTCCATTGCCTTTGATCATACATGATCAAGGTTTTCAAAGGCGTAGATACGGCACAACTTTAGGCGAAGCGTACGGAAACACACAGATGCGTTCTTTTTTAGGCGAGACACCAGCTATACATACGTCTCAAACGCAGAAGCGTAAGCATCTGTCGCACTTTATGTGCTTTTCAGGCTTTCGACAGCGAGATGCAAGCCTTTAAGGAGTTTGATTTCAAAAATCAAAAAAAGGGAATCAATAGAGTATTTGATGGAAACTCGCTATAAATGACTTCGATTGAAATATAAATTGCTCAAGAAGAAGATATAAATACCATGTAAGTTGATATTCTTCAATCAGAGTCCCAACAAGTTCGAATCAATCTTCAATCTTCTCTAACGAACTAGGGTTTTCCAGGTACGAAGTCTCTCTCTCTTTCTCTCGAGTTGAGTCTTTCTCTCTCTCTCTTTCTCTCTCTCTCTCAGATCGTCCCTCTCTCTCTCTCATTCTGTTTTCTCCATCGTCTTACTCTGTCTCTCTATTCTCATTGGTTCCATCTCTATTTCTGTATCACTTCACTCAAACTATGATGTATATATCTATCTCTTTGTTTCTGTAGAAACAAATATCTCTTTGTTGACTAGTCCAGTACACTCTAATATATAATATTATTATCATAACTTAGCCTCGATTGACTAGTCCACTAATATAATTTATTATTATAACTTAACTTATACTTTTTTAATTTATTATTATTATTATTATTTGATAGACATCTCTTTGTTGACTAGTCCAATACACTCTAATATATAATATTATTATCATAACTTAGCCTCGGTCGACTAGTCCACTAATATATATTATTATTATAACTTAACTTCTACTTTTTTAATTTATTATTATTATTATTATTTGATAGACTTTAATCTCTTTGTTGACTAGTCCACATTGTACACTCTAAGATATTATTATTATTATTATTATTATTATTATTATTATTATTATTATTATTATTATTATTATTATAACTTAGTTTCTGTTGACTTGTCCACAATGTAGATTCTAATATATATTATTATTATAACTTAGCTTCTATTTTTTTTTAAAATTTATTATTATTATTATTATTATTTGATAGAATTTAATTTTTTTTATTATTGTTAATATTGTATTCTTCTTTTTACCATCTCATTTAATCAATATCTTTTTTGTTTTTATTTTTTTATTTGTTTATTTTTATATAGTGCTACTGTTGATAGGTTTGTGGAGACAAAAAAAAAATGACTAAACTCAAAGGCCAAAGAAAAGATTTTGTTTGAAAGTATGTAAAAGAAGTTGATAGGGGAAAGTATTTTAGATGTAAATTTTGTGATCAAACTTGTAGTGGTATTGTAAGTCGATTTAAAAATCATCTTGCCGGCATGCATAAAGGCATTAAACCGTGTTCAAAAGCTCTTGAAGATGTAAAGTTGGAATGCCAACACGCATTAATGAATTTCTTTGAGCAAAAAAGTGCCCGCAATGAGATGCTATATGAAATTGGAAAGGGTGCTGGAGCAAAGGGTGAGAGTGGTGCTTCTCAATCTATTGATGGCAATACTGGTAGTATGATACAACCACCAAAATCGAGGGGTCCAATGGATAAATTTGCTAGTTCTCAAGCACGACAATCTACACTGAACTCCAAATGAAAACAAGAAGAAAGAAAAGATGTGTGCCAAAAGATTGGGCGTTTTATATATTGTAAAGCTCTTCCATTTAATTTAGTGAATGATCCATATTGGGTAGCTACCGTTGATGGAATTGCAAATTATGGACCTAGGTTCAAAGCCCCTTCTATGCATGAATTGAGGACTTGGATTCTTAAAGTAGAAGTAGAAGATATAAATGTCATGATGGAGGAACATAAGAAAGCATGGAAACAATATGGATGCTCAATTATGTCTAATGGCTAGACAGATGGAAAAAGTAGAGTTCTTATTAATTTTCTTATGAATAGCCTTGCTAGAACTTGGTTTTTAAAGTCAATTGATGCATCTGATACTATAAAAAATGGGGAGTTGATGTTTAACTATCTTGATAGTGTCATAGATGAAATTGGGGAAAATAATGTTGTGCATGTTATTACTGATAATGCTTCAAACTATGTCAATGCCGGGTCGAGACTTATGGAGAAGAGGAAGAAGTTGTATTGGACTCCATGTGTTGCGTATTGTATTGATTTAATGTTGGAGGACATTGGAAAATTGAAAGTCTGTGACCAAACTCTCTCATTAGCTAAGCAAGTGGTCAAGTTTATATATGGACATTGTTGGGTTCTTTCAATGATGAGATCATTTCCAAAGAACAGTGAACTACTCCGTCCAACAGTAACACGGTTTGCCACTGCTTATCTTACTCTCCAGAGTCTTTACAAACAAAAGCAACCACTCCAAGCTATGTTTTCTTCAGAAAAGTGGGCTTCTAGTAGTTGGGCAAGAAAGGTTGAAGGGGTAAAGACTCGTGCAACTGTGTTGTTTGATCCAAAATTTTGGCCTAATGTTGCTTTTTGTATCAAAAGCACAATACCTTTGGTTAGTATTTTGAGAGAAGTTGATTCAGAGGAGAGACCTGCTATGGGTTACATTTATGAGTTGATGGATTCGGTTAAAGAAAAGATTGCTTTCAATTGTGGAGGAAATGTTAGGAAGTGGAATAAGATAGATGCAAAATGGACACCGCAACTTCATAGACCTTTACATGCTGTTGGTTATTATCTAAACCCTCGGTTACGCTATCGAGATAGCTTCTCCAATGTTGAGGAAGTGAAGCAAGGATTGTATCAGTGCATGGATAGAATGTTGAGTTACGATGAGCGTCTCAAGGTTGATATCCAATTGGACTATTATGACCAAGCAAAAGGGGAATTTGGAAGTCGTGTTGCAATTGATTCTAGAGCGATACACTCCCTCGGTAAGAAACTAATATGAAAATAATTTTCCAATTACATTCTTTAAAATTAAAATACAAGATTGAAATCATTTGTGCATTTTTTAAATTATGTAGCTAATTGGTGGATTCGTTTTGGGAGCAAAACACCAGAGTTAACAAAATTTGCTATTCGAATACTTAGTCTAACTTGTAGTGCTTCGGGATGTGAGAGGAACTAGAGCATCTTTGAGTCAGTAATATATCTTTCTTTCCAAAAATTTCTTATGCATAAAATAAAATATTCATATTTCTAACTTGTTATATTTCATTCTTATATTATTATATTAGATTCATACAAAAAAGAGGAATAGGCTTGAGCACAAACGTTTGAATGCTTTGATATATGTGAAGTACAACACTAAACTAAGAGAGAGGAGTATCAGAAGAAGACAAAACATCAATCCAATACTAATTGATGAAATTGATTCGGATGATGAATGGATTGCTGAAAAAGAAGACCATGTCCTCCCTCTTGATGCTTCTTGGCTTGATGAAGAAGAATTGTTCGATGTTGAAGCAATTAGGACTGCGCCTATCACTACCTATGATAGAAGTGTGGAGAATCAATCAACTACAACTACGATTAATGTTGACTCATCTTCGAATGCAAATAAAAGAAAAGTTGGTGAAGGTTCAAGTAAGTTGTTAAACAATTATGGACAAGTTGCATATATATTATTATATGTGCCTATTTAATTAATTTGAAATCCTATTTCTTATCTAGGAAATGACAAAGGAAACGGCAAGGCAACAAGATGCACCCTTGTGGATGAAGATATGGATTTGGAAGAAGTTGGTGGAATAGATGATGGAACCTATCCCATTATAGATATAGCAGACGAAGATGATGACAATATTAATGAGGATGACTTAGAGTGACCTATTATTTATTTATTGCTTTGTTTATAGAGTATTAGAGTTTAAGTTATTTTGTTGATTGAACAATTGGAATTTAAGTTATTTTTGACCATCACTGAGTTATTTTTTTTATTATTGTATTAATGAGAATGACTTGGAAAGCTCTTACAATACTTGAAATTATTCATTAATTTTGGTTTTATGCTTAGAATGGCTGTTACGAATTTCATATGGTAATATTTATTTTTTTTACTCTTTTTACGCTATATTTAATTAATTTTTTATTTTATAAAAATAAAAAAATTCAAAATTAAAAAGGCTTATGCCTCAATGCCTCGAGGCTTACGCCTCGCCTCAACAAGGGTAAAACACCTCACCTTGCGCTTTCACCTTTAAGAACACTACACATGATAAGGTGATGGTCTTGAGTCTTGTTTTTGCATACAATGAAATTGTACTCCTTGGTTCCTTGGCCATCATGCATTGAAATTGTTTGACTGGTAGTTTTTTATCCAAGTATGCCACTCCTTTGACGTTTTGAGATGATAAGGAGGGCTACAGTGCAAACAAACCATTGGAAAAACCTTCTTTTACTCGCTTATGCTCACATTAAGATGGTGACCCGAGCATCAAGGCCTGCAAGGTTGCCTCATTTATGGCCGGCAAGGCACACTTTTGGCCGGCAGAGGACCGGCAGCAACCATCCATGGCCAGCAGGCCACTAATGCAATCCTCAGCAAAGATTTTGTAAATTGGAGTAGAAAGTTCCCGCAATGTGCTCAACCCTACAAACAGAGCCTCTCGGGAGCAAAACGGAGGACTTTTCGGGGCGAAAATCGAGTGGATGCATCTTCCACTTCCCGAGGCGGAGTAGTGGCAGCATAGTTTAATGCTTTGCATAATTAGTTAGTATGAATTTGTTTTAATTAATTAGTTTACTTTACTAGTTGATTTAAGTGTTGTAACAATTAGTAATTAGTTTGCTAGTTATTTATTTGATTTGTAATAATTAGTCTAATTAGCTTAATTAGATTAGTTTAATTAGCATAGCTAGTTAGCTTATTCATTCGGAGCCTCCATCGCGAGGGCATAATGTTGTAATAAGTGTGCGTGCATGTATGCATGTTTTCTAACCCCGCGTCTTTCTCCCTTTTATTTGATCACTTTTGATGGTTAGATTAGGGACATTTTCTATTAGCATACCTTATGCTTGCATGTTTGCATTCATTCATTTGTCTTGCATGCACCAAGGCTCGACGCATCATTCAAACTGCATTGCAATATCAATATCTTATTTGAATACGTGTTTCAAAGCATGCTATCAAATTGAATCATATGCCATATTAGTAGCCGAGCCTATTAATTGCGTTATTGCATATGTTGCATTAGACACTTAACATAGTTTGGATCATGCATTTTTCTAACTAGATTTTGTTTTGGCTTGGAGTACTCGGTAAGTTTTATGCTTTAGCATGCTTGCATGAGTGTGTTTGCCATGTTGCCATGTTTCACATGCTTGCCATGAGGCTATGTGCTTAAATGCTAAACTGCATGAATGTCTGGGGATGCAGGCTTGTTGTTTGAATTGGAACAATTTGACAAATGTGAGTTTTAAGCCCACTTTGTTGTGGCAAAAATCATGTTTTAAGCCCATCTTGTTTGATGGCAAATCTGCGTTTTAAGCCCACTTGAGGATGAGAAATCGCAAACAAACATGACTTAAAATGTTCCAATTCTTGCAATTTTAGTCTATACTTGCTTGTGCGCGTCACATAGTAATGTTAGCTGATAATCAGAATAAGAACACATAACATTTATAAAAGAACATATCATGATTAGTAGAGGCCGATCCTTTGATCGAGCAAGCGAGGGTGCTCAATTCATGACCTTCTCCCCTCGTACCCCAGTTCCCAAGACGAGGCAACTTTGGTGATGACGAACATGTGGCCTTTGGCACGAGTCAGAGTTTCCTAAATTTTTCCAAAAACAAAATATTTAGGTGGCGACTCTGTAATTTGGCAAAGTAATCCAATTTTGGCATTATTTGATTTAAAATCGATTTTCCAAAAAAATTTGCCGGATTGGACTCTTTGGTGTTTATCAGTTTCACATTTCACTTGTGAGACTAGATTCAGAATCGCGGGAGTTCGAACTGTGAGGCCTTATTTTCAAACCCTTTTTCCGAAAGGCAGGGGCGCAGAAAAAGGCGAGTCCACAGAATGCCGCAGCAATTTCTGAGTACTTCTCTGTGCCACTTGTGTATTGTGTTGATCATGATTGTCAAAATTTTAATGAAAACGACGAGGAAGGAATTCCTCTGGTTTTGAAACATTTGATTGATCGAGAGGAGGAGAGGTTTGTAAAATCACTTGTTGATGAAATCATTTCAATTAATGTGGGTACTGAGAAGGATCCGCGTCTAGTCCAGATCGGGTCCACGTTGTCTTTAGAGGAGCGCAAGTGCTTAGTCATTTTATTAAAAGATTTCAAAGATGTTTTCGCATGGTCCTACGAAGATATGCCTGGAATCGATCCTAAGATTGTACAACATTGGATCCCTCTTGACCTCGAGGCTTGACCCGTCAAGCAGAAGCTTCGGAGAATACACTCGGATTGGGCTTTGAAGATTAAGGAAGAGGTCACCAAGCAGATAGATGCAGGGTTTTTGCTAGTGTCTGAGTACCCGACTTGGTTGGCCAACATTGTTTCGATGCCGAAGAAAGATGGCAGAATTCGAGTGTGTGTGGACTTCAAAGATCTAAACAGAGCCAGTCTGAATGACGACTTTCCTCTACCGCACATTGATGAATTGGTGGACTTCACCACAGGCCATGCACTACTTTCCTTCATGGATAGATTTTTCGGGTATAACCAGATCTCGATGGCACCCGAGGATAGAGAGAAGATTACTTTTACCACACCGTGGGGAACCTACTGCTACAGGGTGATGCTGTTTGGGCTGAAGAATGCTAGGGCTACCTATCAACGGGTTGTAACCACAATTGTGCATGACATGATCCATAGAGAGGTTGAGGTGTATGTGGATAACATGATCGTCAAGTCCAAGGAAAGAGAGGGCCACTACACCGCCTTGAAGAAATTCTTCCAACGGATCAGAGAATATCGGTTGAGGTTGAATCCACAGAAGTGCACCTTCGAGGTGACAACAGGGAAAATGCTGGGTTTCTTGATCACACGGAGGGGCATCGAGGTAGATCCTTTCAAAATCAAGGGCATCTTAGAAATGCCACCACCAAGGACTGAAAAGAAGGTGCGAGGCTTTCTCGGTAAAGTGCAATTCATAAGATGATTTATTGCAAAATTAACCTTGACTTGTGAACCACTATTCGGTCTCCTGAACAAAGGAAACAAATTTCGATGGGATGACCGATGTCAGTTTGCTTTTGAGCAGATCAAGCAGTATCTTTAGAATCTGCCTGTGTTGTCACTGCCAGAGCCGGGGAAACTATTGATCCTGTATCTGTCAGTAACCAGCACGACTATGGGCTGCATGCTTGCACAGGAATTTGAGTATAGAGTAGAGAAACCCATCTACTACCTGAGAAAGAAGATGATGGAATATGAGACTTGTTACACGCTGCTGGAAAAGCCTTGTTTAGCTTTGGTATAGGCCACCAGGAAGTTGAGGCACTACCTGTTAGCTCACTCTGTAATTCTGGTTTCAAGATTAGATCCCATCAAATATCTCTTCGAGAAACCAGCACTTACGAGTAGGCTAGCCCGTTGGTTGCTTCTCCTCTCCGAATTTGATTTGAAGTGTGTGACTCGCAAGTCTGTCAAAGGGAGAGCGGTAGCTGAGTTTCTGGGTGATCACCCAGTGGAAAGGGATAAAGCAATAGAATACCTTTTCCCAGATGAGGCTATTCTGCAAGTCGAAGAAGAGATCTGGACAATGTACTTTGACGAAGTGTCTAACCAGTACGGTTATAGAATAGGGGTGTTGCTGATAGCACCCGACAATTCCCATATACCCTTAGCCTTCAAACTCCGATTCAAAGTATCTAACAGCAAAGTAGAATACGAAATGTGTATTGCTGGCTTGGAAGCCACCTTGGAATTAGGGGCAAAAAGGTTAGACGTCATCGGGGACTCGAACTTGGTTGTGTCTCAAGCAAAGGGAGACTGGAAGGTCAAAGAAGAAAGGATGAAAATCTATCACCAAACCCTAGATGTTCTGATTCCTAGGTTTGAGAAGCTAACCTTCACACATCTGTTAAGAGAGAACAACGGGTTCACTGACGCCTTACCAACTCTACCATCAATGATAGACATCCATTTTGGAGTCTGGATGCATCCGATCATTATTGAACAGAGATATGCGCCGACCTATGAGTTGATCGCCGCAATAGATGAAGTACAAGATCAAAACCCCTAGTATTATGATATTTGGAACTTCTTGGAAAAGGAAGCTTATCCACTAGGGGCAAATGCCAAAGATAAAAGGGCAATACGACGGATGGTTGTTCAATTTATCATCTGCGGGGGTAAGTTGTACAAACGTGGTCATCTGGGAATGCACAAGCTATGTGTTGATGCAGAAGAATCGAAGCGCTTAATGGAGGCCATCCATGGGAAAGAGTGTGGAGCACACATGAACAGAGTAATGCTAGCCCGAAAGATTCTCAGGCAAGGCTACTACTGATCAACCATGGAGGAGGATTGTATTGGTTTTGTTTGGAGATGCCACAAATGCCGAATCCATGCAAATAGCATGAATATCCCGCCGTCGAAGCTGTACAACATGACTTCACCGTGGCCTTTTTCAGTCTGGGAAATTGATGTTGTTGGCGAAGTTACGCCAAAAGGCTCGAATTGGCATGAGTACATTCTGGTGGCAATTGATTATTTCACGAAGTGGGTTGAAGCCCAATCTTATGCAGTGCTAAAAACATTGCATGTAGCCAAGTTCATCAGGAATAACATTATTTGTCGTTATGGGGTCCCGAATGAAATCATTTCAGACAACGACTTCCATTTCAAGAAGAAAGTGATTGACTTGTTGGAGAAATACAACGTGGCTTTTCATAAGTCATCCACATACCGGCCACAAACCATCGGAGCTGTTAAGGCCACCAACAAGAACATCAAGCACATTTTGTAGAAAATGGTAGAGACTTATAGGGACTGGCCAGACAAATTGTCGTTTGCTCTCTAGGGCTATAGGACTTCGATTTGTTCATCCACTGGGGCAACTCCATATTCTCTGGTTTATGGGATGGAAGATGTTCTGCCGATTGAAATAGGGGTTCTGTCACTGCAGGTTATGGCTGAGTGCCAGATAGCAGAAGCGGATTGGCAGCAGAGCAGGTTCAAAGAACTGATACTGTATGATGAGAGGAGACCGAAAGCACTGTACCATGTCCAAGGTTATCAACGCAGAATTGCCAAGGCTTTCAACAAGAAAGTTAAGTCTAGGAATCTGAAAGAAGGGGATTTGGTACTGAAAGACAACCGAGCTCCCATCCATAACCCTAGGGGCAAGTTCAGACCCAACTGGACTGGCCCTTACATTATCAAATCAATCTAGTCAGGTGGAGCTGTCATTCTTATGGACTTGGATGGCCTAGAATTCTCCCAACCAATCAACATGGACAAGTTGAAGAAATATTACCCTTAAGAGGCTTGCTAGGCCGAAAACCTTAAAGGGTGACCTAGGCAAGTTAGAGCACAAAAAATTTGAAATAAGAAAAACTGAGCTCGCAAGGTTGAAAACCCAAAAAGGGTGGCCTTGGCAAAAGTTAGAGCGTAAAAGTAGAGTGTTAATACCGAGTGAACCCAAATCGAACTACGTAAGGCCTGATTTCTATCTTTAGGATATGTATGCAACTTCCTTCTGAAGTCCGGCCATAAACACTTCCAAGTCAACTGTGTCCATGTGTTTGATCAAGGCATCTTTGTCTGCTCCTTATCTGAAAGTTCTATTGTGATCCTTACCCTGAGAGAAGAGCTGATTACAGTGTTGTGCAGTGCTATTCAGTCTAGGGGCAATTCTCTATTTCTAGATACGGGGTTGTACATCTCGAGGATATATTCCATGTGTGTCAAGTTGTGATCCTTATCAAAAATGGTTTTGAAAAGTTTTAATAAAAGTTGATTTTGTTCAAATTAATCTTTTTACAACTTAGACCATTTTTGGACCAAAAGGAAAATTTTCGGTACCCACAACTTCAATTTCATTGATTTCAATACAGAGTTCTCCAACTCTCGATACACATCAAAGTTGCTTTTATTATATTCAAAAGGAAAACTTGAAAAGTTAGATCAAAGCAATAAACTTGGGACATAGATGAGTTAGGTGTTCCTGCACTGCCCCTTGAGCTGGTGGAAGCTTCCAATGCTAAAGTAGGCCCAGTTTGCGTTTTATCTTCAAGCCAAGCTAGGGATTCGCCAGAAAGGGCACAATTGAAATTACGAGACAGGGGCCAGAAGCTCTCTTGTCCTCCAAGCAGCTGGGTATCAAGCCAATTGTGAACCTCGGATTGGGTATGAAGCTGGGTACTCTACCCCCTCTTCTAGACAAGTTTAGTCGTGTCCAAACTAATGCCTGAACTGAATTGGAAAATAGAAGACACAGTGTGTCAGGCCAATCAGTTAAATGCCAAGTTGCCGAGCCATGCTGTAACTCATCTCGGGCAGATCAAACCAGGGGCAATGCTAAGCAATGTTAACAGCAGACCTATTGCACATCCAATGGCACCACAATCCCTCGTTCGGGAAATCAACTAGCCGTTGGCGAAAGAAATAGCCATGTACTGAATATACAGGGCAAGAGTCTAGTACCTTCAACCTGTCCACAAGTCATATCTGGGGAGAAATGAAAGAAAAGAGAGATTAAAGAATATAGAGGTGTATGTGGAGAGGAAAAGTGAGAAAGGGTTTTGAGAGAAAAATAGAGCCCGAGTGTTGAGTGATGTGAGAAACACATATGAGATAGGGTGGAAAACATTACCTGCAAAAGTAGTGGACTTCCTGTGAATTTGGTCGTCTCCCGCCGATGGAAAGCGTCCAAACCCATCAAATTCTCGGCCAATGCTAAGCCAATGCAGCTCTTGCCCTTTTTCAAGCCTTGGGCCACTTCGATCAAGTGAATGCTAGACCCTCCGGAACCAGGGGCAAGCAGGAATGTGTTAACATGCAGAAACAAAGGGCATGTTGCCAAAAGCTCTGCCAGAGACAGTCGCCGTGGCCACCGACGTCAGAAAATCGATGAATGAGAATGGGGATATCTAGCTCTCCGTTGTGAACCAAGGATCGGGCATCTTGTAAAGTGAGCCCACACATCCTTCCTAAAGCTTGGACATGACCAAAACGTGATTGAGACAAGATTTCCTCGTCACATTGGGATACCATCAGAACTTGGAATTCTTCAATTGTAGGGCATAGCTTTTGCCCTCCAAAGCTGAAAACATGTGTAACCAGGTTCCAACATCTAGCCGCAACATGAAGGAATGGACAACACAGCGGAGAACGACTTAGCGGGAATAGTGCATTTATCTTGAAATCCTAAGAATTCACTTTTTCTGAGCCATCCAAAGTTGCAATCCAATTTGAGAGATTTTGGGTAAAGAATGGCTCCATTTGTAGCAAAAACAAAGCTGGAATAAAGAAACTACGAAGTCCCAGCTTTTGTAGAAGATAAGGCACTGAGTGGAAGACAGGTGGCAACATTCTTGAGGCCCCTCACACTGATGGCCGATCGGCAGTGGTGATAGCCGAAAGCCACCTTTTGTAGCTGACTGGCCACCATTGGTGGCCGACAACCTCAGTTTATAGCCGATAGCATTCTTGTGGTCTTTCTGTGTACTGAGAGTGCTAAGAACCTGTGTTTTGTTATGCTCTTGTTGCATTTTGTTGTCTTGTTTTAGTAGTTTTGTTAAGTCGCTTTTAAGTTGTTTCAATTTGTTTGTCAAGTTGTTGTGTTGCTTATCGAGTTGTATTTGTTTTGTTTTTGCGTGCCGAGTTGTTGTTTTGTTTATCGAGTCGTTTTACTCTGTTTGTTAAGTTGTTAGTCGGTTCATTACCTGATTAAGAAGGCTGTGCCAATGCAATGTGCGATTTTCAATCAAGATCAATCTCGTTTATTATTCTATGCAGCGCTTATAATGCAAAATACAACACTTTTTCATCAAAAAGTTGTTTTCATTCCGATCATGGTTACTTTTTACAAAAGAGTACAAGTTTTAAAGCAAAATAAAACCTGTCTAAAGCTATACAAAGTGCTAACACTACTAGCAAAACGAAACTGAACAAAATACAGGTAAATCAGCGCTAGCTATCTCAAGCTCTAGAGGCCCTCTTCGTCCTCTTCCTCGACGAAATGGACTCTGCAGAGCTGTCTCCATCTCTACCGCTATCTGAACCAGATGCTGAATCAAAATCTGAACTGGAGTCGTCACCCTCTGCCTCAGAGCCCTCATCGGCATCGGCATCAGCATCACAACTAGCAAAACTCGAGCCAGCATCATCATCTCCGCTCTCAGATGACTCAACATGCTGACTCGCTGCCTCCTTGGCCTCGCTGGTCTCGGTATCATCCTCGCTCAGAATAGGCTTTGAAGGGCCACTCTCAGCTCGGGTGCTCCTAGCTCAGCCTCGACCGTGTACTGGAACCTGTTTCTCTCTCTCTGTTGCTGGAGGGGGTACTGATGGTCATGCTGCTACTACCACCGGTGCTGTCGGTAGATGTGGGACTTGAAAAGGCAGTTGATATATGTCAGCAATAGTATGTGTGTCAGATGCAAGTATGGTATACAGAATGAGTACATGCAAAGGTCAGGTACAGAGTATGAATACAGTATAAAAATGCAGTGTGCCAATGTAGTATATTAGTGCAGTATGGGGAAGTTCTCATATCAATTTTAGTATGTCAGTGTAAATATGATGACTGGGATGCAAGAAAACTGAAGCAAATACCTAAATACCGTGAAGACTGAATAGTGCCTCTCTCCTCAATATCATCCCTTCGAATGAAGCGACCAGCTCGAGTAATCCCTCAGTGTACCCTGCAAATGTCTGTAAATGCATTGGGAATGATCAATGTCCAGAAGGAATGAATATCTGAGAGAGAATGAAAAATGAAAACTGTGGTATGTACCGGAGATGAGTCAGGAACTCTGACATATCTATGACTAGCCACCGAAGGCTCAATCGGAATCCGGTAAGCCTCTCCGGTGTACCGCCAACCTATCAACTCAGTCGAAAGCTCTGGCCAACCGAAAGCAGATGGACCTCGAGTGATTAATATGATTCACTTGAAGGTCAATGAGAACGAGGTACCTGGGGAGACTTAGAGGGTGAAACACTTACAACATGTGTATTAGGTCCAGCAAAAGAGGCCTAGGGTAGACGAGTACCAGGGATCAATTGTGTCCTTTACTGAAGCTGACCTAGACATGGTGCAGCATCCACACAATGATTCTCTTGTTAATCATTTTCTTATCCATTCATGTTGTCCCCATTGGCTGAAAGTTTGCTCGTGACACCCCGATTCTACACCATTGGTTGCAATCAAGGGAGAGTCACTAATGAGTCCTATGGTCAATAACCAGTAAGATCCCAGATCGCCGGAGGAGTCAAATTAGCCTCCCTTCTAAGTCCAGCTTTCTTAGGCAGCGAACTACCCTTTTGACAGATCTTAAAAGGTATTGACACAATGTCTCATAAGCAACGATAGGGTTCATACATGTAAATATTAAAGCATAAGTACATAACGACCACGAATATCCTTAATCTCAAAAGCTTGTTCCATTACATTACATCCTAAAAGAGAGTTTAAATCTTCACATGAGTCTTTACAAAACATCCAAAAAGAAACTTCTAATTTTTCTAGGATAACCAAAAGTCTTTGAAAGTTTCAGGCTCGTCGTCTCCAGCTATGAGTTCCGCTTCGTCACCTGGCATGATACGCCGTGAGCTTTGAATGCCCAGTAAACACACACACACCCTACCCCTTTTTCCCAGTCCAATACACAATCACAATTATAACATCAAGTAATAAAGCACAATACTCAATTAAATAAATAAAGGGTTAAGTTAGGTTGTTAGCAATTAGAAATCCTCCAAAGAGATTTCGTCCTCCCAACCACAAGAATCGGGCGCGGATTATTCGGCATGCCCTCTCTTTTGTTGCTTTGTTGTAGACCTAACCTCGAATGCCTACCAATGGTTATGTACCGTGTAGCGCCAACCACAGGGCCTCAAAAGAAATGGTAAAATAGGGCCTTGCCCGAATCCCTCCTTACACCAAACCACCTAGGGTCCGAATACAAGCGCTCCGTTCAAGGGTTCCGAAAACCACTTGCGCAAGACTTTAACTCTCAAATAGGGAACGCATCCCAACAATCCATATAACACATATTCTCATCTTTTTCATTTCTTAAGTGCTCGAAAGCCCAATACCCTCCCCATTAGGTTTCCCGTTGAGTTAAATATTTTAAATCAAGGTTAGGCAACTTAATCAAGATAAAAATATCCACACAAGCATGTATCAATAAGGTGAAGAAGATTAAGAACATATCATAACACATACAATATCATGCCAAGATATGATCATGAACTAATAAGCATCTTCATGAATACAAGGGCATAAAACATCCATGCATAACAAAAATTCCAGATTTATATCACATAAAGATTGAAATGAAAGGACTATTTTAGATCCTTCACCGGACTTGGCCTTCCTATGGCTTGTAGATAATTTGATCTAGTTTCTAAAACATTTTTCAGAAATGGGGTTTGCTTTTCCAGGTTCTAAGTTATTTAGAAAATATGCCAGCGCTGTCCAGATTCTGTCCAGATCCGTCGACCGTTACGAAAAATTGATTTTCTTGCAAACCGCTTAATGTTTTTTGATGAAACCAATTTTAGTAGAAAGCTAACTACTTAAGGAAGGTTTTGACATAAAATAGAGGTCTAGAATAATTTTGTACATTTTTCTAGAATTTCTGGAAGTGGGCTGCAAAAACAGATTCTAAGGTGCTTTGGCCAAAACAAGAAGATTTATGAAAAAGGGGTTCCACCAAGGGAAAGTTTCATTTCTTTTTTGAAGAAAATATACTAACTATCACATGTTTAATTCAGAAATTTTTTTTGAAAGAGTACCCTTGAAAAGTTGAGAGATTGGTACAAAAGAAGATGGTTTTGTGCCAAAATGGGAAAAATACAAGAGAGATGGAATCAATACTCAACCCTTAGCATTTTTAACATAAGAACTTGGTAATAACAGATCTGAAAACATTATTTAGAACCCTTAGAAACATGTATTGAAAAAAAAAAGGAAAAATGAAAGAGAAGGTTGTGTTTGTGGCTTACCTACTAAGCTTTGCACAAGAAGCTCTCTTCTTCCTCCTTCTTCTCTTATAGACTTCTCTCTTTTGCTCTCCTCCCTCTCTCTAGCCGAATGTGTGTGTGTGTGTTATTTGTGCTTGCCAAGCTTAGGGGAGGTTGGTATTTATAGGCAAATTTCGATGTAAAATGTCCTAAAAGCCCTCTAGTTGGAAAAGGATGGAAATGTTAGGATCTTGCTTGGAATCTAATGGGATAGGAGTGATTTGAGAGTTAAATCATAGGATTAGGCAACATTTGGTTGGTTCCTAGTTGAAAGGAAACTAGTGTTGGAAACATCATCCTAGGTCTAGGGTACTAGGTCTTGGATTTCCTAGAATATCATGATCAAAGACTTTGAAAATGGTTCCTCACTTTTCTCTATGGTGGCTGGCCCTTGGGAAGGGTGACGGGGTTATTATTTTATCAAATTTTTGGCTCTAGGACACACTCTCCAAGGTGTATACATGTATATATATATATATATTACAAGATTGATGGTACTTCAAGGTACAAGGTACAAGTACTAGTTTGGGATAAGTTTTGAATTTAATTAAAGGGTAGGGGCTTGGAGTTAAATACATTATGTAGAATTAAATTAGGTTAGGTAACCTAATCCGGCTAGGGAAATTCCTGTTTTGATAAAATAAAATAAAATAGTAATGCTAACCGACAAGATTCGAATTAATTCAAGTAACCGAGGGGCATTAAGAAAATAATTCAAATATTAGGGTCTTAAAAGTGAATACATATTTCAAGGGCATCACATTGCCATCTCCTTGCCGTTGGCATGCTACAAAGTGAGAGTCTTATCGCATTTAATGTCTTGGCAATCTCATTTAATGCTTGGCACATGGATTCAATAATTTTGAAAAATCTTTGTTTGCCACGTGGCTGGACTCTTGCTTGGCACGTGTCTAGTTGATACTTGGGCTTGACTATTGTGAGTTTTCTATTAAACTTAGTGTTGGACCTGTTCTGAGCTTTATGATGATAACTAATTAAATAATTATTTGAGAAACCCATAGCAACCATGAGTTGGGCCTTCCTGGGCCATGCCTATCATTTATTATCATGGTTACAAAATTTGTTAATATTCAATTATAAGAAAAATAAGTATATAACATCACTTAAAACTATAAACATAGTTTTGGCAAACATATTGTTTGGAAACGCAGCTGTTTTGATACGAGTAACAGCTTCACGTTCTACCCATCCAAAAAAACAGCTTCACGTTCCTAAAGAAGAGCATATGTTGCTGTTTTAATTCACAACAAGTAGGGCGGTGCAAAATATCACTCAATCTGTTAAAATCACATCGATCCGTATTAATTCGCACCACTCTAATCACTAACCGCAGTTTAAACTTTAAAATTTATAATCCGACAATCAAGCCGCTTCGCTCTACTATAGTTAATACATATATATATATATATATATATTAACTTCTAATAAAATATCAAAGTAAAAATGAGTGTGAGAAAAATTTAAGATATGAAATTTATTACAAATTAGTCGTTATATATATGAAACATATTATGTAAAATTACTTTGTGTTATATATTATGCAACTGTATGATAATTAGTTAGAATATTTTTCAATCCGCCAATCCATCAAAAATCGCCCAAACCACTATTTGTCAATCCGCTAATCCGCTAACCCGCCATTCAATTTTTAATTTTACTCTCAAATCACCCGAAACGCACCGCGCACACTCCTACCATGCACCCAAATCTCTTAAAATAAGAGGAGGGAGATTGAAGACTTTTTGATTTTCAAATATAAACTTTGCTCTCTTATTTTTTAACCACTCCGGATTATAAAAAATCTATTTATTAGTATATCTCACCATGTTCAAAAAAAAATAAAAAATAAATTTTTTTATTACAATTACATAACAATGAAAATATGTCTAAGTCTTTGTAAGTACATGGGTTGTTAAATTCAACCCTCATTAGCTGTTATTAATTTATTAAGCCATGCTTGTGGGCTCTCTTCAAATTTACTTGATGTATATGAAAGGAGTAATTTGTGTAAATCTAAAAATTAATCAATGTGTTGATAAAGTAGTCTAAACATCTATTCATAAAAAAGTATATAGATTGCCACATATTTAGCTGGTGTCCAGTTAATTTGTGATGGGGACGTGACATAAAATTTGTGGAAAACTATTTTGTATAGTTATAATTTCAGTGTAGTTTGGATTCCCTCAACATGCATGGAGTCTCCAATTAATGAAAAATTATTTAATATTTTTGAAGTGTCACATATTTATGTTTAAAAATTAGTTACTCTATATTATGTTTCATTATGGCCTCGTTTGGGAAGTGGCTATTTTAGTAGGCTATTTGATTTTTTGGCTATTTTAGTAGCTATTTTAGTTTTTGTGTTTGGGAAGTTGGATTAAATTTTTGGATTGATTGTTGTATTAAAAAATATGTTGAAAAGATGTTTGTAATTGAAATGACCATTTTGTCCCTACAATTATAATTTTTTAATTTCTGGTTGAGGGGCAAAACGGTAATTGAGCTGTTGATGTAACACTTAATTTGTGTGATGATGTAGGTCAGTGCCTACGACTCAAACCTCCTTTTTTTTTTTTTTTTTTTCTTTTTGAAAATCAGTCAAAAAGTTGCTACAGTATTGGACTTTTGGGTTACTTTTCCAAAACAGGCTGTAATAGCCTCAACCTCACATTGCCAAACACCGCCTATATTTCTCAATCATTCAATATAAAATTAAAAGTTCTACTTTTTTCACCAATCACAACAGTTTAAATATCATGTGACAATGCTCCATGAATCTCCAATAACCAATCTCAATTAATATGTCACTTTTGAAAATTATACGTATTGGAAAGGAGTTATTATTAGAATTGGAGAGGTGTTGTTTGGGTTTTTGGGATTTATTGTGGATCTCATCGTGATAATTTGAATTATTTATTTTTTTAGGATTTTTAATATATATTATTTACGCAAAAATTTCGGTCTATCTACTAATTGTAACATCTTAATTTTATTGAATTTGTTATTAAAAAAATGAGCAACAAATTTATTTTTTAAAATAAATTATTTATTTTATAATGACAAATATAATAAAATAAAAATATTATAATTATAGGATCGGTTTAATTTTTTTTACCATTATAAATGATATACATGAAGAATGCGACACTACCAGACTTTTTCCCCAGAAAAAAAAACTTTAACATGTGGTCTAGGTTTATTCACGTCATGACATGAGCCACAATGTACTAAAATCTCAGCCACAAAATTTTCTTCTGTACTAAAATCTTAAAGTATGCAAAATTGGAATGGGGGATACTGCTGTGCCTTGGGGCACAGTAGTTGCTGCTGTCCCTTTGTGGGAGATTATTTTGAATGTTTTTCGATAATCTGAACCGTTCACATTGTAAGACTCGTCGAGTAGATCATCCATGCAAAAAATCAAGTTGATTGGATACCTGTAGCTCTATAACCAAAGTGTTAGGTCTTCACCCCATATGAGACCATGTTAGTGCAGCTTGTGAGTGCAGCATTAGAAGAGTATAGTGCAGCACTTCTGCGTCCACTACACCAATGGAGGTACTATTCCACCCACCCCATTCTCAAGGTGGTATGGAGTAGGTGATGGCCAATCACCTCCTCCCTCAATTGTGTATAAATTGAGGGGAGGAGGAGGAGGAAGAATCAATGAAGAACAACAACAGATTCAGTAAGTGTAATCTATGAGAAGAGTGAGTTTGAGAGTTATATAGAGAGACAGTGAGTTGAGAGTGTGTAATCTCCTCTATTTGTTGATATATAACAATATCGCTCCCGTGGACGTAGGCCGATTTTCTGAACCACGTTAAAAGTCTTGTGTTGTTGCTTGTTTGTATCCCTGGTGTGCCCCCCGATCCCCAACAAGTGGTATCAGAGCCCGGGTAGAGAAAAATCGAGTTTTTTTCCGAAAGTGTCTAGATTTCGAAGTGGTCGAAATCCACTTTTGAGCATACCAGGAGGACGGTTGGGAGGAGAGGAGTCCAGAACAGGAAAGACCATCCCCAGAAGCCTTCCGCTGGGCCGTCCACGCCGCCATGGAAGTCCGCGTGGCGCTCTCCAACGCCGCACGCGCCGTTTAGAGGAAGACGACGAGTGAGTCTGCGCGTGGTGCTGACGTCAGCTGACGTCAGCTTGAGCCGAGCCGAGCGAGCGAGCCGTTGACCTCGAGCCGTTGACCAAGCCGGAGCCGCGCCGCCAGCCGCGTTGACCAGCCGTTGACCGAGCTTCCAAGCCGAGCCGTGCCTCCGTTGACCGGAGCCGTTGACCTGAGCCGAGCCGGTGTTGACCTGAGCCGGTCCAAGCCGTTGACTGAGCCGCACGGAAATTAATCCAGTGTGCCGCGGCTAATCTGCAGCCTCAGATCTGAGCCGTGAAAATTGTTTTGGCTTGATCTAAGCCATTTGAGATCCGATTTTGACGATCCAATAGTGGTTTCTAACTATTTGGAGTATTCTGGACACATCGGTACGGTCCGATTCTTGAATCGAAATTTCTTTAAAAAGGGAAGAAATTTACAATGGCAAGAAAAGGCGCAAGTTTCATGATTGAGCCATTTAATGGCAATAATGACTTTACCCTGTGGCAGCAAAGGGTGAAAAACATTTTAACACGAGAAGGTCTGGTGAAAGCTCTTCTCAAAAAGTCCAACAAACCGGAAGACATGAAGGATGACAAGTGGGAGGAGTTGAGAGAATTGGCAAACAGCACAATTCAGTTGTATCTCGGGAACAACACACTCCGGGAAGTCATCAATGAAGTAGATCCGGCGGAGCTATGGGCAAAGTTAGAGATGAGGTATAAGTCAAAGTCTTTGACAAACCGGTTATCTCTGAAGAGACAGCTATATACACTTAACATGCCAGAAGGTGCGAACCTCATAGAACATCGAAACGAGTTCAACAGGATCACAATGGAATTGGACACCCTTGGAGTGAAGACCGAAGAGGAAGATAAAGCTATGATCTTACTGGTCTCTTTACCTTCATCATATGAGCATCTCAGGACTACTCTATTGTACGGGAAGGATGCTCTTGGACTGGATGAGGTGGTTGCTACGCTCATTTCTCATGAGTCGATGAAGAAATAGGAAAGTAGCAAACACCAAGAAGAAAATGCCATGGTTGCATCAGACAATGAGCAAGGCAGAGGCAGGTCCAATGATAGACGGGGTAGATCCAAATCAAGAGGACGTTCGCAATCAAGGCCGGGCTTCAGGAGAAGGTGTTATTACTGTGATCAGGAGGATCACGTAATAAGAGATTGCCCAAATGAAAAGCGCGCAGACAAGCCAAAGAGAAGGCTAAGGGACACGAAGGTCCCTCAACTACAGCAGTTGCAGTGAATTACTCTGACGGTGAAGAGGTGCTGCTTACAGTCTCGTCAGAGTTGGAGACACCCAGCTGGATTTTGGATTCAGGGTGTACGTTCCACATATGTGCGGATAGGAAGCTTTTCTCCACTTACCGAAGAGTCAGCAATAGCATTGTCCGGATGGCCAACAACACAGTGAACAGAGTTGTCGGCATAGGGACAGTGCGGTTCCTTACCAAGGATGGAAGAAAAGTAAGTTTATCTGAGGTCCGACATGTGCCAGGAGTACGGAGGAATCTAATCTCCCTGAGTATGCTAGATCTAAAAAGAAATTGTTTCTCATCTAGTGGCGGGGTTCTTCATGTACACAGAGGTGATAGAGAAATGTTGCAAGGCAAATTGTGCAACAAACTGTACAAACTGGAAGGAGAAGTTTTGACAAAGATGAGTGTTGTCACACGCCAGTCGAAGAGTACAAAGAGAGAACATACGCAACCAAAGCGTATGATTGAGCAAGGCTTTCAGCAAGAATGCCGGAAAAGGTGCGAGCATAAGGAGGCGATTCGAAGGTGCCGAATCTGAGCTGAAGCCAATCTTGAAGAAAGTTCAGAGCAAAGAAACCAAGTCTGTAGAGACTATGCCAGTGAAGAAGAGAGTTTCTTTTGCTCCCGTGTTAGAGACATTGTGCAACCTCTCAAAAGATGCATGGAAGGGAGGGATGCAATCTCGAGTCGCAAAGTGAGCTTTGCATGGCACCCCAGTAAGGGGGTGCGAGCACTATGCACAAGGTTGCATAGTGGTAACTTGTACAGACCAGTGGGAGTTGTCTTGGCAGAAGGGCTAACTGTCAAACATCAGTACGGACGTACAAGTAAGATAAGAACCAAACATCAGGGATTGCAGTACAGACAACGAGCGTATGTGGAAATGCTAGGAAGTTGTTCTGAAGTGCAGAAAGCAAAGGCTGGTTGTTCAGAAATAAGCTCCGAGCAAGGAAAATTGAGGATGATGATGTGTCAAACTCTGAAGTTTTCTAGTTGCTCCCGTGTTCATCATGCAAGGAGTTGCACGGTAATGCAGGGTATCCCGAGCAGGGGGTGCAGGGCATCCAATCAGGGGGTACTATTGTGGATCACCTCATATGGGTTGAGGGGGTGATTTGTTAGGCCTTCACCCCATATGAGACCATGTTAGTGCAGCTTGTGAGTGCAACATTAGAAGAGTATAGTGCAGCACTTCTGCATCCACTACACCAATGGAGGTACTATTCCACCCACCCCATTCTCAAGGTGGTATGGAGTAGGTGATGGCCAATTACCTCCTCCCTCAATTGTGTATAAATTGAGGGGAGGAGGAGGAGGAAGAATCAATGAAGAACAACAACAAATTCAGTAAGTGTAATCTATGAGAAGAGTGAGTTTGAGAGTTATATAGAGAGACAGTGAGTTGAGAGTGTGTAATCTCCTCTATTTGTTGATATATAACAATATCGCTCCCGTGGACGTAGGCCGATTTGCCGAACCACGTTAAAAGTCTTGTGTTGTTGCTTGTTTGTATCCCTGGTGTGCCCCCCGATCCCCAACACAAAGCACATTTATTTTTATAAAAATTAATGGTTAACATAACTTCTATAAATTTTTGAAAACAATTAGAACCTGATCATGGGGTTATGAATCTCTGATTAACTTGATTTTTTACATGAATAGTAATCTTGACGAACCCTATAATATGAACGGTTCCGATTATCGAAAAATACTCGAAAAAGCCTCCCATAAGGAGACAGCAGTAACTGCTAACGTCTACAGAAATTTAATTTTCTAACGTTCTCAATATAAGTCCATTCAAACAAGATGTCACAAAAGTGATCTCTCTTGTCAAGATTGTTTTATATGGAATGTTTTGATGTTCATGTCTGTGTATCTCATGCGGGTATTTATCGGTCCAAAGACATGATTAAGACTTGGCAGAATTACACACACATTTTGTGGTGATAAACATGTGCCAATTGTCAAGAAAATCTAATGTGAATAATAAATCCATCAAAAGATAGATTTGTTATTTGACATAACTTATTGTCAATGTTTGATCATTACAACAAGAATACCACTTACAGTTAATATCACTATCCAAAGACTTGATATTAATGTTGTGCTAGGTATCTTGAGATGTTGTCATTAAATTAAGGAGAGGAGAGAGGTGAGAGGTGATGAAGAAGACGTTGTGCAAGCATTTCTTACACGAGCATACATTAGAACTGAATGATAAGGCAGAGGAGAAGTGTAGAGGTAAGTGCAGGGTATGCCGAGAACCAATCAGTGATTGGCAATACTATCGTTGTAGTAAGTGCCCTGATATATGCATCCACACCCATTCCTGTTCTCAAATTCCATAACAATTCGATCACCACCCCTTTCAACCCCACCCTCACCACACCCTTTTCCTATCCGATAAACTCCTTCCATCCCACTTTTGCTACGCTTGTGGTGGCAGTTGTTACGGAAGAGACTTGTTCATCTACAAATGTCTCGCCTCTGATTTTGTCCTCCATGTCAAGTGCGCTCTCCTCACCCCAACCCCCACCGCAATCGCCACCAAAAACAACCACCACAACAAGAAGATTCAATTTCAATTTCAGCACCAGAAGGACCAACCCAATCACCCACATCCCTTTATATTGTGTCACAAGGATCAGAATTTGATTTATAAGTGCACTTGCTGTGACTTGGTTATTAATGAAGATTATGTCTATGTATGTTTACAGTGTAAGGGTTTGTTGCACAATTCATGCTTAGAGTTGCCATGGCAAATTAAACACCCATTTCACTCCTCACATCCTCTCGTCCTCCGCTCTCGGCCTGGCTCATTTGACCGAGAGTTCATCTGCAGCGTCTGTTGCCAGAGGCAGCACGGTTTCGCCTACCATTGTTTTAAGTGCAAGTTTGTGGTAGATGTTCATTGTGCTTGTTTGATACCTGAACATGGTCATACTCATATTGAACAATTCAACCACTCCCATCCCTTGTTTTTGTGCCACAATAATAATAAAAATGAGAATCTTATTCATTCTTATACCTGCTATGCTTGTTGGCGGCCCTTGAACGATTCCATTTATTTTTGCCCTGAATGCTATGCCCTGCTTCACGAATCATGTGCTAATTTGCCTCCAGAAATCGAGCACCTCCTTCATCCTCACCACACTCTCACCCTCCACTACCATCATCGACATAGTCAAGTAAATACACGCAACGTGAAATGTGGGGTATGTTTGAGCGATTGTCATGGTTTTTTCTATGAATGTTCCCACTGCGAATGGTACATGGATGTTAGATGTGCTTTTTTGTCAAAGCCCACTATTATGAGCAGGTCAAAAATTCACCATCACCCTCTTGCTTTGATCTTCGTGGAAACTGCTCGAGTGGGTTGCAAGACCTGCGCAAAGTTCTGCCCCCATAGCCCTTTATTCTGTTGTGTGTGGTGCAATTTCAGTCACCATGTCCATTGTATTTCAGCATTACCGCCTACTCTCAAATACAATAATCATATCCATCGCCTTACCTTCACCAATTCTCCAATTAAAGACCATCATGATGAAGATGATGAGGCAGAGCTTTACTGTGATGCTTGCGAAAAAAGAAGGGATCTAGCACAAGCAACTTATTATTGTGAAAAATGCCACTACGTTGCTCATCCTCATTGCGTGGTATCTGAGGTATGTCTGCATTCAGTTTTATATATCAAATTAAAATTGATGAAACAGTGATTGGGTTGACTAGAAGGATTTGTCCTATTAAGATAAGATGTCATGAATAGATTGGTCATTACTAAATAAGATCTCGTGATTTTATTTTGATTTAAAACAGGAATTTTTAGCTATTGCAATTCAAGTCATATATCAAAGATCCAATGTAAGACCAATAGAGAACAAATCAAAAAGTAGGATTAATTATTGAAGTAAATGATCATCATACATTAGTTGGCAGCCATCCTCAATAAGATATAGCCACCCATTTCATAGAGGTTAGTAATTCCCTAATTCACCATAGTATGAGCAGCCTGATTTCTAAAGTGGCAAACGCTCTCAAATCTCAGTTACTTAACTGGATAATGTGAGTTGGTATAAGTGTGAAAGTAGTGTGGTCCAAAGTGTCAAAAGCTCTTCTAGAAAGATGTTTTTGACATTTCCTGCCTTTTACATTTAACGAATGTGAGGACGTTTAAAAAAGAATTGTGGACAATGTAGAGAAGCAATTTTGTTTTAATAATTGAATTCCATTTTTTCATTGTTTGCCCCCTTTTATTCAGTTGTTTATTCAGTTTCTCTAACTTTACTTTGTGTTGACAATTAGATCATACATATTCTTGAAGAAAAGTGGTCAAAGCATGAAAATGTTGAGGTAAAAATTACTTCTGTTGATATCAACCTTAAAGCATTCTATCTGCAAATATCTTTCTTCTGCATTCTTCAAGCTCTTCTTTTTTTATTTTTTTATTTTTATGTCCCATTTTTCTTTTCTTTGAACTTGTGCTTCTACTATTGCTTAATTCTCTCAAAAAGTCAGCATCTGGATTTTGTGTCTTCTGTGATTCTGAGGAACCACCTGCCGACATTGAAAGAATTTCTAGACTCATTTTCAGAGGATGAGAACAAAGAAGTGAAAGGTTTTTTGAAGCGTACAGAAGGGATGTCCGAGGAGAAACTGGCATCTTTAAAAACATCAAGAATTCTGAGCTTAGGCGCTCCGCACATTTAGACAAGGTCTCTGCACGAGTCATGAAAAAGCCTGTTTTTGAAGTTGATGTTGCAATGCCTTGGGAAAATTGGGATTCCACATCAAAGGTTAAGGATGGAAACTACATGATTTTGGAGAACCAGGTGTCCATCCTAAAAGTCTTGTTTTCAAAATATGGGGACTTCAGTAATAGATCAAGACTTAGTACGAAGGCAATTATGTTATTCATAATGACAGTATGTGAAGCCGTATACAACATGTGCAACACCAAGGTCGCGGACATAACTACAAGTCTACTTTTGACTTGGTTTCACTCCTTCGCTCTTGCTCAATATGCAAACTTTGAAATTATGTTTGTCATTGCCCGTTTGACAAAACTGGTGCGTGCTCACTTTGGCCTCCAAGCTGATCATGATGTTCCTGTAGACCTTAACCTTGCTGGACTGAGTGTCCAGATAGCAAAGCAACTTGCAGTCATAGATTCCAAAGCACTCGCCATTGTTAAACAAGATGGAGAAACTGATGATCTCCGGAAGAAGGTAGATTCGATGCAGCAAACCATTAGCAAACTGGATGAAGCTATTCAAGAGCTTGAAAATAATAAACAAGCGATTGGAAAGAAGAAACAGGCACTTGGAAAGAAGAAACAGAAACATGCACTTGAAAAGGAGAAAGAGGCACTTGAAAAGAACAAGAAGGCACTTTTGAAGACGCGCGAGGAGAAGTGCGTAAGAAAGGAGTGCTTGATTGATGCTCTTGAACTCGAGGGACAGATGGCAGGCACAAGTCTGTTGTGATGTGCAGCAAAGGCTCTCCTATTACTAGCAGCAACCATTGTTGCAACAGGTTTGTGTCCTCCTTTACTCTTGCTTTGATTTGACTCTGTCATTTGAATCATTATGTATTTTGAGATAATGTCAGTTGTGAGAATTGACTCGTGTTTGTGTGATTTCTTTTTCTCCGTACCACTGTTAAGAATTGCCCCTTTTTCAATGTCTGATTGCTTAAGAATATTCATCTTTTATTTTTCATCTGTATTGTTTATTTTAATTAATAAAATGTTACTACATTAATTGCATGAACATATTGCATTAGTTTATGACACTCTAGTTCAGGACACATTTTGCCTTTCGAGTATTTAACGTGTTTGGGGTCAAGATGCAGTTGAAAAATTAACTCCTGATATACAGTTTCCATGAAACTTCTTGTGAATGTTCAAAGACAAAAGATTTATGGACAATGTGGAGAAGTAATTCTTTTTTAATAATTTAATTTATTTTTTCATTTTTTGCCCTTACTATTCAGTTGTTTATTGAGTTGTTCTAACTTTACTTTATCTTGATAATTAGATCATACACATTCTACAAGAAGAGTAGTGAAAGCATGAAAATGTTGAGGTAAAAATTGCTTCTGTTGATATTGCTCTTAGAAGTGTTCTATCTGCAAATATCTTATTTCTACTTAAATCGTTTGGGTGAAAGTGCCTATGCTCTTCAAGTTCTTTTTAAAATTTTAAATATTTATATTTTACATCCCCATTTCCTTTTTCTTTTATCTTCTTTGAACTTGTGCTTTTGATGGGACTTAAGGCTTGGTTTGGTTTGGTTGGTTGTGCTTTTGCTATTACTTAACTCATTCAAAAAGTCAGCATCTTGAATATTTGTTTTCAGTGCTTTTCAGGTGCCACTTGTAGTGACTTTAAAAGAATTTTTAGATTCATTTACAGAGAATAAGAACGAAGAAGTGCAAGGTCTTTTCGAATCTTACAGAAGGGATGTTCGAGAAGGTGCCATCCTCCCAAAAATCTTTCTATCTTTATACGAGGACGTGGATGAGGACAAGAACAAAAAAATACGTATGGTCGTGGCCATGGAAAAGTTTATTTCTGAAGTTGAAGTTGCAATGCCTTGGGAAAATTAGGATTCCACATCAAAGGTTATTAAGGATGGAAACGACGTGATTCTTAAGAACCAAGTGTCTACCCTGAAAGGCTTGTTTTCCAAATATGGGGACTTCAGTAATAGATTGAAACTTAGTGTGAAGGCAAATGCATTATTCATGATGGTATCCTAAGCTATATACAGCATGTGCAGCACCAAGGTTGTGGACATAACTACAAGTATACTTTTGACCTGGTTTCACTCTTTTGCTCTTGCTAAATCTGCAGACTTGAAAATTATGTTTGTCATTGCAAAAAGAACCATCAACAATGTAGAGAAGTAATTCTATTTTAATAATTTTATCTCAATTTTCACTATTTGCTATTTTTTATTCCGTTATTCTGACCTCACTTTGTCTTGATAATTAGATCATACATATTCTAGAAAAAGAGTGGTCAATGCATGGATAAGTTGAGGTAAAAATGGCTTTTCTTGATATTGCCCTTAAAACTGTTCTATCTACAAATATCTTAGATCTACTTGAGCCTTCTAGTGAAAGTTCCTACATTCTTCAGGCTCTTCTTCTTCTTCATTTTCCTTTTGTTCATGTCCCCATTTTTCTTTTCATTTAAAAAGTCAACATCTTGATTTTGTGTTTTCTGTAATTTTCAGGAGCTACGTGCACTAACGTCGAAAGAATTTTTAGATTCATTTACAGAGGATGAGAACAAAGAAGTGTAAGGTCTTTTCGAAGAAGCCTACAAAAGGAGTGTTCAAGGAGAAAAAGGCAAGATCTTGCTATGTTTATACGAGGATGGGGATAAGGATGAGTACAACAAAATAGATATGATCAAGGTCTTGATGAAAAAGTTTGTTTCTAAAGTTGAAGTCACATTGCCTTGGGAAAATTGGGATTCCACATCAAAGGTTATTGAGGATGGAAACTACATGATTTTGGAGAATCGGGTGTCCATCCTAGAAGCCTTGCTTTCCAAATACAGGGACTTAAGTAAGAGTTCAAGACTTGGTACAAAGGCAACGATGTTATTCGCAATGACAGTATGTGAAGCTGTTCACGACATGTGCAGCACCAAGATCGGGGACATAACTACAAGTCAACTTTTGATATGGCTTCTCTCCTTCACACTTGCTCAATATGCAAGCTTTGAAATTCAGTTTGTCATTGCTCGTTTGACAAAACTGGTGCATGCTCACTTTGGTCTCCAAGCTGATGATGACATTCCTACAGACCTTGAGCTTGCCAAAATGGGTGTCCCGATTGCAACACAACTTTCAGTTGTAGATTCTAAAGAGCTCAGCAATATTGAACAAGATGGAGAAACTAATGATGATCTCTGGAAGAAGGTATCTTTGCAGCTAACCATTATGAAACTAGATGAAGCCATTGAAAATCTTAAAAAGAAGAAACAGGCACTTTTGAAGATGCAAGAGGATAGGTGCTTACGAAAGGAGTGCTTGATTGATGTTCTAGAACTAGAGAGACAGATGGCAGGCGCAAGCCTATTGTGAAAGGGTCTACTACTACTAGCAACTACCATTGTTGCAGCAGGTTTGTGGTCCTTGGCTCTTGTGTTGATTTGATTATGTCTCATTTCATAGGAATCATTATGTACACATAACCAATAAAATAGAGGCAGAACACTCCATTGATCACAATTATTCTTCACTTCGATTCCTATTGTTTTAAATTACACTATTTGGTCTTTAAAAAAAGTTTTCCATTACAAATTATTTTTCACCCAAACAAATGGAGCGTACTCCCAAAAAATCTCAATTGCTTACAATTAATAATGTTGCTGAAAGTTTTTGTGAGACAATGCTAATTACATCAAGACTCATTTAAATTAAATAGTTGAAATAAAAATAAATAGCTTTTTGAGACCAACACATACATAAAATAAAAACCTCCCATACCGAAGGAATAAAGATTGAGAGCTCTAATTTTGGAGCTCCAAAGAGAGCTGTAGTGATGTGGCAATGAGTGAGGCCCACATGTGATGTGATGTGTGCGCCTATGTTTTTGTTTTTTTTTTGTTTTCTCTTGCCACATCATTAGAGTTCTAAAATTAGAACTCAATGTTGATACTGAAGTTATATCCCACTTTCTCATTTGCCACCTAAAAATTAGGCACAATGGGGGCAATATTTCACAAGGCCAATTTGGTCATATGCATGGACAACTAGAGCTGTATTGTAGATAGCCTTCACCAGATAGCCTTGGCACCTAGTCAAAACAGTTTCAAAAAAAAAAAAAAATACTAAAAATGAAATATTAATTGAAAATGTAATTGGAATTTTTTTATTTTGGATGTAATTACCGACAAAAGTAAATAAATATAGAGTGAAAAATAAATATTGGGTAAAAACAATTAGCACAAGAAGACACCAAAATTTACATAATTTAACAAACTCTGTTTACATTTACAAATATTTTTCTCATATCTTCTATCGGTGTTACTCCTACCCATTCTCAAATACACTCATTCCTAATTCTGTCTTGTCTAGTCCTGCTACACATCTACCTTAGCATTCTCATCTCAACCACACTCATCTTATCTACATGTTATTTCTTGGTTGCCCAGCACTCCGTTCCATACAACATCGCTGGTCTAATAGCCATTCTATAGAACTTACCTTTTAGTCTAGTAGGTATTCGTTTATTACACAGTACCCCAGACGCACTTCTCCACTTACACCATCCCGCCTTAATCCTATGGGCCACATCCGCATCAATCTCCCTCGCTGTTGTGATAATCGACCCTAAATAACGAAAACGTTCACTCTTAAGCAGTTCTTGGTTCTCAATCTTCACTTCTCCTTTGCTTTCATTGTTACTATTATTAAATTTACACTCCATGTATTCTGTCTTAGTTCTGCTTATCTGGAATCCTTTCGATTCAATAACTTTTCTCCAAATATCCAACTTTGTGTTAACTCCTTCTCTAGTCTCATCCACTAGCACGATATCGTCTGCAAAAAGCATACACTACACCATGGCATGTCATCCTGAATATTTCTCGTCAACTCATCCATAACTAAAGCAAAAAGATAAGGGTTTAAGGTAGATTCTTGGTGTAACCCAATAGTGATAGGAAATTCATTTGTCTCTCCAGCAGGCAATCTAATAGTGGTCACCACTCCTTCATACATGTCTCTAATCACATTAATGTAACATTTTGTCACCCATTTCTTCTCTAACATCCACCATATTATATCTCGGGGCACTCTATCATATGCTTTCTCAAGGTCGATAAACACCATATGAATGTCTCTTTTCTTTTCTCTATACTTTTTTGTTACTCTCCTCAAAAGATAAATCGCTTCCATTGTTAACCTGTCGGGCATAAACTCAAATTGATTCTCTGACACCTCTGTTATATCTCGCAATTGGCGTTCCATCACTCTCTCCCACACTTTCATAATGCGACACATTAACTTGATTCCTCTATAGTTGTTACAATTCTGGACATCTCCTTTATTCTTATATATTGGCACTAAAATACTCTTCCTCCACTCATCTGACATGTTCCTAGTCAACAAAATTTTGCTAAACAACCTAGTCAACCAAGCAACCCCCTTTTTACCCAAGCACTTCCAAGCTTCAATAGGGATATCATTGGGTCCTAAAGCCTTATTTGATTTCATTTTCTTAAGTGAATCTCCACTTCAAAGTTCCTAATCTTGCGATAAAACCTATAGTTTTGGTTTATCGTATTACTGGTCATTTCTTTCCCTATTGTCGTACCTCTATGTTTCTCATTTAATAGTTTCTCAAAATAGTTCTTCCATCTTTTCTTAATCTTTTCATCCTTCACTAATACCTTAGAATCCTCACTCTTGATGCACTTAACTTTATTAAAATCTCTTGTTTTCTTCTCCCGTATCTTAGCAAGTTTGTATACCATCTTCTCTCTCTCTTTACTATCTAGTCTAGTGTATAAGTCATCATAAGATATCAACTTCGCCTCTCTCACTACTTTTTTGACCTCCTTATTAGCTAATCTATAGCTCTTAAGGTTTTCCTCAGTTCTATCCTTCTGTCACTTTTTAAAACACTCTTTTTTTGCCTTAACTACCGCTTGAACCTCTTCCCTCCACCACTAAGTTTCCCTAGAGCTGGGTCATGTCCTTTTCGACTCTCCAAACACTTCCCTTGAGATTCTCCTCATACAATTGGCCATTCAGTTCCACATAGTGTTAGCATCATCTTCTAAGTCCCAAGTACTTTCCTTATCAATTCTATTCTTAAATATTTCTAGTTTATTTCCTTTTAGGTCCCACCATTTCGTCCTACGATGCCTACTATCTTTCCTAGCTTTGTATTACCCTTTAAAACATAAATTTAGTACCAAAATCCTATGTTGAGAGATCAGGCTCTCTCTAGGAATCACCTTACAATCATTGCATTTTAGGCGGTCCATTTTTCTCACTAATCTATTTGGCTCTTAACTGACCCACTCTTAAAAGTTATCAAATGCTCCTCCCTCTTCTTGTACATAGTATTCGCCACCACCAAGGAAGAAGCCAACGCAAAATCTAAGATACTCTCTCCAGCCTCATTTCTGTCACTAAAACCATATCCACCATGCACCCTTTCATAGCCTAGTTTATCTATGCCTACATGACCATTAAAATCTACACCTATAACCAAGTTCTCTCCTACAGGTATCTCCTGTAAGATCTCATCCATTTGCTCCCAAAAATCCCTCTTAGTCTGATCATCTAATCCTACTTGAGGGGCATATGCACTAATAACGTTCACTATATTCCTTTTAATAACTATTTTAACTAATATATTCCTATCCCCTTTCCTAATGAATGCCACTACATTCTCCACCAGACCCTTGGCAATTATAATTCCTACCACATTCCTATGTCTGTCCTTACCGCTATAATATAGTTTAAAATCAGTATCCTCAATTTCCTTAGCTTTCTCACCCGTCCACTTAGTTTTTTCTACGCAAGCTATACTAACTCTTCTCTTAATCATAATATCTACCAATTTCATCGTCTTACCAGTTAAGGTTCCTATATTCCAAGTGGCTACCCTAAACCTATTCTTGAACTATCTTTTTTACTCGCGCTCGTCCAGAAAAACGTGGGAACTTTTGCCCATTTTTCACCGCACCCAGGCGTCGATGCGGCGCCCCTTGCTCACTTTTCGAAACACCCGGAGGCAAGCGCAATGCATTACTTGAGGGTAACGACCTAGCATTTAAATGATTCAAAGTATGATTCATTTTCATAGGGGATCCAAATGGCTTTTTTACGTGTTAGTTGTCGGCTACCTAACACACAACCCTCATTCTTAACCCGGGCTTGGGACCGGCGGAGTTGTTAACAACCCCGACGGAGTTGAAATATGAAACCTATAAAAAAGAAAAAAATGGTATTTTTCAAATAAAGCAAACTATATGGTGATACATGAAAAGTTTTCCTTGTCTTTTTGTTTACTTGTTTTCAAATGCTGATACATGAAAAGAAAGCAAACTATATGCAAGTATGCATGAAGAGAAAGATATGGGTAATACTTTGGGGCATAATACTTGAGAATTTTGGATAAATTTATTGTTGTTATGGTAAATGTACTGAAGTGAACTATCTACTTTGGCCATTAAGTTTCTACTAAGCTTAGGCTATATTTGGTCAACTGATATCATTACTAGAACATTCTAATCAATTTTGGGTTTGAAATAACTAGTTTAGTTTATCAAATGAGAATGGTTATATGTTAATCACTTAAATAAAGGGTTTGTAGGAGTTACGAAATTTGAAATTCAGAAAAAGCTTATTTGGTGCATCTATCTATCTTATTTGGTAATCTTTGTTTATCTATTAGCCAAACATCATTCGTTTGACCAAATTATTTGGTTTATAACCAATTATGTAATAATCAAATTGGGCTTGAATATAATTAGTCTAAATCAATAATAACCTTAATGTAATTGATAAAATTGGAGAATTCAACTCGGCTCAGTCCAGAGTGACTTTTGATTGGGCTACCCTGATTTGGTCACTTTGGGTTGGATATATTTTTTTCTTGGGTTGATTAACTTGGTTAGGCCTATTGGGGTTTAGATTGGTTAGGTTCTTAGAGCTATCTAGACTATCAATTCAGTTTAGGTTTTATGGACCAACCAAACTCACACTGCACATATAATGCATGTATTAGTCAATAAGACACTTGTTTATTGAATATTCATATTGTGAGCCATTTTGTATGACTTTTGATGAATTAGTTAAGAATGGTACATTAGCCAGTGTAGGTTGTACCCCGAGAGATGCTCAGATGTTGGTAGTGTTAGTATAGTGGAAAAGCAACAAATTATTAGGCCTTAATAATGGGTGAAGGTTTTCTCTACAACATAGTCTTTAGCATCTCTCATTTGGAGGAGACATTTAAAAGACAAGGTCAAAGGTTCTTCCGTCCCATCATTCTCATTGAAAACGTTATCAAAGGGATGATTCCTTTTTTTTTCTTTTTCTTTTTTCTTTTCTTTCTTTTTTACACAAAAACTTTAGTTAGTTATCAAAGAGACTGCCCTTTAAGAACTTTAGTTGATTATTTTGAAGCATGTAGTTAAGAATAACAAGAAGTTGCAAAAGCCATTGCTAATTATGGCTTCCAGGATGAGCAGGTGGTCTCAGGGGAACTTTTGGCATATGATAGTTCTAGTTATGTTAGTAAGGTTATTATTGAAACGAGGATCACAGAGTGCTGCCTGTCTTAGATTATCATTTTGTTATATGCTTTTTAGTAAAATTTTCATTGCCATACAAAAGAAATTGAGGAGAGAATCTTATAATGGAAAATTCTGACTTGCAAATTCAAATCATAATCTAAAATGCTACTTCTTGATGACAATTTTGATTGATGAAACTCAAGAGAGAGTAACATGCTAAAAAGTTGTGGAGGATGCTTGAAAATTTAGGGGCTTCAAATCATAATCTGAATCGCTCCATTGGTTTTTGTTCACTATTTGATGAGAGAATAATCTATGATGATGATCCAAAATAAAGACTTTTGCAGATTCCATAACGTATAAGAGATTTACAAAAAAACACCATGAGACCCAAAACCAATCATTTATTTTGCGTAACAGATGCAGATTAAATTCTTGGTGCAAATGGTAATATTCATTTGGTTTGTCCATTTCTTTATACTACCAACTGAATATTTGCTATTGAAGCTTGCAATTGATGTAATGCTACAAGTCACTATGTTATTTGTATGACTCTTAATATAGGTGTTGTTTATTTTGGAATGAGTAATATTTACATTGTTACCTATTAACTTTTCAGTTAACTAGTGATATAGCTACTTGTACTAAATCTAGTATTTTACACTCTACAGTCATTGGCATAGCATGTGAACACAATTTGTTAGACCATTTTAATATCTGTTATTTATTTATTTATATATATTAGACATAAATGGGGTTTCATTACTTTGGTAACCTCTTGGTCATGAATGGATGTTAAATAGAATTCATGAACTTGGTTAATGGTCATTATTTTGGTGTAACCATTTTCTTGTTTAATGGTCATTAATTTTTGGTGTAATTTGTAAGGTCCTAATGGCCTATAAATAGTCCCTCTCATCTACTTTTTTCTACACCAACACACATCAACTATTTTCTATACAAGAGAGATTACTACCAAAGAAGGGTGTTTTTATTGGTGGAGCTTTGGGTTTACCATCTTGTGCAAAGTTGGCCTAAACCATACGACAAGTGGTCGGGCTCTTGTATCCTAGAGGGGACAAGTCATAGTTTTATGACTGCTGTATCGGTATTTGGATTCTTCCTACCATAGTAGGCTTGATCTCCTTAAAGAAAACGAGATATCCGTGCCTCAGCCTGATCTATTTGTATCTCATTTTCTTTGCATTATTTATCAACAAAATATAATTTTTCTGGTATTTTCACCAACAATTTTAGGGAGATTAAACATGGAACAAGTACCAGAAAAAACCAATGATGGAATTGGAGATCTCAATAAGCCTTTCAAGTTCAAGGGAGTTCATTTTAAGAGGTGGAAAGGAAAAGTTCTTTTTTACCTTAGCCTTTTGAAAGTTGCATATGTTTTTACCGAAAAGAATCCAAACAAAATCCCAACCGAGGAGATGAATGATGAAGACTACGAGGCACAAGAAGCAAAAATGGCTTCCTATAATACAGATGAGTATAAATGTCGCTTTTATCTCTTAAATTGCCTTGCTGATCAATTTTATGATTACTATGACACCACTTACACTTCCGCAAAGAAAATTTGGAAAGCTTTACAGACTAAGTATGATACTGAAGAGGCAGGAGCAAAAAAGTATGCAGCTAGCCATTTTTTTCGCTTCCAAATGGTGGATGGAAAATCAGTTGTGGAGCAAGCACAAGATTTCCAAATGATAGTTGTAGAAGTAAGATCTGAAGGCATCAAGATTGGTGACAACTTGGTAGTTGCAGGACTTGTTGACAAACTACCGCTATCTTGGAGAGAATTCCAAAAGAGCATGTGCCACAAACAAAAGGAGACTTCCTTAGAGGCGTTGATCACTCGCATCCGAGTAAAAGAGGAGGTTAGAGGCCAAGATGCATTAATAACACAAGCGGGTAATGGCAATTCTACCACAAAGGTAAACTTTGTTTCAGCAAATAATAGCTTACCCAAAGGTCACAATTCCAAGAATGCTTATTTGAAGCCTTACAAAAAGAATATGAAGAGTTATGGTAAACCTCACAATAAATGGATTAATCTAGATAAGAACCAAGGTCCATCACCTCCACAAAATTTTACATGCTTTGTCTGTGGCAAAAGTAGGCATATTGCCCGAACTTGCAAATTTCGAAAACGTGCACCTGTCCCAAAGGCTAACGTTATCGAGGAGCCATTTGTGGCAATGATTACAGACATTTGCATGGTTAATTATGTGGACGGTTGGTGGGCAGATTCTGGTGCTAATAGACATGTATGTTATGATCAAACTTGGTTTAAGGTGTATACTCCCTTTGATGATAAGAAAACAATTATGCTTGGCGACTCTAGTCAAACCAAGATATTTGGGAGTGGTGAGGTTGACCTTAAGTTCACCTCTGGACGTGTGCTTACTTTAAAAGATGTGCTTTATACACCACCCATGAGGAAGAATTTGATGTCAAGTTATTTTTTGAATAAGGCTGGTTTTAAGCAAACTATGGAATCTGATCAATATGTGATTACCAAGAAGGGTATTTTTGTGGGTAAGGGTTATGCTTGTGATGGGATGTTCAAATTGAATGTTGAGATGAATAAATCATCTACCAATTCGGTTTACATATTATCTTCTATTAATTTTTGGCATGCTCGCTTGTGTCATATTAAAGTAAATATGTGGGAATCATGAGTAGTTTAGGATTAATTCCTAAAGTGACAAAAAATTTTGAGAAATGTGAAGTTTGCAGTATAGCAAAAATTACCAAAAGGCCTCATAAAAGTATTGAAAAAAATACCGAATTGTTAGAATTATTTCATACTGATTTGTGTGAGTTTGAAGGAATTTTAACTCGAGGTGGTAACCGATATTTTATCACTTTTATTGATGATTTTTCAAAATACACAAATGTATATTTATTAAAAAATAAAAGTGATGCTTTTGATAAATTTAAAGAATTCCTTCTTGAAGTGGAAAATCAATTCAGTAAAAAGATTAAAAGAATTAGAAGTGATAGAGGCCGAAAGTATGAATCTCTTGGATTCAACTCTTTTATTCAGTTTTTGGGAATTATTCATGAGACTATTCCACCATATTCACCTTCATCTAATGGCGTAGCTGAAAGAAAAAATAGAACGTTAATTGACTTGACGAATGCTATGTTTATTGATTCAGGTGTTCCGCAAATCTTTGGGGCGATGCTATTTTGACAGCTTACCATGTGATAAATAGAGTGCCACACAAAAAGACTAAAATTGCACCTTATGAGTTATGGCGGGGGCATAAACCAAATCTAGGTTATTTGAGGGTTTGGGGTTGTTTAGCTTTTGTGAGGCTTGCAGATCCTAAACGACCTAAATTGGGTGAACGAGCTACCACCTGTGCTGCTTTTCTTGGGTATGCGTTGCATAGTACAGCTTATAGATTTTTTGATATGGAAAATAATATTATTTTTGAATCAGGTGATGCTATTTTTTATGAAAATAAATATCCTTTCAAATCTAGAAATAGTGGGGGTCAAATAATTTCTGAAAATATTTTATCCATGCCTAGCTCTTCTACTCCTTCTCAAGTTTTTCAAGAAAAAGAAAATTTTCAAATCCAACCAAGAAGAAGTAAACGAGCTAGAGTTGAAAAAGATTTTGGCCCTGACTATTATCTTTACAATATGAAAGAAATTCCTCTTACGGTGCAAGAAGCTTTATCATTACCTGATGCTATTGTCTGGAGAGAGGCTGTAAATGATGAGATAGACTCACTACTTTCAAATAAAATATGGAAGCTAGTGGATTTACCTCCAGGTTGTAAAAATATTGGGTGTAAATGGGTCCTTCGTAAAAAACTTAAACCGAATGGAACTATAGATAAATGTAAAGCGAGGCTTGTCGCTAAAGATTTTAAGCAACAAATTGATCTTGATTTCTTTGATACTTTTTCTCTGGTTATTAGAGTTACATCCATTAGACTGTTGATTGCAGTGGCTGCAATTCATGGTTTAAAAATTCATCAAATGGATGTAAAAACAGCATTTTTAAATGGAGATCTAGATAAGGAGATTTACATGGACCAATCCAAAGGCGTTGTGGAGCCTGGCCAAGAAAGCAAGGTGTGTAAGCTAACTAAATCCCTTTATGGTTTAAAACAAGCTCCTAAACAGTGGCATGAGAAATTTGATTCCTGCATACTTGAGAATGGCTATAAGACGAATGAATGTGATAAGTGTATATATTATAAAACTTGTAAAAATGCACATGTGATTATTAGCCTATATGTGGATGATTTAGTTATCTTTGGCTCTAATTCGCATATTATAAATGAGACAAAATATGCTTAATAACCATTTTGATATGAAAGATCTTGGTGAAGCCAATTTTATTTTGGGAATTAAAATTACCAAGACTAATGATGGTATTTTTCTTGATCAGTCGCATTATGTTGAGAAAATGTTAAAGAAATATATTTTTCTAGATTGTAAACATGTTGCTACTCCTTTTGATGCAAGCATACATTTGTCTGTTGTAACAAATGAAAAGGCAGTAATTAATCAAAAGGAATATGCTAGCATGATTGGTAGTTTGAGATATGCTACTGACTGTACTAGATCTGACATTGCATATGCTGTTGGAGTACTTAGCAGATTTACTAGCAAGCCAAGTCAAGATCATTGGCTAGCCATGAGAAGAATTATGAAATATTTATCTGGAACCAAAAATTATGGTTTGCTTTATAACAAGTATCCTGCGGTACTTGAGGGATATAGTGATGCCAATTGGAACACTTTGTCAGGTGATTCTCTCTCTACCTCGGGTTTTATTTTTACCTTGGGTGGTGGTGCTATATGTTGGAAGTCTAAAAAATAGACGATAATTGCTAATTCTACAATGGAAGCTGAGCTTATAGCGTTAACTTCAGCATGTGAGGAAGCAAATTGGTTGAAAGATTTGTTACATAAAATTCCTTTTTGGGAAAAACCAATTCCTCCTGTGTTAATTCGTTGTGATAGCACTGCTACTATTGGTAGAGTGAACAATCATTTTTATAATGGTAAATCTAGACTTATTCGAAGGAAACACAATAATGTGAGATCCTATTTGAGTAATGGCATCATAACTGTGAATTATGTAAGATCTTGTGATAATCTTGCGGATCCGTTAACCAAGGCCTTGGCGAGAGTTAGGGTCTGGAATACATCGAGGGGGATGGGTTTAAAGCCTATAAAATCATAAACCATGTATAAAGATACCCAACCTAAGGACTAGAGATTCTGTAACTAGGTTCAATGAGAAGAACGAATCATATGGTGGTTGTAAAAAATGCACTCTTTAATATTTTGTTATCCATCCCTATGATGTAAGTGCATTTGTCCTGTAATGTTGAAGGGTTAAGTTTTTATACTCTTAATGAAATTCTGTAGCTCTTGTTGAGTGGGGTGTGTAAATTACAGGAATATCCTTGACAGATTTCACCTATGTGAGCATGAAAGTGGGGCCGCTTTCTATGAGAACAAGGCTTATTCTCAAATATGCTCATCAAAACTGGGATAAGCACAAGGCCGTAATGTGCTGGCTATTAAAAGCTCATGTCAACACCTGGATTATTATGTGTAAGTAGTAATTCTTTATTTCCCCTAAGCAGTCATAGTTCAAGTCTGAGACCACTACTGACTCTGGAGTAAAGGTTGCTGTTTCACTAATGAAGGTTCAATGCAGAGCACACCTTCATGATGCATACTAATCTATCTTTGTTTGGTAATCTCTTTTATCCTTGTTGATATTAAAATGAATGGGGGATTGTTGGACCATTTTAATATCTGTTATTTATTTATTTATATATATTGGACATAAATGGGGTTTCATTACTTTGGTAACCTCTTGGTCATGAATGGAGGTTAAATAGAATTCATGAACTTGGTTAATGGTCATTATTTTGGTGTAACCATTTTCTTGTTTAATGGTCATTAATTTTTGGTGTAATTTGTAAGGTCCTAATGGCCTATAAATAGTCCCTCTCATCTACTCTTTTCTACACCAACACACATCAACTATTTTCTATACAAGAGAGATTACTACCAAAGAAGGGTGTTTTTATTGGTGAAGCTTTAGGTTTACCATCTTGTGCAGAGTTGGCCTGAACCATACGACAAGTGGTCGGGCTGTTGTATCCTGGAGGGGACAAGTCATAGTTTTGTGACTGCTGCATCGGTATTTGGATTCTTCCTACCGCAGTGGGCTTGATCTCCTTAAAGAAAACGAGATATCCGTGCCTCAACCTGATCTATTTGTATCTCATTTTCTTTGCATCATTTATCAATAAAATATAATTTTTTCTGGTATTTTCACCAACACAATTAATGCTTACTTCTTCTTTTCTTTTCTTTTTTTCTTTTTTCTTTTTATAATCTATTTAGCTTCTATGTATTCTTTCTCAGATAGTTCGCATTGTGGCACCAAGTATATTATTTGGCAATATTCTTTTGTGTTAAAGTTGTTTGCAACTGTAATTTTATTAATTGTTGTTGTTTATTGCTTTTTCTACAAGAGCATAAAGATACTTGAAATAGAGTAATGCCCTTAAAAAATTATTGTACTTCTGTTTTTGGAGATTTATTTGGATATTCAAGCCCCATCAAAGATGTAAGGACTTAAATCTACAGTTGAAATCTAATACTACAATGTACTGTAAATATGATTGTAAACTACTGTTGACTCTAATCTCCATTGTCAATTTATTCAATTTAGTTGAATTTGAACTCTTAAGCTTAGAATTTAATTTTCTTTCCCTCTTTAGGAGAATCATTAAGCTCTAGTTAGCCATGTGATTATCTGAGTTGGGACTTCAACCATATGATCTAGTTAGCCATGCCATTTTGTTGGAATGGTACCTGAAGGTGGAACTTGTAGACCTCGTGTACAAACTCAACAAAATGATAAGGATATGTAATGCAAAAGCTTTTTAAAAAAATGAGAAATAAACAAAAACCTTCAATGAACACAGGCCAAAACATAGAAGGTAAGTTAAATTTAGTACAATAACAATGATAAACACAAGCAAATTAATAAAGAAAATATAAAAAAGAAAAAATCATTTGGATTTAAATAGAGTGATGATAGGATTACCCCCTAACATTCATGTCAAATAGCACATCTGACCGCATATCGAACTAGCAAATACACACATCCTAATTTTCCATTAAATAATAAAAAAATATCAAAATTACTTGATTCGAGAAAAACCTATTTTCATTCAAAACCCTCAAACTTCAAAGACACTAAATTGTTAATTTACTTTTTTTTCCCCCCTTTTTCTTTGTTGTTTATTGCTTTTTCTACAAGAGCATGAAGATACATGAAACAGAGAAATGCCTTTAAAAAATTATTGTTCTTCTATTTTTGGGGTCTTTGATTTATTGATTCATTTCAAACTAGAATTTATATGGGTTTATGTGTAGTATGTATGATCATGCTACTACAACCCTTTTGAGATGTGTACCATATGCAAATTATAACATTTGGCCTAATTTCCAAAGGATTTACACTCTAACATATATCCTAATTAATATGCTATATACTTATTAGAGTTCTATAACCCCTCATGTGTAATTGTAATTATTTCACATTTTTCCATCAATAATGGTACCCTTTCATATATACTATTTTCCCACCACCTCATTAACTCTTTTACAAATAACAATTTCATTTTGGAATTTTTAAAGTTTCGACATGTTCTTTTATGTCTTTTAATTTTTTCCCCTCTCCGTTAGTTTTGTGTTTTGGTTGAAATGCTTCATTCCTTATTTTTGGCAGGTAAAATGAGAGCGCAATACCTCTTACATATGTGCTTATATTTCGATCGATGGAGTACACTACAGCTATTGACGTCTGGTTTGCTAGTTGTGTTGTTGCTAAACTACTTCTTGGATAGGTACATATTTTGTCCGACAAGGTCCTCTAACCATCAATATATTTAAATTATATGGTATGCGTGATGGCCAGATTAAAAAGAAAAATATTTATGATATAACTTGTACAGTCACACCTTTATTCATCACAGTTTTTGTATTAAAAAAAAACTAAGATTAAAAGTTTAAGGTCACAGTTAAAAATTGTGACCTTTAAGCAATTTTGTAGTAGTGCTCATATATTAGTGTTATTGTGATACCCCTGTTCTGTATTATGCTAAATTGGTCCTTAATTTGTTTATGGTTATGTGTTTAGCATGATTTTGTTTACCATTATGTGATAATATGTGATTTTGAATTCGTATCTGTTCACCGTAGGAATATCTGTTTGAATAATCAGCTTCGGGAATTAAATTGAGGGCCTTATCGGCCACAGAACCGGAAATTGGTTACGCCATTGTGATTGGCATAATTTTTAGAGCCTACAGTGAAATTTAATTGAAAATTAATTCTGGTCAATTTAAATTGATTAAATTGATGAATTAAGTGCCTGTTATTTTATATTAGAATATTGTGTTAGTGGAGCATGATGTATGGAGGCATTACACTCTCCTTAACTCATTTGAGCTCAAAATCTGAGTTAGACCATTGAGAAGAAGAGAGAGTCGGCTGTAGAGAGAGGGAGAGAAGAGAATTGAGCAAACTTAGCTCAAAGCTTGGGAACCTTGAAGATTATGCAAGTTTTGGTCATAGATTGTGAGAATCAAGCCTCTAGGTAAGTGAATTCATGGATGTTAAGTTGTAATTTTGTGAATTCAAGTTGGAATAATGGTCAAGAACATGATTTAGTTTGATTATGAGGAAATTGAAATGGTTTGGTTGAATTGGAGGCCATTATGTACATGCATGTAAGTAAGTACCTTGAATTTGCATGTTTGAGCATGTAAATGTTTAATCCATGTACAATTTCAATTGAAGCTCATGTTATGCTCACCATTTGTGCCATCTAAGTTGGGAATGTGACTAATATATCACATGCATGTGCAATTTGAGAAGATATGAGCTTGAATGCATGAGTTTGTTATGTTGATGTCGAGCTTGACATGTTTTAAGACATACATGTAGATAAATCAAGAAATTGAGCTCCCTAATGTTGTAATCTTGCATTGGTGTCATGTTAGCATGACTAAAATTGAGATTTGGGCCATTGCATGCAAGTAGTGTGGCTGGGAATTCGAATTGGAGCTCAAGAACACAATCTGGGTTTTTCCAGAATTTTGATGTCCGCTCAAGCGGAGTAATGGCTGCTCGAGCGGGAAAATCGTGCTCCCAGCACTTTTTGCAGAATTGGTGTCCGCTCGAGCGGACAAGTTCACGCTCGAGCGGGGAACTATGTTAAGAGGCCTTCCGCTCGAGCGTCATTTTGGACAATCGAGCATAAATTTCACCTACCCAGTACTGTTGCAGGCCTTAAGGGTCCGCTCGAGCGGGGAAGTTTACGCTCGAGCGGGGACCCTGTTTTCTGAAATTCTATTTTTTTGCATCCAGAGTTCTGTTTTCCGTTCTCTTTCACTTGCGAGCACTCTTAGGCATGTGTTAAGCATCATAAATGAATTAATGAGATAAAGATAAAGCCTAAAGAGAAATATGTGAATTAAAGGATGGATTGAACTGTTACTGACCCTTTGTGTTCATGAAAAATGTAGGGTCAAGCTCCAGGGCAAATTCGCAAGCCGATCATCGTGAGTAATATCGATATTTGAATGCTTGTGAATGTCCAATTGTTTACTCCCTTTTAAGCTTTATGAACTGCCAATTGGGACTGTGGACATAAGTCTGATATGAAAGCATAAATGGACCCAAGGTCGTTTTGATAAGCATAAATGGACCCAAGGTCGTTTTGATAAGCATAAATGGACCAAAGGTCGTTTTGTTAGACATGAATGGACCGAAGGTCGTTTTGATGAACATGAATGGACCAAAGGTCGTTTTGATACGAATGTATGGACCGAAGGCCGTTTTGACGTGAATGAGTAGGCCAAAGGCCATTTTGAAATCAATGAGTGGGCCAAAGGCCATTTTGAAATCATTAAGTGGGCCAAAGGCCGTTTTGAAATGAATGATTGGGCCAAAGGCCGTTTTGACCTTATCAAATGGGCTGAAGGCCGTTTCGTAATGAATGTAAATCTGAATGGGCAAAAGGCCAGGGTGTACGGAACTATGGTTACTTAATTTAAATTACCCTTATATATATGTTAACTACAGATATGAATTGGGCCCAAGGCTGTTTGGAAAACGTTGTTCTACGTCTTGTCGCATAAATTTTGTAATTGATAGTATTCACTGGGCTATCGCTCATGCTCATTCATGTTTCTGTAGGTGAGCCAAGGGAGGTCCAGACCCAGCCTCAGTGAAGCCTGTGCCGAACAACCCAGTTTTGGAGAGTCAGCCCTCGTGTCTCACACATGAGACCCGTCTTCGCCTTTTTGTTATCTATTTTATGTTGTCATGATGGCGAAGACTTTGTGTAATTCTGTATATAGTTTCGATGGGTTGACTTGGGCCTATATGATCCTGTTTATACAGAACTCATGCTACTATTTTATTGTTGTGAGTTATTAATGCCTATGTGTATGGTTGTTTGACGTGCCATGTAAGCACAGCTCTATGGACAAAGTTTTAAATTTTTACTTCTGTGGGCCCCCATTAACTCTGTTAAAATACGCTTAGATCAGTTTGAGGCCATAGGTAATCTCACGATTACTGGCCGGTTACGTCCTTAACCCAAGGGGGCGGGCTAGGGTCGTGATAGAGTGGTATAAGAGCACGAGTTAATAACTCACACACTTGTCCAAAGAGAGCAATAAGCATCTAGATAAGACCTAGGATGCATTCATGTGATAAATATGAATTTGGAAGCATTGGTTATGTGTTTAATTGTCTTGATGTGAGCAATTATATGTTGTAAATTGTGAACTACTTGCATTGCGAATTATTTGGATATGTATGCTCCTTGTTACAGGCATACTTGTGCATATCTTGTATGAAAAATAATGCAAGTCTAATCAGATGGTGAGAACCCGAAGTGTTGAGATAGAGGAATCTTCTACCGCCAGACTGGACAGAATGGAAAGAATGATACATGAAATGGCAGAGGCTTTGAGACAGCAACAGGAGTGGCAACAACAGTGGCAGTAACCACACTCGCCACCTCCACCTCCGGCACCACCCGTGCCAAATAATCAGAATGATGACCGGATTATAGCTCTCACCAAGGAATTCAAGAAAATGAAACCACCGCAGTTCCACGGGGGATTAGATCCGTTGAAAGCCGAAGCGTGGGTCCTCGGCATTGAGAAATTGTTTAAAGTATTCCCCTGTTCAGAAACTCAGAAAGTGCTTCTAGCCACTTTTATGCTAGAAGATGAAGCAAGAAGATGGTGGATGTCGATGCGAGAAAATCACAAGGATGTTGACTGGGTAAAGTTTCTGGAAATATTCTATGACAAATACTTCCCGCAATGTGTGTGGGATAGGAAAGTAGCCGAGTTCATGGAACTCAAGCAAGACAGTATGACTGTAGCAGAGTATGAGGCCAAATTCACCGAGCTGGCCATGTTTGCACCACATGTAATTGACACTGATTACAAGAAGGCGAGACACTTTGAAGGTGGACTCCGCAGCAACATCCTCGAGAGGGTGAATGTTCTAAAATTGGAAACTTACATTGGGGTGCTTGACAGGGCCATCATATCAGAGGCTAATATAGCTAGGCAAGCCAAGCCAGCAACAGAATGGAAGGGTAACAAAAGGCAAGGCTTCTTTTCGAAGAAGAAATTTCAGAAAAGGCAAAACACGGGCTCCTCCACTACTTCAAATTCTTCCCGGGACACAGCTCCCATGTGCAATATTTGTAGCAAAAGGCACCGTGGGGTTTGTTACCGTGCATCAGGAGGCTATTTCAAGTGTGGGAAACAAGGGCACATAGCCCGAGAGTGCAATCAGAACGGTGGGAAACTAGCAGCTAGTTCAATTGCATCGGTTCCAAAGCCGGGAAATACCGCGAGATCCGCTACTACCGGGGACACAGTGAGACAGGGGAGAGTTTTTGCGCTTGTTCCGAGTGATACACGGAATGCCAATGCCATTGTCTTAGGTACTATCTCAATATGTAATCAGGATGCTTTTGTATTAATTGATTCTGGATCTACGCACTCATTTGTGACATATGCATTTGCATCTAGACTAAAAAGACCCCTAGAATTGTTGCCATATTTGTTATGTGTGTCTGCTCCATCGGGGGAATCTGTGTTATGTGACTATATATATCGGTTTTGTGACATGCATATTGAGGATGCTACCCTATATGTAGATTTGTTGCCCTTAAACTTTAGACACTTCGATGTAATTTTGGGCATGGATTGGTTGACCAAATATTGTGCCACCATAGATTGTGTGTCGAAGAGGGTTGTGTTTAAACCACCAGAACAGAAAGAGATTGTGTTTGTGGGAAATGGGGTAGTGCCTCCACCATATCTGATATCGACAATGAAAGCATGTAAATTGATCAGGAAGGGGTGCCAGGGTTATTTGTGTTATGTATTGACTGAACAATCCGTGAATGTTGAATTGAATGATATTCCCATTGTTAGAGAATTCCCAGATGTGTTTCCAAATGAATTACCAGAGGAATTGGTAGACAGGGAGATAGAGTTTACTATTGAGACTGTGCCAGGCACCCAGCCTATTTCTAAAACTCCCTACAGGATGGCTACCGCCGAAATGAAAGAATTAAATGAACAGTTGCAAGACCTTCTGTGATACCCCTGTTCTGTATTGTGCCAAACTGGTCCTTAATTTGTTTATGGTTATGTGTTAGCATGATTTTGTGTGCCATTATGTGATAATATGTGATTTTGAATTCATATCTGTTCGCCGTACGAATATCTGTTTGAATAGTCCACTTCGGGAATTAAATTGAGGGCCTTATCGGCCATAGAACCCGAAATTGATTACGCCATCATGGTTGGCATAATTTTTAGAGCCTACGATGAAATTTAATTAAAAATTGATTCGGGTTAGATTAAATCGATTAAGTTAATGAATTAAGTGCTCCTTTATTTATTATTTTTAAATATGGTTTAGTGGAGCCATACAAGGGTCATATACACCCTCATTTATTCCTTGTGACTTCAAAATCTGAGAAAATACATTTGAGAGGGTGTGAAGGCCGGCTATAGAGAGAGAAAGGAAGAGACTTGGGCAATTTTTGGCTCTAGCTTGGGAAATTGAAGATCTAACTCAAGAATTAACTGGAGTTTGGAAGTTTAAAGCTCCTAGGTGAGTAACCAACCCCTAACTCATGAATTGGGTTGTGATTTTGTGAATTGAAGATTAATTTGTGATCTAGGACATGAAAGGAGTTGGTTTTGATGAATTTGAAGACCATATATGCATGCATGCATGCATGTTGTGTTTTGAATTTGCATATTTGAGCTTGAATTACATGACTCATGTTGCAATTTTGGTTGAAATCCATACATTTGACCATCTATTCATCATATGAGATGGGAATGAAGGTTATATGTCACATGCATGTACAATCCATGGAAGTAGAAGCTGTGAATGCATGAAATGGGTACATTGGTGATGAGTTGGTGGAATATGAGCCATGCATGTAGATAAATTATGAAATTGAGCTGCAATGTGTTGTAATTCTATGTTTGTACCATGTTAGTACATGACTATGTGAAGTTTGGACCGAAATCATGCATTTAGAGCCTTTGAATGTCGAGATGAAGCTCAAGAACACAATCTGGAATTTCGAGTCGACTTCGCTCGGCGGGGAAGAACGCTCGGCGAATCAGCTCCCAGTATTTTTCTGCGAGACATGATTCCCTCGGCGAGGAAGTGGGCCTTCAGCGAGAGCTATGTAAACGAGAAGTCCGCTCGAGCGGAGGGGTTCACGCCGGCGAGATTTGAGGCACCAAGATGCCTGCAGACTTAAGGGTCCGCTCGGCGAATCCCACTTCGGCGGGGACCCTATTTTACGAAAATTCTGTTTTGCATTACGTGCCGTTTTCCGTTCTCTTTCACTTGCAAGCACTCTTAGGCATATGTTAGACATTGTGAATGATTTAAAGAGATAAGGATGAAGCCTAAAGAGAAAAATGTGAATTTTGAACGGATTGAATTGTTAATGACCCTCTTATGTTCGTGGCATGTGTAGGGTCGAGTTCCAGGGTGAACCAATCAACCGATCACTGTGAGTAATATCGATATTTAAATGCTTGTGAATGTCCAATTGTTTACTCCCTTTTAAGCTTTATGAATTGCTAGTTGGGGTTGTGGACGTAAGTCAGATACGAATGTATAAATGGACCCAAGGTCGTTTTGATAAGCATGAATGGACCAAAGGTCGTTTTGTTAAACATAAATGGACCAAAGGTCATTTTGATGAGCATGAATGGACCAAAGGTCATTTTGTTAAACATAAATGGACCAAAGGTCGTTTTGATGAACATGAATGGACCAAAGGTCGTTTTGGTACGAATGTGTGGGCCGAAGGCCGTTCTGCCACGAATGGATGGGCCAAAGGCCGTTTTGAAATGAATGAGTGGGCCAAAGGCCATTTTACAGTGAATAAGTGGGCCAAAGGCCGTTTTGAATGATTGGGCCAAAGGCCGTTTTGGCATAATCAAATGAGCCGAAGGCCGTTTCGTAATGAGTGTAAAGCTAAATGAGTAAAAGGCCAGTGTGTGCGGAACTATGATTGAAATTACTCTTATATATGTTAACTATAGGAATGAATTGGGCCCAAGGCCGTTTGGAAGACGTTGTTCTATGCCTTGTCACATAAGTTCTATAATTGATATTATTCACTGGGCTATCGCTCACACTCATTCATGTCTTTGTAGGTGAGCCAAGAGAGGTCCAGACCCAGCCTCAGTGAAGCCTGTGTAGAACAACCCAGATTTTGGAGAGTCAGCCCTCGTGTCTCACGTGCGAGACCCGTCCTTGCCATTTTGTTATGTAATTATACTTTGTTTTGTTGGAAAGGGTTTGTGTACATTTGTATGTAGTCTATTGTGGGTTGGCTCAGTTTAGACGATCCTGTTGTAAAGAAGTTTATGTTAATATACTTTTGATGTGGGTTATTAACGCATATGAGTTTGGTTTGTTTGATGTGCATATAAACACCGCTCTATGGACAAAGTTTTAAATTTTGCTTCCGTTTGGCCCCTTTACTCTGACGAGTTATGTCCATTTTGGTCTGAGGCCGTAGGTAATCACAGGATTACTGGCCGGTCATGTCCTTAACCCATAGGGGCGGGTTGGGGTCTTGACACCTTCTTAATAAAGGGTTTATCCGGCCCAGCACTTCGCCTTGGGGCGCACCGGTGCTATTTGTGAAGAAGAAGGATGGTACTTTGTGCCTGTGCATCGATTATCGGGAATTGAACAAGGTAAAGATTAAGAACAAGTATCCCTTACCCCGTATTGATGATTTATTTGATCAGTTGCAGGGATCACAGGTGTTTTCTAAGATTGATTTGAGATCCGGGTATCATCAGTTGAAGGTTAAGGTAGAGGATGTTGAAAACTTGACATTGAGCGAGGTATGGTTATTTTGAGTTTCTTGTTATGCCATTTGGAGTGACTAATGCTCCGGCAGCATTTATGGACCTAATGAATAGAATTTTTAAAACCTACCTTGATGAGTTTGTTGTAGTCTTCATCGACGATATCTTGATATATTCTAAAGATAGACTTGAACATGAACAACATTTGAGGACTGTTTTACAAATACTTCGGGAAAGGAAATTATTTTCTAAACTAAAGAAATGTGAGTTTTGGTTAGATGAAGTTGTTTTCTTAGGGCATGTGATCAACAAGGAAGGAATTTCAGTGGACCCACAGAAAATAGAGGCAATTGTGAATTGGCCCACACCGACCAATGTAACAGAAGTTCGCAGTTTCATGGCTTGGCTGGGTACTATCGGAGGTTTGTGAAGGACTTTTCGAAGTTAGCTGTGCCTCTTACCCAATTGACACGTAAAGGGAAACCATTTGAGTGGAACGAAGAAAGAGAATCAGCCTTTCATGAACTGAAGACAAGATTGACTACTGCACCAATTTTGACATTACCTTCAGGTACGGAAAATTTTGTGATTTTCAGTGATGCGTCTTATAAGGGTTTGGGTTGTGTGTTAATGCAGAACGGAAAGGTTATCACTTACGCCTCTCGACAGTTGAGACCACATGAGAAGAATTATCCAACACATGACCTGGAGTTGGCCGCGGTTGTTTTTGCTTTGAAAATTTGGCGGCATTACTTGTATGAGGCAAAGTGTGAAGTCTACACGGATCATAAGAGCCTAAAATACTTCTTCACGCAAAAAGAGTTGAATATGCGTCAGAGAAGATGGCTAGAACTGATAAAAGACTACGATCTAGAGATTCAGTATCACCTCGGGAAGGCTAATCTGATGGTGATGCTTTGAGCGAGAAAATCAACGAGGAGTATGGCTTGCTTCTTGAAAGCGAGGAGATTTTGCAGGACTTTGAGAAGTCTGAAATTGAAGTGGTGGTATGTGAATCGGGCGGATTGATAGCCTCCATTATAGCCGAGCTGGCGATCATTGATGAAATCAAGCAGAAACAGAAATAGGATGAGTTCCTTAGAAAGGTAATTGATGAATTTGAGACGAGTCCAAAAGCTGAGTTTAGCATTGAGAACGAACTGTTGAAATTCCGAAACAGAATGTGTCCCTGATTTTCCGGAATTAAAGAAGAGAGTTTTGGACGAAGCCCACAGATCGGTATTTGCTATGCACCCCGGCAACAATAAAATGTACCGGGATTTGAAACAAACCTATTGGTGGCCTAAGATGAAGAAAGAGATTGCAGAATATGTGTCCAAATGTCTTTAGTGTCAGCAAGTTAAGGTTGAACATCAGAAACCAGGCGGTCTACTTCAACCTCTCCCTATTCCCGAGTGGAAGTGGGAACATGTGACTATGGATTTTGTCGTTGGCCTACCTCGGACTTCTCGAGGTATGGATTCTGTTTGGGTAGTAGTTGATAGACTAACTAAATCTACACATTTTCTGCCGGTCAAAACTAAGTTTACTGCTTATAGATTGGCTACCATTTATGTTGATGAAATTGTCCGTTTACACGGAATCCCAGTGTTTATTGTGTCAGACAGAGATCCGAAATTTGTATCTAGATTGTGGAAGAGCTTGCAGGAAGCTATGGGAACAGAACTAAGGTTCAGCACTGCATTCCATCCACAGACAGATGGGCAGTCAGAAAGAACGATATAAACCTTGGAAGATATGCTTCGCATGTGTGCTTTGGATTTTCAGGGGAGTTGGGAAGACTATTTGCCACTTGCAGAGTTTCCTTATAATAACAGCTTCCTCTCCAGCATCGGAATGGCACCATACGAGGCTTTGTATGGTAGGAGGTGTAGATCACCTATTTGTTGGACAGAGGTCGAGGATAGAGCTCTGCTTGGGCCAGAAATTGTACAAGACACTTTTGAGAAAATTAAGACCATTCGTCAAAGGCTCAAAACAGCTCAGGACCGACAGAAGAATTACGTGGACGTTCGGAGAAGACCTCTTGAGTATGAGGTTGGTGACCATGTGTTCATCCGTGTTTCTCCAATGAAAGGCCAAGTCAGATTTGGGAAAAAGGGCAAGCTGTCGCCCCGCTATATCGGGCTGTTCCAGATTTTGGAGAGACTTGGTCCAGTTGCTTATAGAGTTGCTTTGCCGCCGGGATTTGAGCAAATCCATAATGTGTTTCATGTGTCAATGTTAAGGGGTTACCTCCGAGACCCATTTCATGTGATTGATTATCATCGGGTTGCTATTGATGAAAACATGGAATATGCTGAATGGCCAGAACGGATTGTTGACCGGCAAGAGAAACAATTGAGAAGCAAATCCATTCCAATGGTAAAGGTGGAATGGAAAGAACACTATGGGACAGATGCTACATGGGAAAAAGAGGAAGATATGCGGTTACGCTACCCACATTTGTTTCCCGACGAAGGTAACTTAAGTTTGGAGGACCAAACTTCCTGAAATGGGGGGAGACTGTGATACCCCTATTCTGTATTATGCTAAATTGGTCCTTAATTTGTTTATGGTTATGTGTTTAGCATGATTTTGTTTACCATTATGTGATAATATGTGATTTTGAATTTGTATCTGTTCACCGTAGGAATATTTGTTTAAATAATCCGCTTCGGGAATTAAATTGAGGGCCTTATCGGCCACAGAACCGGAAATTGGTTACGCCATTGTGATTGGCATAATTTTTAGAGCCTACAGTAAAATTTAATTGAAAATTAATTCTGGTCAATTTAAATTGATTAAATTGATGAATTAAGTGCCTGTTATTTTATATTAGAATATTGTGTTAGTGGGGCATGATGTATGGAGGCATTACACTCTCCTTAACTCATTTGAGCTCAAAATCTGAGTTAGACCATTGAGAAGAAAAGAGAGTTGGCTGTAGAGAGAGGGAGAGAAGAGAATTGAGCAAACTTAGCTCAAAGCTTGGGAACCTTGAAGATTATGCAAGTTTTGGTCATAGATTGTGAGAATCAAGCCTCTAGGTAAGTGAATTCATGGATGTTAAGTTGTAATTTTGTGAATTCAAGTTGGAATAATGGTCAAGAACATGATTTAGTTTGATTATGAGGAAATTGAAATGGTTTGGTTGAATTGGAGGCCATTATGTACATGCATGTAAGTAAGTACCTTGAATTTGCATGTTTGAGCATGTAAATGTTTAATCCATGTACAATTTCAATTGAAGCTCATGTTATGCTCACCATTTGTTCCATCTAAGTTGGGAATGTGACTAATATATCACATCCATGTGCAATTTGAGAAGATATGAGCTTGAATGCATGAGTTTGTTATGTTGATGTCGAGCTTGACATGTTTTAAGACATGCATGTAGATAAATCAAGAAATTGAGCTCCCTAATGTTGTAATCTTGCATTGGTGTCATGTTAGCATGACTAAAATTGAGATTTGGGCCATTTCATGCAAGTAGTGTGGCTGGGAATTTGAATTGGAGCTCAAGAACACAATCTGGGTTTTTCCAGAATTTTGATGTCCGCTCGAGCGGGGTAATGGCCTCGGCGGAAAATCGTCTCCCGGACTTTTGCGAGTGGTGTCGCTCGGCGGGCAAGTCCACGCTCGAGCGGGGAGCTATGTTAAGAGGCCTTCCGCTCGAGCGTTATTTTGGACGATCGAGCATAAATTTCACCTACCGATCTTGTTGAGTCTTAAGGGTCGCTCGGCCGGAAGTTTCGCCGGCGGGGACCTGTTTTGAAATCTGTTTTTGCATCCAGAGTTCTGTTTTTCGTTCTCTTTCACTTGCGAGCACTCTTAGGCATGTGTTAAGCATCATAAATGAATTAATGAGATAAAGATAAAGCCTAAAGAGAAATATGTGAATTAAAGGATGGATTGAACTGTTACTGACCCTTTTGTGTTCATGAAAAATGTAGGGTCAAGCTCCAGGGCAAATTCGCAAGCCGATCACTGTGAGTAATATCGATATTTGAATGCTTGTGAATGTCCAATTGTTTACTCCCTTTTAAGCTTTATGAACTACCAATTGGGACTGTGGACATAAGTCTGATATGAAAGCATAAATGGACCCAAGGTCGTTTTGATAAGCATAAATGGACCAAAGGTCGTTTTGTTAGACATGAATGGACCGAAGGTCGTTTTGATGAACATGAATGGACCAAAGGTCGTTTTGATACAAATGTATGGGCCGAAGGCCGTTCTGACGTGAATGAGTGGGCCAAAGGCCATTTTGAAATCAATGAGTGGGCCAAAGGCCACTTTGAAATCAATAAGTGGGCCAAAGGCCGTTTTGAAATCAATGAGTGGGCCAAAGGCCGTTTTGAAATGAATGATTGGGCCAAATGCCATTTTGACCTAATCAAATAGGCCGAAGGCCGTTTCGTAATGAATGTAAATCTGAATGGGCAAAAGGCCAGGGTGTACAGAACTATGGCTACTTAATTTAAATTACCCTGATATATATGTTAACTACAGATATGAATTGAGCCCAAGGTCGTTTGGAAAACGTTGTTCTACGTCTTGTTGCATAAATTTTTTAATTGATAGTATTCACTGGGCTATCGCTCACGCTCATTCATGTTTCTGTAGGTGAGCCAAGGGAGGTCCAGATCCAGCCTCAGTGAAGCCTGTGTCGAACAACCCAGTTTTGGAGAGTCAGCCCTCGTTCTCACGCACGAGACCCGTCTTCGCCTTTTTGTTATCTATTTTATGTTGTCATGATGGCGAAGACTTTTTGTAATTCTGTATATAGTTTCGATGGGTTGACTTGGGCCTATATGATCCTGTTTATACAGAACTCATGCTACTATTTTATTGTTGTGAGTTATTAATGCTTATGTGTATAGTTGTTTGACGTGCCATGTAAGCACAGCTCTGTGGACAAAGTTTTAAATTTTTACTTCCGTGGGACCCCATTAACTCTGTTAAAATACGCTTAGATCAGTTTGAGGCCGTAGGTAATCTCACGATTACTGGCCGGTTACGTCCTTAACCCAAGGGGGCGGGCTAGGGTCGTGACAGTTATTTATTATGAATCTAAAGTATCAATGATAGAATAAATGTAAATAATAAAATCAAATAATAAGCATAGCAGTAATACAAGAGAAGCTCTATTCACAGCCCAAGATTCAATTGTGAGTCGCTGTGATACCCCTGTTTCGTAGTACGCTAATTGATCCTTAATTTGAGTATGATTATGTGTTTGGCATGATTTTATGTGTTATTATGTGAATATATGTGATTTTAAAATTCTATCTGTTCACCGTAGGAATATCTGTTTGAATAATCCGCTTTGGAAATTAAATTGAGGGCCTTATCGGCCACAGAACCCGAAATTGATTACGCCATCGTGATTGGCATAATTTTTAGAGCCTACAGTGAAATTTAATTGAAAATTGATTCGGGTCAGATTAAATTGATTTATTTAATGGCATTGTGCTCAAATTGTTTAATATTTTTAATTGTGGCTAGTGGGGCTTGTTGTAGTTGAGCACTACACTCCCCATTCTCTCCTATGACCTCATTTTGGCTGATCAAACATTGAGAAAGGAAGAGAGAGCCGACTGTTAGAGAGAGAGCGAGAGAGGAGAGAATTGTGCATTTGTGGTTCAAGACTTAGACCTTTTGGAGATTAAGCTCAAGTATTGCTAAATTGGGAAGATTAAAGCTCCTTGGTGAGTGATTCATGCATTTATAGTCATCATCTTGTGAATTCAAGTTTAATGGATAGTCAAGAGCATGAATTAGTTTGAATGTAATGGAATTGAGTTGTGTATGTTGGATTTCAAGTTAATAGAAGCATGCATATAAAGAATGGCTATAGATTTCCATGTTGAGCTTAATTTGTGTAATCTATGTTGAAGTTGAATGAAATCCATGTGTATGACCATTTCTTCACCAAATAAGTTGTGAATAATGTGTATTTCTTACATGCAAGAGTAGATCATGAAAGAATAAGCTTTGCATGTTAGAATTTGATATGTTGGTGATGAATTTGGATTAATTTGAGACATGCATGTAAATGATGTAAGAAATTAAGCTTCCTAATGTTGTAATCTTGTATTGGTAGCATGATAATATGTGTATATTTGAGATTTGAGCCATAACATGCATATTTTGTTGGTTGGAATTCGAATTGGAGCTTAAGAACTCAATCTGGAAAACCCAGATTTTTTATGTCTGCTCGAGCGGGGAAGTGGCCGTTGGAGCGGAAAAATCGTGCTCCCAGCAATTTTTGTAGAGTGGGATGTCCGCTCGAGCGGGCTAAATCACGCTTGAGCGGGTAGTTTTGTAGACAGGCCTTCCGCTCGAGCGCTCTATTCTACACTCGAGCTTATTTTTCATGTAACCAGTACTTTTGCAGGCCCTAAGGGTCCGCTCGAGCGGGGACCCTATTCTCTGAAATCTTGTATGCTCGTTCTGTGTTTCATTTTCCGTTCTCTTTCACTTGTAATCACTCTTAGGCATATCTTAAACATTGTAAATGAGATAATGAGATAAGAATAAAGCCTAGAGAGGAATATGTGAATTAAGGAACGGATTGAATTATTAACGACCCTTTTGTGTTCATGAAATGTGTAGGGTCAAGCTCCAGGGCAAATCCATAAGCCAATCACTGTGAGTAATATCGATATCTAAATGCTTGTAAATCTCCAATTGTTTATTCCCTTATAAGCTCTATGAGTTGCTAATTGGGATTATGGATAGAAGTCTGACACGAATAAGGGAATGGACCGAAGGTCATTTTGATAAACACAAATGGACCAAAGGTCGTTTTGGTAGACACAAATGGACCAAAGGTCATTTTGATAGAACCGAATGGACCGAAGGTCGATTTGATAGAACCGAATGGACCGAAGGTCGTTTTGATAGAAACGAGTGGGCCGAAGGCCATTTTGGCATGAATAAGTGGGCCGAAGGCCGTTTTGACATGTATGAGTGGGCCAAAGGCCATTTTGACATGAAATAGTGGGCCGAAGGTCGTTTAGATATAAATGAATAGGCTGAAGGCCATTTTGACAAGAATGAACGAGCCGAAGGCCGTTTTGACATAAACGAATGGGCCGAAGGCCGTTTTGACATGAATGGAAGTTTGAAGGGGGGCCAAGGGCCAAAATGTTGAAACTACAATCACTTGATTTGAATCTCGTATAGTCATATATATCTATTAAATAGAAATGTGGATTAGGCCCAAGGTCGTTTGGAAAATGTAGTTCTACATTGTTATGTAACTTCTGTATTTGATATTATTCACTGGGCTGTCGCTTACGCTCATTTATGCGTTTGTAGGTGAGCCAAGAGAAGTCCAAACCCAGCCCCAGTGAAGTCTGCCATGAACAACAAGAGTTTTGGAGAGTCAGCCCTGTGTCTCACGCACGAGACCCATCCTTGCCATTTCGTTATGTATTTACACTTTGTCTTGCTGGCAAGGTCCTTGTGTATATCTGTATGTGGTTTTGTTATGGGTTGACTCAGCTTGGATGATCCTGTCTATAAATGATTTTGTAGTACGGTGTTTTGTTGTTAGTTATTAATGTTTATGCGCATGGTTTGTTTTAAAGCACATATAAGCACGGCTCTATGGATAAAGTTTTAAATTTTTGCTTCTGTTTGGCCCCTTTACTCTGATGAGTTATGTCTATTATGTTTTGAGGCCGTCGGTAATCTCAGGGTTACTGGCCGGTTATGTCCTTAACCCATAGGGGCAGGTTCGGGTCATAACAGAGTGTTATCAGAGCATGAGTTAATAACTCACACACTTGTCCAAAAGAGCAATACGCATCTAGATAAGATCTAGGATGCATTCATGTGATAAATATGAATTTGGAGGCATTGACAACATGCTTAATTATTTTGATATGAACTACGAAAGCATCAAGAATATGCTTAAGTGTTTTGATTTGAGTGATTATGTACTATAAGTTGTAATTTACTTGCATTGCAATTGTTTGAATATGTGTGCTCTTAGTGTATACATATTTGTGAATCCTTTGTATGAAACATAATGCAAGCTTAATCAGATGGTGAGAACTAGAGGTGACGAGATAGAGGAATCTTCTACTGGCAGACTGGACAGAATGGAAAGACTGATACAGGAAATGGCAGAAGCTTTGAGACAGCAACAGGAGTGGCAACAACAGTGGCAGCAACCACACCCGCCACCTCCACCTCTGGCACCACTCGTGCCAGATAATCAGAACGATGACCGGATAATAGCTCTCACCAAGGAATTCAAGAAAATGAAACCACCACAGTTCCACAGGGGACTAGATCCGCTGAAAGCCGAAGCGTGGGTCCTCGGTATTGAGAAATTATTTGAAGTGTTCCCCTGTTCAGAGACTCAAAAAGTGCTTCTAGCCACTTTTATGCTAGAAGACGAAGCAAGAAGGTGGTGGATGTTGATGCGAGAAAATCATAAAGATGTGGATTGGGTAAAATTTCTAGAGATCTTTTATGACAAGTACTTCCTACAATGCGTTCGGGATAGGAAAGTAGCCGAGTTCATGGAACTCAAGCAAGATAGCATGACAGTGGCTGAGTATGAGGCCAAGTTCACGGAATTGGCCAGGTTTGCACCACACGTGATTGACACCGATTATAAGAAGGTAAGACACTTTGAAGGTGGACTCCGTGGTGATATCCTAGAAAGCGTGAATGTTCTAAAGTTGGAAACCTACATTGGGGTGCTTGACAGGGCCATCATATCTGAGGCTAATATAGCTAGACATGCTAAGCCAATAACCGAATGGAAGGGTAACAAAATGCAAGGCTTCTTTTCGAAGAAGAAATTTCTGAAAAAGCAAAACATGGGCTTCTCAACTACTTTAAGTTCTTCCCAAAACACAGCTCCCATGTGCAACATTTGTAGCAAAAGGCACCGTGGAGTCTGTTACCGTGCATCAGGAGCCTGTTTTAAGTATGGGAGACAAGGGAATATAGCCCGAGAGTGTAATCAAAATGGTGGAAGGATAGCAGCTAGTTCAACTGCATCAGTTCCAAAGCCGGGAAATACTTTGAGATCTGCTACTCTGGGGATACAGTGAGACAGGAGAGAGTTTTTGCGCTTGTTTCGGGTGATACACGGAATGCCAATGCCGTTGTCTCAGGTACTATTTCAATATGTAATCAGGATGCCTTTGCATTAATTGATTCTGGATCAACACACTCATTTGTGACATATGCATTTGCATCTAGACTGAAAAGACCCCTAGAGTTGTTGCCATATTTATCATGTGTGTCTGCTCCATTGGGGGAATCTGTGTTATGTGATTATATATATATCAGTTTTGTGACATGCATATTGAGGACGCTACCTTATATGTAGATTTGTTACCCTTGAACTTTAGACATTTTGATGTAATTTTGGGCATGGATTGGTTGACCAAGTATTGTGCCACCATAGATTGTGTGACAAAAAGGATTGTATTTAAACCACCAGAACAAAAGGGAATTGTGTTTGTGGGTAATGGGGTAGTGCCTTCACCTTATTTGATATCTGCAATGAAAGCATGTAAATTGATCAATAAAGGGTGCCATGGTTATCTGTGCTATGTGTTGACTGAACAATCTATGAATGTTGAATTGAATGATATCCCTATTGTTAAAGAATTCCCAGATGTGTTTCCAAACGAATTACAAGGGGAATTGGTAGATAGGGAGATAGAGTTTACTATCGAGACTGTGCCAGGTACCCAGCCTATTTCTAAAACTCCCTACAGGATGGCTACCGTTGAGATGAAAGAATTGAAGGAACAGTTGTAAGATCTTCTTGACAAGGGATTTATTCGACCCAGCACTTTGCCATGGGGTGCACCAATGTTATTTGTGAAAAAGAAAGATAGCACTCTGCGCCTGTGCATCGATTACCGGGAATTGAACAAGGCAATGATAAAGAACAAATATCCCTTACCCCGTATTGATGATTCATTTGACCAACTACAGGGATCACGGGTGTTTTCTAAGATTGATTTGAGATCCGGGTATCATCAGTTGAAAGTTAAGGCAGAGGATGTTGAGAAAACCGCATTCAGAACGAGGTATGGTCATTTTGAGTTTCTTGTTATGCCATTTGGAGTGACTAATGCTCCGACAGCATTTATGGACTTAATGAATAGAATTTTTAAAACCTACTTTGATGAGTTTGTTGTAGTCTTCATTGATGATATTTTGATATACTCTAAAGATAGACTTGAACATGAACATCACTTGAGGACTGTTTTACAAATACTTCGAGAAAGGAAATTGTTTGCTAAACTAAAGAAATGTGAGTTTTGGCTGGATGAGGTTGTTTTCTTAGGGCATGTGATCAACAAGGAAGGAATTTTAGTGGACCCGCAGAAAATAGAAGCAATTGTGAATTGGCCTACACCGACTAATGTGACAGAAGTTCGTAGTTTCATGGGCTTGGCTGGGTACTACAGGAGGTTTGTGAAGGATTTTTCGAAATTAGCTGTGCCTCTTACCCAATTGACATGTAAAGGGCAAACATTTGAGTGGAACGAAGAAAGAGAATCAGCCTTTCATGAATTGAAAACGAGATTGACTACTGCATCAATTTTGACATTACCTTCAGGTATGGAAAATTTTGTAATTTTCAGTGATGCATCTTATAAAGGTTTGGGTTGTGTGTTAATGCAGAATGGAAAGGTGATCGCCTACGCCTCCCGGCAATTGAGGCCACACGAGAAGAATTATCTAACACATGACCTAGAACTGGCCGTAGTTGTTTTTGCTTTGAAAATCTGGCGGCATTATTTGTATGGGGAAAAATGTGAAGTCTACATGAATCATAAGAGCCTGAAATACTTCTTCATGCAGAAAGAGTTGAATATGCGTCAGAGAAGATGGTTGGAACTGATAAAAGATTACGATCTAGAGATTCAGTATCACCCTGGGAAAGCTAATACAGTGGCTGATGCCTTGAGTAGAAAATCAACAAGGGGTATGGCTTGTTTGCTTACAGAACAAAGGGAGATTTTGCAAGACTTTGAGAGGTCTGAAATTGAGGTAGTAGTCTGTGGACAGGGCGGATTGATAGCCGCTATTACCGCCGAGCCGGTCATTGTTGATGAAATCAAACAAAAATAGAAAGAGGATGAGTTCCTCAGAAAGGTGATTGATGAATTTGAGACAAGTCCGAAAGCAGAGTTTGGCATTGAGAATGAAGTGTTGAAATTCCGAAACCGACTATGTGTCCCAGATATCCCGGAACTAAAGAAGAGGGTCTTAGATGAAGCCCACAGATCCGTATTTGCTATGCATCCAGGTAATAATAAAATGTATCGGGATTTGAAACAAACCTATTGGTGGCCTAAAATGAAGAAAGAGATTGCAGAATATGTGTCCAAGTGCCTTCAGTGTCAGCAAGTCAAGGCTGAACATTAGAAACCAGGCGGTCTACTTCAACCTCTCTCTGTTCCTGAGTGGAAGTGGGAACATGTGACTATGGATTTCGTTGTTGGCCTACCTCGGACTTCTCGAGGTATGGATTCTGTTTGGGTTGTAGTTGATAGACTGACTAAATCTGCACATTTTCTGCCTGTCAAAACTACATTTACTGCTTACAGATTGGCTACCATTTATGTTGATGAGATTGTCCGTTTACACGGAGTTCCGGTATCTATTGTGTCGAATAGAGATCCGAAATTTGTATCTAGATTGTGGAAGAGTTTGTAGGAAGCTATGGGAACAGAACTAAGGTTCAGTACTGCATTCCACCCACAGACAGATGGGCAGTCAGAATGAACGATACAAACTTTGGAAGATATGCTTCGCTTATGTGTTTTGGATTTTCAAGGGAGTTGGGAAGATTATTTGCCACTTGCAGAATTTTCTTATAATAACAACTTCCACTCCAGCATCGGTATGGCACCATACGAGGCTTTGTATGGTAGGAGGTGTAGATCACCTATTTGTTGGACAGAGGTCGGCGATAGAGCCTTGCTTGGGCCAGAAATTGTGCAAGACACTTTTGAGAAAATCAAGACTGTTCGTCAAAGGCTCAAAACAGCTCAGGACTGACAAAAGAATTATGCAGACGTTCGGAGAAGACCTCTTGAGTATGAAGTTGGTGACCATGTGTTCATCCGTGTTTCTCCGATGAAAGGCCAAGTTAGATTTGGAAAAAAGGGGAAGTTGTCACCCCGCTACATTGGGCCGTTTCAGATTTTGGAAAGGTTTGGTCCAGTTGCCTACAGAGTTGCTTTGCCACCGAGATTCGAGCAAATCCATAATGTGTTTCATGTGTCGATGTTGAGGGGTTTACCTCCGAGACCCGTTACATGTGATTGATTATCACCGAGTTGCTATTGATGAGAATATAGAATACGCTGAATGGCCGGAAAGAATTGTTGACCGACAAGTGAAAGAATTGAGAAACAAATCCATCACAATGGTGAAAGTGGAATGGAAGGAACACTATGGGACAGATGCCACGTGGGAAAAAGAGGAGGAAATGTGTCTACGCTACCCACATTTGTTTCCCGACGAAGGTAAATTAAGTTTGAAGGACCAAACTTCCTAAATGCGGGAAGATTGTGATACCCCTGTTCCGTAGTACGCTAATTGATCCTTAATTTGAGTATGATTATGTGTTTGGCATGATTTTATGTGTCATTATGTGAATATATGTGATTTTGAAATTCTATCTGTTCATCGTAGGAATATCTATTTGAATAATCCGCTTCGGAAATTAAATTGAGGGTCTTATCGGCTACAGAACCCAAAATTGATTATGCCATCGTGATTGGCATAATTTTTAGAGCCTACAGTGAAATTTAATTGAAAATTGATTCGGGTCAGATTAAATTGATTTATTTAATAGCATTGTGCTCAAATTGTTTAATATTTTTAATTGTGGCTAGTGGGGCTTGTTGTAGTTGAGCACTACACTCCCCATTCTCTCCTATGACCTCATTTTGGTTGATCAAACATTGAGAAAGGAAGAGAGAGCCGACTGTTAGAGAGAGAGCGAGAGAGGAGAGAATTGTGCATTTGTGGTTCAAGACTTAGACCTTTTGGAGATTAAGCTCAAGTATTGCTAAATTGGGAAGATTAAAGCTCCTTGGTGAGTGATTCATGCATTTATAGTCATCATCTTGTGAATTCAAGTTTAATGGATAGTCAAGAGCATGAATTAGTTTGAATGTAATGGAATTGAGTTGTGTATGTTGGATTTCAAGTTAATAGAAGCATGCGTATAAAGAATGGCTATAGATTTCCATGTTGAGCTTAATTTGTGTAATCTATGTTGAAGTTGAATGAAATCCATGTGTATGACCATTTCTTCACCAAATAAGTTGTGAATAATGTGTATTTCTTACATGCAAGAGTAGATCATGAAAGAATAAGCTTTGCATGTTAGAATTTGATATGTTGGTGATGAATTTGGATTAATTTGAGACATGCAAGTAAATGATGTAAGAAATTAAGCTTCCTAATGTTGTAATCTTGTATTGGTAGCATGATAATATGTGTATATTTGAGATTTGAGCCATAACATGCATATTTTGTTCGTTGGAATTCGAATTGGAGCTCAAGAACTCAATCTGGAAAACCCAGATTTTTTATGTCTGCTCGAGCGGGGAAGTGGCCGCTGGAGCGGGAAAATCGTGCTCCCTGCACTTTTTGCAGAGCGGGATGTCTGTTCGAGTGGGGAGTTTTGTAGACAGGCCTTCCGCTCGAGCGCTCTATTCCACGCTCAAGCTTATCTTTCATGCAACCAGTACTTTTGCAGGCCTTAAGGGTCCACTCGAGCGGGGAAATTGACGCTGGAGCGGGGACCTTGTTCTCTGAAATCTTGTATGCTTGTTCTGTGTTTCGTTTTCTGTTCTCTTTCACTTGTAATCACTCTTAGGCATATGTTAAACATTGTAAATGAGATAATGAGATAAGAATAAAGCCTAGAGAGGAATATGTGAATTAAGGAACATATTGAATTGTTAACGACCCTTTTGTGTTCATGAAATGTGTAGGGTCAAGCTCCAAGGCAAATCCACAAGCCGATCACTGTGAGTAATATCGATATCTAAATGCTTGTAAATGTCCAATTGTTTGTTCCCTTATAAGCTCTATGAGTTGCTAATTGGGATTGTGGATAGAAGTCTGACACGAATAAGTGAATAGACCGAAGGTTGTTTTGATAAACACAAATGGACCAAAGGTCATTTTGGTAAACACAAATGGACCAAAGGTCGTTTTGATAGAACTGAATGGACCAAAGGTCGTTTTGATAGAACCGAATGGACCGAAAGTCATTTTGATAGAAACGAGTGGACTGAAGGCCGTTTTGGCATGAATGAGGCGGCCGAAGGCCGTTTTGACATGAATGAGTGGGCCAAAGGGCGTTTTGACATGAAATAGTGGGCCGAAGGCCATTTAGATATAAATGAATAGGTCGAAGGCCATTTTGACAGGAATGAACGGGCTACAGGCCGTTTTGACATAAACGAATGGGCCGAAGGCCGTTTTGACATGAATGGAAGTCTGAAGGGGGGCCAAGGGACAGGATGTTAAAACCACAGTCACTTGATTTGAATCTCATATAGTCATATATATCTGTTAAATAGAAATGTGGATTGGGCCCAAGGTCGTTTGGAATATGTAGTTCTACATTGTTATGTAATTTATGTATTTGATATTATTCATTGGGCTATCGCTCACGCTCATTCATGTGTTTGTAGGTGAGCCAAGAGAAGTCCAAACCCAGCCCCAGTGAAGTCTGCCATGAACAACAAGAGTTTTGGAGAGTCAGCCCTGTGTCTCACGCACGAGACCCATCATTGCCATTTCGTTATGTATTTACACTTTGTCTTGCTGGCAAGGTCCTTGTGTATATCTGTATATGGTTTTGTTATGGGTTAACTCAGCTTGGATGATCCTGTTTGTAAATGATTTTGTGGTATGGTGTTTTATTGTGAGTTATTAATGTTTATGCGCATGGTTTGTTTTAAAGTACATATAAGCACGGCTCTATGGACAGAATTTTAAATTTTTTCTTCTGTTTGGCCCTTTTACTCTGATGAGTTATGTCTATTAGGTTTTGAGGTCGTAGGTAATCTCAGGGTTACTGGCCGGTTATGTCCTTAACCCATAGGGGCGGGTTCAGGTCATGACAGTGGCAGTGGGTTATAGCAGTAAGCAAGGGTCCTTAGTGCATCAAATCTTTAGTTAGTTATATCACTGAATACAACTGTATCAAATCATTCTCCCATTTTCTAATTTCTTGTATTTTTTATTCTGAAAAACAAATTGCTTCCCTAAACATTTAGAGTTTTCAAGTGCTTTATGTGGTTGAGGCCATCCCCAAACCCATGCAGAGAATATAAAAAAATTAGCAAGATTAAATATGAGAAAGTGAACCACAACATAGCTAAAACCAAAGCAAGTAAAACCAGTTAATAAAGCTATTCAACCTTCTGACTGTACACCTAAAGTGAGACTTGAAGCAGCAAAGGAGCTATACATAACTATGACATCATTTTTTATTTTTTCTACAATAGTCCCAAAAATAAAATAAAAAACAATGTTGTTTTTATTATCAATTTGTATGGTGCCAAAATATTTGGCTCCTTTTTGCAACAAAAAAATTTCCTTACCAAATTACAAATTTCATCTAAAAAAATTAACTTCTTTAGTCTGTTTATTACGGTAATGTGACCTAAGCTACTGGGGTATCATTTTTTGTTTATGATTAGAATTTTTTTTAGTGTCTTTCCTTTTTACATTGGAAACATAGTCTTTGTTAACTACATTATTATAAAACAAATCCATTCATGTGTGCATGTCATGCATTTGATGAATGTACTGTAACCTTTAAGATTTTTGTTTGTTTGTTTTTTTTCCTAATCGAAGATATTATGAGTTTATTTTTCTTGTCTTTCTTCACAAGGAATTCTGATTGAAGCCTGATGGATAAACTGACTGATCCTCCACGATCACTCCATTCATTTTCTTTTGGTATTTCGTTAATATCTATTTGTATGTAGTTATATATTTTCCATTATACAAATTCTTCTATTCATTTTCATATGTTTATAGCCAAGAACAATCAATGGAGTTAAAAAAAAACCTAAATGAAAGTAGACGTGAAGGTAAGTGCAATGTATTCTTATTGTTTGTAGTATTTCTCTTGTACTTGTAAGCTTGTATGTAATTGTTCATATGATTTTATGCATGCAATGTAGGATATTGGGGACAAATGGAATCAGCTTCCCGAAGAAGAAAAAAATAAATATATACAAATAGGAAAGCTGCAATTTGAACGATATGCCCAATTAAAAACTGTGGTCCAACAAAAGCCTCCAAAAGTAAAAAATTCAAACCTGAATTGAGCTTACATCGATTTGTAAGATTATTAGAAGGCTAGACAAAGCACAACAATAAGCAATGACTGATATGGGGTTTCATGGCATCCTAAGCCTTAGGTGCACACACATAGATCATGTCTTGTGCCATTGGTTAGTTCAGAACTTTGATCCTTCAACTCATTCATTGAATGTCCACGGTCTTCGAATGCTTCCCACTGTAGAAGATGTTCACCTTCCAATGGTCTACCTGTGAAGTTAACAAAGTCCGTAGATGAAATTACAAACCTATGTGATGAACTTGCGGTGAAGAATAAATTTGTTCCATTCACATCTCTAAAATCTTATCTGATTGAAACAAAAGATGCTGGAACTAAATTTAAAAGGAAATTTGTCTTATACATCATTGAAGTCCTCTTGTGCCCCACCACAAAGGCAGGCGTACACCAATCATTCATTCAAATGGTTAAGAATGTTGAGTCCATCAGTCAATTCAATTGGGCAAAGCACACACTTGATTTTCTTGTCAACCACATTGCTATTGCCAAGGTCAAAGAGTGGTCTGTTGTGTGCGGTTGTTTGCTTCTTCTAATGGTACCGTCCCTTGATGTGTAATTATTTCATCTATTATTTTTTATTGCATATTGTCTAACACACATTAAAATGACTTTTTTTTTTTCCATGTAGTTATTTTACTTGGAACAATTTGCTCGCAAAAGGGAGTTGGTGGCTACTTCCAACCCCATCCCTCGCTTATCCTATTGGGGTAATTCAAAAATTAAGCAGTGTTTGAATCAAATTAAAGCTTTGGGAGGATATTTAAATGTTGAGGTAAATATTTACAACGCATGACTTTTTATAATTATAACTCAATTTACGTTGCACCTGTGACATTAACAAGTTATTGTATATGTGTGAACATGTGGTTTTGCCTAACATTGTTGAAAAGTCAAATGCAATAACTCTTAGCCAAGGAAGAATTGACAACGATGATGACTCCTAATTGGCTAAAGTTGAGAAACAAGTCATTGAAATTCATGCCCTTTTGGTCTAAGGCCATAAGGACACAAGGCAAGATGATGATGAGAAACGTCTAACCAAAGTGGAGAATCAAGTTGGAAAAATTCTTGAGTTTTTAAAAAAACGCATGCTAGTTGATGGAGAACAAGTTAAAACACCACCAAGCAAACTACTTGTGGAGCAGTGACTAGTCAAAGTGAAGAACCAAGTTGGTCAAATTCTTGAGTTGTTAGAACGACACATTCCATTTTATGGTGGACATGTTAAAACACCACCAAGAAAACTACATGAGGAGCATCGAATTGACATTGAAATGGTTGATCTCAATGTTAGTGGTATCGAAAAGGTTGCAGCCAATTCCTCGAAGTTTGTAGATGAGGATAAGATAAGGAATATGAATAACAAAGAACCAATGAAAACTTCGCGTTTGAGAAAAACAAATTCAATCCTCACACCACCAAATGCAAAAGCAGTTGCAAAGAAACGAGCCAAATTGGTTGGTGGGAAAGCATTAAATAATGAATGACTTTCTATTCCACAAAAAGGGCGATCACGTGCAAAAAAGAACGATACAAAGGCAATTAAAGTGAATGCTGTAACAATGTCATCATCATGTAGTGTTGTTCGTGGTCCTTAGACTCAAGGGACCCAGAATTGCAAAGCCAGTTAGTGGTTGCGTACACCTTTTGTGAAATTCGATGTAATGAAGAAAAGACCGCAGTTGAAGCCATCGTCAAACAACAACAACGTTGACAATAATATTCATGACAATCTCGATCAAGTAAACTAAATGATTGTGTCTCAAAAACATATTTGATTTGTGTGTAACAAATAGTGTTTGTTTCTTATTTTTCTTTTACTTGTATCAGCTATTTGATAATTTATTTGATCAACTTAGAGGTAATGTTGGTCCTGAAACCCCAAAGGTTTGGAACTAACTATTATAGTATCTTTTGTATATGTGGTTATTTTGCGCTAACTCCATCTTCATGAACATATACTAACCAAGCTTGATTTGTTTTATGCACTATTCTTCTCAATACCTTTACAAGTCATTCGTGCCTTTGCCAGACCCATTAAATGACTATGACAGTCTCATTCTACGATATGCATTTCATGAATCTCTTCCAGAAGGATACAATTTGACTACCTTTAACTTGTTATGTATGAAGTACTATGCCTTCTAACTCACATAGTTATCCATGTGCAAGGGAATATCTTGTGAGGATGAAACTCCACTACGTGGAAGCACAATCTGCAACTCGCAAGGAATTGTGGTCGTTGAAACCATATCAATAGATATCTTCATGTGTAAGTCTTTTCTCCTTCTTCTATTTTATTTGCTTCCATTCCATCATCCAAGTTACTTTACTTTGCTTACTCATAAATTTCATATATTTTGCACTGCAAGTTATAAATCTCATTATTGTGAAATTGACAAATAAACAAAGGAAAAAGTTTCCAAAGAAGGATCACATGGTTTGGTACTTTCCAACCTATGTATCGGTAAGTATTAGCCATACCTAAAAACTCTGCTCATATAGGCACAAGTTATTTATATGTTGAAATTGAATATGCAGCAAAAATTTTGTGTCAACCTTCTAATGATAGAATAAAAGACATAGTAGAAGATTATTTTGGAATTTACAGATACACTGGCCCCCTTCATGCTTGTAAGGAGGTAACATGATAAAATACTACTATTACCCAATTTCCAAATTTACCATGCACAATAACATTTTATCCATATTATTTTTTATTTTTATTTTTTGCGTGTACATTCGATGTTATATTTTTAGATTTACATGCCCTGCAACCATGGGGGAAAACCACTGGTTGTGCTTGAACGTAAACATGGAAAAACATGTTGCCTATTTATTCAACTCCAGCAAATGTATTGACATCGATGAGGATTGAAAAAATCAAGCTAGATTATTGGTAATAGAATAACCATTATAATACCAATTGCACCCTCTTTTTTGTTTCTTGATCTATGTACCTTACTACCTATCACCAACAGCTACAATCATTGCATAAGCTCCTTTAATATGCGTATGGAGAAGATTATGTTCAAGACGTTAGTTCGCTTGCATTTCAATGGTTGGAAGACATGCCATGCCAAGACAACAGGTAATACACTACATTGTCGTTTTTAATTTTTAAATAAGCATTAATGTTATAATCTCTAAGTTCTTTGACTCTATTGTTACAACTACACTCATTCCTACAGCTACAATTGTGGTCTTTTCGTCATCAAATATATGCAAGGGAAACCTTTGCCTTCAGGTGTAATCAAGGTATTTACGTTTATACCCAACTGTCCACTTGTCAGTATCTTATGTTTTATGGAGACTAATTTTATAATGTGTGATGTTTTTACATACTCACTACTTTTGGCATGTAGTTTGACTATTTGCATAGGGCTCGCTTGTTACTTGATCTTGTGATATACAAGCATAATTCAGCTCCTATTGTTGGTGATATCGCGCAATATAAAGCTTGTGATGCTCTATTCTTTTTTTTTTTTTTTTTCATAAGTTCGTACAATCAATGACGTTATTGCATTTCTTAAACTAGTGAACTTTGAGTTTATAACTCAACCTTTGTTATAAAAAGTGTGCTATCTTGTGCAGAACTCAGAGCTAGGGGTGAATTGATACGGAAGTAGAGGCTATACGACTTTCATGATCCTGAAAGAAGGAAAGATAGTGGATAAGGTTGTGGGAGCGAACAAAGACGAGTTGCTACCATTGCCAAGCATGTCAATGCCGCCTAATTAATACTATTATGTTTCGATTTTTGCTTTTCAAGGTGTCTGTGGACCCTTGTCATATGATACATATTAATTTGGCTTTGCTGCATAATGGAAACATACTACTATTCATGTCTGGGTCTATTAACCTACTTTATTATTTGGATGATATTTTGCAATTATTATGTCACTGACTTTTTATTGGAGGAAAAAAATGGTGATTGATTGATAAAGGTTTTTTTTTTTTTTATTCCAAAAATATTCTATATAAAGTGCACAAAAGTTGGTGTTGATGCTTGAACTTCCTTGCAGTCACTTTCCAGATTGAGCCCTATGAGATGAAGAAACTTGTATTTAGTTCATCCATTTTTCTCAAAGAACAAGAAAAGGTATAATTTACTTTAATGTGACATTGATGTGTCAAAGACTATGCTATAAACAAAAATAGTGAGAGTGGTTGATTTCTCAAGGTTTCAGCCAAATCACAATCACTCTACTTCTTGAGAGTGGCAATTTCATTGCTAGATTCAAAGAATGTACAAGTTAGTCTAACTAATAAACCTATCATCATGATATAAATAAAATAATAGCATGTTAAATTTTTTAAAATTAAAAAAATGATATAAGATTGCAGTCACAAAAAGTAAAAGCATAAATCATGCCTAAAGTGAATTAGTTTCTCATCATATTTTCTTTTCCTGGTCGTTTTCAAGATTGCCAATTAAGAATTAAATAATTTCCTTTGCATTTTTTTTTCTTGCCCTCTACAAATCTAGAAACAATGCATTAATGGTGGGGTATCATTAAGGTTCTTCCAATTTGAACAAATACTTGCCAACATGGCCTCATAATCCTAGAAAAATATCATCAATCAATTTTCTATATGCAATTGTTGTTGCGCATTTGCTTCGAAAATGTGGGAAAACACTAAACAAAATGGCTTCATAGCCTTTGCTAGTGCAACTGTAGTCTAAAATTTATATTAAAACCACACACATATATGCATTTTTAAGAATTGATCCATCAACGATTACCAAGAGGGTTTATCAATGTTCTACATTTAGTAATTTCATAGTGTTACCTTATTCACAAAACTTTGGCTATAAATAATCTTTTTCGCTTGAATCGCAATCAAAATTGGATGTACAAGATACTGCATCATTTGATGCCTACTGTAGGAAACATAGAATGCTATCTCTTGAAAAACTTGAAGTGTCTTTTGATGAACCTGGACGGAAGATCAACAACATTGAAAAGCGAGTTACTACTGCAAGGTAGTGTAGGATTTCTTACAACCTCGTAAGTAGATGTTCCTAATGCTTTATTTGGTTCACTGGAATAAGAATGGAATGGTCATTCCTTAGACTCCCCTATGGAAGGATCATATCCTTACAATGGTGAATGATAATTCCATTTGCAATACAATTGTTAGAGCAAGCAAATCAATTATTATTTGGTGAATGATAATTCCTTGCAAAATTAGTCATGCATTATTTTCCATCTCTTCCCTTAACAAAATTCTTTCTTCGAGAAAAAAAAAAAAAAAAAAAAGTGTGCATACAAAATATAAACCTCTATACAGCAAAACAAATATCCATCAACCATCGTTTAAGAGCATTTATACAAAATACTAGCAGATTTAAGTCCTCAAAAAAATTTTAAAAAAAATCTTAGTTTAACTCCCAATATCACCCGCTCGATCATATCAACTATTACCCACAGCAACACCTACAAAAACAAATTATATTGTTGTTAAGGTTTGTTCACTTGAAATCTATGATTCAAATCATAACAAATTGAATTTTGATATATTGATCATTACACACTCTGTTGTCATTTTGTGTTCGTAAATTATTTATTTTCATAATCAAGTTGTAAACATCATAATTAGTTATGACATCTAAATGTTCTAGCTAAAATCTATCTTGGCATATTAGGAAATTAGAATTAAGCAGCCACATATAAAATTTGCAAAGCAAATGTAAGCAAAATGAACATAATATGAACTGAAAAGATGCCATAAAAGTAATCACCTAGAGACGTATTCGCCTCAGTGAACGCTGAATTTTGGACGACTTGTGCATCACAACTACGCAAGTCATTAACATCCTTGCTCAACTGCACTGGAGACGTATCCGCATTAGTGACAAAAAGTCATCTCTTCACAGGGTGGGTCTTACATGGCCTCATATTATTCCTGGGACGCTTCGGTGTAAAAGGGGTGGAAGTACCAATTGGATCATAGTCAACGTATTCCTCAAACAAATTGCTACCCACTTGTTCCGTTTTATGATCGTTTTGGGGGCAAGTTCTCCTTGTGTGGCCGACGACCCTACATTGTCAAGTAAATCACCAATCATTAAAGAGAACAAAAATGCCAATACTACCTCACAATAACAAAATTAAGACACAAAGCACAATATAATGTATACCTACAACACTGGCATCGCCTTGGCTTTCGAGATTTAGCCATGTAGGATCCCCCAATATTCCCCTTCGTGTTCACTACTTTCGGATCCCGAACCCCAAATGGCGGCAGTGAACTTTTTCCTTCATCAACATTAGTTCCCTTGGCCATGCAAAGCTGCTTCATCCGACATGTCATAGTGAAAAATGCATTCCTAGCCTCTTCAAATCCTTCAGATGTTTGTGAGGCATAGTAACACATTTCAGTAAAAGAAAAGCAAAGTACCCCCAAAATGTGTCTCCTGTGTGAGAGTGCTAGAGAATTGGGCTTGGCAATGTTGTTCACCAACCTTTCTTTGCTTGCTTTGTCCAATGATGCATCACACAACTTGAGGGAATTTTAGTCATGTGTTCGCATTTCATCACAGAAATCATGTGGCTGGAAGGAAGTCCAAAGAACTCAAACTTTTTGCAACTACATTTCATTATGCTAGTTGCGGGATGGTATGACACTTCCCATGTGGAACCAAATTTAGTGTACTTTGAAAATTTGTATATGCGATGATCGAACTCCTCTTTCCTTCCATCAAAAATCAACAGTGTGTTAGGGAAAATATATGGTTCCCTCAATGTGAGGTACGTCCACGGGATCGAAATCCGATTCCACTATCAACCAAATAGTTTCCAAACGATTACAAATGAGACACGAATGGTCTCACAAACCACCCTTAGGTGAATTCCAAATAATCACAAATAAACAAAGAGGAAAGACCTCACCAAATAGATGAACAAAAATCTTTAGAACCAAAGTTGTAGAAGATCCAAAATAATTATCCCAAATCAACCAAATCAAGAGACAACAATAGCCACAAACAAAGCACAATCAACCCAGATCAAACAGCCACTGTTATCCCCCAAGCAAACCCACTGAATCAATCAGGAAGCACTAATCTCACCAACTATCAATGAGAACCAATGGTTGCTCCCCTTTTGAAAAACCAAAAAAATAGTGCAGCCACTAAAATACTTTTCTCTTGGGAAAAACAATACCAAAAATATCTGAATGAATCAACTCCAACACATTTTCTTTTCTAGAAGCAACATTTTTATGAAAAAAAACTCTATGTTGTTTACCCGCCAAACAATGAACACAAGTTTTAAGATGTGTACCTTTCAATCCGAGTAGAAGCTCTTTCTTGAACAAAACTTGTAGCCTCTTTTCACTTATATGGCCAAGCCGTTTGTGCCACAATTCGGTAGAAATATCATCTTCAAGTGCATTGACAACACCTTTACAAATTTTTCCTTGCATCGAATAAAGTGTATGAGTCTTCTTGCACTTAGCCACCACCAAAGAACCCTTTGTGAGCTTCCATATTTCATCACCAAATTTGTTGTTGAAGCCTTCATCATCTAGCTTCCCAGTAGAGATCAAATTGAGGCGAATATCAGGAACATGCCTCACATCTTTAAGAAACAACTTGCAACCCAAATTTGTTTCCAAGCAAACATCACCCATGCCAATAATCTTGGATAAACCTTCATTACCCATTCGAACAGAACCATAATCTCCTTTAGTATAGGTAGTGAAGAAATCAACTCAAGAAGTCACATGAAAAGAAGCACCAGAATTAATCACCCAATTGCTCTCTTGGCCCACAAAATTGATACAATCATCTTCACAAACGACCATGAGATCATTTGTAGTAACTGTTGTTGTGTCTTCTTGCTTCTTATCCACACTTTTTTCACGCATTTTCTCCTTATTCTTGAACTTTCGGCATTCTCGCTTCATGTGCCCTTTCTCATGGCAATAATAGCACTCAATATCTTTCTTTGAAAAAGAACCATCTTTTGATTTGTCACGGCTTTGATCACGACCATGAGGAGTCTTACTCCTCTCCCTTGTTTTGCTTCGGCCTCTCACAACGAATGCTTCCGAATGAGAGGAACCCGTTGATTTTCTTCTAGTTTCTTCATTCAACAAGCTACTAGTGACTTGGTCCATTGTGACAACTCCATCGAGCGCTGAATTACTAACTGTCACAACTAAAGTCTCCCAACTTTAGGGCAAAGAACTAAGTAGCATCAAAGCCTACAACTCATCATCAAAAATAATTTTCATAGAAGCAAGTTGGTTAACAATACTCTTTATTTCATTCAGATGTTCCGGAATAGGGCTACCTTCTTTATATTTTAAATTAACCAACTTACGAAACAGAAAAACTTTATTTGTGGCTGATTTCCTATCATAAAGGCCTTCTAATTTTTTCCATAAATCATGTGTTGAAGTTTCAGTAGCAATATGATGAAACACACTGTCATCAATCCATTGACAGATAACACCAACGGCTTTTCAATTAAGCCTATTCAATTCATCATTTTTCATACCTTCGGGTTTGCCACTATCACCCTCAATAGGCCCATACAAATCTTTACAAAATAATAGGTCCTCCATTTTAGTTTTCTAAGTTATCCAATTGCTTCCATTGAAGCTAGATATACGACCCACATTGCCCTCCATTGATTTACACAAATAAATAAACCCAAATAAACCGTAAGCTCTAATACCAGTGGTTAGGGAAAATATGTAATTCCCCACAAGTAAATCAATCAATGGGAATAAAAACTAATGCGGAAAAATTAAATCAAAAGCAAGACAAGAATTTTTACGTGGTTCCCTCAATGTGAGGTATGTCCACAGGATCGAAATCCGATTCCACTATCAACCAAACAGTTTCCAAACGATTACAAACGAGACACGAATGGTCTCACAAACCACCCTTAGGTGAATTCCAAATAATCACAAATAAACAAAGAGGAAAGACCTCACCAAATAGATAAACAAAAATCTTCAGAACCAGAGTTGTAGAAGATCCAAAATAATTATCCCAAATCAACCGAATCAAGAGAGAACAACAACCATGAACAAAGCATAATCAACCCAGATCAAACAGCTGCTGTTATCGCCCAAGCAAACCTAGTGAATCAATTAGGAAGCACTAATCTCACCAACTATCAATGAGAACCAATGGTTGCTCCCCTTTTGAAAAACCAAAAAAATAGTACAGCCGCTACAGTACTTTTCTCTTGGGAAAAACAATACCAAAAATATGTATTGTGAATCTAGGGTTTTTTTTTTTTTTTTTTTTTTATCAAAACCTTAGTTGTTTCCAAACTAAATTGGGTCTCCACAAATTAGATATAATATATAAAAATATATTATAACTAATACCAAACCAAATTAAACTCTTTTAATAAACCAATTGGGTCCCACACTCCAATAAGGAGGTATACCCAACACAATGCCCTCAATTATTTCATTACGGAACATTAAAAACAAACGTCTGGTGAAGATGGCTGCTGCATGTTTCTCTAGAGGCTAAAGTGTTGTGGTAAGACAAGGATCATTATTGTCAGTTTTTGCCTCAGTATCCACTTCTTTGTTCCGCAACCGATAAAGGGCCATGTCAAAACATCTAACAAATTCGAATAGTTTCAGTTTTCGTTTGAGGCGCTCATTGAAAAAAGCATGCATACCCTCACAACACTGACTGCTCTTCATCTCGGCAAAAAAATGACCACGCAAATATGACTGAGCCCACATGCCTTTGTTATTGTAGGTGTCTGATACCCACTTGTTATTTTGAAGGCCATATTTTCTGACCATCTTGCTCCAAGCTTCCTCACATATAACCTCATTCACATCAAGATCCATGAGATGCTTGAAATGTCCCTTGAATCCATCGACTCGAACATTTTGCTTGGCATTTCTATGCGTATGCCAATTACATAGACGATGCTTGGCATTCAGAAAGACTTTTTGTATTGCCTCACACATGGCCATATTCCCCATCTATCAACACTAACACCAGTTTTTTGTTATCCATGGCCTCTAACAACTTCTGCAAAACCCATGTGTATGTTGCGATTGTCTCATCAACAAGCAAGCTGCATGCAAATATGGTGGTTTCAAAATGGTTATTGACCCGAAAGAAAATAACAAAAGGTTTGTTATATGCATTCGTTTTATAAGTTGTATCGAAGACCAACACGTCACCAAATGCAGCATCGACTAGGCGAGACCTTGAATCTGCCCAAAACAATTTGTCAAGCCAATTCTCTTGATTCTTGTCATACTTGTAAAAGAAGTAAGGGTCAGCATCAGCATTTGCACATAAGTAAGCCAAAGCACACTCCGCATCACCATCCTTCATTTCTACTTTGTGCTCGGCTTGAATATAATTGTGCAAATCCTTGTGAATAAAGCCCACATTCGCGAAAGACCCAGATTGTTGCACCAAAAAATCCATTATCTGGCCTGTCTTGACACCAACATCGTGCAAAGCCTTTACTTGAGCTTTGTCGAGGATCTTTACAAACCTATGCGACCGAAGAAATGGCACACATGGTAATGTTGCCAATGGATGGTTATGTTCCATGTTAAAGCGAGTGACAATGTATTTGCCTACATCCAGATTGTACCTTATGCGCAAATGAGCATCACAACCAACTCTAGTCAATGCCCTGGCAGCTCTTTTTCAATCAATACGAGCCAAGTGTTGCTTTGCTCTTTGGCCTTGCCTTGAGCATACCCATTTTCTACTAAGAACCTTTGTTGCCTGTATTGTTCGCGTGTCTTTCCTAATGCTAAATCCCACAACTTTAGCATATTGATTATAGAAATCATTGGCATCCTCTTCTGAATTGAATTGCATTTCAAGAACATCATTATTGGTTAAACTTTGAATAGGGTCATTTGCATGGGAACCTAACCCTTCTTTATTCCCACAAACTTTGTCATCTTCAAGCTTATGCTAAAATTTAGTACATCCAAAAGGATCCATGATAACTACATCAAAAACAATATGAAAAGAATAACATTACCTTATAAAATGAATGAAAATTTCTAAAATCACATAAGAGAATTTTGTAAAAGAGCAAATAATAGACAGAAACAATAATAGAATAATGTACATAGATTTAATGACATAGTTATTGAAAACATAGCCTAACTTACCATTAATGACATAGTTATTGAAAATCAAAATAAATAGAGAATGACTCTGTAATCAACAATCAAAATATTGGTTGATCAATAGAAACACAATAAAATAAGAACACAATAAAATAGAAACAAAGAAAAGGAAAAAGAAAATAAATAAAAATATATGGAGACTCATTAAGGCAATTCAGTTGGGCTGTTTGGTATTTTTCTTATGAATTAAGACATAAGAAACTTCGGAATTCTAGAATAAATCAATAGAAAAACTAGTTAAGAGGTCATTATCAATACCATTTATCTCAGATTAGATGGTCTAGATTAATAGTAGCGAAATGGAAAAATAGAATCAATCAATGTCGTATAATTCAAAATCAAGATTTAAACAAAGAGAATTCATATGAAAAAGACCTATTAATTCATTACAAAAAACAAAACGATTATGAAGTATATTGCCACGACCCAAACCCGCCCCTATGGGTTTAGCATCAGAATCGCCAAGAATCCGTGATTACCTAAGGCCACTTAACAATAATAAGATGTCTGATACTGTAAGTGGCGTAAGCCAAAACAGTAATAAAAGATGTCCAATGAGCTGTGACAGTCTGTATGCAAGAAGACTTTTCATAACATATTCACATTCGAAACCATAACAGTATATACATGCATCATATACAAACATCCAGGATAGGAACCTAATCCCTATAAGAACAGTACAATACAAATACAGTCAGTCTATACAAAACATAAACAAAAAGGAGGAAACTAAAACACCCCAAAGCAGCCTTAGCTTGGCAGCACTCGGAACCTCGCAGTGAGGCACAATGGTTGGCTTAACAAAAAGGAAGTTTAACCCAACGCTCCTAGCTCCGATCCGATGCCTGGACACCTATATATATATATATAAAAACAGTGAGCTAAAGCCCAGTGAATAACATATGCATAAAGAGATTAAGAATGAATGTCCTTTTAGTATTGAAAACAGTCATTTGAACAGTATATCAGTTATTCGATCATAGCAGTCATAAGTGGTACATTCAATAGCAAACAGTACAGTAGGTCTTAACAGACCGAACAGTCAGTTGATGGCCATCATAATAGTAAACAGTAGTGGTTCGAAACATGGGAACCGATAGAGATCTCTGTGACAGTAGCAGTTCAGTACAGTAACAGTAAATTGCTATGGATGCCACAAATACAGTTTGCAAATAGGACAAGAATTCATTCAGTAAGAAACATCATTTCAGAAAGCAGTACAGTTGATCATTCAGAAAATATTCATGATTGAATATATCTTTACAACATTGTTACTCACAGAGTTCTGGACTACAGATAGGCTAGAGCATCCTCGGATGCCAACCCTACAATTACAGAATGAACACATACTAAGTTACACACTTGGGAAACAATAGCTCAATCCATCTCTTGACTCGGTGTGGTTCTATAGCATTAACCTCATTAAGATGCCTTAAACTAAGCCTAGAAATGCCTAGGATGGAATGAGGATGCAAAGATGCACTTTAAAACACTTTTCAAATTTTTGGTGAAATAGGGGTCCCGCTCGAGCGTGGATTTCTCCGCTCGAGCGGACATGCAAACAAAAGAGCCTCGCTCGAGCGGACTGCAAAAGTACTGGATGCATGAAATTCACGCTTGACGAGTGCTCGACCCCCGCTCGAGCGTGAGACACAAGTCCTCGCTCGAGCGGACTGTAAACACAAGCAAAGTACTGGATACACGTATTTCACGCTCGAGCGTTACTTTCCCTACTCGAGCGGACTGCATGTATTCAGAGTGTACGCTCAAGCGTGAAGTCTTACGCTCGAGCGTGGGTCCAAAATCTGGAATTTCCAGATTGAACCTCCAAGCTCAAAATCAACTTTTAAAGCATCAAATTTGATCCTTTAGGGCTAATTTTCTGGAAAACACTTGTAAACTCATAGTATAACATGTTTTGAAGATCAATTTGCAAAATCAAAGCCCAAAGGTGAGTCAATTAAACACAATTTCAAAGAAAACTTCAAGAACATAATGTGAATGAACATGCATGTGTTCAATTGAAACCAAAGCTTCCAATACATGATGAAACGAGGCAATTCTTTCAAAAAACATGATGAATTCATGGACTATAATCAAGATATGGACATGCAGTAGCAAATTCCATGAAAACAACCTCAAAATGCTAGAACATGTACATGCATGCATGGATTACCACTCAACTCAACATTTTAAACCAAATCTTGACTCTAAACTTTAATTCACCAAGAACCATACAAGAAGTAACTCAAATACGCAATGGAGAAAATGAATTCTCTACCTTACGTCCTCAATTACAAGAATGGAAGCTCAATTATGCAATTCTTCTACAATTCTTCAAGTCTCCAAGCTAAATTTGTTGAAATCAAACTTTCTCCTAACTCTCTCTCTCTCTCTCTCTCTCTCTCTCTCTCTCTCTCTCTCTCTAATCGGTTTTGGCTCAAGAAAAGGGATGAAAAATCTTGTGTGATCAAGTGTAATTCAAGCCTCAAGATGTTACTAAAAGTGGCCCACTAGATGGCATTTTGGTAATTAATGCAACTAATGTCATCTAGCACTAATTAATCCAATTTAATCGTACCAAATCAAATTTCAATTAAATCTACCATAAAATCACATAAATTCTAATAATCATGAAACACTAAGCAGTTCCGGATTCGGCCGCCGATAAGGCCTTCAATTTGCAATTTAAAACATAAAACATGAACAGATCGATTAACAGTCAAACAGATAGAAATGCATTTAAACTAATACACTTCAATCAATCAGTCAGAATTTCAGTCACTCAGTCACTTAACATGCTTAATCATAGATTAGCACTAATCAGTGGTATTATCAGTAACTAGTGGTGAGGGTTGTCACATATATTCATTACCAAATCAAAATGAGAATTTTCAAAAATACTATAGATATAATCTTTTATCTTATAGATCTATTAATTATGAAAATAAGAGGGACCCATATATTTATGGATCACCATTCCAAGTAAATAAGAATCAAGAGAGTTCTTATAATTACAACACACATGAACAAAAGGGCAAATTTTTTGATATATTAGGGGATATCGCTATCAAAAGTTATTTAGGAAAAAGTGATATTATGTATATGGGAAAAAATCCGGATTGAAAATATTTTGATTGGAAAATTCTCCATTTTTTGTCTTAAAAAGAAATCGATATTGAGGCTAGGATCAAGATTGATGCCAACAATAATAAAAATACTAAAACCGAGACTAATAATTATCAAATAATTGATAAAATTGATCAAAAAAAGATCTTTTTTATCTTACGATTCCTCAGGATCAAGAAATTAATTCACCCAATCAAAAAAAAAAAATCTTTTTTGATTGGATAGGACTGAATGAAGAAATACTAATTCGTCCTATATCGAATCTAAAACTTTGGTTCTTCCCAGAATTTGTACTACTTTATAATGCATACAAAATAAAACCGTGGTTTATACCAAGCAAATTACTTTTTTTTAATATAAATGAAAATGGTAGTGAACATAAAAACATCAATAGAAAGCAAAAGGGGGTTACACCCTCGAATGAAAAAAAAAAAAAAAGGGGAATTAAGGAATAAAAATAAAAAAGAAAAAGAATTTGCAGGCCAAAGAGATCTTAGATCAAATGCACAAAACTAGGGGTGAGTAGCGGATATATCAATCCACCTAAACCGACCAAACTGAACCGATCCGTCGAATTTTGGACAGATGCGTAATGACGAACAGATGGTTGTGGATTGATTTTTTTCAATCCACCTAGTTTTGGACAGATGGCGGATTTGAGGTTCCTTTGAACGCAACCGAACCGTCAAACCGCGAGCACCCCTAGTAATTTGTAAAACTTTGTGTTTTCAATTTATTTAGATATTCTATTTGTGTTTTCAATTGAAAAAAAAAATTATTTATCTATATTTTGTGTTTTCAATATTATGTTGAAAAAGAGTTTTCAACTTGAATATATTTTTTAAATTGAAAAAAATAAATGAATTATTTATCTATATTTTGTTATTTTTAAATCTAACTGTAAAAATAATAAATAAAAAAGATGATATATGCTGGTTGGTTTTTGTTTTTAAAAACAGATATAGATGTTATAATACAGAGGCATACATGCAGTGATTGTAATACTTTTTTAAGTCTTTAACTGTAATATTTTTTTTTTTAGGAAGTGCATAAGTTGAATTATGTTGAAAATTTATAAAATTTTAAACCCCCAAACCGATTCGCATCCATCCACTCATCCGCTCAATCCACATCCGCCGAATTAGCGGACGGATGCGAATTGATTTTCTCCAATCCGCTAATCTAGCGGATGGATGGCAGATTGGAGGTTCTGTGGCCTCAACCGACTCACGCCCACCCTTACACAAAACCAAGTAAATCTTGTATCTGTTCCCTCAACCGAACAAAAAGATATTGAAGAAGATTATTCAGAATCAAACATGAAAAAATGTAAAAAGAAAAAAAACAATACAAGAGCAATATCGAAGCAAAACTAGATTTCTTCCTAAAAAAGTATTTACTTTTTCAATTGAGATGGGATAATGCTTTGAATCAAAGGATGATCAATAATATCAAAGTATATTGTCTCTTGCTTAGACTGAGAAATCCAAGAAAAATTACTATACCCTCTATTCAAAGGAGAGAAATTAATCTGGATATAATGTTGATTCAGAAGAATTTAACTCTTACAGAATTGATGAAAAGGGGGATATTAATTATCGAACCCCTTCATCTGTCTGTAAAAAATGATGGACAGTTTATTATGTATCAAACCATAGGTATTTCATTAGTTCATACGAGTAGGCATCAAACTAATCAAAGATACCGAGAACAAAGATATGTTGATAAGAAGGATAAGGATTTTGATGAATCCATTTCAAGGCATCATCAAAGGATAATTGGAAATAGAAAAAAAAAATCTTTATGATTTGCTTGTTCCTGAAAATATTTTATCGTCTAGATGTCATAGAGAATTGAGAATTCTAATTTGTTTCAATTCAAAGACTAGGCATGATGTCAATAGAAATCTAATATTTTGCAATGGGAACAAGGTCAAAAATTGGAATCGATTTTTTGATAAAAATAAAGATCTTGATAGAGATAAATTAATTAAATTCAAATTTTTTCTTTGCCCCAATTATCGATTAGAAGATTTAGCTTGTATGGATCGCTATTGGTTTGATACCAATAATGGCAGTCGTTATAGCATGTTAAGGATATATATGTACCCACGATTGAAAATTCATTGATGATACATTTTTCCTATCTATCCTGTACCATACTTGCTATATGAAAATAAACAGATGCACACATGACTTGTCTTCCATCTCATTCTAATAAATGATACTAATTCAATAACGTATCAATTATATCTAGAAACAAATCAACAAATTTTTCCTAATTTTAAGATTCAAATTATTCTCTTTTGAAAATGCAAAAATTTACTATTCTTTTGTATCCCTATCGGAATCCTATTTGTCAATTGGATTGATTAATTTTATGGGATAAAATTAGGATTCCATATAAAATTCAGATTATTGTATATACCAGATTAAAATGACCGGCATTATTATTACTGATCAGTAAAATTTCATATTTGTAAAAACAGAGGGGAGGGGAGAAAAAATCTTTTATGATAAAAAATTCATTCATTTCAGTTATTTCACAAAAAGAAAAAGAAGAAAACTGGGGATCTGTTGAATTTCAAGTATTTTGTTTTACAAATAAGATACGAAGACTTACTTCCCATTTGGAATTGCACAAAAAAGACTATTTATCTCAGAGAGGTCTGCGAAAAATTCTGGGAAAACGTCAACACCTGCTCACTTATTTGCCAAAAAAAAAATAGAGTACATTACAAAGAATTAATTGGTCAGTCTAATATTCAAGAGATAAAAATTCGTTAATTTGAAAAGTCATTTTGAATTATTTACTTAAATTTGGATGAACCTTTTTTCACTTTTAGCAATTCATAGAAGAATAAATCGGGAAAAAAACCTATGACTGCACTAGCTACAAGAAAAGACATCATGATAGTCAATATGGGTCCTCACCACCCATCAATGCATGGTGTTCTTCGACTCATTCTTACTCTAGATGGTGAAAATGTTATTGACTATAGACCAATATTGGGTTATTTACACATAGGTATGGAAAAAATTGCAAAAAACCGAACAATTATATAATATTTGCCTTATGTAACACGTTGGGATTATTTAGCTACTGTGTTTACAGAAGTAATAACCGTAAATGCACTAGAACAATTGGGAAATATTCAAGTACCTAAATGAGCCAATTATATCAGAGTAATTATGTTGGAGTTGAGTCGTATAGCTTCTCATTTGTTATGGCGTGGACCTTTTACGGCAAATATTGGTGCGCAGACTCCCTTTTTCTATATTTTTCGAGAAAGAGAATTGATATATGACCTATTCAAAGCTGCCACTGGTATGCAAATGATGCATAATTATTTTCGTATTGGAGGAATAGCTGCTGATCTACCTCACGGCTAGATAGATAAATGTTTAGATTTTTGCGATTATTTTTTAAGAGGAGTTACTGAATATCAAAAACTTATTACGCAGAATCCTATTTTTTTTAGAACAAGTTGAAGGAATACGCATTATTAGTGAAAAAGAAGCAATAAGTTGGGGTTTATTAGGACCAATGCTATGAGCTTCTAGAATACAATAGGATCTTCGTAAAGTTGATCATTACGAGTGTTATGACAAATTTGATTGGGAAGCCCAATGGCAAAAATAAGGGGATTCATTAGCTCGTTATGTAGTATGAATCAGTGAAATAACAGAATCTATAAAAATTATTCAACGAGCTTTGGAAGGAATTCTGGGGGGACTCTATGAGAATTTAAAAATCGGACGCTTTGATAGAGTAAGGAATCCCGAATAGAATGATTTTGAATACCGATTCATTAGTAAAAAAACCTTCCTTGACTTTTGAATTGTCGAAGTAAGAAATTTATGTAAGAGTCGAAGCTCCAAAAGGAGAATTGGGAATTTTTCTGATAGGAGATCAGAGTGCTTTTCCTTGGCGATGGAAAATTCGCCTACCTAGTTTTGTCAATTTGCAAATTTTTTCTTAATTAGTTAAAAGAATGAAATTGGCCAATATTATGACAATACTAGGTAGCATAGATATCATTATGGGAGAAGTTGATCGTTGAAATGATAATTAATACAATAGAAGTACAAGCTATCAATTCTTTTTCTAGATTGGAATCCTTAAAAGAAGTCTATGGGATCACATGGGTGTTTGTTCCTATTTTGACTCTTGTATTAGGAATCACAATAGGTGTACTAGTAATTGTTTGGTTAGAAAGAGAAATATCCTCAGGGATACATCAACGTATTGGCCCGGAATATGCTGGCCCTTTGGGAATTCTTCAAGCTCTAGCAGATGGTACAAAATTTCTTTTCAAAGAGAATATTCTTCCATCTAGAGGAGATACTCGTTTATTCAGTATTGGACCATTAATAGCAGTCATATCCATTTTATTAAGTTATTTAGTAATTCCTTTTGGCTACCGTCTTATTTGTTGACCTCTCATATGAACCTTCTAATACGTATTCATTTAAATGACTAGTAAAATTCAGAGAGTAGATTCCAAGACATTGATCAATTTAAGAAGAACTTCAAGCTGAACTTTGAAAACTCATTTGTGGATTCAATTCAAATGAGTACCATCCCAAGTCAGCAATTTAGATACTGGGGTCGACTCCTGTTGCACTTGAATTAGATTTTAATCATAAAAAATCAAGCCTCACTAATACTTTTCACTCTGGACACGGACTAGAACTTGCATAGCTGCACATGTTTTCTATAAAATAATTTGGATACGTGATTTATACACACTACTTTGTATTTGTTGAGTCATCTAATCATCAATGAGTAGTTAGGACTTTTAAATTTTAATCTGGTGGTTGTGTAGCGATGTGTAGCATCGTTTTGAAGTGTGAGGTTGTGATATCAGACTTTTATGAAGAGGAGTTTGGTTTCCCCAATATGGGGATTGTGTAGTTTATTTCTTGGACTATTTTTTGTGACAGTTGTTAGTTTAGTGATTGCTGACTTTTTAATTATTGTTGAATTTTAAAATAATTTGGATATGTGATTTATACACACTACTTTGTATTTGTTGAGTCATCTAATCATTAGTGAGTAGTTAGGACTTTTAAATTTTAATCTGGTGGTTGTGCAGCGATGTATAGCATCGTTTTGAAGTGTGAGGTTGTGATATCAGACTTTTATGAAGAGGAGTTTGGTTTCCCCAATATGGGGATTGTGTAGTTTATTTCTTGGACTATTTTTTGTGACAGTTGTTAGTTTAGTGATTGCTGACTTTTTAATTATTGTTGAATTTTAATTGTTCAATTTGATGTAATGTTTATTATATATCGTTTGAACAAAGAAAAAAAAAGTAATTATATAGAACAGGGGATTATAGGTATACCACTATTGCCAATATGGCAATATCCATTGTTTGATCAACTAAGGTTGTGTTTGGATCTAGTATTTTAGGATGGATTTAGGAAGGGAAATGAAAGGGAAATGTGACAAACAATTATCGATACGGCTTCATAAACTTACAATATCCAATTGTTTGTCTGTGAGCTTGCGAACTATAAAACCTTAATGGGTTTATACAGTAACATCAAAATATTCCAATTGTTTCTCAGTTTATACAATTCCCAAAAAATTGCTATAGGTAATACATCCCACACCATTTTCTTTCTCATAGGAAAATCAAGCCACCACAAGAGTAATTGTTAGAAACATAAACAAATTTCAATAGGCAAACTAGTTACATGAGTACAAAATTCAAATTCAATTACCCACACATCAGATTTCACACACAAGCCAAATTTCAAGTGTATATATATATATGGAATCAACACAACTAACAAACATAAAAAACCTAAACCTATTTAAATCATATTTTTCTAATTTTATAAACCAACACAGTGAGTTCACAAAGGTGAAAGGGGCAGTTTCGAAGAAGGGGATTTGGGTCTAGGATTTCATAGAATGGAGATGAGAAAGGGAGAGAACAAGTTACAGAGCGAGAGAGAGTGAGAGACAGAGAGAGAGAGAGAGAGAGAGAGAGAGAGAGAGATTGAGGTATGTAGCTTGCTAAAACGAGGAGGAAAAGAAAAGGGCAGAGGAATAAACTCACTCTTTGGTGCTTGGTGTAAAAGAGCTTCGGCGAGATCCTATAGAGATCTTTGTCAACAGCTTTGGGAGCTCTTCTCTGTGGTAGAGGATGCGGCGGTGAAAGCAAAACAGGTCTCGGCGGTGGCAAGGGCAGCGGCGACGACAAAGAGAGAGAGAGAGAGAGAGAGAGAGAGAGAGAGAGAGTAATTTTGAAAACGTTTAGGATGAAGAAAGGGTCGGGGCATTTGTGAAAAACAATTAAGGAGGGAATTTTGATTTTGACAAAATTTGGATGTTTGTTCCAAATTTTTGGAGAAAATTATTTGGAGGGAATTATGTAATAATCATTATAAAAAAAATTAAAACATTTAGAGTCATATAATAAAATAAATTATTAATTTATAATTTTGTCAATTTATACTCAAATTTTTTTATTTATTTTTAATATAAATTTTTCATCTATTTTTATTAAGTAAAATTAATAACAAAGAGTATTTTACTCATCAACTACAAAATGTATAATTACACCATTAATTGGCGTAATAAAAATATTTACAATTTTAGAAACTACAAATATTGTAATTAAGTCATAAAATTTTGTAATATAAAATAAAACATACATAACTACATCACTAATTGGCGTAACAAAATTGCTTAAAATTATAGAAAATCACAAATGTCGTAACTAATTCCCAAAATTTCGTAACATTAACCAAAAATTATGTAACTGTCCACTAATTGGTGTAACAAAAACATCTAAAATTTTTAAAAACCACAAGTGTCATAACCAACTCATAAAATTTAATAACATCAACTACAAAATGCGTAACTACACCACTAATTGGCATAGTAAAAATAATCAAATTTTTTACAAATTACAAATGTCATAACCAACCCATAAAATTTCATAACATCAATCACAAAATGCGTAACTACACAACTAATTGATGTAGCAAAAATATCCAAATTTTTTATAAACCACAAATATCGTAATCAAGCAACAAAGTTTCATAACAATTATCATAAAATGACTAATATATCACTAAAAATCGTAGAATCACCAATTGAGATCTCTAATGATATAGAGAAAACAAAATGTAATGACAATCATTAAATAATTTAATCAGCGACTTAAAGCCATGGAACAGAAAATGAGAGTTAGAGAAGAATAACTAATATAGCAAGAGGAAAGGGAATATGAGAAAGAGAGGCTGAACGGACTTATTGCCTGTGAAAATGGCGTCAAAGGTGGTGTCGTTTCTGATAAGGAACATTGGAGATATCTACAGTGACAGTAAGAAATGAGAGAGATGCTTGAGGGATGGGGAGGACTAAGATAGCAGAATAGTACAACAAAATGCGTAATATTCATTTTTCAAAATTTCTATAACACATGTACAAATTGATAATAACAAAACCTTTCAAATCATAACTACGATCAAAGGTTTGTATATGTATGACATATTAATGTGAAAGAGCTAGAGTTTCGAGATAGATGCATTTACTAAATAGAGAAATATCACCAGAATGAATAGTATTGAAATAGATAGAGAAAATAGTGATGAGTTCAAGGATCTATTGTAGAGACACAAAAGTAGAGAGAAGAAGAATTCAGTGAGGAAGAACTATTAATAATGGTCGTTCGATGATTTGAGCGAAATAGAGAAGTTTGATTAAGAAATAGAGAGAGCTCAGGCACAACTAAGACAAATTAAGGGAAGAAAATTGATTGGAGAAAAAAACGAAGAAAAATTAGGGAAAAAATTTAGGAGAATAATTATTTAGTAGAACAAAATAAAATCACGTCATGATAATTTTTTTCAACATATTTTCTATTAAAATTTAGTTAAATTATATATATGTCTATAAGTGTATATAGATATTTTAAAAAGTATATCGTTTATATATTATTATTTCTATTATATTTAATGAAGATACTATGACTAAAAATAAATCTAAAATAGAGATAGATGATCAATTGCAATTGTCACTTAGGGATGACACTTCAAAATTAATTGAGAGAGTTAAGAGTTCAGAGAGAATGAGAGTTTGAGAGATAGATTTGTTTGTGAGAAATAAAATGTGAAAGGGGTGGTATTTATAGGACTTGGGAGAGAGGGGTTAGGGTATTTATAGGACTTGGGAGGGAGGGGTTAATTTATATATATATATATATAAATAAAATAAAATTGGTTGTTGGTGGAATTAATGGTTATATGACTGTTTCAAATTTTTTTGTTTTAAATTTTTGACCATTGCACTAACAGTTGTGACAGGGGAGGCAAGAAGCCATTGGGGTCGGGTCGAGCCAGATGGGGAAGAAAATTTTGGGCCGAGCTCACGGGATAGGTCACACTCCATAACACACTAGGGCCAGGCCGAGCTCTTAAACACATAGCCCAAGGTCTTAGGTTGAGCTTAGGCTTGGGCCTAGGTGGGCCTACCCAGGGCGCGAGCGGACTTGGGGTGTGCCGCGAGCTCATGGGCCAAATTTACACCCCTATATGTGGGTAATGGTTGTGAGATATGTGATTAGTGGTTATGATATATGTGATGTTGGTTATGAAATAAAGGGTGTTGGTTATGAAATGTAGTTATGACATATATGGGTCAAGGTAATGAGATATATGATTAGGGGTTATAAAATATGTGATTTTGGTTATGAGCATAGTGGTGTAGTTATAAGTCAAAGGTTGTTTGGTTATGAGATATGTGATTAGTGGTTATGAGATATGTAATGTTGGTTATGATCAAAGTGGTGTGGTTATGAGATATGTGATTCGTAGTTATGATAAATATAGGTAATGGTTATGAGCAAAGTGGTGTCAAAGTGTGTTTGGTTATGCTATATGTGTTAGTGGTTATGAGATATGTGGATAATGGTTATGAGCAAAGTGGTGCCAAAGGGTGTTTGGTTATGCTATATGTGTTAGTGGTTATGAGATATGAGATATTAGTTATGTGACTAGTGGTTATAATATATGTGATGTTGGTTATGACTCAAGGGTTGGTTGTGAGATGTGGTTATGATTCATGTGCATAGTAGTTATGAGATATGTGATATTGGTTATGATCAAAGTGGTGTGGTTATCAGCAAAAAGGTGTTAGTTATAAGATATGTGACTAGTAGTTATGAGATATGTGATATTGGTTATGAAAAAAAAGTGTTGGTTATGAGATATGTGACTAGTGGTTATGAGATATGTGATGTTGGTTATAACTCAAATGGGTTGGTTATGAGATGTGGTTATGATTCATGTGGGTAGTAGTTTTGAGATATATGATCAATGGTTATGAGATATGTGATATTTGTTATGATCAAAGTGGTTGGTTATAAGATATGTGATTATGGTTATGAAATACGTGATATTAGTTATGAACAAAATGGTGTTTGTCATGAGATGTATATGAAATATGTGATATTAGTTATGAACAAAATGGTGTTGGTTATGAGATGTGGTTATGACTAAGTTATGATCAATTTCATTATAGTTATGAAAAAATATGATTTTGGCTCATACCTATAAAAAGTCGCATGTTTAGCAGGTCACTTTTAATGATGTGGCTTAATCTTAGTCATTGATTTTCTATGTACCGTACATTTTTTGAACAAAATGTACTGTAGATTTCCCGTGACTTAAAACTTAACTTATTCATTGTTGTTAGTTGGAGAGTTTTTGAGTTGAAATTGTGTTCACATTTACCTAATAAAACAACATTGCTCTACACGTATTCAACCTCCCCACATTGGTTGTGCTCAATTAGCACAGACCATTAAACACACATTCCACCAACATTCATTTTTTAATTGACAAGTTTATACTTAATTTTTGTCTAATTTTTTAACAAACATTGATACAATATAAAAATTTGATGAAAAAACTTGATACAATTAGAATGGTAAAGTCCAAATTGACATAGAAAACAGATTATAGGAATCACATATGTAACTTTCCTTTTAAAATTTTACGCATTGTCATATGTCAACGTCAACATTAGGTCATGTGTCGTGCAATGAATTTTCTTTTTTTTCCTAATCTCTATGATGGATATGGAAGGGGGGAGAATATTGGTACTTGACTAAAAATGTACTGAGTTTGGGACTATTTGGTGTAATTTATTTGAACTGTTTATAATTTTTTTTTATTCTTGAAGTTTGTGGTAGAGTATTTGGTGTAACATGCTCATTAGACATAAGTAGTTTAAATAAGTTACGAAAAAAATGATCATTTAAAAGCTATGGAAGGGATTTAGCTTCTGATTTATGATTACCAACTTTAACCTATAAAAAATTGCACCAAACAAGCTCCTTAATGGGAAATTATTCAATACTTCCAGAACACCACGTAACCATACTATAAGCAATAACCAATTACTTAGCCTCATGTTATTCCCCCATCTTCAACATAAATTGTAGGCCCTTACATCTCTCCATCAATCAAAACCTTAGGGAGTATCACATGTCCATACTTTAGAATTACTGAATAATCCCCTCTTTTTAATTGCTAGAATTGAAAGGTAAGGGATCAATTGAGGTGCAAATTTTAATTAAACCTAAAATGAAAAGTCAAACATGCGAAATATGCATATAAATTGAAAACTCTAGGGCCACGCCACAACATTGCGGTTCTCTTCGAATACCTTTGAGTCTTGACTTGAGAGAGAGAGAGAGAGAGAGAGAGAGAGAGAGAGAGAGAGATGGCGACGATGAGGAAGACGAAGTTGATGTCAAAGCATTTCTTACACATGCATGAACTGGAGCTGAATGATAAAAGCGAGGACTGTAAAGACAATTGCAGCATCTGCAAGCAACCAATTTCTGAATCCAACTTTTATCATTGCAATCTTTGCCCTCAAAAAATGTGCATCCATAAATATTCCTGCTCTGAAATTCCACTCCAATTGGATCACCATCCCATTCACCCTCTCCACATGTTTTTCCTTTATGAAAAAGTCCAACTAACCGACTTTTGCGATGCTTGTGGCGGCAATTGTTATGGAGGCTTTGTCTACAAGTGTGTGGACTGTGCTTTTATCCTCAATGTCAACTGCGCTCTCCTCACCAAAAACAACAACAACAAACAGCAGTACCACCAGCAGAAGAAGAAGAAGAAGATTCAGTTTCAATTTTAATAGCCGCAGCTTCCTAATCACCCTCATCCCTTGATGTTGTGCTATAAGGATAAGAATTTGACTTATAAATGCACTTGCTACAGCTTGACTATTGATGGAGATTAGCTCTATGTATGCCTACAATGCAAGAGTTTGCTCCACCATTCTTGCGCCGAGTTAGCCTGGAAAATCGAGCACCCGTTTCACTCCTCTCATCCTCTCTTCCTCCAATCTCGATCAGGCTTTTATGACCGAGAGTTCATCTGCAGCCTCTGTTGCCAGAGCCGGGACGGTTTCGCCTACCACTGTCATAAGTGCAGGTTTGTTACATACGTTCATTGTGCTTGTTTGAAACCGACACGTCAGACTCAAATTCAACAATTCACCCATTCCCATCCCTTAGTTCTCTGCCACAATAAGGACAACCTTCCTTATACCTGCTATGCGTGTTCGTTTCCCTTGGAGGATTCCATCTATTTTTTCCCTGAATGTTGTGTCCTACTTCATAAAAAGTGTGCTAATTTGCCTCAGGAAATCATCAAACACCTCCTTCACCCTCAGCACACTCTTTCCTTCCACTACCATCGACATAGTCACGCATATACACGCAACTTGGAATATGGGGTATGTTTAAATTGTAGTTATGGTTTTTACTATGAATGTTCCCATTGTCAATGGTACATGGACGTTAGATGTGCTTTCTTGTCAACGCCCACGATTATGCGCAGGACTAAATTTCACCGCCACCCTCTTGTTTTAATCTCCGATGTGTCACATTATAAAATGACTTGCAGTACTTGTAGGAAGTACTCCCGTTTCCCTTTATTTCGTTGTATGTGGTGCAATGTCAATCACCATGTCCATTGTATTTCAGCATTACCGCCTACCCTCAGATACAAAAATCATGTCCATACCCTTACCTTCACAAATCATCCAAGGAAAGATAGTCGGATGATGATGATGATTCAGAGTTTATTTGTGACGCATGTGAACAAAGAAGGATGGATGCCAGCGCTACCAACTTATTATTGTACGGATGGATGCAAGTACATTGCTTGTCACGCCCCAAACTTGCCCCTAAAAGTTTGGGCATGACCTATTCAGAACCGGACACTTGACCTGATATACAGAATATATGGGGCTTGAACGGAAGCATTCAACAATATAAATTAACATAACTAAAAGAACTGCGTCCATTGAGCGACCACTATCATGCCAGGATTACAAATAGAACATAAGGCAGATAAACATACAGTGACGTGCATCAGAGAATTTAGCTATGTACATATTTATATATATATATATAGACCCAGCCCTCAGAATTGGGCGTAACACAACATGGACAGGTAAGGAATTATATATATATACATCAACCTTAGGCAGACAATCAGAGTGCAAAACCAAAAGCTTAGCAAAATGAGCTATCTTCACTTAAGTGCCTGGACACTCTGAGGTTGACAAAAGAGGAACGGATGCCATGGGTTAAAACTGACCGCCAGGTGGAGTGCCTACAGCAACAAACATAACACAAAGTGAGTCAAGGTCAGTGAATAGTAGTACGTAAACAATTTAAAGATTAACTTGAATTACAATGTACATATTCATTTCAAAGCATAAGTTAATGCAGAAATCATGTGGTTAGTCTGATTTTGTACACATTTCAGAATGGCCTTGTCAGTTCATAACTTCACAGATTGGCCCTTGGTCCGTTGGGTTTACACATTCACAAATTGGCCCTCGGCCCCATAGATTCAGAAGTTCACAACTTAGCCCTTGGCCTCATAGGTTCATAATTGCAATTATTTTCAGAATGGCCTTAGGCCTATACTTTAAACAGAATGGCTTCAAGCCCTTGCACAGAGTGGCATAAAGCCCTTAAACAGAATGGCATAAAGCCCTCTGCATGCATGTATGAACTCAAGAGGTGGCTCGCACGGATTCTAGAGGTGTCTTGCATGGCAGCACTTAGTTCCGTGCAGCACTTTGCTTCATACTAATAGATCATACAGAATGGCCATCGACCCAGATGTCACTATTTGGCCATAGGCCTCACAGATGTTACAGAACGGCTATAAGCCTCATAACTTTCACAGAATGGCCATAGGCCTCATAACTTTTACATATGTATGGACTCAAGCGGTGGCTCGTACAGATTCTAGAGGTGACTCGCATTGCAGCACTTAGTTCCGTACAGCACTTTATTCCATACCAAAAAATATTAGGTCTTCAAGACCAAACAATTCATATCATGCCACAGTATGAATGGAATGAATAAACAGAACGGAATAACCTCATGGTTTATTACCAGTTAACATAATTGTCTTATGAATATCAAAACATTAACATAAGACACATACATTATTAGTCTCAAAGTTATACAGAGGCACACATCCTTTCCATCATTACTTACATTAACAGAGCATTAATAATTATTGTTTACAAAAGTACATGCGTCATTATAGTACTATTTATGAGAACGGACCAATTCACACCGTAACATGGGTCATATAACAATGATGTTGCTATTCAATTCTTTGACGTATAAGGCGTCATTTCGATAATCCCTTCTGGGCAGACATCTATATCATAAAGCATGCGTCGAACCAACCAAATTATAGGAGTCCATAATAGGATATTCAAAATATCATGTTCGTAAGTGGGGTTTACATTCATAATTCCTTCTCGTCAATCAATTGCACAGTATTAATAATTCGTATGTATTTCTTATACAGAGTCATAAGGAACTTACGGGTTGTGGCACATTAATGCTATCTACTAATCGTGACCAAAATGCAAGGTAATTTCAGAGTCATGCCGATGCACACAAAGTCCTTTAACGTTCTCACCGATTTTCAAACAACATAAAAATTAACGGAATTACTCGCAAGAGCAAAGCATTAACAAGAATAATTATTAATAGTAGTAAACGTGCGATTACAATATTACTACTCACAGTGCTTTAGCGAAGTGCTTGCCCCTCCCGAAATGACCTGCACACATGTATAACTTATTCATTAGTTCTTTTTTTCTTTCTTACTTCATTTGACTTCGAACGAATTTACAAGCATCTTAGGGACATCAAATACACATTTCAAAAATAACAGGGGGTTAAGCACACAAAACGGAGCGAACAAAATTTTGCAGTTTGGGCCGCATGTGCGGCTGTGAGCCCCGCACGTGCGGCAAAGCTTCCCGCACGTGCGGCAGTGATCCCCGCATGTGCGGCGATTTTGGCAGATTGCAGTTCGAAAATTCAGCAAAACCCAATGTTTGGTACTCTTTTTCAAGGCTCAAAATAGGTTCTTTAATTGATGAAACATGGTTCAAAAATCATGTACAAAGATATCTCAAACATCCAACAATCTCAATATGAATTGATTCCTCAATTCCTTGCAATTTATACATGTAAATTAAACACTTTAAATCCCTACCATATAGTTCCCAAACATATAAAGAATCATCCAAATCCCTAAATGAGTTCAAATATGTTAAGATAAGGAATAGCATGAACCCAAATCAATTCATTATCAAAGAAAATCTCACTCAACTTCAAGAGAGGACTTAATTCAAGCCAAAAATACATACCTTAAGCTTTAACCCACCATCCTTCTTTAATTCCCAATTTTTCTTCTTGATAAACTTAGCCCCTTCCTCTCAAAACTCTCTTCTCCTCTCATTCCTCTCTCAGGAAATATTTGGAGTAATGGCCCCCTCTCCAATCAAAGGGCTAAAGTATAACCATATATATTATAAAGTTGAATAAGACAAAACTTAATCAATTTAATCATCCCAAATCAAATTTTCACGAAAATGCCTATTATGACTTAAAAATTATGCTGATCTCAAATATAAGATTAATTTCGGATTATTGATCTCAACAGATATGGATCTATAATTATCAGGTTCACTTAATTAAACTTAATTTCTCATGAACTTTCACAATAAGCATTTAAATGCGCAGAATAAGGGACTGAAAATATATCAGAAAACATGTACGAGAGTCAGGTTATTACATTGCTCATCCTCATTGCGTGGTATCTAAGGTATGTCTGCATTAAGTTTTACATATCAAATTAAAATTGATCAAAATGACCAATAAAGAAAAAGGACTTAGTATAAGATCCTGTAGTTTTCTTTTGATTTAAAACAGGGATTCCATTGATCTTACTAAATGGCATGCCCAATTTGTCATTGAACATAAGACATTTCATTCCCAAAAAGTGATTTCGACCTTAAATTTTTGTCTCTAAAACCTTATTTGTTGAAGCGATTGACGGGGTTCTAGATAAGACATTTGGTAGGTAATGTAGTTCTTGTGTTGGATAAGGACTCTACAATTAATTTGGACAGTGTTTTGTTTTTTTTTTTTAAGATTTTGATGGATGAACTTTTAGGTTATTGATGTGCTTCATAAGGGTGAAGAGAAGCCATTAATATGGCTGGTGCTTTTTTGGAGTAGTTTTTTGTTGAAGGTTTTGGCATCTGAGTGGTTTATTTCGTAACACTTGATTGGTTTTGCTTCGATTTTCAATTTCTACATTGGGAGTTTTGTTTTGTTTTTTTTTTTTTTTTTTTTGGGATCTATTTTGCCTGTTTTGATGAGCAAGGATGATGCTCTGTTTAGTGGGTTCAAGGAGTTTGTCGATAGTTGGCACCTTACCAACCTCCTCTGTTTTGCTGGTTTGCATATTTGAGCAGTTCAATGAGTTTTATCGATGCCTGATTGCTTAAGAATATGTCATCTTTTATTTTTCATCTTTAATGTTTATTTTAATTAATAAAATGTTACTACATTACCAAAAAAAAAAAAAACTCAGAATGCTCCAATCCAATTTTATGTAAAATTGCATGAACAATTTTCATTTGTTTATGTGAAATAGAGCATTTAAACAAATTGTCAACAGAATGCTCCACTCTAGTTCAGGACAAATTTCGCCTTTCTGAGTATTTAACGCCTTTAGGGTCAAGATGCAGTTTAAAAATTAACTCCAGAAAGTTTCTATGAAACTTCTTGTAGTGTCAAAAGAATTATGGACAATGTGGAGAAGTAATTCTGTTTTAATAATTTAATTCCATTTTTCATTTTTTGACCTTTACTATTCAGTTGTTTATTGAGTTGTTCTAACTTTACTTTATCTTGATAATTAGATCATACACATTCTAGAAACAGAGTGGTCAAAGCATGAAAATGTTGAGGTAAAAATTGCTTCTGTTGATATTGCTCTTAAAAGCATTCTATCGGCAAATACCTTATTTCTACTTAGATCATTTGGGTGAAAGTGCCTACGCTCTTCAAGCTCTTTTACAATTTTATTTTTTACGTCCCCATTTTTTTTTCTTTTTTGTTTTTTTCTTTGAACTTGTGCTTTTACAATTACTTAACTCATTCAAAAAGTCAGCATCTTGAATATGAGTTTTCGGTGCTTTTCAGGAGCCACTTGCAGTGACTTTAAAAGAATTTTTAGATTCATTTATAGAGAATGAGAACAAAGAAGTGCAAGGTCTTTTCGAATCTTATAGAAGGGATGTTCAAGAAGGTGCCATCCTTCCAAATATTTTTCTATCTTTATACGAGGACGCGGATAACGACAGGAACAAAATACGTATGGCCGCGACCTTGATGGAAGAGTTCGTTTTTAAAGTTGAAGTCGCAAGGCCTTAGGAAAATTGGGATTCCACATCAAAAATTGTTAAGGATGGAAACTACATGATTTTTAAGAACCAAGTGTCTATCCTTAAAGACTTATTTTTCAAAGATGAGGACTTCAGTAATAGATCGAGACTAAGTAAGAAGGTAAATACATTATTCATAATGATGGTATGTGAAGCTATACATAGCATGCGCAACACCAAGGTTGTGAACATAACTACAAGTTTACTTTTGACTTGGTTTCACTCCTTCGCTCTTGCTCAATATGCAAACCTCAAAATTAAGTTTGTCATTGCCCGTTTGGCGAAATTGGTTCGTGCTCACTTTGGTCTCCAAGCTGATCTTGATGTTCCTGTAGACCTTAATCTTGTTGGACTGGTGGTCCCAATCGCGAAGCAACTTGTAGTCAAAGATTCTAAAGAGCTCACCATTATTGAAAAAAAATTGAGAAACTAATAGTACGCAGAAGAAGGTAGATAAGCTGCAGGAAACCATCACCAAACTGGATGAAACTATTAAAGAGCTTGAAAAGAAGAAACATGCATTTGAAAAGAAGAAACATGCACTTGACAACAAGAAACATAAAAATGCACTTGTAAAGAAGAAACAGACACTTGAAAAGAAGAGACAGGAACTGTTAAAGACGCACGAGGAGAGGTACATAATAAAGGAGTGCTTGTGTGATGCTCTAGATCTCAAGGGAGAGATGGCAGGCACACACTTGTTATGATGTGCAACAAAGGGTCTACTACTAGTAGCAGCTACCATTATTGTAGCAGGTTTGGGGTCTTTGGCTCTTGCATTGATTTGGCTGTCATTTGATAGGAATCATTATGTATTTTGAGACAACATTAGTCGTAAGAAATGACTGCCTTTTTCCAATGGCTTTCTTTTTGGCAATTGAACCAGTCACAGTGAAGGGGGATACTCAACAGAAGTGGGAAATGAGAGGTATTGGCAAAATTAAGGTAGCATTTGGCAAAATTTTAGAATTATAATTTGAGTGTGCAGTTGTATTTTGAGTTTGTGAGTTTTTTAATTATTATTTGAAAAGAGAAATTTTTTTTGGTTATGAGCTTTGAAAAGAGATTTGAATTGAGTTTTAAATTTTTGAAATGAATTTTTAAATTAGGAAAGTTGTTTGATTCAAAAACTTATAACTCATAACCAAACACACAACTCAAAATTCTATTTAAAACTCATAACCAAACTCTTTTTGAAATTCAATTCAAAAAAATAATTATTGATAAAAACAATTTTTTTATATAAATTTTTTTTTAAATTCTGAAAATATTTTTTATGTAAAATATAAAAAAAATCAAAAACAAATTCCCTTTTTTTTTTTTTTTGGTTTCAAATAACAGGTGGCAATTGCCCACCAAAAAAAAAAAATATGTTGTTCCAGTCAACCGGCCGGACGTCTGGGGATGACTAGGTAGACCCAATTCGCTCTTTTCAAAATTCAAAATTCAAAAAACTCTCTGCTCTCCAAACCCCTTCTTGCTCCTTTACTGCCTTTATAATGCCCAAATCTCAGCCATGCCTTCCTTCTTTTTAGCCACTATCCCATGATCTTTCAAATCAGCAGGCCACTTTCATTCAACTGTTCAAAACTGCCTTGGCCTTTTTGAACCTTCAAACCTTCTTTAGTTCCTCTTTCTGAAGTAAAACCAACTTCTTCAATGCTACCACTTGTCCCCTATGATCTCTAGCACTATCTTCGACAGAGGAAAATATTTTACTAAGGCCTATAACTATTTGCAACCTTCTTTGCTTCTTTAAACCTTTATCTTTGACCCAACTCCGCTTTTAAACCTCCAATCACATCATCACACAATTTCCCTTGAATTAATGAGCATGATAGACAGAGGAAAGCTTTCCAATTCACAAATATGGTCTCCTATAAATCAGTCCACCAAGCCAATTAACCAATTGATAACTAGCTCATGACCCTCTTAACCAATTGATGCACATGATCAATTCCTTCATACCACGTAGCCCCTTGACTGTTGAAAGACTTCATTTTGACTTCACTGCCACGTGTCATCAACCGATTAATCTACCTGTCAATAAGAATTTTACAAAAATGAGTACAAACAATGCCCCTAAACTCTTTAAGAATGAGAAGACTCAAATTCTTAAAGAGTTTTATATAAAATTGATTTGTCAAAAAATCATCACCAAAATTCATCTTTTTTACGAATCAACAAAAAATTATTATTATAAGCACATGTTAATAAGATAGCCACCAAAAGCCATATTATAAATATGTTGTGCATCCTTCACAAATGTAGTCCATGTAGGCCATGTATGAGTTTTTAAATTGGTACTAGATTACTTCAATTGAAAGTGTATTTACACAATCGACAGAGCAATGTATGAACCAAGTGTTTAAACCATAGAAATACTTCAACAAGAATTGGCCTATTAGTTGAAGCACAATAACTTTCCAATGTCGACAGACACTCTAAACTATAAAGCAAATATTTGGAACATCATATTGTTTTAGTTATTGGTACTTCGAAATTGGCTAATCAAGAAATCACAATGGGTAATATATTTCTATAACTTCCTAAACTTCATTCTCTTGCTAGCCATTTCATAAAGAACAAACTTTGATGTGATCCACAAATCCAAAATGGACTTTGAATAATAAAAGTCATAGCATAAGGTGGCCTTGAAAACTCATACTTCACATCTTGAACAATGTCAAAGATTTCAAATTCATGCACATTTGATTATTCATAATTTTCAACCATAGTTGGATTAAGATCACACTTCTTAAACTAATTGTTTGCATTACTCTCTGGACTAAGAGTTGCAACAAAGGGCTGATTTTTTTGTTTCACACATTAATGGGTTAGAAATATTTTTTGAAAACCCAAAAAATATTTCTTCCTTGTGAAATTGCGCCCTTGCCATGGAATTTTGATTCTCATGGCCTTCTGTTTTTGCAACCATGACAATTGATGAAGTAACAACACCAACATTTGAAGGTGTCTTGTGGACCTCCACCCTTGTCTGACACTACCTTCTAGAAAAATCATCAATAACACTTCTTAACTCACCAACCAGCACCTGTTTTTCCTCAACTGAAAGAGATGCAAAAACCTCCTATAATTGTGGAATCAAACTGCTACTAGGCAGTATAGAAGGGCCATTCATTTGGCTTTGATTTTCCATTGTTCCAAATTAGGATGTTGTCCCACTGAGCGTGCCAAAAATTGTTAGTAAAAATTATATTTACTCCCAATCGACAAGAATTAAACAACAATTTAAACCAAACAATTAAACAAGGATAACCAAGCAACTGTGTAATTGATTCAAATGCCACAAAGGAATGAGGACTTCTCTGAAACAATTAACCAGTTACAAAGAGAAATTGTGTGACGATGTGGTTGGAGGTTTAAAAGCGGAGTTGGGTCAAAGATAAAGGTTTAAAAAAGCAAAGGAGGTTGCAAGTAGTTATAGGCCTTAGTAAAATATGTTCCTCTGTTGAAGATAGTGTTAGAGATCATGAGGGACATGTGGCAGCATTGAAGAAGTTGGTTTTGCTTCAGAAAGAGGAACCAAAGAAGGTTTGAAGATTCAAAAAGGCCAAGGCTGTTTTGGGCAATTGAGTAAAAGTGGCCTGCTGATTTGAAGGATGATCGACAAAGGAAAGCTTTCTAATTCACAAATATGATCCACTATAAATCAGTCCACCAAGCCAATTAACCAATTGATAACTAGCTCATGACCCTATCAGCCAATTGATGCACATGATCAATTCCTTCACACCACGTAGCCTCTTGACTGCTGAAAGACTTCATTTTGACTTCACTGCCATGTGTCATCATTCGATTAATCCACCTATCGATAAGAATTTTACGAAAATGGGTGCAAATAGAAATGTATATATATTTTATTCACATTTTGCTTACCTTTTTCCTTTCCTTTTCCCTTTCCAAATCTCTTCCTAAATTCCCCAACCAAATACAGTATTAGTGGGTTCAAGGAGCATGTAGGTAGTTGGCACCTAGCCAACTTCCTTTTCAGTTTCGCTAGTTTGCTATATGTTTGGGCAACTATTTGAGTTTTTTCATTGTCAGATTGCTTAAGAATGTGTTCATCTTTTATTTATGTTGTAATGTTTATTTTAATTAATAAAACTAGCATATGAACCCGTCCGATGCACGAGCTAAATAAATAATTAAAAATAATTTTAAAATTAAATAATAACATAAAATTTATTTTAAAAGTATATAAAAATAATTTAGAATGAATGAATTTTAACCATTTTATTATTGCAGTTGTCATGCCATTAATTGTATATTCTAAGTTCACAATAAAAAATAGATGCCATAATTTAATTGGTAAAGATGAAAAAAAAAAGAATAAATTAAAAAAAAAATTATTTATGATAAAATAAAATAAATTTCGTTTTATAATTTTTTTAGTTTTAATTTTTCTATGTTAAAGTTTGTCATAAAATTTAAACATACCTTTTAGAAATAAAACAATATATATTTTGATAAAATCATTAAAATCAGTCAAAAGACCAACCAACTTAAATAAAATTTAATTAATTAAAACTTTTAAATTTTATTTTGTTTTAAAATTTAATCTGTCTTCAACTGAAACATACACAGTACTACAATATTAAATGAGAGCATATGTTTACTTTATATAAATGAAACAACTAACTTTTTCTTTCTTTTTCCGATGTGGGATTGTGTAAAATAAAAATTACAGAAATCTTTGGTGCCTCGAATGGCTTGAATTTGTGTTCACCGGTCGACCGACCGGACGACCTCCCAGATGACCGAGTAAAACACTTGTCTACCGCGATTGTCACCTTGTCGACCGCGGCTGTCAGCCTTTTTCCCGGATGACTTGCCAAACGACCGACAAAATAAAATTCGAGCCATTTGAGGCAAGTTCAAATTCGAGGTACGTAGCATTGCTCTAAAAATTAACAATTGTTTGGGCAGAAAATTTATTTTGAATCAAGCAATATCAATTATTTAGTCTTTAATTAGGTCAATTTGTAGTTTATTTTGAAACAAACAAATCTAACCAATATATTTGATAAAATTGCTAAGATCGCGGTTAAACCAGCAAATTAGTTAAACCAAAAAAAAGTTAAGCCTAATCAACCAGGTCAAAAGACCAATCAACTTATACACAAATTAATTAATTAAAACTTTTAAATGTTATTTTAATTTTAAAATTTAAATTATCTTGAACTAAAACATATATAACACTACAATATTAAATAGGAGTATAAGGTTCATTTTATATAAGTGAAACAATTCACTTTTTCTTTCTTTTTCCGATGTGGGATATCAAGATAATTTTTTTCAAATATCATAATTATAAAATTATAACCATATATACGGAAGATAAGTATTTCTCAAATAGGGTCCATATAGAATTGGTTATTATAATTGAAATTGAGTTTGCGTAGAACTTTATATATAAATGGAAATGGCATGCTGATGTGGATTTTCTAGAAAAAAGTAAGCTTTTAGATTTTGTCACCTAAGTGAGAGAAAAATACTATTAATAATATTATATATATATATGATGTTAATAGTATCACAGATTAAGAATTTTAAAATACCTGTGTGCTCCAGTCCAATTTCATGTAAAATTGCATGAACATATTGCATTGCACTCTAGTTTGGGAATACGTCACCTTTGAGTATTTAACGTGTTTGAAGTCAAGATGCAATTAAAAGGTTAACTCCTAATATTTATAGGTAGTTTAGAATAATCTAAATAAGTGTATTTTTTTGACATTTTATAAAAAGATACACAGAAAAGTAGAGAGGTGATATGACCTAAATAAGTACACTTAACTAATACTCTTCTAGAAAAATGATACTTGTGAATGTTCAAAGTGTCAAAAGCTCCTCTAGAAAAGTGTTTTAAAAATTTCTTGCCTTCTACATTTAATGAATACGAGGGCATCTGGAAAAAGAACTATGGACAATGTAGAGAAGTAATTATATTTTAATAATTTAATTCCATTTTTCGTTGTTTGTCCTTTTCTCTTCAGTTGTTTATTAAGTTGTTCTAATTTTAATTTGTCTTGATAATTAGATCATACATATTCTAGAAGAAGAGTGATCAAAGCATGAAAAAGTTGAGGTAAAAATTGCATCTGTTGATATTGCCCTTAAAAGTGTTCTATCTACAATTATCTTAGTTCTACTTGAGCCTTGGGGTGAAAGTGCCTACATTCTTCAAGCTCTTTTTTAAATTTTAAATTTTTATTTTTTATGTCCCCATTTTCTTTTTCTTTTATTTAAACTTGCGCTTCTGTTATTGCTCAACTCATTCAAAAAGTCATCGTCTTGATTATGTGTTTTTGGTACTTTTCAGGAGCTTGCACTGACATTGAAAGAATTTTTAGATTCATTTATAGAGGATGAGAACAAAGAGGTGCAAGGTATTTTTGAATCCTACAAAAGGGATGTTCAAGAAGCTGTCATCGTTCCAAAAATCCATCTTTATATGAGGACAAGGATGAGGATGAGGACAACAAAATAGGTATGACCAAGGTCTTGATGGAAAAGTTTGTTTCTGAAGTTGATGTCACAATGCCTTGGGAAAATTGGGATTCCACATCCATGGCTATTGAGGATGGAAAATACTTGATTTTGGAGAACCAGGTGTCCATCCTAAAGCCTTGTTTTCCAAATACGGGGACTTCAGAAATAGATCAATACTTAGTTAGTACAAAGGCAATGATGTTATTCATAATGACAGTATGTGAAGCCATACACAGCATGTGCAGCACCATGGTCGTGGACATAACTACAAGTCTACTATTGACCTGGTTTCACTCCTTCGCTCTTGCTCAATATGCAGACTTCGAAATTAAGTTTTTCATTGCCCATTTGATGAAATTGGTGCGTGCTTACTTTGGTCTCCAAGCTGATCATGATGTTCCTGTACACCTTAACCTTGCTGGACTAGATGTCCAGATCGCAGAGCAACTTGCAGTTGTAGATTCTAAAGATCTCGTTATTATTGAACAAGATGGAGAAACTGATGATCTCCGCAAGAAGACAGATTCTATGCAGCTAACTATTATCAAACTGGATGAAGCTATTGAAGAGCTTGAAAAGAAGAAACAAGCACTTTTGAAAGGAGTGCTTGATTGACGCTGTAAAACTTGAGGGACAGATGGCTGGCACAAGCCTGTTGTAATGTGCAACAAAGGGTCTACTGCTACTAGCAGCTACCATTGTTGCAGCAGGTTTGTAATCCCTCTTGCATTGATTTGATTATGTGAGTTGATAGGAATCATTATGTATTTCGAAATAATATTAGTTTTGAAAGGAGGGGTATGGGGGAAGTTGACGTTTTGCCTATGTTTTTGACTCGTTCATATATAGACTTCAGAAGATTTTTCTTCATTTAATAGATTGTTGATAAATAATTTGCCAATCATCACTTGAACTATAATAATTCCTAACAGATGGGTTCTATATTACCAAGTATAATACTTGAGTTGGAGTCTTATTCCTGTGAATGCGGTGTCCTATTGAAAGTCTTCCTTTGAAAAATGCAAAGGAACATAAAAAGATTAAATATTGTTGCAAACATAATCTCCTGATCAACAAACTTACAATATCTTTGGTCCATTAACTTTTCTCTTACGAATTTCTTGTTCTAATTCCATCCAAATGCCAATTTAAACTTGAAATTAATGTGAGATTACTTAAGCCCATTATGGTTATGTTGGTTTTGTTGAATTGGATTAGATTACTAATCCCTTAAGATTCGTATCATATCTCACCTTTGGAATATCCCTAGATTGGGAAGAAATTAGTAGAATACTGTTATATTCCATGTTTGTTTGGAATTACTTGACATAGACTATAGTATAATGACCTTAATTTGAGAATATTTTGATTTTTTAATCCTTAATTCGGATCCTCTTTTATCATCCCATTTTGCTCCACCCCCTTCGAAGGACTCAATAGTTGTTCCTCATATAGGTGATATATGTTAATCCAAAGGTCCGCTTTTGTATCCGAACATAAGATTTGGAATTAGCAGGGATATATCTACTCCAAGCTTATGCATAATTCTCAAACAAACACAGCCTCTTTAGATTTGGAAAAGCCTGGCTTATTTGCAAGAGTAGGAACTTGGTTGGCTTGATTCAAATGATTCACAAATCCTACTGCTTAGGGCAATATAGCTGTGGTTTGTTTTCATTACAACTACCAGAATATGGAAGACATTATATTGGCTGATACAATTTTTTGGCCTCTTGATAGTGATATACTAGAGTATATTTGTTAGAAAAAAATTGGTTACGTGGAGGCTGATTCACGATTTGTATCAGTTTATTGTTGATTCACAATCCAATTTACAGCAGGTGCAGACTACTCACAAGGAAAATGCTTGAGACCCACAAAAAGTTCTCACTATTCTACCCACAATGATATAATAGGTGTTAACTTCTGATTTGTTACACATCTAATGATTGAGAGCTTAATTCCCTTGCCATATCACTGTGGGTGCATTTGTGGGTCAAATGTGTGGGTCTCTAGTATTGCTCATATTCACAATATTGACATGATAGATTCAACTGTTATAAAGTTTTTTTTAGCCGTCGATGATTTTTTAAATTCACAATCGTATTAATCAAAAATCATTTTGTACTTCAAGGTGACTAACTAGGGAAATTCTAATATGCATGCCCTCGAAAAGGGTGTACCATATGCAGCCATTGTTATACCATTTTCTTCTTTAGTTGTGAGCAATTTTCTTTTTTAGTTATAACATTATTTTAGTTGTGACTCATAAGTTTTTTAGTTATGCTTTGTGTTGTTTTTAGTTATGACATTTTATCTTTATTTTTTTAACTATGACTCAAAAAAATATAAAATTATTTGCATATTTCCCACCTAACTATTGGCATCTAAAAGTCAAACTTTTTAAAGTCAATTTTTTTTTTCCTGAAGCTGAATTTTTCAACCTATTGCAGTAACATGCATAAAGATTATATATACAACCAATTTCTGAATCAAAAGTTAACTATCAACTAGGCCATGATCTATAACAAACTCTATAAATCATCAACTACTTTGACTTCTTTTTAATTCTCCAATCGCCCATTGGACAATAAAGAACATGCCCATCTTCGCTACAGCTTAATTGACTTTGTCCATTTTGAGAATAGGTTATGTATCAGAAACAATGTCTAAAATTTGTATATTTATGATATAGATTAAATTTGATAGAATGTGGACTCTTTAAGATTCTACACATTTTTCTGAATATTTATTTATTTTTGGACAGGTGTTTACATGTATATATTGTTCAAGTCAACATCAAAGAGGAGGGAGATAGAGAGAGAATGGAGTACAAGCATTTCAATCATCATCACAACTTGAACCTCTATCAAGTGCAGCAAGGCCAAACATTCCATTGCTCAGGCTGTGAAACTTCATGCACTTCAGATTCCATCTATGCTTGCTGGCAATGCAACTTCTTCCTCCACGATCACTGCGGCAATGCCAATAGCTTCATAAAACACCCATCTCACCCTTCCCACCCTCTCATCCTCCTCCCATCTCCGACCTACTGCGGCGGCACCTTCCTCTGCAACGCCTGCGAGGCCACAGGCAAGTCCTTCCCATACTGTTGTGCGACATGTGAGGTTGACCTCCATTTCCACTGTGCTTTCTTGCCTCCAAAGGTGAATCACTAGTCACACCCACATGAACTAAGCCTCGTTCACACCACTCCAGAGAAAGAGGCATTCCGTGATCATAACTGCAAGGTATGTAACAATGTGTAGCAGAGTAAGCAATGGGGTTATTGTTGTTAGAAATGGGTTTTGGAAAAATTTGAAAAACAGAATATTTTTCTAAACTTTGGTCTAATTTTTAGGTGGGATCCATGCGTCGAATTTCGCAGGTCTAAGTGGTAACGCGTTCTGTGCTGCGTTGTGATTCACGTGGTATATTTGGTTGCTCAAAACCATTATTAGGTGAATGGGAAATTGATGCCAAAGTGAGCTCCATGGAGATAGACTTTTTGATAAAAATTCTTTAAGGTTTGAATAATAGCTTGTCCCACATTGATTTGGTAGGAAACTTTGAGTGGGTTTAGAAGGCATGGAATTGGAACTTGGGGTAGGCCCCAAGGGGCACCCAAGTTTTGTAGAGAGGGAGGTTATAGGCTGGACCCATTGGATCCAAAAATTACTACGCGCGCCGCCATCGCCATCCGGTCAAGCACGGCTGCGTGGTGTGAGGTGAGGTTAGGAACATTTGAATTTTGTTTTATTTATTATAAATAAATTATGTTCATTTTTTTTTTCAAATTTTGGTTTGCAGCTCTTTAGAAATTCTGTACAGTTTCGTATCTATTCGAATTCAAATCTACCCAAAACAGGTTTTTAACTATTTGAAATTCAAACCAAACAGTGCCTATAGATTTGTATCTGTTTAATTTAAATTGAACAAGTACTGTACCTATTTAATTCAAACCTAGCAGCCACCACTTCACCTATAAATAGACTAGTCCCTCATTTGGATTTTCACTCCAATTTTTGTCCTTAAAATTGGCTACTACTCTTTGCATTTTGCTGCATCTAAATTTCTGTGAGAAATAGTATAAACACTTAGTGTATTCGTTATACGAAAAAATTGTAGTGCTGCTATTTTTCGTTGATTGATCATTTTATCTTGGGAGATAGACGTCCATATTCTAAAAGCACCGTGGAGATGACGAATCTATCTTAAGGACATAGTGTCTAACAATGGACTTGATCAGAATATTGTTCAAGAAATTAATCAAGTAAGTAGTTATTTTATTTTCTGATTTATTATTTATTTAAATCAGATTTTGATTTTGTTTTTGTAACAAAATAAAAATCTGTTTTTATTTATTTATTTATTTTTGGTTTGATTTTTGTAATCAAGCAATCTCTCTCCTTTTCTATTTTTCTTTTGCATTCCGTTTGTTATTTAGTACACAAACATAATTTATTTCTTTAAATACAGTGAAGATTGTTCAACAATCTTAAGACAGAATATTTTTTTGTTGTCTTCATTGTATTTAATTTTCTGTGTTTTTACAAAGTAATATTCTGGTTGGAAAACAAATAGTAGTAATATACTCTTTGACAGATAGTAATAATATACTGTCTATTTTCTTTGACAACTAGTAGTAATATACTGGTGTCATTAACAATTACAGAATATTAATTTGTGTTACAGAAAATTATTGTGGCATTTTATTTTTCTAGTTTTAGTAACAAAGAAAATAAAATTATTTTATGTTATAATTTATTTTCTGATTTTAGTAAATAGAAAATTAATTTGTGTTTTGGTTTTTTCTGATTTTTGTAATATGATATTATGGTTGCTGAAAGTAATACTCCAAATCCGATCATTACAACGACTCCGGTCCCTATCCAGAACCATGTTCAAGTTCCGATAAATCATGGAGAAAAACTGGAAAAATTTATTGGCACTGAGTTTAAAAGATGGCAGCAGAAAATGTTGTTCTATCTTACAACTCTAAATTTGGCCCGGTTTCTCCGTGAAGAGGCTTCAATACTGAGAGAGGATGAAAGTGATCGGCAAGTTGTTGTCACAGTAGATGCTTGGAAGCATTTTGATTTCCTGTGCAGAAACTACATCCTAAATGGCCTTGACAATATGTTGTATAATGTTTACAGCCCTCTGAAATCAGCAAAAGAATTGTGGGATTCTTTGGAGAAAAAATACAAGATAGAGGATACCGGCACAAAGAAAATTTGTTGTTGGTAAATTTCTGGACTTCATTATGGTAGACTCCCAAACGATAATTTCTCAAGTTCAAAATTTTCAAATAATTTTGCATGATATTCATTCCGAAGCTATGTAGCGACCCTAATTTTCTTTAGTCATTATTTATTATTATTATGGTTATTATTATCTTATTTTATTTTTGACTTTATTAATTGTGTGGTCATATGAGAGTTAATGTAATATTTAATGGATTTAATGTTGTAATTATTAAATGTGTGGGTTACATGAGAATTTATTGTGATACTTAATGAATTTAATGTGTTATTTAATTATATATAATTAATCAGAATATTTATATTTATATATTCATATATACAAAAAAAAAAGGGGGGGTGTTACATGTAGTGTTTTTTTTTTTATAAAATATATTTATATATGTTGTAGTTACTTAATAACACAAAATATATATCATATTTATTTAGATTGTATTTATATTATATTTATATTATATAATATAATAGTCATTAGGTAATACAATAATATATTAGGTTATAAGTGATATAACCTCACAAAGAAACAAAAGAAAGAACGCAAAGAAGTGCTAGAGAGAGAGAGAGAGAGAGAGAGAGATTAATCAAAAGTCAAGGTTTTCTGGGTGATGAATTTCTGAGAGAGAAGAGAGATAGAGGGCAGAAAAGAAAGAAAAGAAAAGTAAAGAAAAAAAGATAGGGTTTTGGGTTTACTTTGGTGGTTCAATTAATCCTCTTGGTCTTGCTTCAATCTTCAAAAATAATTGTGAATACAAATCCTATTTTCCTTGATTAGGTTTGATTCGTTAGTTTATTTATTTATTTATTTTATTAGGTTGATGTGATATGATATTTTTGTATGTGAATGTAGAGGATGAATTAACTTAATTATTTTGATTAGTGTCTATGAGATGCTTAGGGTTTTAGATGAGTGATTAATTTTTATTTAATTTGATTAGTGGAACGTGTAAAATTTAGAGTTCTCAGATGATTGATTTATTTTATTTAATTTGATTAGTGATATATATAAGGTTTAGGGTGTTTAAATGATTATTGATTTTATTATTATTTTTTTAGATGATTGATTAATCTAATTATTTTAATTAGTGTGTATGCGATATTTAGAGTTCTTAGATGATTCATTTATTTTAATTAATTTGATTAGTGGTACGTGCAAGGTTTAGGGTTCTTAGAGGTTTGATTAATCTTAATTAATTTGATTAGTGATATGTGCAAGGTTTAGGGTTCTTAGATGATTAATTTGTTTTAATTAATTTGACTAGTGGTACGTGTAATGTTTAGAGTTCTTAGAGGTTTGATTAATTTTAATTAATTTGACTAGTGATATGTGCAAGGTTTAGGGTTCTTAGATGATTAATTTGTTTTAATTAATTTGACTAGTGGTACGTGTAATGTTTAGAGTTCTTAGAGGTTTGATTAATTTTAATTAATTTGACTAGTGATACGTGCAAGGTTTAGGGTTCTTAGATGAGTGATTAATTTTAATTAATTTGATTAGTGGTACGTGTAAGGTTTAAAATTTTTAGATAATTAATTGATTGTAATTATTTTAATTAGTTGGGTATGTAAGGTTTGGAATTTTTTTAGATGATTGATTAATTTTAATTATGTTGATTAGACGTATATGTAAGGTTTAGGATTTTTTAGATGATTAATTGATTGTAGTAATTTTAATTAGTTGGGTATGTAAGGTTTGGAATTTTTAGATAATTGATTAATTTTAATTATGTTGATTAGACGTATATGTAAGGTTTAGGATTTTTAGATGATTAATTGATTGTAGTAATTTTAATTAGTTGGGTATGTAAGGTTTGGGATTTTTTTTTTTTAGATGATTGATTAATTTTAATTATGAAGATTAGATGTATATGTAAGGTTTGGAATTTTTAGATGATTGATTAATTTTAATTATATTGATTAGATGTATAGGTAAGGTTTAAGATTTTTAGATAATTTATTGATCGTAATTATTTTGATTAGTTGAGTATGTAAGGTTTAGAATTTTTAGATGATAGACTAATTTTTAATTATTTTGATTAGACGTGTATGTAAGGTTTAAAGTTTTTGGATGATTGTTTAATTTTAATTATTTGAATTAGTTGAGTATGTAAGGTTTAGGGTTTTATTTTGGGTGACTTTATTAATTCTTTAAGTGATTCTTTGATCTTCAAAAATAATTTTAAGTACAAAACCCACTTCCCTTTATTTATGTTTAATTCGTTGTATTTATTTTTATTTGTTTGATATTAGTTTGATTTTGTTTTTACATAAAGATGATAGATTGATTTTAATTATTTTGACTAGTAGTATATGTAAAATTTAGGGTTCTTAGATAAGTAATTGATTTTAATTACTTTGATTAGTTGTGTAGGTAAAGTTTAGGGTTTTTAGATGATTAATTAATTTTAATTATTTTTATTAGTTGTGTATGTAAGATTTAGGATTTTTAGATGATTAATTGATTTTAATTATTTTGATTAGTTGTATATGTAAAGTTTAGGATTTTTAGATGATTGATTGATTTCAATTATTTTAATTAGTTGTGTATGCAAGGTTTATATTTTTTTTTTATGTATTTATTTTATGGATTTAATCACACTCATAATTATATGAAATTAGAATAAACTTAGAATCCATAGATATTGGTTAGAGGATGGATTGGTTTGTTGTTGGTATTTATTTATTTGATGTTGGTTTGATTTTGTATTTGCATGTAGATGATTTATATGTAATGTTTATGGTTTTTATATGTATTCATTTTATGATTATAATCACACTCCCGAATATATGAAACTAAAATTAATTAGAACCCGTAGATAAATTCCTTAAACTCCACCATGACTCTATGGATTGTTATTTTATTTGAGTGATGGTGAGAAAGAGTGTATAAAAAAAAAGTGAGGATTATAAGAGTTGTTTGATGCCTTATGCCCGGCATTGTTATATTTGTCTTATGATGTCGATGAGATGTTTATATATATTGTTGCCTTGTTCTCATGAGTAGACGAGCGTTTTGATTTGCGCGCGTACGTATATGCTAACCATCCGGGGAGTGTGAGTCAAACTCGGGACGATATCCCCGTGCAAGTTTGGCTTCGGAGTGGGTTAGGTATACGGGAGGCACATGGGATATATGTGTAGGCCAGAAGGGGAGGGCCGAAGTGGTGGAGTCAAGGTACAAAGAATTAATTATGAACTTGTATGTTAGTTCGAATTGTCTTAATTGAGTTAAGGTACAAAGTAGAAATTATGAACTTATATGTATAGTTCGAATTATATTGATGGAGTTAAGGTACAAAAATTGAATTATGAGTTTATTGATTTGTACATCTTGAAAAATAGTAATCGGCCTCAATAAATTATGAAATTTGAGTAGAGGTATGTATACGTGATTTTGGACAACTTTTGTGTTGTAGCTTTTTATTAAAAAGATAGATTAGAACTTATAATCGAATGACCTTGGTTATTGTCGGTTTGATTCATTTTGGTAATGCAGATTTTATAGGCTGTTTTAACCTACGAAACGAGCTCATTTTTATTGGTTTCGCAAAAACTGAAGTAAAACATTATTCTGCACATTTTTCATGTTTTGAACTTTTTCGAAAAAAATCATCTTAAGGCAGTTTTTGTTCATTTTCAGTTTCAGATTTTTCGATTGAATTACGTCTAGAATTTTAGATCAAGCTTTCCTCTTAACCCGTTCAGTTTCTGTCAAATTCGTCCGCGTAGTCTTTTATAAAATTTGATTCTATATAACTTTCGTTCTTTAAGTTTTCGTCAATTCGAATTATTTAAGCATGAAACGTTACATTTTTATACTTCTTCAGCAAGTTACTTATGATTAATTTATACTAACATTATTTTCTTTTACAGGATGGTGGGTCTTACTAACTTTTTATGCAGGGCTGACCCACCATATTTCTATTTCTATTTCTATTTTTGTTTATTTTATAATCAATTTATATTTCGTTGTGTACGGACAAGAAACTAAATGCCACCGTATCTCGAGAAACTACCCATTCGTCTCGGTGCGGTTGGAACTACTTGTCTTGTCTAGTAATAAGAATTTAATGTATTTTTGTTTGTGTCTGGTGGACACGTGGGTGTTGATTCTTGTACTCATACCAGTATATCTGTATACTGACCCGTTTTGTCTCTTGGCAACTCGGGTGCGTTCTATTCGAGCGCAGCTGAGCTCCTTTGCAGGATTAGTAGAGGCTTTGGTGGTGACAAGAAATACTATGATCGTAGGACATGTCGATTGGACTTCTTTTGTTTTCTCATGTTTATGATTGTTAGTAGTTTATGTATTTTTATTTTCTTTTATGACCTTAGTATTTTGAAAATTTGGCATGGGTTGTAACCTTACATTATTTAAGTTGTTTTGAAGTATTTATTGTTACTTTAATGTTGGAAGTATTGGTTAGTTATTGAATTATGGTGAATGGTTTAGTTTTTGTGTTTAGTTTTTTTGTTTCACCCCTAGAATTTGGATGATGGAATATTGATTGGGGTTTAATCCTAAGTTAATATTTAATTGTCCAAATTTTAGGGCGTGACAAGCTATGTCTCTTAGCGAGTCTTTCTAAGTTGTTGCTTTAGTAGAAAAGTTACCACCAGCTTGGAAAGATTTCAAAAATTATTTAAAACATAAACGCAAGGAGATGACCGTGGATGAATTGATAGTAAGATTAAGAATTGAAGAAGGTAACCGAAAGGCTAAAAATAGGAATGGAAAAAATCTCATTGAGTCCAAGGCTAATATGGTTGAGCAAGTTCACAAACTACATAACAAAAAGAGGAAGTTTAGTGGAGATAGTCCTAAACAAGGCGACAACAATGGCAATAAAAAGTTCAAAGGAAAATGATATAACTGTGGCAAGACTGGACATCGAGCTTCTGACTGCCGCCATCCTAAGAAGGATCGCGGAAGCACAAGTAAGAAGACTACCAATCAAGCCAATGTAACAGAATTAGATTACATCTCTGACGGGGTAAATGACATCAACCTCTCTATTGTGGTGTCTGAGGCTAATTTGGTTGGAAATCCCAAGGAATGGTGGGTTGACACTGGAGCAACTCGTCATATTTGTGCAAACAAGAAGATGTTCACAACTTACAATGAGGCTGCAAAATGGTCAACAACTTTTCATGGAAAATTCTTCTACTTCTATTGTGGCTAGACAAGGAAAAATGATCTTGAAGATGACATCAGGGAAAGAACTGACCCTCAACAACGTACTGCATGTACAAGACATCCGGAAGAATTTAGTTTCTGGTTCTTTGTTAAGTAAAAATGGTTTTAGGCTTGTTTTTTAGTCTGATAAATTTGTACTAACAAAGAGTGGTATGTATGTTAGTAAAGGATACATGAGTGATGGTCTCTTCAAATTGAATGTAATGACAGATGTACCAAAAGTTGATATTAATAAGAATAACACATCTTTTGCTTATATTCTTGAGTTGAATTTATGGCATGGTAGATTAGGACATGTGAATTTTAATTCTGTGCGTAGATTAATTGGTTTGGATTATATACCAAAGTTTGAAATTGATCATAATCACAAATGTGAGATTTGTGTAGAAGCAAAACTAACTAAGGCTCCATTTAAATCGGTTGAAAGAAAAATCGAACCTCTAGAATTAATTCATACTGATATATGTGATCTTAAGTTTGTTCAAACTAGAGGAGGCAAAAAGTATTTCATAACATTTATCGATGATTACACAAGATATTGTTATGTATACTTACTTAGAAGTAAAGATGAAGTCTTAGAAATGTTTAAACTCTACAAAACTGAAGTTGAAAATCAACTTGGTAAACTAATTAAAAATGGTAAGAAGTGATAGGGGTGGTGAATATGATGCACCATTAAATGAATTTTGTGCACAACATGGCATTATTCACCAAACTAAAGCATCCTATTCTCCACAATAAAATAGAATTGCTAAAAGCAAGAATAGAACCCTTAAAGAAATGATGAATGTCATGTTACTAAGTTCGGGCTTACCGTAGAACTTGTGAGGGGAAGCAATATTGTCTGCTAATTATGCTCTTAACAGAATACCCTACAAGAAAACTAACAACACTCCTTATGAATTGTGGAAAGGTCGACCATCTTCCTACAAATATTTAAAAGTGTCGGGGTGTTTGGCAAAAGTTGAAGTTCCTATTCCTAAAAAGATTAAGATTGGACCAAAAATAGTGGATTGTGTGTTTATTGGTTATGCTCAGAATAATAGTGCATATCGATTTCTGACTTATAAATCAGAAATTCCTGATATAAATGTAAACACCATTATAGAGTCAAGGAATATTGTGTTTTTTGAACATGTCTTTCCTTACAAGAAAGGACAGAAATTAAGTTCACAGAAAAAAACTTCTGATTGTACACAAAATTAAGAGACTAATGACAATCAAACAAAAGAGACTAGTAATGGTCTCGACCAACAGGATTTAACTAATGATAAACCAAGACAAAGTAAGAGAGCAAAAATATCAAAATCCTCTGGTCCATATTTTTTGACATACTTGTTAGAAAATGAACCTCAAAACTTTAAGGAAGCAATTGTCACGACCCAAACCCGCCACTGTAGGTTTAGCACCGTAACCGGCTAGTAATCCGTGGATTACCAAAGGCCTCTGAACAGATTAGCAAATAATAAGGGGCTGCGGAAGCAATAATACAAAATAGACAAGGTCCAATGAGCTGTGATAACGTACATAGGACAGAACATTTCAAAACTTATTTATATATACATAAATGTGCCAGTCCAGATACACAATATTTACAAGGTATTTACAGAATGTACTTCCCAAGACCTGACTTTACAGAGCATACACAAAGACTAGCATCAATACAAAAAAAACAGCCATGGCATTAGGCTTCGTTCGAAACCTTCTCGGGAGGCACAACAGTTGGCTGACAAAAACAAAACAGAAGGCCGTCAACTCTAGCCCTAGTCATGTGCCGACTCACCTACATACATAACATAAACTGTGAGCAAAAGCCCAGTGAATAATAATAGAGTAAAGGGTTTCAATGAATGAGTTCGTACAGATTCAGAAATCATAATTCAGATTTGTATCAAATTTGTCATTTGTCCAGATCATATACAGACAGAAATCATAAGTCATGACTAAGTTTATGTGATACATCTATTAGCATTAATGTAACAAAATGTAACGAGCACATGTGAGGTTACGAATAACCGCCCATAAAAGAACCTCCGATCCGCAAATGTAATAGAAGCTAAGCCCCGTGATGGGGCCTCCAAGACGGGTAATGAGTGCAGAGTAAATAAGTTCCATAAAGGAACCTCCGATACCGAGTAACAGTTAACAGATATCACATGATGCTAAGGATATCACGAATACATATCAGAAATTGAACAATCATTCATTGTACATGACATATCATTTCGGAAAACAGATCCTGTTTTATCACACAGAAAGTAGATACAGTTTGAACATAACTTTACTAAGTTATTACTCACAGTTGGCCTTGAAACAAACAGACGGAGCAGATTGATCACACGATACGCGGCACGTGACTTACATAACACATAACGGACACACACTTGAAACACACATTCTAATTGCACAAAACTTACGTCATTGGTTCTTAGTGTTTTTCTAACCTTAAAGCCTCACTATAGAGTCTTAAACATGGCCTAGGAATGCCTAGGATGGAATGAGAATGCAAAGATGCCTCGGAAAACATTTTTCAAAACTTACTGAAAACAGGGGTCTCGCTCGAGCGTGGCTTCCTTCACTCGAGCGAGATTGTCAAAACAGAGGGGTCGCTCGAGCGTAGACTGCTTCACTCGAGCATAGACTCCTTCGCTCAAGCGGACTATAAAAATGCAAAAGCACTGGTTGTTGAAATTTTACGCTCGATGCACGCTCGATGCTTGCTCGAGCGTGAGGCACAGCTCTTCGCTCGAGTGTAGGTCTCTTCCCTCGAGCGTACGTCTGCGTGCACCAAAAACCTAAGAGCTTGGAATTTACGCTCGAGCCACCATTCCTTCACTCGAGTGAAGCTCTGAACAAACGATGGTCGCTCGAGCGTGGAATCCTTCGCTCGAGCGAGGAAGCCAAATTCTGGAATTTCCAGATTTGCCTCCCAAGCTCAAACCAAGCATTCAACACCTCAAATCTCAACCCTTTGGGCCCATTTTCTAGAAAACACTTGTAAACTCATAGTATAAGATGTTTCAAAGATCAATTGGTAAAATCAAAGCCCAAGGGTGAGTCAATTGAACACAATTACAAGAAGAACTTCAAGAACAAAATAAGAGTTAACATGCAAGTGTTCATTTTAAATCCAATGCTCTAAAACATGACCAAATGTAAGATTGAGCTCAAAATCATGATGAATTCATGGACTAAGGCTAGAATTTGGGCTTGCATGCAAGAACTTCCATGAAAACACTTCAAAATGTTAAGATATGAACATGCATGCATGATTTAAGCCTCAATTCAACATTTTCAACCAATTCATGATTGTAAACTCTAATCTTCCATGAACCATGCAAGAATTAATCTTAAATTTACAATTGAAAGGGGAATCTCCTACCTGAAACCTTGAATTCCAAGTCTAGGAGCTCAAATTTGCAAAGCCTCTTCAATTCTCCTAAGTTCCAAGCCTAATCTTAGTTGAAAACAAGTTGTTCTCATTCACACTCTCTTACTCCTATGGTTTGGCCAAGAAAATGGCTGAGGAGAGATGCTTCTAAGTGTAATAAGGTGTAATAAAGTTGGTCTCAATCAAGCCACTAAGTGGCATTTGTGTAATTAGGCAAACTAACGCAATTCAACATTATTTAATCTAATTTACACATTCCAAATCAAATTTTAAGTCAACCTACCATAAAATCACATATATTCTAACTAACCTAAAACACTAATCAATTTCGGACTCAGGCACCGATAAGGCTTTAAATTCGTAGTTCAAAGTCGAAACATGAACAGATCATTTTATGGCAAACAGATAGAAACACAAAAATAATGCAATTATGTGCAAATTAATTCCGGATTCCTTCTAAATTACTGTTAAGCATAATTAATCATGAATTAGCATTAATCGGAGGTCGGGGTTATTACAGTCTTCCCTCCTTAAAAGAGTTTGGTCCTCCAAACTCGAATTACCTTCATTCGGAATCAACATTGGATCCAAAGGGAACAAATCTGGATATCTCTTCATCATGTCTTCCTCGGTTTCCCAAGTTGCATAGGTTCCTCTATGGTTTTACCAATCAACTTTTACCAATGGTATTTTTTTATTTCTCAACTTTTTGATCCGACGATTCACAATCTGGATAGGTCTTTCCTCATAAGTGTAATCATCTTTCAGAAGCACATGTGTCAGTTCGATGACGTGGAGTGGATCCCTCAAATATTCTCGTAGCATCGATACATAAAAGACGTTATGCATGTGTTCCATTACTGGAGGTAAGGCTACCCGATACGATACCGGATTGATCTTTTCGAGGACTTCATAAGGTCCAACATATCTTGGCGCCAATTTTCCCTTAACACCAAAACGAGTTTGACCCTTCATTGGGGTCACCTTTATGAACACGTGGTCCCCAACTTCATATTCCCTCTCTCTTCTTCGAACATCGGCATAGCTCTTATGCCGACTCTATGCAGTTTTCAAACGCTGCTGTATCAGTTTCACTTTCTCGGTTGTTTCTTACACAAGTTCTGGTCCCAACAAAGGTCTATCACCTACTTCAGCCCAACATATCGGAGAAAGACATTTTCTTCCATACAAAGCTTCGTAAGGAGCCATTCCAATGCTTGAATGGTAACCGTTGTTATACACAAATTCAGCTAATGGCAAGTAGGTCTCCCAATTCCCTTGGAAGTCTAACACACATATTCTGAGCATATCCTCCAAAGTTTGGTTCGTTCGTTCAGTTTGGCCATCTGTCTGTGGGTGATAGGCACTGCTCAATCTCAATTCAGTCCCCAAAGCCTGTTGCAAACTCTGCCAAAATCTCGATACAAACTTTGAGTCCCTGTCAGACACAATAGATACTGGCACTCCATGCAATCTCACAATATCAGTCATATAGATATTGGCTAATTTATCAGCGTTATAAATAGTTTTGACAGGTAGAAAATGGGCAGACTTAAATAAACGGTCAACTATAACCCAGATAGAGTCCATACCTCGAGACGAACGAGGCAATCCCACAATGAAGTCCATGGTAATGTGCTCCCATTTCCATTCCGGTATTGGGAGTGGTTGCAGCAAACCAGCGGGTCGTTGATGTTCAGCTTTAACCTATTGGCACTGTAGACATCTAGCCACAAAGTCTGCAATACTCTGTTTCATTCTAGGCCACCAAAAATTCTATTTCAAATTATGATACATCTTCGTGTTCCCCGGATGCATAGCAAATTTATTATTGTGAGCTTCGGTCATAACACATTTCCTCAAATCATAACAAGCGGGCACTCAAAGACGGTTCTGAAATTTCAGCACATCATTCTCAAACACAAATCCTGGCCTCAACTTTAAATCAAATTCCTCCGTGATCTTTTTCAAGTATTCATCATCGCACTGTTTCTGTTTGATCTCGTCAAGAATTGTAGATTGAGCAGCAATAGCAGTTAATAGCCCACCTTGTTCTAGGTCAGTCAACAATTCTTTTCGGTTGGATAGCAAACATGACAAATTCGCGCTGGACTTTCGGCTCAAGGCATCTGCTACGGTATTAGCCTTTCCTGGATGATACAAGATTTGCAAATCATAATCCTTGATTAGTTCTAACCATCGTCTCTGTCTCATGTTCAATTCCTTTTAGGTGAAGAAATATTTCAAACTTTTATGGTCTGTATACACCTCGCAAGTTACCCCATGCAAATAGTGTGATACCCCTGTTCTGTATTATGTTAATTGGTCCCTAATACGTATGTGGTTATATGTTTTGATATGATTTTGCGTACCATTATATGGATATATGTGATTTTGGAATTCTATCTGTTCACCGTAGGAATATCTGTTGAATAATCCGCTTCGGAGATTAAATTGAGGGCCTTATCGGCCACAGAACCTGAAATTGATTACGCCTTTGTGATTAGCGTAATTTTTAGAGTCTACGGTGAAATTTAATTGAAAATTGATTCGGGTTAGATTAAACCGATTAAATTGACGAATAGTGCCAAATTGCCTTATTAATATTATTATATTGTGAGTGGGGACTTATGTAAAGGCATTTTACACTCAATTCCCTTCCCTTCACTTCATTTGGCTGATCAAAAACTCAAAGGGAAAAGAAAGGGTCGGCTAGTGAGAGAGGGAGTGAGGGAATTTGGGATTTTGGTCTCAAAGCTTGATAATTTTGGAGATTTAGCTCAAGAATTGTCTAGAGCTTGAAAGATCAAAGCTTCTAGGTGAGTAATTCTTGAATTATAGTTTGTAATTTTGTGTGTGTTCAAGCTAAATTGGTGATCAAGAGTGAGATTGAAATGAAATTGGGTTGTATTTGTTGAATTGAAGCCTAATATGTACATGCATGTAAGAAGTGGCCAAGAATCTTCATGTTTGAGCACAATGTGTATGATTTGTGTTGAATATTGTTTAAAAACCATGTATTGGGACCCCTCTTCACCAATTAAGTTGATATGAAGGCATATTTCTCACATGCAAGAATGAATCATGTAAGAGTAAGCTTTGCATGTTTGAATGTGATGTGTTGGTGATGAATTTGGGTTAATTTGAGGCATGCATGTAAGTAATACAAGGAATTGAGCTCCATTGTGATGTGTTTTGGTGTCTATGTCATGTTAGTACAAATATATGTGAGATTGGAGCCTTGCATGCAAGAAAAATTGGTTAAATGTCGAGTTTGAACTCAAGGGAGTGTTCTGGAAAACCCGAATTTCGACGTCTCCGCCGAAGGGAAGTGCCTTCGGAGAAATCGAGCTCCCAGTATTTTCTGCAGACATGGTTCCCACTCGAGCGGGGAAGTTGACGCTCGAGCGGGGAGCTATGTAGACAGGCGATCCGAGCGCCGAGTTCATGCTCGAGCTGAATAGAAGGCAACCAAGATTTTAGTATTTAAAGGGTCCGCCGAGCGGAAGTCTACGCCGGCGGGACCCTATTTTCTGAAATCCTGTTTTTATATTTTGTGTTCTGTTTTCCGTTCTCTTTCACTTGCAAGCACTCTTAGGCATATGTTAAGCATTGTAAATGAGTTAATGAGATAATAATAAAGCCTAAAGAGGAATATGTGAATTAAAGAACGGATTGAACTGTTAATGACCCTTCTGTGTTCATGAAATGTGTAGGGTCAAGCTCCAGGGCAAATCCACAAGCCGATCACTGTGAGTAATATCGATATTTGAATGCTTGTGAATGTCCAATTGTTTACTCCCTTTAAAGCTTCATGAATTGCTAATTGGGATTGTGGACGTAAGTCTGATATGAATGCATAAATGGACCCAAGGTCGTTTTGATAAGCATAAATGGACCCAAGGTCGTTTTGTTAAACATGAATGGACCAAAGGTCGTTTTGATGAATCGAATGGACCAAAGGTCGTTTTGATACGAATGTATGGGCCGAAGGCCGTTTTGAAACGAATGAGTGGGCCAAAGGCCGTTTTGAAACGAATGAATGGACCAAAGGCCGTTTTGAAACGAATGAGTGGGCCAAAGGCCGTTTTGAAACGAATGAGTAGGCCAAAGGCCATTTTGAAATGAATGAGTGGGCCAAAGGCCGTTTTGGAATGAATGAGTGGGCCAAAGGCCGTTTTAACATACATGATTGGGCCAAAGGCCGTTTTGACATAATCGAATGGGCTGAAGGCCGTTTCGTCATGAATGTAACTCTGAATGGGCCAAAGGCCAGTATGTACGGAACTATGGTTATTTGATTTAAATTACCCTTATATATGTTAACTACAGATATGAATTGGGCCCAAGGTCGTTTGGAAAATGTTGTTCTACGTCTTGTTGCATAAATTCTGTAATTGATATTATTCACTGGGCTATCGCTCACGCTCATTCATGTTTTTGTAGGTGAGCCAAGAGAAGTCCAGACCCAGCCTCAGTGAAGCCTGTGTAGAACAACCCAAGTTTTGGAGAGTCAGCCCTCGTGTCTCACGCATGAGACCCTTCTTCGCCTTTTTGTTATCTATTTTATGTTGTCATGATGGCGAAGACTTTGTGTAATTCTATATATAGTTTTGATGGGTTAACTTGGACTTACATGATCCTGTTTACATAGAACTCATGCTACTATTTTACTGTTGTGAGTTATTAATGTCTATGTATATAATTGTTTTGATGTGCCATGCAAGCACAACTCTATGGACAAAGTTTTGATTTGCTTCCGTTTGGCCCCCATTAACTCTGTTAAAATACCTTTGGATCCGTTTGAGGCCGTAGGTAATCTCATGATTACTGGCCGGTTACGTCCTTAACCCACAAGGGCGGGTTAGGGTCGTGACAAATAGTGATGCTATATTTTCAAAGCAAACACCACAGCCGCTAATTCAAGATCATGTGTTGGGTAATTCTTTTCATGAGGTCGAAGTTGTCTAGAAGCATAGGCAATCACCTTTCCATTTTGCATTAATACACACTCCAAGCCTTTATAGGAAGCATCACTGTACACTTGAAACCCATCAGTACCATTAGGCAAGGTTAAGATTGGTGTAGTCATTAACCTGGTTTTCAACTCTTGGAAAGCTGTCTCTCTTTGTTCATTCCAGTCAAATGGCACATTTTTCTAAGTTAACTAAGTCAATGGCATGGCAAGCTTGGAAAAGTCTTTTACAAACCTCCAGTAGTAACCTGCAAGTCCCAGAAAACTTCGGACTTTTGTCACATTTGTCGGTCTAGGCCAATCTACGACAGCTTCAATTTTCTGAGGGTCAACAGAAACTCCATCCTTGTTGATTACATGTCCCAAAAATGCCACACTATCAAGCTAGAATTCACACTTGGACAATTTAGCATACAATTTCTTTTCTCTCAAAATCTGCAAGGTGGTTCTCAGATGGTTTTCATGTTCTTCCCTGTCTTTAGAATAAATCAAAATGTCATCAATAAATACAACAATGAAGTCATCCAGATATGATTTAAACACCCTATTCATAAGATCCATGAAAGCTGCAGGTGCATTGGTCATCCTAAACGGCATTACTAAAAATTCATAATGTCCATATCTAGTTTAGAATGCAATTTTCTCTATGTCCTCAGCTCTAACCTTTAATTAATGATACCCGGACCTGAGGTCAATTTTGGAAAACACTTGGCACCCTGAAGTTGATCAAACAAGTCATCTATTCGGGGTAGAGGGTATTTATTCTTGATAGTCACTTTGTTCAGTTCTCGGTAGTCTATACATAATCTTAAAGATCCATCCTTCTTTTTAACAAACAAAATTGGAGCACCCCAAGGTGAAGTACTCGGACGGATAAATTTCTTATCTAACAGTTCCTGAAGTTGGGTTTTCAATTCTTTCAATTCAGAGGTAGACATTCTATATGGAGTCTTGGAAATAGGTTGTGTTCCCGGAAACACCTCAATAGTGAATTCAATTTCTCTATCAACTAAGTCCGTAGGTAAGTCAGTCGGAAACACATCGGGAAATTCACAAGCAACAGGGATTGTTTCTACAGTAGTATTGTCAGATGGTGCAGTCAGTATACAACACAGATAACCCCTACATCCCTTCCTAAGGAGTTTTACAGCTTTCATAGCCGAAATCAAACATAGGGGAGGAATTATCCCATTCCCAATAAAAGTAAATTCAAGCATATCTGGTGGTCTAAACACAACAGTTTTATTTGCACAGTCAATGGTAGCACAGTATTTAGTCAACAAGTCCATCCTCAAAATACAATCAAAATGATTAATGTCCAAGGGTAATAAGTCCACATATAACATCATATCACCAATCATAACATCACATGATGGATAAACATCAGCACACATCATAGAATCCCCAGACGGCGTAGACACAGATAACACATAGGTCATAAGGTTTAATGGTCTAGTCAATTTTCGAGAAAAAGCATGCGATACAAAGGAATGTGTAGAACCAGAATCTATCAGTACACATGCATTTTGAGAACATATAGGGAGTGTACCTGACACCACAGTATAGGTGTTCGGTGCATCACCGAGCACTAAGGCAAACACTCGGCCTTGTCTCAGAGGTTCTTTCCCAGTATTGGCTTTGGCATTGGTTTTGGCCACAGAAGCGGATCCTGTTGAACTTGCTGCAGGACGGTTAGTAGTCTCAAACCTGAACGGGCAATCTTTCACTACATGACCTAGTTGGCCACACCGGAAACAAACACCGAATGCTCAGTAGCACACACCCCTGTGCCTTTTACCATAATCAGAATAGATCGAAATAAACCCACTACTCTGACTCGAGCTGTTCGAAGTCCCTGTGTTTTGCTTCTTACCGACAAAGGACCGGCCTCTTTTAAAACCAAACCCGGATCTTTTTCCTCTCTACTCAGTTGTTGTAGTTGCTGGGCTTTACTTTGTTTCATGGCAGCTAGGGTGGCCTCTACCAGTAAGGCTCTGTTTAGAACTTCCACATAAGTAGGCAATTTCAGAACGCCTACTCGATGAAACACCTCTAAATCCAGTCCACCTTCAAACTTTCGTGCTTTCTTGTAATCAGTATCCACCATATGTGGAGCAAACCGTGCCAATTCGGTGAATTTAGCTTCATATTCTGCCACAGACATTCTTCCCTGTTTGAGTTCCTGAAATTCAGACACTTTCCGATCCCTGAAACATTGGGGAAAATACTTGTTGTAGAAGATAACATTAAACTGTGCCCATGTCATATTTCCATTGCCACTTCGGATCAGTAACCATTACCTGCGGGCTTCATCTTTCAGAGTATAGGTGGCTAGGAGGACTTTCTGAGTTTCAGAACAAGGAAATACTTCATACAATTTTTCCATTTCAAGCAACCACGTCCCAGCTTTCAAAGGTTCAATTCCACCATAGAACGTTAGCGGTTTCATTTTCATGAATTTCTGTGTCAGATTGATAATATCATTATTATTTGCCTCGGCTTGTGCCAGTGGAAGCAGAGAGGGCAAAGGTTGTTGTCTTTGTTGTTGTGTCAAGGTTTCAGTCAATGCTGCTAACATCTGTTCTATTCGGCCCATGCGAGCCTCTGAAGATTCACTTTCACCACTTCCCCTTGCATTTCCCATCTTACTATACAGACATCAAATGATAATAAACACAGGCATAATCATATTCGTTTCCTTCAATTCATTTGATTCAAATGTACATTCAGTTTTCATATTTAGTTGCATTACAACACACTCACACATGCAGATGGAATTCCCCTAACTCTTACTAGGACATCCTAAGCTCATACGGACCTGTGTGTGCGGTAGAACACATGCTCTGATACCACTCTGTCACGACCCAAACCCGCCCCTGTAGGTTTAGCACCGTAACCGGCTAGTAATCCGTGGATTACCAAAGGCCTCTAAACAGATTAGTAAATAATAAGGGGTTGCGGAAGAAATAATACAAAATAGATAAGGTCTAATGAGCTGTGATAACGTACATGAGAACATTTCAAAACTTATTTATATATACATAAACATGCTAGTCCAGATACACAATATTTACAAGGTATTTACAGAATGTACTTCCCAAGACCTGACTTTACAGAGCATACACAAAGACTAGCATCAATACAAAAAAAAAAAAAAAAAAGGGCCATGGCATTAGGCTTGCTCGAACCTCCTCGAGGCACAACAGCGTTGGTGACAAAATAGAGAATGTATGTCACAACTCGCCCCGTCATGTGCCAACTCACCTACATACATAACATAAACTGTGAGTAAAAACCTAGTGAATAATAACAGAGTAAAAGGTTTCAATGAATGAGTTCGTACAGATTCAGAAATCATAATTCAGATTTGTATCAAATTCGTCATTTGTCCAGATCATATACAGACAGAAATCATAAGTCATGACTAAGTTTACATGATACATCCATTAGCATTAATAGAACAAAACAGAACAGAACGTATATACGTGAGGTTACGAATAACCAGTTCCATAAAAGAACCTCCGGATCCAAGCAATGTAGCAAGTGAGCCCCGTGGCGACAGCCCTCCCAGACGGTAACAAAGTGCAGACAGAAATAAGTTCCATAAAGGAACCTCCGATACCGAGTAACAGCTAACAGATATCACATGATGCTAAGGATGTCACGAATACATATCAGAAATTGAACAATCATTCATTGTACAGGACATATTATTTCGGAAAACAGATCCTGTTTTACCGCACAGAAAGTAGATACAGTTTGAACATAACTTTACTAAATTATTACTCACAGTTGGCCTTGAAATAGACAGACGGAGCAGATTGATCACACGATACGCGGCATGTGACCTACATAACACATAACGGACACACACTTGAAACACATATTCTAATTGCACAAAACTTACGTCGTTGGTTCTTATGTTTTTCTAACCTTAAAGCCTCACTATATAGTCTTAAACATTGCCTAGGAATGCCTAGGATAGAATGAGGATGCAAAGATGCGTCGGAAAACACTTTTCAAAACTTGCTGAAAACAGGGGTCTCGCTCGAACGAGATTGTCAAAATAGAGGGGTCGCTCGAGCGTAGACTGCTTCGCTCAAGCATAGACTCCTTCACTCAAGCGGTCTGTAAAAATGCAAAAGTACTGGTTGTTGAAATTTTACGCTCGATGCACGCCCGATGCTTGCTCGAGCGTGAGGCACAGCTCTTCGCTCGAGCGTAGGTCTCCTCACTCGAGCGTATGTCTGCGTGCACCAAAAACCAGAGAGCTTGGAATTTACGCTCGAGCCACCATTCCTTCGCTCGAGTGAAGCTCTGAACAAACGATGGTCGCTCGAGCGTGGAATCCTTTGCTCGAGCGAGGAAGCCAAATTTTGAAATTTCCAGATTTGCCTCCCAAGCTCAAACCAATCATTCAACACCTCAAATCTCAACCCTTTGGGCCCATTTTCTGGAAAACACTTGTAAACTCATAGTATAAGATGTTTCAAAGATCAATTGGTAAAATCAAAGCCCAAGGGTGAGTCAATTGAACACAATTACAAGTAGAACTTCAAGAACAAAACAAGAGCTTAACATACAAGTGTTCATTTTAAATCCAATGCTCTAAAACATGACCAAATGTAAGATTGAGCTCAAAATCATGATGAATTCATGGACTAAGGCTAGAATTTGGGCTTGCATGCAAGAACTTCCATGAAAACACTTCAAAATGCTAAGATATGAACATGCATGCATGATTTAAGCCTTAATTCAACATTTTCAACCAATTCATGACTTTAAACTCCAATGTTCCATGAACCATGCAAGAATTAATCTTAAATTTACAATTGAAAGGGGAATCTCCTACCTTAAACCTTGAATTCCAAGTCTAGGAGCTCAAATTTGCAAAGCCTCTTCAATTCTCCTAAGTTCCAAGCCGAATCTTAGTTGAAAACAAGTTGTTCTCATCCACACTCTCTTACTCCTACGGTTTGGCCAAGAAAATGGCTGAGGAGAGATGCTTATAAGTGTAATAAAGTTGGTCTCAATCAAGCCACTAAGTGGCATTTGTATAATTAGGAAAACTAACACAATTCAATATTATTTAATCTAATTTACACATTCCAAATCAAATTTTAATTCAACCTACCATAAAATCACATATATTCTAACTAGCCTAAAACACTAATCAATTTCGGACTCGGGTGCCGATAAGGTTTTCAATTCGCAGTTCAAAGTCGAAACATGAACATATCATTTTATGGCAAACAGATAGAAACACAAAGATAATGCAATTATGTGCAAATTAATTCTGGACTCCTTCTAAATTACTGTTAAGCATAATTAATCACGAATTAGCATTAACTGGAGGTCGGGGTTATTATAGCAATGACGGGTCCTGAAGCATCTTTGTGGAAAGAGGCTGTTAATATTGAAATTGAATTCATTATGCAAAATCATACTTGGGAATTGGTAGATCTTCCACCTGGTTCTAAACCTCTTGGATATAAGTGGATATTCAAGAGAAAAATGAAAGCAGATGGTTCAATTGACAAGTATAAAGCAATACTTATAGTAAAAGGTTACGGACAAAAGGAAGGTCTGGATTATTTTGACACATATTCTCCTATGACAAGAATAACATCCATCCGCATGCTTATTGTCATAGCAGCATTATATAATTTAGAAATACATCAAATGGATGTTAAGATGGCTTTCTTAAACGGTGATCTAAATGAAGAGATCTATATGGAGCAACTCGAAGGGTTTGTAGTACCAGGGCAAGAAAAGAAAGTTTGTCGACTTGTAAAATCTCTTTATGGATTAAAACATGCACCTAAGCAATGGCATGAAAAATTTGATCATGCAATGCTTATTAATGGATTCAAGATAAACGAATGTGACAAGTGTGTCTATGTTAAAAACACTGATCAAGGATATGTCATAATTTGTCTTTATGTGGATGACATGCTTATCATTGGAAGCAGTCAAAACATGATTAAATTAACTAAGCAAATGCTTAACAAAAGATTTGATATGAAAGATATGGGGGTTGCAGATATTATATTATGAATGAAAATTACTAAAACATTTGACGGATATGCATTATCTCAATCACATTATATTGAGAAAATTCTTGATAAATTTATCAAGGATGATTTGAATGTAGCTAGAACACCTGTAGACATCAGTCTTTATTTATTGAAAAATAAAGGTGATGCAGTGTCTCAGTTAAAATACTACCAAATCATTGGAAGCCGAATGTACCTAATGAATTGTACTCGTCCTGATATAGCTTATACTGTCAATAAATTGAGTAGGTACACTAGTAACCCTGAAGAATACCATTGGAAAGCGATCATTCGGGTTCTTAGATATCTAGGATTTACCCGTGATCATAATTTGAACTTTACTCGCTATCCAGCAGTACTCGAAGGTTATTATGATGCCAATTGGATATCGGATACTAAATATTCAAAATCCACTAGTTAATATATCTTTACTCTAGGAGGCGTTGTTGTTTCTTGGAAATCCACGAAACAAACATGCATCGCACGATCCACAATGGAATCTGAGTTCATTGCTTTAGATAAAGCAAGAGAAGAAGCAGAATGGCTTCGCCACATTTTAGAAGACATTCCAATGTGGCCAAAACCTGTGCAAGCTATTCGCATTCATTGTGATAGTCAATCTGCAATAGGCAGGGCACAAAATCATATGTATAGTGGTAAGTCACGACATATTCATATCAACATAATACCGTAAAACAATTGCTCTCAAATAGAATAATCTCAATAGATTATATAAAATCTAAAGAGAATATTGCGGATTCGTTAACAAAAGGTTTGACAAAAGAGTAAGTGTATAGTTCATCGAAGGATATGAGATTAAAGCCTATTACATAAAAGTCATCATAATGGTAACCCTACTTATATGACTGGAGATCCCAAGAACTAAGTTCAAAGGGACAACTAAGTTATGTGTGGCTCGCCAGAAATCACCAAGGGATTAAAATTCCCTACACATTCCTATGGTGAGAGTGATATCTGCAACATGTGTTGTTTGCAAGGGTCTAAGGATAAGTTTAGCTTTTAATGATTACTTATATCTTGATTTAGGCATAAAAATCAAGACGAGTATAAGGAGATACTCACAATAAGAATCATCTATATGAGTGTCAAACTAAGGCTGGTTCTATGAGAATGAAGAAGCTAAATTCTCTAGAAGCGCTCATAAAACCAGCAGCATTCAAGGCCAAAATGAACACAGCCATGAGAACCATGATGTGTCAGAAGATATTTTGTGTAAAATCTATTGTCTTGGCTTACAAAAATGGCTGAACAATTTAAGGCATCGCATCCATTGGTTAGCTAGTAAGTCCGATAAGTTATCACTAGGGAAGGTTCAAGGCCGAAAGTTACCTATCCTGATGCAAGATATTTTATTTATTTATTTATTTTCAGTTTTGTACATCAATATTCTATCATCATGCTCCTTTATAAATGCAAAATTTTCAGTTTTGCACAAAACAATTTAGTTTTTTTTTTCACATAAATTTTTTTTAAAAAAAATTTCAATTTGAAAGTTGATATTTTAAAGTTTTGAAAATCAAAATAAATGTCAAATCATTATGTTCCTTTATAGATAATCATAAATAACGAACAATTATTAGTTGAAGGGCAATTTCAACTATTAAAAATTTCATGGGATTTGAAGGTGCAAAAAATCTTAGTTATGACTTAATGGAATATAAGTTCATAAATTAAAATTTTTGTATAAATGCCTCCTTTTTTTTTTTGGGTCATATCACATATCTATTTTTTTGTATATTTTTTCATAAAAAATAAAAATATATATATATATTTATTTAGATCATTCTAAACACTCAATAAATTTTTTCAATTCTAAAATTGATTTAAAAATAAACCAACCACTACCAAAATTTCCGTGCATTGAGATCATTTTGTTAGTGGTAATTTATTCATTGTCGACATCTCGACACTTGGACAGGCTTTTGAGCTGAAGATGTGTCTACACTGCACGAGAACTTATTTGGTGGTAATGTTATAGTGTGCACTTTTTTAGCCATGATTTGGAAAATTGGATTAACTTTTTAATTTTTTTTTAATTATTTTAGTTCAAGTTAAAAAGTATGGCCACACTTTTTTTTTTTTTTTTTAAAAGTCAAAAAACTAGTTTTTAACCTACTTTATTTTGACTTTTATAAGAGAAAAAGTAAAATATTTTTAATTTGGATATGACATTTTATCTTATTAACTTTTTAACTTATTTTGTCTTTTTGTAACTAAATGAAGGCTTAGAGTACGTACTATATGTATCTTATTTTAAATTGACGTATTTTATTATAAAATTTTATAATATTAATTATTAAATATGTAATTTCGTCACATATTGATATAATAAAAAATATCGTATCAAAATTACAAATTTTCACATCATTAACCACAAAATTTTAAATATTTTATTAGTCATTTTTTACGAATTTACATATTTTATTTTTGATATTATAAAATTTTATAACAAAGTTTTGCCAATTTGTGAATACACACCTTAAGCTTGATGCTTCATGCTAGTGGAGATATTTGTCCAGTTGTATCTTAAAGAAAGGAAAATCTTATCGTACACACCATTTCAAGAATATATACTATATGTACCTTATCATAATTGGCTTAACTTTATTACATAGTTTCGTAATGTTAACTATAAAATGTATAATCTCACTATAAATTAGCGTAATAAAATATTTAAAATTTTATAATTCATGTAACAAAAGTTTATAATTTGGTTACGATATTTTTTATTATATTTATTTATGATGAGACTATATATTTTATAATTAATATTACAAAATTTTATAATAAAATTATACTAATTTATAATAGGTATATATGCTACACACCTTACAGGATTTTCCTGAAGGAAGACCAAAAAAGAGTAGGAAGTGTGGGTTTAGTGTCCAATTGCTCTTCCTGCCTATACAACCTCCACATTGGTTGTATGGAGGCTTTTCCCAAAATAAGCTTTTTTTGCATTAGGTTTCCCAAACTAGGCCAACTTCTGACGAAATTCCAGAACTAAGTTAAAGCGCTATTTCTATTCGCGCTTTTACTGTTAGGAGCTTAAAATTGGATGAACAGGAAAATCGCTATTACAAATAGCGATTTTGATTAAGAATTCGCTATTACAAATAGTGCTTATAGCGTGAAATTTTTTCCAGAAGAAAACTCTGTTGAGAACAGCGCTTTTAGAACAAAACTTTGTTGGCAGAAAAACGCTATTGCTAATAGCGATTTTAACGCAAAAAATTTTTCCCAGGAAAACGCTATTGCTAATAGCGCTTTTAGCAGAAAAAAATTTTGGAATAAAACGCTATTTCTAATAGCGCTTTTAACAGAAACATTTTTGGAAGAAAACGCTATCCCTAATAGCGCTTTTAACAGATAATTTTTTGGAAGAAAACGCTATGCATTTTTAACAGAAAATTTTTTGGAAATAAACGCTATTTACAATATAAAACAAAAGAAAAAAACATAAATGGGCCACATGTTTACACTCTATAAAATTGAAATTGGCTTTACTAAAGCCATTGTCATGTTAAAATATATATATTTTTCTTTTGTTTTTGTTTTGATTTAGAATGTGTAATTCATAAATTTTACATAATATGAAAAAAAACCTCTTTTCATATATTAATTTTACATACTATTTTTCATATATATAATTTTAAAATCATATTGATTTAGATATTATTAAGCTAATCATGTTCATTTATTTTGCTTTACTGAAGCCGTTGTCATGTTAAATTTTTTATTTTTTCTTTTGTCTTTGTTTTGATTTAGAAAATGTAATTCAATTTTTTTTTTCGTCTTTACTAAAGTTGTTTTAATGTAATTTTTTTTTTTGTTTATTGTTTTGTGTTTATTTTGTTTAAAAGGTGATAATGTAATTAATAATTTTTTTTTGGCTTTACTAAAATCGTTTTCATGTAATTTTTTTTTTCTTTTGTCTTTGTTTTGGGTTAGAATGTGTTATTTAGAAAATTATTTTGGCTTTACGAAAGCCATTTTCATTTAAACATACATATATATTTATTCTTTTGTCTTTGTTTTGGGTTAGAAGGTTTTATTTAGAAAATTATTTTGGCTTTATGAAAGCCGTTTTCATTGAAACATACATATATATTTATTCTTTTGTTTTTGTTTTGAGTTAGAAGGTTTTATTTAGAAAATTATTTTGGCTTTACGAAAGCCGTTTTCATTTAAACATACATATATATTTATTCTTTTGTCTTTGTTTTGAGTTAGAAGGTTTTATTTAGAAAATTATTTTGGCTTTACGAAAGCCGTTTTCATTTAAACATACATATATATTTATTCTTTTGTCTTTGTTTTGGGTTAGAAGGTGAGAATGTAATTGAAAAAATCAGTTTAGTAAAAACGTGTTGTACTCGTTTTCATTTAGAAAATTTATTTTTTTGTTTCGTCTTTGTTATGTGTTAGAATGTGATATGCATGCTCTACAGTCCGAAGCACACCCACACACTGTGCAGCTCGACGAGCAACGACGAAGGGTGAGACGCGAAGACCACCGCGGAGTAGGCCAAGAAGACGAAGGCCACAGCGAGAGCTCCTAAAATAAATTTTGTCAACATTTTTGTAATAATACTTAATACATAATATTGCCGAAGTCAGTACTTTACTAAATACTCATATAGGCATGAAAACAACATAACTGAAATTGCAAATGTAATAGTTTTCAGTTACATAGGTAGTATGTATATAATTCTCCCACAAAAATACATTCTGGACACCATGAACTGAACACACATTACATACATCCTGGACACCCTGAACTGACCACACAACACATAAACATAACAGTTACACAGTCAAACACTTGATTCATGACCTAATATTGCATATTAATAGCCATAACATTTGACAGACACAATACATAAACATAGACTTAAGCATAAACATAACATAACACCTAATTCGCGCTTAAATCAGCAGGTGGCTCCGAGTCTGAACAATCTGAAAGCTCAGTGTCAGAGACAAGTTCAGGTTCCTCCATGATACCCCTGATAGCCGCAACATCTGGTTCTGTTACGCTCGTTCTTCGGCATCCTTCTTAACTATGAGTAGTCAGATATCGCGGGCCAACCTACGGCCCATTTGAGAAATCTCGCGTTGTAGTCTTTGACATAGTCGATCAACATTTTCAGGATCTTCCTTTTGGATCTCAACAGAACGTGCTTTTGGCACCTTCAGTCATCTTTCCCGACATAATCTTTCATTTTGCACTCGCTCTATAAATAGTGCGGGCCACTTCAGAAGTCTAGCATTTGCATAACCATATCCTGTTTGATTCTCTAATGGATCCTCCACCAAACCACATGGATCTCGATAGTACTTGGGCATGACAAAATGTCGCTTCCCAAACCTATCATGATAAGTACAAGAGGCATCTAACAAAGGAAATGGTGTTTCATCTTCAGCATCGCCACTTCCCCTTCCTCCTCCTCGTCGTGAACTTTCACCTCTTTGCAAGTTCCTACCACCTCTGCGATTCCCAGTCCCTCCCATGAACCATGTAGCCATGCTATTTTTTTAAAGCAAATAAATGATAATTTCGTAGGGCAAAATGAGTTGTAAGGTTGTGTCTTCACCTTTACTCATTTATATAGTTGGTTATGAACGACTTTAGAAAGATGCCTCTGCATGACAATCCCACATATATGAACAAGGTATGAGTTGTCAAAACTTTATGGCATATTCGACAAAACTTCATTACTGATTTTGTAATTTTGAGAAACCAATAAAAATTTTTCTTTTGAATAAAATAGAGTCAAAATTAAATATTTCAGAGAACATGATCTTTTACTTGAGAGAACATGATCTTTTCATGGAGAGAAAATTAAATATTTTTTTAATCAAATACATTCAAAATTAAATATTTTTTTGTTTAATAATTATATTTTGTAGAAATTAGACATTAACAATTTCTGAACCATAATTTGATTCAAAAAATATAGACATTTTCATTCACAAGCATAATTTCCAAATTTCAATTTCTGATTTCAAATTTCAAAATATAGACATTTCATAATTCGAATTCAACAATTCTCAATCACATGAATTTCGTAATATGACATTAACAATTACGAATTATATGAATTTCAATTTTTTCTAATTTTATTCTTAATTAAACAAGATTACTTTTAAAACCATAATTTGAAACCCTAATTTCTTTTTCATTCCTCTTAACAAGCAAAAAAAAAAAAAAAAACTCACAAGCATTATTTCAAAATTTCATTTTCTGATTTCAAATTTCAAAATATAGACATTTCATAATTTCAAATCAACAATTCTCAATTACATGAATTTCGTAATATGACATTAACAATTACGAATTATATGAATTTCAATTTTTTCTAATTTTATTCTTAATTAAACAAGATTACTTTTAAAACCATAATTTGAAACCCTAATTTCCTTTTCATTCCTCTTAACAAGCAAAAAAAAACAAAACTCACAAGCATCATTTCAAAATTCCATTTTCTGATTTCAAATTTCAAAATATAGACATTTCATAATTTTAAATCAACAATTCTCAATTACATGAATTTCGTAATATGACATTAACAATTACGAATTATATGAATTTCAATTTTTTGTAATTTTATTCTTAATTAAACAAGATTACTTTTAAAACCATAATTTGAAACCCTAATTTCCTTTTCATTCCTCTTAACAAGCAAAAAAAAGAAAAAAAACTCACAAGCATCATTTCAAAATTCCATTTTCTGATTTCAAATTTCAAAATATAGACATTTCATAATTTCAAATCAACAATTCTCAATTACATGAATTTCGTAATATGACATTAACAATTACGAATTATATGAATTTCAATTTTTTGTAATTTTATTCTTAATTAAACAAGATTACTTTTAAAACCATAATTTGAAACTCTAATTTCCTTTTCATTCCTCTTAACAAGCAAAAAAAAAAAAAAAAAACTCACAAGCATCATTTTAAAATTCCATTTTCTGATTTCAAATTTCAAAATATAGACATTTCATAATTTCAAATCAACAATTCTCAATTACATGAATTTCGTAATATGACATTAACAATTACGAATTATATGAATTTCAATTTTTTCTAATTTTATTCTTAATTAAACAAGATTACTTTTAAAACCATAATTTGAAACCCTAATTTCCTTTTCATTCCTCTTAACAAGCCAAAAAAAAAAAAAAAACTCACAAGCATCATTTTAAAATTCCATTTTCTGATTTCAAATTTCAAAATATAGACATTTCATAATTTCAAATCAACAATTCTCAATTACATGAATTTAAGTAATATGACATTAACAATTACGAATTATATGAATTTCAATTTTTTCTAATTTTATTCTTAATTAAACAAGATTACTTTTAAAACCGTAATTTGAAACCCTAATTTCCTTTTCATTCCTCTTAACAAGCAAAAAAAAAAAAAAACTCACAAGCATCATTTCAAAATTCCATTTTCTGATTTCAAATTTCAAAATATAGACATTTCATAATTTCAAATCAACAATTCTCAATTACATGAATTTCGTAATATGACATTAACAATTACGAATTATATGAATTTCAATTTTTTCTAATTTTATTCTTAATTAAACAAGATTACTTTTAAAACCATAATTTGAAACCCTAATTTCCTTTTCATTCCTCTTAACAAGCAAAAAAAAAAAAAACTCACAAGCATCATTTCAAAATTCCATTTTCTGATTTCAAATTTCAAAATATAGACATTTCATAATTTCAAATCAACAATTCTCAATTACATGAATTTCGTAATATGACATTAACAATTACGAATTATATGAATTTCAATTTTTTCTAATTTTATTCTTAATTAAATAAGATTACTTTTAAAACCATAATTTGAAACCCTAATTTCCTTTTCATTCCTCTTAACAAGCAAAAAAAAAAAAAAAAACTCACAAGCATCATTTCAAAATTCCATTTTCTGATTTCAAATTTCAAAATATAGACATTTCATAATTTCAAATCAACAATTCTCAATTACATGAATTTCGTAATATGACATTAACAATTACGAATTATATGAATTTCAATTTTTTGTAATTTTATTCTTAATTAAACAAGATTACTTTTAAAACCATAATTTGAAACCCTAATTTCCTTTTCATTCCTCTTAACAAGCAAAAAAAAAAAAAAAAAACTCACAAGCATCATTTCAAAATTCCATTTTCTGATTTCAAATTTCAAAATATAGACATTTCATAATTTCAAATCAACAATTCTCAATTACATGAATTTCGTAATATGACATTAACAATTACGAATTATATGAATTTCAATTTTTTTCTAATTTTATTCTTAATTAAACAAGATTACTTTTAAAACCATAATTTGAAACCCTAATTTCCTTTTCATTCCTCTTAACAAGCAAAAAAAAAAAAAAACTCACAAGCATCATTTCAAAATTCCATTTTCTGATTTCAAATTTCAAAATATAGACATTTCATAATTTCAAATGAACAATTCTCAATTACATGAATTTCGTAATATGACATTAACAATTACGAATTATATGAATTTCAATTTTTTGTAATTTTATTCTTAATTAAACAAGATTACTTTTAAAACTATAATTTGAAACCCTAATTTCCTTTTCATTCCTCTTAACAAGCAAAAAAAAAAAAAAACTCACAAGCATCATTTCAAAATTCCATTTTCTGATTTCAAATTTCAAAATATAGACATTTCATAATTTCAAATCAACAATTCTCAAATACATGAATTTCGTAATATGACATTAACAATTACGAATTATATGAATTTCAATTTTTTCTAATTTTATTCTTAATTAAACAAGATTACTTTTAAAACCATAATTTGAAACCCTAATTTCCTTTTCATTCCTCTTCACAAGAAAAAAAAAAAAAAAAACTCACAAACATCATTTTAAAATTCCATTTTCTGATTTCAAATTTCAAAATATAGACATTTCATAATTTCAAATCAACAATTCTCAATTACATGAATTTCGTAATATGACATTAACAATTACGAATTATATGAATTTCAATTTTTTCTAATTTTATTCTTAATTAAACAAGATTACTTTTAAAATCATAATTTGAAACCCTAATTTCCTTTTCATTCCTCTTAACAAGCAAAAAAAAAAAAAAACTCACAAGCATCATTTCAAAATTCCATTTTCTGATTTCAAATTTAAAAATATATGACATTTCATAATTTCAAATCAACAATTCTCAATTACATGAATTTCATAATATCACATTAACAATTATCAATTATATGAATTTCGGATTTTTTAATCGCAATTCTTAATTAAAAAAAATTACTTTTAAAACCCTAATTTCAAACCCTAATTTCCTTTTAATTCCTCTTAACAAGCAAAAAAAAAAAAAAAAAAAACTCACAAGCATATTTTCAAAATTCCATTTTCTGATTTCAAATTTCAAAATATAGACATTTCATAATTTGAATTCAACAATTCTCAATTACATGAATTTCATAATATGACATTAACAATTATCAATTATATGAATTTCGGATTTTTTAATCGCAATTCTTCATTAAAAAAAATTACTTTTAAAATCCTAATTTCAAACCCTAATTTCCTTTTAATTCCTCTTAACAAGCAAAAAAAAAAAAAACAATTTCCAATTCAACAAATGTACGTTGGTTTATTCAATATTCAAAATATAGACATTTTGATTCACAAGCATAATTTCAAAATCCCAATTTCTTATTTCAAATTTCAAAATATAAACATTTCGTAATTTCAATTCTCAATTCTCAATTCTCAATTCTCAATTCTCAATTATATGAATTTCAGAATATGACATTATATGAATTACGAATTTCGTCATTCCAAATTTCAATTCTCAATTCTCATATTTATGATTTATTTGAAAAATTTTAAAAATTAAAAAAATTCCAAACCTGATTTATGATTCAAAAGCATAAACATTCAAAAGCATTAGAACCGTTAATAACGTGAACAATCTGATAATGTGATCCTAATTTAACAGAGTGAACAATCAAACCATATTCAACAACCATATCCTAATTTAACAGAGTGAACAATCTGATAATGTGATCCTAATTTATATACGTGAACAATCAAACCCTAAAAAGTCATCCTAATTTGAACAATCCTAATAATGTGAACAATCTGATATCGAACCCTAATTTCATAACCAAAACCACACTGATAAAGCATAAACAATCATAACCATATTCAATTCACAAGCAACATCCAAAAATTCAAAAGCAAAAAAAATTCCACAAATTCAAATTTCTGATTTCAAAAAATTCCAAACCCTAATTTCATAACCACAATTTCACACATTTCATAACCCTAATTTCATAAACCCTAATTTCAAAATTCCACACATTTAATAATTCACATGTAAAACCCTAAGTACTAAATACATAAAAACACAAAAATTAGGGTTAATGTCACATTTTCATAAACACAAAAACTCAATACATAAAATTAGGGTTTATATCATATCACGGAGAGAGAGAGCACAGACAGAGAGTGAAGCAGAGACCGAGAGCCGAGAACAGAGAGCAAAGAGCAGAGAGAGCACAGACCGAGCTGATCAAGTGAGTCTGAGATGGAGGAGAGTGAGAGATGGAGAGTGAGTGATGATGGAGAGGCTGAGAGATGGAGAGTGAGGCGAGAGCCGAAAAACCTAAGTTTGAAACGTATGCAAATGAGAAGGGGGAAGGGGGCTTCGTATATAAGCCTGTTAAAAACGCTGATTCAAAAAGCGTTTTCATTTAAATGAACTCGCTATTAGAAATAGTGTTTTCTTCCAAAACATGTTTCTGTTAAAAGCGCTATTAGCAATAGCGTTTTCCTGCGAAAAATTTTTTGCGTTAAAATCACTATTAGCAATAGCGTTTTTCTGCCAACAAAGTTTTGTTCTAAAAGCGCTGTTTGTAATAGCGAATTCTTAATCAAAATCGCTATTTGTAATAGCGATTTTCCTGTTCATCCAATTTTAAGCTCCTAACAGTAAAAGCGCGAATAGAAATAGCGCTTTAACTTAGTTTTGGAATTCCGTCAGAAATTGGCCTAGTTTGGGAAATCCAATGCAAAAAAGGCTTATTTTGGGAAAAGCCTCGGTTGTATGTACTCAATTAGCCTAGACAAGTCTAGACCTATTTGGAGAATTGCATCTTTTTAGTAATTTTTTAATTTTTTTTATAAAAAAAATATTAAAAAATGGAAACAATTATAAAATAAAAAATAAAATCTCTTGTATCAAAAATAAATTCTAAACTTTTAATTTTATCGATTTAAATTTTGAATTTTTAATTTATTTTCAATCTAAATTATTTGTTTATTTTTGTTAAGTAAAATCGACTAAAAAATAACGTTGAACTCAATAAAAAAAAAAATTAGACATTTTACATATACTCACGTTGAATTTAATGACTAAAATATATTTTTTCATTTATTTTACTAAACGAAAAAATGACCAAATCATTTCAAAATGTCCAAACCACCACCCACACATATAATTATTTTTCAAACCCTAAGAGCATCTTCAATGACAAATGCTAACAAATGCTATAATAGCATTTGCCATTGTTATAATTTGATAATAAATAGTAGTAAATTGTCAAATTATAGCAATGATGCTCTAATGGCCATATGTCATTTTGGCAAATCTCAACTAACTTTCTCTTCAATTTTGTATGTGTGGTTTGGATATAAGTTTTGCAATGATTTTTTTATTATTTATTTTTTGTCTTTTGTGACATTTTTCAAACTTTTTTCTAAAAAAAAAAATTAAATATTTACATTCTACCTGACTAGACAAATTTAAAAAATAATAAAAAAATTAATATAATTCACCTTATCAAAAAAAAAATACCACTACAAAATTAAAAAATCACCCACTAACAACCACTCAGCATTCATTTACTAAAAACTACTCATTATTCACTCACAAACAACTACCTACAAACAACCATTCATTATCCACTGAGCATTCATTCACCAACAACCATCCACTAACAACCATCCATTATTCACTCACCATTCATTCACGATCAACTACCTATTATTCATCCACCATTGACTCTGACCAATAACCACCAACCAACAACCACTCATTATTCACTCACCAACCACCAACAATCAACAACCACCCACTCTTTTTTTCTTTTTCTTTTTTTTAAGAAAAAAGAGCCCAATGTGTGATACTCAAGTCCTAAATATTTCACTAACTTCAACTAAACATTTAATGTTTATCACAAAAAAATAAAAATTTAAAAAATTTAAAAAATAAAATAAAGATAAAAATAATAATAATAATAATAATAAATAAATAAAAAGAAATAATAAGAATAATAATAATTACTTAGCAAAGTATATAGGTGGCCCTAGCAGTTTGCTACACTAGGATGTTTTAAATACTTATGATAGGCTAGTATGTTTTAGGTAGGCTTTGTTGGGCATCCAAAAATGTGCCACTTGAAGATCTTGCTAAATATGAGCTCTGCCACCTGTAGAGAAAATCATTAAGGGATGAGTTGGCTTAGGGGTCTCAACATTTGTGCAAGTATATAAGGAGAGGAGAGGTGATAAGCGTAAGCCACACAAAAATAGGGAGAAAACAAAGTGGAGCAAAGAGGAACTCGAAAGGATCGGGAAAAGGAAACAGTAAGGGTTAATATTAAGGTGAGTAATATTATACCTTGAGTCACCATAACATATTTTACGAATGTTTTGAGTTACAATGAATTATTTTATATAATTTATGTTTTATGGTTATATTAATGTTTCAATTACATGGATTATTTTCTGAATTCTATTTGCTTAAATTGAAACCCATGGATATGTTTGTTTAAATTTTAGAAAATATTTGACAATGATTTTATAAACATTTGTTTTGAATAAGTACCACCACGGAGGTCCCATGCCTTAGGGGACTTAAATAATTACTAGCCCTCTAAATTGTCACTTTAGTGACCCTCTAACAGTCCCATGCCTTGGGGGACTTAAATAACCTTTGGCCCTCTGATTAGTCACTTCACGACCCTCTGTCTGTCATGGATCCATTGACCCTCTGTTTTGTTCTGTATTGTGGTTATAATTATTTTATTTATATGATTTTGTGTTATATGTCTATTATTAAAAATAATTTATTCGAATCAAACTATTCATCATTTAGCCTAAATAATTATCCATGGTGATTTTATACCCTTATGCTCTCAGTATAATATTCTTCACTCTACCATGTGCTTATAGTTGTTAAAACCCCTTTCAGGTGAAGAAATTTAAAGAATGATGGTTTTACCTTGTGAATCAGAACCTCAAATTTGATATGGATATCATGTTTTTTTTTTTTTTTTGTAATCATTATCGGACTGATGTTACATCGTTATATAAATAATAATTTCTATGTACGCTTTAGATATTTATCTACATCTTTTCTTTTAATCCGCTGCATTATTTAATTTAATTACTTGGAATTAATCTACGAAATTTAGCTAGTTGCGAATCCAGCCCTGGTCACTGGGATGGGTCGTGACAAAACGGCTCTTTTTCATTTCCAAGACACCATAGCCATCGTTCCTCTAACCATAATCCAATAGTTGAGATCAAGCATCTAGAAGCATCCCCTTTATGCATTCCAAGACATCTCCTTTCTCTCTTGCATCCAAACCAGTGTTATTGAGAGTTTCTCTGTGTGTGTGTGTGTGTGTGTGTGGTGTTCCATCTTTATCCATAGTAGAGGCAACCCTGCAACCCCTTTTCTCTCCATCGTTATCATTAGAAACCCCTTTCTTTGTATCTTCATTTTGATCATTACCACCACCAGAGGCGATCATCAAAACTAGTCATTCTCCTCTCTCTCTCTCTCTCTCTCTCTCTCTCTCTCTCTCTCTCTAATTTTTATCACCACCACTAGCGTTAATCACCCATTGCCGATCGGGAAGTTCAAAGAACACCATTGTTTGGAACACCATTGTTTGGGTTTGATGGAACACCACCGATCGAGAAGTTTGATAGAACAAGCCCTAGAGGTCGATAGAGGTTGAGATAAAGAACAAGTTCATCAATCATACTGGAATCCAAGTATTTATCTTCTAAATTCATTTTAGAAATTTATATAAATTGTGAAATTTGGGTTGATTTGTTCTTGATTGAAATTTGGGTTTGATTTGTTCTAAATTCATTATGAAATTTGTGATTTGTTCTTGATTGAAATTTGTGAAATTTTTGAATTTGTGAAATTTGTGAAACTAATTTTTGAATGATCATTCTAAAATTGAGTATAAATTTGTGTTTAGGAATTCTTTTTTTTTTTTTCCCTCTCAATTCTGGTGAACTTTGAAAAAATAAACAAATGGTGAACATTCTATGATAAAAAATGGTGAATTTTGTAGAAAAAAAAAAATCAAAGATTTTGGGAGGTTTTCTTGGTGAATGCATTCTGTTTTTTCGACTGATTTGGAGCCAAAAATCTGTTGATCTTTGATGATGTAACATGTTTGGCACATGCTATTCTTCCTATCAAATTTGATAACAAAAATTGCATCTGCTATATTTGACAAAAAGAGTAGCAGGCCATTTGAGACCCTTTCTTTTTTTTTTTTGTCACTCTTGCCAAATTATAACTTTGGTAGCTCTATTGAAGATGCTCTAATCAAATCAAATCAAAACATTTCACTCTCTCTCTGCTCTCTCTTGTCCCTCCATCATCACCACCATTCCATCGCCACCGCCATTGTCCTCGATCTCCATTCTCCACTGCCCCTGCCACTCTGACCAACTCTGTTGTAGCTTCGTCTTTCTCTTCTTTGATTAGATCTAGCACTCTACTGCCGACTTCATTCCATCGCTTACTCGCTAGAGATCTCATCCAGGGTGCGAAGACCACCTCTCGATTTGGCGACAAATTTTCTCTCCCTCTCTTCGTTCAATCGGATCGATTTGGTTTTCACTCTTGGTTTCGTTCGATCTAGAGCAGGACACAGATCTGTTTCATCAGATCTAGTACAAAGTAAATGAATTTATGTGCATGCTAGTCCATTTGTGTTTTGGTAATAATGAACATAAGCAAAAGTGCCTTCTATTTTGTGTACATTGATTGAGATATGGTTATAATGAACATATATTCTCAATTCAATGGAGAGTGTTAATATATATTAGATATATTAGGTTAATATATAATATAAGTTTATTCCTTGAAAATCTAGTATATTCCCCATAAATCTAGGAGTCCTCGTACATCTAGGAGTCCTTACTTTATTGTAATACTCTCCTATATATAGGAGTCATTGTACCTTGATTCAGATATACAATTGATATATATTTCACTCAACGAGTTTAACATGGTATCAAAGCTCTAGATCCTAAAATTATAGCTTTTTTTCTATTTCTTTTCTACTTAGTCCCGTACATAGTGGTACTACAGCATTCATTCAATCACCCAAACACTGCTCGGACTGTTTTGTCATATATTTTTTTTTCCCCCAAATTTTTTCCCTTTAGCATCAAACTGATCGGAATCTTCTTACGATTCCAATGATACCAATTTCATCGCTAGAAAGTACCATACGTGCCCTCGCGCGCCATCTTTGTGGTCGGCACGTCAACTGTTTCCGCCGTTAGTAGCACACGCGCTCCCATGCTGGCATAGCCAACCTGCTGCTCAGCCGCATAGCCGTTGACGTCATCCCATTACATTAGTCCCACACGCTTGGCTTTGCCTCCATGTGCTGACATCACACGTACGCGTCTTCAGCCTCTGTGACACGTTGACACGCTGTCGTCAGCCCTAACTTTCTGGCGTCAATCCTAAATAGCACATTCTCTGATTTTGCTTATTCTGTCCAATTTCAGCATAATTTTTGGATGGTTCACCTTGGTTCCCACCTAATTTGGACCTTCTGAATCCATTGGTGTACTCTTTTTTTTGTTGATTCTGCTTCTATAGCATTGTTTTTCTCTATTTACTTTACCAAATCACTATTGTGGATCATCATGATGCTTCCCATCCAATCTCTGTTATCCTTGACAGCTCCAACTACGTGTCATGGGCCCAGGCCATGTCCGGTTTTCTGAATAGAAAAAAACTCTGGTGTATTATCACTAGGGATGTGGTTTAACCAGTGAAAGAGATTCATGAAACAGCTGCCCCATATGAAGGCTGTTTAAAGGACTGGGACAGTAAGAACTACCAGATCATCACTTGGCTTCGGAATACTTTTATTACCTCTATTAGTTTACAATTTGGTCATTTTCAACTTAACTCTATGACTACTCCTGCCAAAGACATTTGGGATTTTTTGACAGACCGTTATTTGACTACTAGTCTTGCTCATCAGTATCAACTTCAAAGTCAACTTCATCGCATGCGTCAGAGCTTGGTCAATCTGCTAATGATTTCCTCTCTCAGATATATTCTGCCTAGGACTAGCTTGCTCTCTCTGAACCTGATTAGCCTCATATTGAATAAACTACTTTATTCACTCAATATCGTAATCAGCAACGATTGGTTCAGTTTCTTATGGCTCTCACCACCCAGTTTGAGCTAGTACGTGCATCTCTGCTTCATCGCACTCCATTGCCCACTCTTGAGCAGGCTATTTTCGAGCTATTATTTGAGGAGACTTGTCTTGGCACTATGAAGACTCATCATGTGGATACAGTTCTTGCCATTTCTCAATCACTGAGTTCCTCTGCACCAACCACCCAACGGCCCACTACTTGCAATTATTGTCAGAATTGAGGCCTTCCTTCTACTCATCCTCTGCTTCATTGCCTAGTCAGATTCTGTCGGTATTGCAATAAGATTAGTCTTGGTCATCTACAGTAAGATTGCTTTCACAATCCAGACCGTTCATCTACTACTCACTCCTTTTGTGGTGCTTTTTCACGAGGTCATTCACAACATCTCGGGAATCAATCTAGATCTCTACCTGCTCATCACACTGCTGCTGCTGCTACTGCTGCCTCTGAGGAGTTTTCTGAGCCTTTAGATCTAAGCGCTCCTGTCTTTTTCCAAACTAATGTTAAAGCCATGTTTAAACAGTTTCTCACCATCTCTGGTACACCTCTTCCTACTACTCTGTTTGTGACTTCAGGTACATCTCCCTGGTATTTTGACTCAGTATGTTACAATTATATGACTTCCAGTTCTACTATATTTTCTTCTATCTTTTCCTCTCCTCATATTTCCTCCATTTATACTACTGATGGTTCTCTTATGTTTGTAAGTCATATTGGTTTTATTTCCACCTCTCATCTATCCTTATCAAATGTTTATTTTATTCTTGCTTACTTAAAATCTTATCTCTATTAGTCAATTATGTAAGCTTGGTCTAACTGTCACATTTTCTACTAATGGTTGTTTGAGACAAGACCCTCAGACGAGATAGACTCTTGGGATTGGCCGTAAGCATAGACATCTCTATGAGCTCATTCATCTTCATGTTCCCGACTCTACCCCGATAGCTGCTCCTACATCTGCTTCCAGCATATCTTCTTTTAATATTTGGCATTGTCATTTAGGACATATTTCTGTTAGTCAATTGAAATCTTTAGTTTCTACTGGTCAGTTAGGTCATGTAATTCCCGATACTTTGGATTAATTATCTTGTCAAATTGCAAAACAACCTGCTTTATCATTTAATACAAGTACTTCTCTTTCTCATGCACCATTTGATCTTATACATTCTGATATTTGGGGACCATCACTTACTACTACTATGGAGCGATCACGTTACTTTGTTGTTTTTGTTAATGATTTTTCACATTTTACATGGTTGTTTCTCATGAAAAGTCGATCAGAACTCAAACAACTTTATTACAATTTTGCAAACATGATCCAAACCCAATTTTCTAAAACCATTAAAAATTTTTGATCTAATAATACTATGGAATATAGAGATCTTGATTTTCTTTCATTCCTTCATCGTCACGATACTCAGCCTCGTCGTTCCTATGCTGGCACGTCCCAACAAAGTAGCCATATTGAACGGAAACATAGGTATATTCTTGACACTTCTCGAGCCCTTCTTATCTCTTCCTCGTGCCTTGAATATTTTTTGGAGGAAGCTGCTCTTACCGCTGTCTACACTATCAATTATGTTCCTACTACTACTATCTATAACCAAACTTCTTATGAACGTTTATATGGCACTAGTCCTTCATGCACAAATCTTTAGGTTTTTGGGTCTGCATGTTTTGTTCTCCACTAACCTCATGAACACACCAAACTTGAACTCCGTTCTCATCTTTGTTGCTTTCTTGGGTATGGGATTGAACATAAAGGCTATCGTTGCTGGGATCCTATCTCTAAATGTCTTTGTGTCTTTCGTCATGTGGTTTTCTGGGAGCATAAAATATTTTCATTCTTATCCTCGTTCACTTATCATCATTTTATACTTCCATTCTGTTTACTAATCCTTCTATAAATATCTTCTCTAATGACTTTAATGTAGGTTCCTCCTCTCTAGCGACGCATTTGCCTACAGTTGATCCTATCCCGACTGCTCCCTCTGATGGTCCTGATGTGTTTGTTCCACGGCCTCTAACTCTCCTTGAGTGTCCCGTTGAGTCTCTTATCACCCTACCAGATCCTCCTCCCACATGTCGTCTAAGTCGAGTAACTCGCTAACCTACTTATCTTTTTGATTATATTGTTGGATCCACTGCCTTTTCTACTCATGAACCTACCTTCTATTGTGAGGCTTGTACTAATCCTCTTTGGCAGCAAGCTATGACTGATGAACTTTAGGCTCTAGTCAAAACTCATACTTAGGACATTGTTGATCTTCCTCCTAGAAAGACTACGATTGGCTACAAATGGGTTTACAAAATCAAGACTCACTCTAATGGTTATATTGAGCGGTACAATGCTCGCCATATTGCAAAAGGCTTTGCCCAGGAATATGATATTGATTATGATGAGACTTTTACTCCTGTTGCTAGGCTTACCTCTATTCGCAGCCTGATAGCTGTTGTTGCTTCTTGCCACTAGGACCTTTTTCAAATGGATGTGAAAAATGCCTTTCTTAATGGTGATCTTCTTGAGGAGGTCTATATGCAACCTCTACCTGGGTCTACTTATCTGGCTAATAAAGTTTGCAAACTTCAGCGTGCTCTTTATGATCCCAAACAAGCCCCTCGTGCTTGGTTTGCTAAGTTCAGTTCCACCGTTCATGATCTTGGCTTCACCTCCAGCTCGTATGACTCTTCTTTTGTTATTCGGCAAACTACTCATGGCACCACTTTTCTTCACCTCTATGTGGATGATATGATTATCGGTGATAATGTGATTGGTATTCTTAGCCTCAAACAATCTCTCAACCGACATTTTGAGATGAAAGACCTTGGTACTCTCAATTATTTCTTGGGCCTTGAAGTCTCCAATGATTCTACTAGTTATTATTTATCACAAGCCAAATATACATCTGATCTTTTGGCTCATGCTGCTTTTACAGATTGCAAGACTGTCCATACTCCAATTGATACTCAGACTCATCTCACTCCATTTGATGGGGATCTTCTCTCAGATGCTACTATTTATCATCAGCAAGTAGGTAGTCTTGTCTATCTACTGTGACACGTTCTGACATTGCTTACGTTGTACATCTTATTAGTCAGTATATGTTGGCTCCTCACACCCTTCATTATACTGCCCTGCTTCATATACTTCGCTACCTCAAAGGCATTATGTTCCATGGACTCCATTATTCTGCTCACTCATCTCTTGAGCTTCATCCCTTTTCTGATGCTGATTGGGCTGGGGATCCTATTGATCAACGTTCCACTACAGATTTATATTTCTTCTTAGGGGATTATTGCTTGGCGCAGTAAGAAACAATCTCTCACTGCTCGTTCTAGTACTGAAGCTGAATATCGTGCTCTTGTTGACACTACTCAGGAACTCATGTGGCTTCGCTGGCTTCTTGCTGACATGAGTGTTTCCTTCTCTGGTGATACCTCTCTTTATTGTGACAATTAGAGTGCCATTCAGATTGCTCAAAATGATGTTTTCCATGATTGCACCAAACATATTAAGATTGACCACCATTTTATTTGACAGCTTGTTACTCATGGCATTGTTTATCTTCTTGCTATTGCTTCTATTGATCAGCCTGCTGATATCTTCACCAAGGCTCATCCTTCTGGCTGTTTCCGTGACTTGGTTTCCAAACTCAAGTTGGTTGATATTTATCCTCCTTGAGTTTGAGAGGAAATATTAATATATATTAGATATATTAGGTTAATATATGATATAAGTTTATTCCCTGAAAATCTAGTATATTCCCTATAAATTTAGGAGTCCTCGTACATCTAGGAGTCATTACTTTATTGTAATACTCTCCTATATATATGAGTCATTATACCTTGATTTAGATATACAATTGATATATATTTCACTCAACGAGTTTAAGAGCTTTGTTAAAATTTATATATATATACTATGTGATTTTCGCAAATTGAATTTCAGTATCATGTTTTTGAATCTTAGATAGTTGTATTCTCAGCCATTCTTTCTCGATCTAATCTATACACGCACAAAGACATTTATATATATATATATATTCTACAAGCTTGAGATCTAAAACATATCCTCTCTCTCCTTTTTGTTTGTTTGTTTGTTTGTTTGTGTTTTTTCTTTTAATAGTAGTTGTAGATCTGAGATTTGAACTCTCTCTCTCTCTCTCTCTCTCTCTCTCTCTCTCTCTCTCTCTCTTTTAGTTGTTGTTGATGATATTGAGGCAACACATAGATGTTAGTTTTGAATAAGAACAACTCCTTCAACAATGCTAGCTTTCTTGATAGTGGTGGTGTATCATCTTCATCATATTCATCATCTTTATTTTTATAAAGACATAAAGTTGTGGTTGTTGATTTTCAAATTTTTTTTTTTTATTTGGATTTGGCTTGTTGTTGTTAATGATGATCTACCTTTTTTTTTTTCTTCTTCTTGTTGGAAGAAGAAACAGATAGCAACAAAATAAAAAAATAATTGATAGATAACAAATTCGTTCAAATTTTGAACCGATAATAGGATAAATTTAAACAGATCGAAGCTTGGTCTAGCAACAAATAAGGTTGGTTTAGCTCTGTATTTCAATAGATAGAATTTAGTTTGGGTTGGTTTTTCAACAGATAGAAAAAATAAAAATAAAAATTGAACAAATAATAAAATTTGGATAGATAATTGAACAGACAAGGGAAAAAATTGAATAGATGGTCAAAAAATTAAATAGATAGGAAAAAAATTGAATAGATGGGAAAATAATTTGAACAGATAGGGAAGAATTTTGAACAGATAGTCAACAAAAGTCAATAAATAAAAAAGGGCTCTTTTTTGATAAATCCTATTTGTAACTATTTTATTTCATAAAACCCAAACTATTTTTGAATATTCCATTAGGTCCACTAATTGTAAAAGGACGAAATAACCCTCATTCGCCTCTCCCGCGTGTAATTGATTATGAAAACCTATTCCCATTCCAACTATTCAATCCATAAAATTTCCAAAACAAAAACTCATCATGGACTCCAGATTCACATCGCCTCACCGTAACCCTAGATTCACATCGCCTTACCATCGTCATCGTCGTCCACCGTCCACCGTCGACCCTAGATTCCTCTTCATCTCACCGCTGCGAAGGTTTACATCGGAAGAAGGGTGCTTCGTCATTCCAAAATTCCTGTCGTTGGATTGAGTTTATTTCATCGACTGAGTGTGGTCCATACCCACCCACCATGAGGAACAAAAGTAAGCAATACCATTCCACATTTTGCTTTCCAATCATAATGTGATGACTGATGTATACATTCACATCAGTGTATAATGATGTGAATGTTCACAATACTGTCGATGTTGATATTGTTGATTGTTGATGTCCATAGAACCCCCAATCTTCACTCAACAATGTGATGGAATATGATGTAAATATTCACATTGTGACATCAATGTCAGACTTGTTGGTGTTATTGGGTGTTGTTTGGTGCTGTTGGTTCCACCCTTTGTTTTTCAGCCAATTACAACATAATGTGATCACCCATGTAAACATTTACATTGCCCTATAACTGTTATTGTTTTCAGAATTGATTTTGCAAACATAGATGATGTGAACATTCACATTATAATACTGGATAAACTGACATTAGTGTACACTGATGTGAACATTCACATCAGTGTGTAATGATGTAAATGTTCACATTACTGTCACTGTTGTTATTGTTGATTGTTGATGTCCATAGCACCCCCAATCTTCACTCAACAATGTGATGGAATATGATGTAAATATTCACATTGTGACATCAATGTCAGACTTGTTGGTGTTGTTGGTTTCATCCTCTGTTTTTCAACCAATTACAACATAATGTGATCACCCATGTAAACGTTTACATTGCCCTATAACTGTTGTTGTTTTCAGCATTGATTTTGTAAACATAGATGATATGAACATTCACATTACAATACTGGATAAACTGACATTAGCAGACACTCATGTGAACATTCACATCAGTGTATAATGATGTAAATGTTCACATTACTGTCACTGTTGTTATTGTTGATTGTTGATATCCATAGAACCCCCAATCTTCACTCAACAATGTGATGGAATATGATGTAAATATTCACATTGTGACATCAATGTCAGACTTGTTGGTGTTGTTGGGTTTTGTTTGGTGCTGTTGGTTCTATCCTCTGTTTTTCAGACAATTATATGTTCTTATTTGAACAAATAGGTCTTCCCCGTAGGTTTGATGGCAAACGAAAGAGAGGGGAATTGCATGCCAAAGCCAAACCTGAACAAACAGCTGGTCCTGAAGAAGTAAACATGAAAAAGGTTAACTACCGGTCACACATAACTAGATTGGTGAAACTATTAAAGGATTCAAAATTTACAAGTGGTCAATTGAAGTGCCTTAGAAAAACACCGTTTTGGCCCTTATTTGATTCCTTGATCAGTAATGAAGTCAACCTCAACCACTGCATGAAATATGATGATGTCATTGTACGTATAGTGCAGACATTCAAGCCATTTAGTGGGAGGTTTTACATCGGGGATGAGACCATTCAGATCTTTAGAAGTGATGTTTCACTTATTTTTGGGGTGGACTGCGGCACCAAGTCGATGGACCTCTCTTGTGGTGCAAAACTAACGACCGGCATCATACACCAAATGTGCAAGGATGTTAGTCGGTTAAGTGCTGCCAAAATACGAGAAATTCTGAACGAAGCATTAAAGGGCACAAAGAAACAAGACAATGAAGAGGTCACAAGATTAGTTTGCATGTATGCATGTGTCAAGCTATTCTTTTCTACATCTGGAGAAACAATTGGATGGGCTTTCTACTCATACATGGACCCATTAGACAACATGATCGACTATGACTGGGCTGAGAGCATCTGAGCAACCCTGATGGGTTTAGTGGGCCAAAACTGTCGAAAACCAAAACGAGTAACTGGATGTGTTATGTTGTTAATGGTAAATCTCATAAAACTTATTCTATGTTTAATATGAACATTTACGGGGTCTGCCTAATCTGATGTGAATGTTCGCATTACTAGACAATGGTGTGGAAGTTGACATCAGTGATGTAAACATCTACATTACTGTTCAGTAATGTACAAACACACATTAGTAGACACTGGTGTAAACATTCAGATCAGTGTAGATTAATGTGATGTTAGCACTAAAACAAATATGGAACATTCACATTACTGATGTGAATGTTCACATTACTGGGCAATGGTGTGGGGCTCAGCGTATTTATTCTCTGTTACCCGGATCCGGAGGTTCCTTTATGGAACTGATTATTTATAACCACCATGTGTCTGCCTCTGTTCTGTATCTGCTCTGTTAGTACTAATGGATGTTTCACGTATACTTAAGTATGACTTATGATTTCTGTATATGATATGGACAAACTATGGATTTGATGCGAAACTGAATTATGATCTATGAATCTGTACGGACTCATTCATTGAAACCCCTTTACTCTGTTATTATTCACTGAGCTTTCGCTTACAGTTTATTATATGTATGTAGGTGAGCCGACACGTGATCAGAGCTAGAGTTGACGGCCTTCACTTCTGTTTCTGTCAGTCAACCGTTGTGCCTTCCAAGGAGGTTTCGATCAAAGTCTAGATACATGGCTGTTTTTGTACTTATGTTAGTCTCTGTCCGTTTTGTAAAGTTGGGTCCTGGATATCACACTTTTGTAAATGTTGTGTAATTATGATATCCTTTGATCGTCACTCTATGGCTATACAAGTTTTGAAACATTCCGTCCAATGTTTATCGACACAACTCATTAGACTATTTATGTTTTGTACATTTGCTTCCGTAGCCCCTTATTATATGCTTATCTGTCAAGAGGCCTTTGGTAATCCAAGGATTACTGGCGGGTTACGATGCTAAAACTACAGGGGCAGGTTTGGGTCGTGACATGTTAGCACCAAAACAAATGTGGAACATTCACATTACTGATGTGAACATTCACATTACTAGGCAATGGTGTGGAAGTTGACATCATTAATGTGAACATTCACATTACTGTTCACAAAATCACTCTCTCCTACATATTAATGTGACATCATTAGTGTGATATCATTAATGTGAGCATTCACATTTGGGTTGAAAAATTTTATTAATTTTATTTATGAAACCACACAAAGTTTTATTTACTTACTATATTTCCCTTATCATCAACTATCACATCTTGAGTCACATCACTATTTTTTACACTCATTATTATATTTCGTAAAACATCAGAAAATTCTGTTGGATCCATAACAACTGATCCTCTACAATCAACTTCTTCTTTGCTAATACTAACCTCCGAAATCGACGGATCAGGATCAAAATCACTAGTTCCATCGCCACCTCTGCATACATCAATCTCTGACAAACTCAGACGACCTCTGCATTCATGAATAACTGAACCACTTTCCCCAAAACCTCCTAACAACAAAGCTTTTCGCCTCTCCAGTAAACCCATAGACTTAGTCCGTGTCAAAATCGGAATGGCCTTCATTGGAGGACAATGCCAAACATCAACATTTTCATTAGTATATTTTTTAGATAACACAACAATAGAGGGAGCCCTCATTTGCGAATCTTCTGGCATGTCACTCGTAGAATACTTTAGATACCCCTTCATTTTACAATACGTAATCCCTCTTTTAATATTCGAATTTTCAAGTCGATACTTCACCATCCATGGCACCTATTTGTCATTAATTGAACAATAACCATTCCCATAATAGACTAACTCGTATTGACAATCCACAGGGAAAAGAAACCACACCTGCAGACTGTCATTACCATCTAACCTCCTGTCATACACATTTACTCTAACTAACCCACTGGCATTGGGTGCGCAAAGGAGGGAATATTTTATCAATATTTTATCAACCTTAATACTCTTTTATTTGTATCTTAGCCTCAACTGAGAAAATAAATTAGGCAAAGCAAGTTTAATACAACTGAAATCACTAGCTGAAACACCCTCAACAACACTAGTTTTTATATCGTCTACCTCCATTCAAAACCTGAACATTATAAAAAAAAAAAAATACATAGATTATAATTCTAAACAGTCTTAAAGTACATTTGACTCCTTAAAGTAATTTTGCATTCTTTTCCACTAATAGTAGCAGCCACTAAATATATGGCACACTTCTGAATACTCTTAACATTTCCCAACAGCGTATCTTTGTAGTCTGTCCAAACATCAACTGGGAAGAACCGGTCCACAACTTCTATCCCATGACGAACGTACTCTTTGTCCTTGCCACCAACGAGCTTGAATCTCATTTTCTTTAGCTGTAACGACCCTCACCACTGATGACTGATCTAATCACTGATTACTGCTAAACTGAGATCAAGTATGATAATTGACTGACTGACTGAAATCTGGAACTCAATTGATTGAGTATGTTAGTTAAATTGCATACCTATCTGTTGACTGGTAAAATTATCTGTTTATGTTGTATGCTTTAAACTGCAAATTGAAGGCCTTATCAGCGGCCGAATTTGAAATTGATTAGTGATATGTATTAATTATAATTTATGTGATTTTATGGCATATTTACCTAAAATGTGTTTTGGTATGATTAAATTAGACTATATGTTGACAATTGCACTAATTAGCTTAAATCACAACTTTGTCATCCTAGTGGCCCACTACCTAGCACATTTGAGCCTTACACTTAATCATATAACATTTTCTTTCCCTCAGCCATTCTTGAGACAAACCAACCTAGAGGGAGAGAGTGAGAGGAAAAGAGTGATTTCAACAAATATTGCTTGGAAACTTGAAGAAATTGTAGGAGATTTGCCTAATTGAACTTCTACACTTGTAATTGAGGAGCCTAGGTATGAATTTTATCCTCTTAATTGTGTGTTTGAGTTCTATCTAGCATGGATCATGGTAGTTTGAGAGTTAAGCCTAGAATTGGTCCTAAAATGTTGAATTGTAGCATTTATCATGCATGCATGTCTTCATTGTTGCATTTCGAAGCTGTTTTCATGGAATTTGGTACATGCATGTTCATATTTATGTTTAAGTCCATGATTTCATCTTGTTTTTGAAAGAATTGGCTCATTAGAGCATGTTTGGAAGCTTGGAAGCTAGTTTAATGCATGCATGTTTAATTGAAGTCATATTCATGAAAATTGGTTTGAAGTTGAGTTTAATTGAACTACCATTGGGCTTTGATTTCCTAAATTGATGTTTGAAACATGTAATATTATGGGTTTTGAAGTGTTTTTCAGAAAATTAGCCCAAGAGGATCGAAATTTGTGCATTGAAAGTTGAATTTGAGCTTGAGGTTCAAATCTGGAAATTCCAGATTTTGAACTCACGCTTCATGCCAGGTCTTGGCGCCGAGCATAAAAAAATGCTCCAAAGATCTTGTTGTGTTTTACAGTCCACTCGAGCAAGGTAATTTACGCTCGAGTGGGACATTGTGTCTTACGTTCGAGCAGGTGTTGAGCGCCCAATCGAGCGTGATTTTCGCACATCCAGTATTTTTGCCATGTTTTGCAGTACGCTCGAGCGTGGGAAGTGATGCTCGAGCGGGAACCTTTATCTGCATATTCGCTTAAGCGGGGAAATCCACGCTCGAGCGGGACCCCTGTCTTCTGAAAATTCTGAAAATGCTTTTAAAGTGCATCTTTGCATCTTCATTCCATCCTAGGTATTCTTAGGCCTAGTTTAAGGCATCTTAATGAGGATATAGATATAGAACCATACCGAGTCTAAGTAGGGACTAAGTTCTTGATTCCCGACTATGTAACTTAGTGTGCGTTCGTTCTGTCACTGTTTAGGGCTGGCTTTCGGAGACGCGCGCTAGCTGCTTATAGCCCAGAACTCTGTGAGTAACGATGTCGTAAAGATATGTTCAAAGATGAATATTTTACATCGTTAATCAACTACTTTCAATCATTCTTAATCGAATGAATGTATGTCCTCTATTCTGAACTGTATTGTGGCATCCTTAGCAACTCATCATTCTTTATCACATAGAGATCTCGGCAGCTTCCTATCTTGGAACTTACATCGTTATGATGGCCATCATTGACTGTTCGGTCTTTTAAGACCTACTGTTTACTGTACTGCTATGCTAATGGATGTACCACATATGACTGCCATGACTAAATGACTGATATACTGAATCAATTGACTGTTTTCAATACTAAAAGGACATTCATTCTTAACCTCTTTACGCATTATGTTATTCACTGGGCTTTAGCTCACTGTTTATATATATGTAGGTGTTCAGGCACCAGATCAGAGCTAGGAGCGTGGGATTGACTCCCCTTTTTGTCAAGCCAACCAATGTGCCTCACTGTGAGATTCCAAGCCTGCCAAGCTATGGCTTAGGGGTGTTTTAATTTTCCCCGTCTGTCTCTGTATCTGTTTTGTAATCTGTATAGACTGTCACTGTACTGTTTAATAGGGATCAGGTCCCTGTTCCGCATGATTGTAAATGTGGTACATATTGTTTTGCACTGATTGTATATATGTATGAAAAGTCTTTTTGCGTGCAGACTGTCACAGCTCATTTGACATTGTTTATTTACTGTTTTGGCTTCCGCCATGCCCCTGTACTCTGTAATCTTGTCTTCTTTGAGTAATCTCGGTAATCTCGGATTGGCGATTCTGATGCTAAACCCTTAGGGATGGGTTTGGGTCGTGACATTAGCATCCAAAACCGGTCAAACTGGTCAAGATCAACAATCCAAGTCTCAAGATTACCCTCGCCAACTCCAATAAATATCTTGTCAGGTGTGGGCTATTATCACTTATGATGAAAAATAATATGTGGTGGACCACAGCTTCGTCTTTAGCATCTTGTCCCAATTAAACATTCTCAATTAATTTTATACCCTTAACTACGATCTTATCTGATTGACGGTCACATATCTTATTACCCAACTCAATACCATCAAGAAATCTCGCCACACATTTATTATCAAATTTAACGTCCCTTAATTGTTCATCATACAGCTGCAAGTTCCTTACTCCCCTCTTAGTCTTTTTAATATAACGGGGAATATTCTGAACATACTGTTGGCGAAAATACGCCGCCTTAAAAGGTGCACGACCACGGTAACTACGCTTATATCCACTGACTGCCGTGTCCTTGACCTTCGGTACGCAAGGGGAGTCCAATACTAGCTGCCCATACCTCCTTCCATTTTTTTTATAAAACACTCCAAATCTTTTATCCCACAAATTCTGTAGATTCTCTTACCTTTGCTAACCTTTATGTTCAGACATTTTAGCTTTGATATTTTTTCTATCTGCTCCTCGTACCCACAAACAAACTTCGCCGGAGTTGACTGCCGCTTCTCTTCCCACAATCCTATTTACTACGTCAAAAAACGATCTACACACATTTGAGTGAATTGCTCGTAATTCTCGGGATACTCTTCTAAGGAGTACAACATTGTATACCAAAATAATCAACAACAAAAAAAGACTGAAAAGGATGGACGAAACAAAGTACCAAAAAACAACTTCACCATAATAGTTATCCCACTGCAAAAGTATATTCCCCTCTGCCATAAAATGTTTTATTGTACCAAATATATAGCAAAATTGGACTGCGTGATTAAGTACAAAGATTCCCCATTCAAAATTCAAACACATTTATTTTCCCGCCTTTGCTTTATGTCTATCATCCTGTAAGAATATTTTCTGTTGTAGATAAAAATAAAAATAAATATTTTTTTTTTAAAAATTTTGTAGTGACATGTGAATAGTGAGTGAATTAGAAAAGTATTTTTTTTTATTTTTTTATTTGTCCAATCATGTATAATATAAATTTATAATCTTATAAAAAAAATTAAATTACAGAAGACCAATAAAAAAAATCACTCAAAAAATTAAATCCAAACAATACTTTAAAAAAAAGATCAAAAGTTAATTGATATTATGCCAAAATGGCGGATTAGGGGTGGTTATTGTACTGGGGGTCACAGCAGCCAATGTTGTGCAGGTATATGGGCTCATCCTGGGACTTGTTTAGATGATTCAAACTGTTCTTATTTTAGAGTGCATATCATAAGTATCCTGTCACAAAATTTAGTATAATATTAATTTTTATAACATCAATTACAAAATTCTAAGAATAAATTATTGATAAGTCCAAGCTAAGAAGGGTAAAAGGCATTAGGTTCAGTGAATATTTTTTGTTGGTGAGAGATCCACCTTTTGTGAAATAGTTTGGTAAGAAGTCTTTTTATTTATTTTGAAGGACATTTTAGGTTCAATTTTACCCCTTAATTTATCTGTTGACTTTTTTTATTAGGATTTTTATTGATAAATCCATTTTAGAGTTGTTATAACCCATTAGGTCCACAAAGGAATATTATAACCTGATTAGTCCCATATACTTTTCTTTTTATTCCATAAAGTCCATTTTACAAATTTTATATTTTTACCTGGACTATTATGCCCTTATATATATACTGTGTTAATACATAACACATTCCATGTGATTTTGTTGATTCAATTTTGGCAGTTTCTATCTTTACGCTTTTCATCATCATTCCAATTCAAATGGATACGTTTCTATCTTGCATGCTTGTTCTGAGGCTTTGATGTACTAGGGTTTCATTGTTGCTGTTGTAGTCTGGTTCGGTGATTTTCAAGTGAAGACGACGAATTTGAAGGTGTTCGGTTCTCATATTTTCTGGAGTATAACTACTTCAAAGCAGTTGTTTTCAAGTTACTGGACGATTGTAGGATTTCTGATTAAGGTTAGTATCATTTTGGTTATGAATACATGTTCACTTTATGTTTTGATTTGTATGATGGATCAGATGCTCTGTTTTTTGATTGATATGGATTGGATGCTCTGTTTTTTCAATTATATGCATCATACGTGGTCCTGTGGAGGGGAGGCCATTCAGATTATGTGAAGAATGTGTAGTTCTCATTTTACTTTGATGTATCCATAATGAGGCTCTGTGTAGGTGATATAATTCAGAGTATTTGTATCAATGTGAATGTTTACATCTTGTTAATATTATGTGAAGAATGTGGATGTTCTTATTTTATTTTGATGTTTGCTTAATGAGGCTCTGTGTGAGTGATATAATTCAGAGTATATGGATCAACGTGAATGTTTACATCGTGGTCTTGTGGAGGGGAGGTCATCAGATTAGTGACGTATGTGGATGTTCTATAATTCAGAGTATATAGAACAATGTGAATGTTTACATCATGTTAATATTATGTGAAGAATGTAGATGTTCTCATTTTACTTTGATGTTTGTTTAATGAGGCTCTGTGTGGGTGATATAATTCAGAGTATAAGTATCAATGTAAATGTTTACATCGTGTTAATATTATGTGAAGAATGTGGATATTCTCACTTTACTTTAATGTTTACTTAATGAGGCTCTGTGTGGGTGATATAATTCAAAGTATATGTATCAATGTGAATATTCACATCTTGTTAATGTGAATTATGGATTTAACACTTGAACTATATACATAGTCATCTAATTTTTGCACAATGTAAATTTTCATATCGGTTTGGATTATTGTTGATTGTTGTATTGTTGTGTTTTTACAGGAGATGGATACCTTTATGATGTTGGTGTGTACACATGGTTGCAGTACAACTGTAATAAATGTTGCCCGCGCGTTGTGTTATTCGCATTTGGTAGATTGTTTGTGTGAAAATTTGAGGGAGTTGTCTGCTGGTTCTATTTCATTGTTTTGTCAGTTACCTGGGATTAATAGGTGTGATTTGGACAATGAGGAAGAATTTCAGAACATGTTACTGCTTGCTAAATCAATGGGGGTACAACATGTAGAAGTTGTTGTTGAGTTGAAAAATGATATTGGTCAGTCAAGTAGCTCGGGATCGCTGCGTGTGGGGGTTGAGGAAGAAATTGATGCACTACGGAGATTTTGCCACCATAAAGAGAAGGTGTTGTTGTCAGCCCCTTAGGCAAATGGTATTACGCATGTTGGACAACGATTTGTTAGAGGTGCACAAGAATTTCGTCACGTTTTATGTAAGTATGCCATCCAAAGTGAGTTTCAGTTTACGTATGTCAAGAACGAGACAACAAGAGTTACTGTTGTGTGTGCGATGCATGAGGAGAGAGGCTACTTGTGGGCTATACATTGTAGAGCACAACGAGCAAATGATTTTTTCTACATCAAGAGGTTTAGTGATGTGCATAGTTGTGGTATGGATGTCCGACATCGAAGAATCCGCGAGTTAGTTTGGATTTGGTGTTAAGTACCATATATGAAATTGTGAGGGACAAGCCGTTGACTCGGTCGTGTGAGGTGGTGACTATTTTGAAGAGGGATTATGGGCTAGATGTGAGTTACCATGTCGTATGGTTGGGTGTGGAGAAAGAAAAGGCTGGTATTCATGGAGATCACTCATTATCGTTTGACTAGCTGCGGTGGTAGTCGGATGCTGTGATGCGGTACAATTCGGGGAGTTATGTCAATATTGACTATGATGCGAGTAGTCAACAGTTTTGTCGTTTCTTTGTATCATTCGCTGCGTGTATTTCTAGGTTCAATTCTTGTCGGCATTTATTATTTCTGGATAGAACATTCCTCAAAGGAAAGTACAAAGGTCAGCTACTTGCGGCAACGGCAAAAGACGAAAACAATGGTAAGTATTTTTTTTAGCTGTCCATTCATGTCAATATTCACATTGAGTAGCATAGTCTGGACAAATAGCAGACGATTACACAGTGTGTTCCATATTTACACTGGTGTCAATGTTTACATCAATACACATTGATGTGAACAACAACAAAATATGAGTGATTGAGAAATTATAAGTAATGTGAATATTAACATTAGTATGCACTGATGTGAATGTTCACATATGTGTCTGCTACTGACAGTAATATGAACATTCACATTATTATACATTGATGTGAATGTTCACATCAGTGTATACTAATGTCAGTTTACCCATTAATGAATAGTACTGTGAATGTTCACATTATCAATGACTCAACAATCAACAATGAATTATTAATGGTCGTTAATGTGAATGTTCACATCATGGATGTTTATGAACCCGAATCCAAAAATAACAATAGTAATAGGGCAATATAGATATAAACATTCACATAACTTGTTTTGTTTATATTGTTTTCTATTCACTTTGGAATATTGTGAACAGTTGTGTATTGGTGTTGTGTTATAGGTTTGTTTCCTGTTGCATTTGCGATTGTTGATTCAGAGACCACGGCCAATTGGTCGTGGTTCTTGCACGAACTTGGGAAGGTTGTTGATAGTAAGCGCCAGATTACTTTTATTTCAGATCGTAATCTTGGTCTATTAGAAGCAATGCCAAAGGTGTTCCCATCGGCTCATCACGATTATTGCTTACAATACTTGAAGAGCAATTTAAGAGACCGGATGAAAGGAATTGATAATGGATTCAGGGATCACCTAGTAAGTAGTTTGGGTGACTGTGCTTACGAGCCAACTGTGGTAGGGTTTCATGAAAAACTTGCAAAATTAAAAGAGGAGGGTAAACAACGAGCATAGAATTTTTTCAAGGACTTAGCACCTGAGCACTAGGCAAATTCATACTTCAGGTAATAATAGTTTCCTAAAGTGTTCCATTTGTCAAGTTTATAATGGTAGCGATGTGAATTTTCAGTTTAGAATGGTAACAATCGTCCAATTGTGTTTCATGTTCAATGTAAATGATGTGAATGTTCACATCTGCTAATGGTGAATGATGTGAATGATGTGAATGATGTGAATGTTCACATCTGTTAATTTGTCAAACAGTCATGCAATGTATTACAGATGTGAATGTTCACACTTGTCATATTATATTGTTGTCAACATTCACATCTATCTATCATTTAAGTTGACAACATAATAAGCATATAATGTTCATTGCGAATGATATTAATGTTCACATCTGTCAATGTGAATGTTCAGACCTGTTAAATTTCGTATTGTACAATGTTTGTGATATTATGTAGAGGCATGCATTATGGAGAGATAACATCCAATGCGGTGGAGTCATTTAATAACTGGATTAAAGAAGCACGTAATCTTCCTATCACTCAAATGGTGGACACAATTCGTACTCAGTTGATGCGGCAAATATCTGCACGGCGTGACCAAGCAAACAAATGGAATGAGCTTATTTGTCCTACATTCGAAACAATGCTTATGGATTCGTTCAATGACAGCAGGTCTTGGCAAGTTAGCAAAGCCAATGAGGATGTGTTTGAAGTTCATTTGATACCATCTGTGACAGTTGATGTTGCGAGGCGTACATGTTCTTGCTTGAAATGGAAAATCAACGGATTCGCATGTGACCATGCTGTTATTGCTATTCAGAAGAGCCGCTACAATCTCAATGATTGTGTTGAACATTACTTTCATATACAGACATATCGTGCAGCCTATTCGGGTACCATATTCCCTATACCATCGGTGAAAAAGTCGTCTTTCGATCCCACGGACTTCACTATATACCCACCAATTGTGAAAAGACCACCTGGAAGGCCGAAAAAGAATAGAATCCCATCAAGGGGTGAGAAACTGAAACAAATAAGGTGCGGGAGATATGATAAGTTGGGAAGCCACAATCGAAAATCATGCACGGAGCCGATATAAGGTGTACATTTTTTATTTCAACGTTGTGTTTTACATGAGATTCTTGTATTGATTGTTGAAATAAGATTGTGTTATGTTGGCACACATTGTGTTGCAATAAGATTACGTTGCGTTGACAAACTTAATAATGCATTAGTATTTGATTTGTGTTTTGTTTTTAATTTTATAAGGTACCAAACTGACATTTTTGTTGTTGTGTTTTGGATGAATACATGATGTTAACATTCACACTTGTGTAATATAATCACATTATGTGAATAATTGCACATGGGTTGAACTTTTAAACATTTCTACGGTGTGAATATTCACATTCTTGTTACCATTGACAGCATCAAAGTAGATGACATGAACGTTTACATCAATGTAACCATTCACATCATTAACTCAGAAGATGTGAATATTCATATATGTATTACAAAATGTAATTGTCAGTGTTTGTTGCTAGCTAAAATTAGATGTTCTTGTACATATTATGATGCATGCATGGGCGTGCTGTAAATATTGACATCGTTGCTATCATTCAAATAATCAAAAGTTACGATGTAAAGATTCACATCATCAAATTATTAGCTGTGAATATTGACTTATGTGTTAAGAAATATCATATTCACACCTGTCATATTGTGTTAGAATAACACTTTAAGCAATATTCACATCCATGTAGTATGGCTTTAAAACATAAGAAAGTGTATGATAGTTCTGTGATGTGAAAATTCACATCATGTCATGTGTCACAAAAAAAAAAAAAAAAATACAATCTCAATGTACATGACCAACACAAAATAGGCCTCAAAATGCATATACATCTATTGACTGAAAAATATCTGTACAAGTAGTGATATAGAATTGATTTACAATTAAGCTAGTCTGCTCCAATATGAATAATCTATCAACACTAAATTGTCTTAAATGTGTGTAACAGTTTTGGGTAACAGTGATAGGTGGACACCCCCATCTATAGGTTTTCAAATTGCACTGTCTTTCTGTGATTCAAAAAAAGGTGTACTAATGAGTCTCTCAGTTGACACCATTCAAAGCAAGTTAGGTTGTCAACAATTTCTTCACGGTATACATGCGCCCGCATGATGTAACAAACTGCAAGCCCGCAATCCACCCTGAAAATACAAACTTCTTGTTAGATTTTAAAATTTAGGTGTGTAATGGTTGTGGAAGATGTGTACAAATTGATTTTAGGCTTACGAATCTGATACTTGCTGAGGATAGATGTCTACTGATAAGATTGGTTGCGAAGTATTTTGGCCTGATAATTTGGTCTATAATGGTGATAATGGTCCGATGTTGCGCACCACAGCCTCGATGTAGTCCCTCTGCCAACAATGAAATTTCATATTAGGCACCAAGCAACATAGTGCACACGTCCAAGTTCAAATATTACACATCATGACAAGTATTATATGTGTCAGCCACTTACCACTATTTGTGCTTTGTTAATATGTGGGTCATGTATGCTAGGTCTTGGTCGTAGCGGGTTATAATGCCTCCATACATTGTCTTTCACGTCGTACACAACAATCGTCTAGTGGAAGTTGTCATGTATTGGGAAGATTAAGAATCTCTGGCCTTGATATTCCTTGATATGTACATCAATCAGTTTATTTCTCTTGTGGGGGGTACTCTTGCATGATTTTCTGCACACAAAGGGCATATAATGATATACCAAGTATTTATATCAATGTTCGATGTGAATGATGTGAATATTCACATTTGCTAATGATGAGTGATGTGAATGATGTGAATGTTCACATCTATTAATTTGTAAAACAGTCATGCAATGTATTACAGATGTGAATGTTCACACCTGTCATATTATGTTGTTGTAAACATTCACATCTGTGTGTCATTTAAGTTAACAATATAATAAGCATATAATGTTCACTGCGAATGATGTTAATGTTTACATTTGGCAATGTGAATGTTCAAACCTGTCATTTATGTTGTTGTTAGTATTCACATCTGTATATCTATGTTCAATGTGAATGTTCACATCTGTTAACTTGTGAAACAGTCATGCAATGTATTACAGATGTGAATGTTCACACCTGTCATATTATGTTGTTGTTAACATTCACATTTGTGTATCATTTAAGTTACCAACATAATAAGTATATAATGTTCACTGCGAATGATGTTAATGTTTACATCTGTCAATGTGAATATTCAGACCTGGCATTTTATGTTGTTGTTAACATTCACATCTACCTATCATTTAAGTTAACAATATAAGCATATAATGCTGAGATGAACATTGATATCTATTGAACATGCAAATCAAATACTGTTCATGTTAACATTCTCATCAACATGAAACATAAACAAACCAAAAGTGTAGTGGTTACCAAACATGTGCTTGTAAAGATGAATGCCAAATTGTCCAAACTTAGGTTGACTAGCCCTTGTAGTTCAAGTAGAATTTCACCATATGCATCTATCACCTGCACAAACAGAGAGGTGGCAGTATGTTATTTGCAGTGTCTTTACAGTGTGTGTGTGTGTGTTTTGTACACATTTACGATTGACATACGTTGTTGGTTATTGATTCTTCCTTGATGATGTGTATGATGTCATCAAAATATATGTCTTTAGTCTTTGAGTCCCCGCGCCACACAAGCAACCTGTGCATTGTGATTACAGAAAACGTTAATGTCAACATTGCATATTTATGAAATGATCTAATCTATTAAGTACGTATGTGAAGCTTAACATCAGCCTAAAAAAAATTTAGTTGGGGATATGTAAGATCACTTACTCATCAACGCCGTTCTTGTGCAAATTTTGGACCTTCTGCTTGTTGAGTTTGCTCATGTTAGCCCAAACCTTCAGTTTGTTATTCAAGGTTAACTTCTTGTACTTTGTTGGGTGTTTTTTTTGTGGATGCTTGTCTAAATCTTATGCAATTTGAACTGCATGGGATTGCTCTTCAGCTCCCTCTTTCCCTTTCTTTTGACCAGGCAAGTTGGGGTATTCAAACTCATCCAACCGGTGCTCTTTCCTTACCTTCTGCTTGATGTGCTTTACCCTCCACGGTGGGTTGATAATGTGTTCCAATGCTGTAATGGGATGCTTCTTAAGGCTGTCATGAGACTTTTGTGCTTCAACTTGAGTGATAATGTGGACGGACTGATCATCAAAGAGGTCTTGAAGAATTATTTTTTCACATTCCAAGTTGATGACTAACTTTGTCAACCGCTGAATTTCTATATCTTTCCACTCCATGCAATTCTTGATGTCCATGTCCATATTGGATAGGCCCGAGTGGTCAAATAGTTTGGCTTCAAGGGCAACAATCACCCTTGCCCTCAACTCCCACGATTCTTCCAACTGTTTGTATTTCGCTTTCCATTGTCGTACGAGACCCCAAGCTTTTTGGTTTTCTTTTATAAGTACATCCACAATGTCCGACTCACTTGGTTGTGCTATGATGATACCTCTCTCAACATTGGGGGTGTTAAAGCTGGTGTTGATGTCATGTCCAGCATCATTTAGGTCCATTGCATCGCCAAAAATTCCACCATTATCGTCACTGTGTTGATTGTCTTTGTTTTCATCTAGCTTTGCTGGTGCACTCGACAAAACCTCAGGTTTGGGCTCCACATTAGTAGACACTGGTGTAAACATTCACATCAGTATAAACACTGATGTGAATATTTACACCAGTGTCTACTAATGTGTGTTTGTACATTACTGAACAGTAATGTGAATGTTTACATCACTGTTGTCAACTTCCACACCATTGCCCAGTAATGTGAATGTTCCACATTTGTTTTGGTGCTAACATCACATCAATCTACACTGATCTTAATGTTTACACCAGTGTCTACTAATGTGTATTTGTATATTATTGAATAGTAATGTGAATGTTTACATCACTGATTTCAACTTCCACACCATTGCCCAGTAATGTAAACATTCACATCAGATTAGGCGGACCCCGTAAATCTTCATATTAAACATAGAATAAGTTTATGAGATTTACCATTAACAACATAACACATCCGGTTACTCGTCCTAGTTTTCTACAGTTTTGGCCCACTGAACCCATCAGGATTACTCGGATGCTCTCAGCCCAGTCATAATCGATCATGTTGTTTAATGGGTCCATGTATAAGTAGAAAGTCCATCTAATTGTTTCTCCTAATGTAGAAAAGAACAGCTTGATGCATGCATACATGCAAACTAATCTTGCGACCTCTTCATTGTCTTGTTTCTTTGTGCCCTTTAATGCTTCGTTCAGAATTCCTCATATTTTGGTAGCACTTAACCGACTAACATCCTTGCACATTCGGTGTATGATGCCGGTCGTTGGTTTTGCACCATAAGAGAGGTCCATCGACTTGGTGCCGCAGTCCACCTCAAAAATAAGTGAAACATCACTTCTAAAGATCTGAATGGTCTTATCCCTGATGTAAAACCTCCCACTAGATGGCTTGAATGTCTGCACTATACGTACAATGACATCATCATATTTCATGTAGTGGTTGAGGTCGACTTCATTACTAATCAAGGAATCAAATAAGGGCCAAAACGGTGTTTTTCTAAGGCACTTCAATTGACCACTTGTAAATTTTGTATCCTTTAACAATTTCACCAATCCAGTTATGTTTGACCGGTAGTTAACCTTTTTCATGTTCACTTCTTCAGGACCAGCTGTTTGTTCAGGTTTGGCTTTGGCATGCGATTCCCCTCTCTTTCGTTTGCCATCAAATCTACGGGGAAGACCTGTTTGTTCAAATAAGAACATATAATTGTCTGAAAAATAGAGGATGGAACCAACAGCACTAAACAAAACCCAACAACACCAACAAGTCTTGCATTGATGTTACAATGTGAATATTTACATCATATTCCATCACATTGTTGAATGAAGATTGGGGGTTCTATGGACATCAACAATCAACAATAACAACAGTGACAGTAATGTGAACATTCACATCATTATACACTGATGTGAATGTTCATATTAGTGTACACTAATGTCAGCTTATCTAGTATTGTAATGTGAATGTTCACATCATCTATGTTTGCAAAATCAATTCCGAAAACAACAACAGTTATAGGGCAATGTAAATGTTTACATAGGTGATCACATTATGTTGTAATTGGCTGAAAAACAAAGGGTGGAACCAACATGCCACGACCCCAACCCGCCCCTATGGGTTTAGTACCGTAACCGGCCAGTAATCCGAGATTACCGAAGGCCTGTTGAACAGTAAGACAGTAATACAGAGTACAGGGGCATGGCGGAAGCCAAAGCAGTAAATAAACAATGTCCAACGAGCTGTGGCAGTCTGTATGCAAAAAGACTTTTCATACATATATGCAGTCGGTGACAAAACAGTATGTACATATATACAATCATTCAAAACAAGGACTTAATCTATACTAAACAGTATAGTACGGTCTATACAATCTATACAGTTATTATAAGCAGTTTCAGAGACAGACGGGGGAAAAATAAAACACCCCTAAGCTATAGCTTGGCAGGCTCGGAACCTCGCAGTGAGGCACAGCGGTTGGCTTGACAAAAATGGAAATCTACCCCACGCTCTTAGCTCCGATCTGGTGCCTATACACCTACATATATATATATGAGTAGTGAGCTAAAGCCCAGTGAATAACATAATGCGTAAAGGGGTTTAGAATGAATGTCTTTATAGTAATGAAAACAGTTCATTGATTCCGTATATCAGTCATTCAGTCATATGTGGTACATCCATTAGCATAGCAGTACAGTGAGCAGTAGGTCTTAAAAGACCGAACAGTAAATGATGGCCATCAATCAGTAAACAGTAGTGGTTCCAACAAGGGAACCGACAGAGATCTCTGTAACAGTAACAGTAAACAGTAGGTGCTAAGGATGCCACAATACAGTTCAGAATATAGGACATACATTCATTCAGTCAACAGTAGCAGTTCAGAAACAGTACAGTTCAATTGTTCAGAAGATAATCATTTTTGAACATATCTTTACACAGTTGTTACTCACAGAGTTCTGGGCTAGAGTAAGCTAGAGCGTCTCCTCGGAAAGCCAACCCTACACAGTTTACAGAACGAACACACACTAAGCCACATAGTTGGGAAGGATAATAACTTAATCCCTAATTGCCTCGGTGTGTTCTACATCTATATCCTCATTAAGATGCCTTAAACTAGGCCTAAGAATGTCTAGGATGGGATGAGGATGCAAAAATGCACTTTAAAACATTTTTTAGAATTTTCAGAAAACAGAGGTCCCGCTCGAGCGTGACTATCTCCGCTCGAGCAGACATACAACAAAAGGGTTTCTGCTCGAGCATATACTTACTCGCTCGAGCGTACTGCAAAACAGTCAAAAGTGCTGGATGTGTGAAAATCACGCTCGATGGGCGCTCAATACCCGCTCGAGCGTGTGACACAAGTCTCTGCTCGACGCTCGAGCAGACTGTAAAACATACAAGATGTTGAGAGTTCGATTTCCCCACTCGAGCGCAACTTCCCCCGCTCGAGCGGGAGTCAAAAATCTGGAAAATCCAGGTTTGAATCTCAAGTTCAAAACCAAGTTTCAATGTACCAAATTCGATCCTTTTGGGCTAATTTTCTGGAAAACACTTCAAAACTCATAATATAACATGTTTTAAAGATCAATTTGAGAAATCAAAGCCCAAAGGTAGTTCTATTAAACATGATTTCAAACCAAATTTCAAGAACATGATGAACATGCAATATCTATGAATTCAATCAACTTCAAAGCTTCAAACACTTGCTCAAATGAGCCAATTCTCCTTAAAACATGGTGAAATCATGGACTTGAACATAAACATGTACATGCATGCAAGATTTCTATGAAATCAAACCTCCAAACTCAACATTGTATACATACATGCATGCTAGAAGCTACAATTCAACATTTTGAACCAAAGCTTGGCTTTAAACCTCAATATAACATGAATCATGTAAGAACTAACTTAAATGTAAGTTCAAGAAGATGGTTCCTCTACCTTATGCTTTCAATTTGAGGTATAAAGGCTCAAGTTTGCAATTCTTCTATGATTCTTCAAATCTCCAAGCAATTCAAGATGAAATGTTGATATCAATTTCTCCTAATCCTCTCTCTCTCTCTAATCGGCTATGAGCTCAAGAATGGGCTGATGAAATGTATGAAGTGTAATATGGTTCAAAGATGGTCCATATAGTAGGCCACTAAGTGGTAGAATAGTAAATAAGTCCAACTCTTGTAATTTACCACTATTTAATCTAATTTGGTCATACCAAATTACATTTTAATTAAATATACCATTAAATCATATTAATTCCAATTGGCATAAAACATTAATCGGTTTCAGATTCGGCCGCTGATAAGACCTTCAATTTGTAATTTAATGCATATAACATAAACAGATAATTTGGCAGTCAAACAGATAGACAATTGTAGACACCCCATTTTTGACCGACCTTAAGACTCAGACGTCACCGATTGAGCGCTCGGTGATGTTGCATACTGTGCTCATTCAGAAGTCTCAGAGTCGTGGCCGCGCTCCCTGCCTCCGGACTTCCGAATTCTCTTTCGTGCCTTGTCTCGGTTTGCGAACCAGGCTCGATTTTCTCTGTTTTCTTTCGAGGAAGGAGTGGTCCCAGAGATTATCTCCGTGGCCGTGAGCTACTTTTTCGGGTCAGAGGCCATTTTGCCCATTCGAGTCGGTTCGGTTTTCGGGACCGTTAGGCCGTGTGCCTCGGCTCGGGACCGCCCAACCATCTCCGAGTTCTCCGGTTTTTGGCTTGCACCACTGTTTTATAGTTCCGAGGAACACTGCGGTCTCTGAGACCCACTTCGCAGCCAAACACCACTTCCGGTGCCCGGCAGCCCATTTTCGGGATCCCGAACCACGCGGTTTTGGCCCCGCGCATTCATTTCGCATCCGTTTTCTCCGGTTTTTGACAGAGACCTCTGTTTTAGCATTCCAAGGAACACTGGGGCCCCTGATGCCCACTTCGTGGCCGTATGCCACTTCCGGTGCCTGTAGCCGGTTTTCGGGACCCCGAATCGCACGGTTTGGGCCCCGAGCATTCATTTTGCATCAGTTTTCTCTGATTTTTGGCAGGAACCTCTGTTTTGTCATTCCGAGGGACACTGGAGTTGCAGATATCCACTTCGCTGCCGTATGCCACTTCCGGCACCCACAGCCCATTTTCGGGATCCCGAATTGCTCGGTTTTGGCCCCGAGCGTTCATTTCTCATTAGTTTTTGTTCAAATTTGGCAGGTACCTCTGTTTCAACACCAGGAAGATCACTGGGGGGTGGGAGGCCAGCAATTATCCCAGATAACCAGTTTCGCTCGTCCGGAGCCCGTTTTTCTCACTTCCGGGCCAATGTTGAACACCATGGGGGTATTTTCTTCCAACCAAAGCTACATATCTGTGATCAGGGGACATGGGAGGACCCTAAAAATGTATGGTCGGCTAGAAACTCAGAGTTTCATTTTTGGGCCTCTCCTTCAAGCTCTATGTTGTGGCTCCTGCTTCAGTGTTACCAAATTTCAACCTTGGATCTTTGTTCTACACATCTGGGAGGACACAAAATGTTGGTGGTCGGCCAGAAATTGTGAAGTTCATTTTTGAGGCTCTCCTTCAAGCTCTATGTTGTGGCTCCTGCTTCAGAGTTGCCAGATTCCGACCTTGGGGCCTTGATCTACACACATGGGAGGACACCACTGCATAGTGGTCGGCCAGAAATTTTTGAGTTCATTTTTTGGGGTGGCCGGTCGGCCATGGTGAGTGGCTGGCCGACCAGGTGGGGTGGCTGGCCGGCCACCTCCCAGAAAGTTACCTGGCCGGCCAGCTTCTTGCTTTCCAAATTTCGACAAATTGTCCGGATATTTTTGCTAAAATATCACCCCATCCTGGATATTTTGGGAGGAAAGCTTGGTGCTTTTCCTCCCTTTACACCTTTTTGTGCCTATTTAAAGGGACCATCAGCTCCTTCCTCAAGGTTACAAAAATTGTCTTCAAGAACACTTGAGCAAAAACCCTAATCTCCATAGCCAAAACCTTCAAAAAAGCTTCAAGTCTTGCTTGATTTCTTCACCAACACCTAGCCTCACCATTCCAACTTCGATTCCAGCAGCAAGGAAGTGTTCTTCAGAGGTCAAGAGGCTACAAATCCAAGCCAATAAGCAAAGAAAGACAAGTCTTCAAGGGTAAGTCTTCAAAACCAACTTTTAGGGCTTTTTCTTGATTCATTTCTCTACTCCAATTGGTTGAGAATTGGGGCTCCGACCCATACTGGTTTTGTGCTCATATTGAGCCCCTCTACAACATTGTAGAAGGGCTCAACTTCATTTGGTGCTTATATATACTAGTTCCTTCAATATTCATCAAATTTGTCACATTTTTGCATGCTAAAATTGACCTATTTGTGTTTGTTTTTAGGGGTCCGACCCCTACTGGTTTTGTGCTCATTTTGAGCCCCTCTACAACATTGTAGAAGGGCTCAACCCCATTTGGCCATTGTATATACCACCTCCTTCAAATTTCATCAAATGTGCCACATTTTGTATGCAATTTTTGACCTATTTCTATTTGTTTTTGGGACTTCGACCCCTACTGACTTTGGTCTTATTTTGACCCCCTTTACATGTCTCATTAAGAAAATTTTGTCATTTGGTGTGTGCTTTGCATGTCTCTTGTTATAGCCTTTTTTTGAGCTCCATTTTGCATGGAATTGTTAGCATGATTTTATTCTGATTTTGGGTTGCCATAAACTGAACATATGCTTATTTTTGGGCTCTCTTCAGTGTTGTAGAAGAAATTTTTTCTATTTTAATTTTCTATATACTACTTGCTTTGAAAATCCTCTCTTTTACCGTATTCTTGCGAGCTATTGTTGCCATATCTATGCTTGCATTTTGGCCATGTTTATTACTGAAAAAATGCCATATTTGGGACTGCCTTGCTACTGTTATTGCTTCCATAATCATATTTTGCATGTATAGCATGGCTATAGGCCATTTCGGGGCTTAATTTCACATTTTCGGGATGATTGCATGCTTCGGTTGTCATTTCGTATCATTTCGGGGCTGTTTTACATCATTTGTGAGTGCTGAAATTCCATTGCCATGCTTGCATATCATTTCCCATGTCATTTCATGCCTTAATGCATTGCCTCGGTTTGCGTGCCTGTGGGCGCGCACTTCGAGGCACCTCCGTTTTATCCGACGGCCTCCTATGTGAGTGAGCTGAGGCTCTCCCATGTTGGTGTAAGTCCATCGCGGCATTCCGTGTGTCATTTCATTGCATTTTATCATCGCCTCGATTTGCGCTACCAGGCACGATTTCGAGGCACTTCGGTTTTATCCGATTTTCATTCTTTATCATCGCTGATTTTACGCGCTTTAGGCACGCTGCTTTGAGGCACTTCCGGTTTTATCCAATTTTTCATTCATCATCGCCTCGACGGCGCTACCAGGCACGCTGCGTTTTGGCGATTTGCGCTACCGCAGCACGCGTTTGAGGCACTTCGTTTTATCTAATTTTTCATCTTTCATCATCGCCGATTTGCGCGCTGTGGCACGCCGCTTTCGAGGCACTTCGGTTTTATCTCGATTTTTCTTTTTATCATCGCCGATTTGCGGCGCTACCAGGCACGCTGCTTTGAGGCACTTCGGTTTTATCTGATTTTCTCATTTTATCATCGCCTTGGTTTGCGTGCCTGTGGGCGCGCGTTTCGAGGCACTTCGGTTGTATCTAGTTTCCATTTTATCATCACCTCGGTTTACGTGCCTGTGGGTGCGCGTTTCGAGGCACTTCGGTTGTATCTGGTTTTCATTTTGTCATCGCCTCGGTTTGCGTGCCCGTGTGCACGCATTTCGAGGCACTCTGTTTTATCCGCTTTGCATTTCATGCCATCGCCTTGGTTTGCGGGCCCGCGTGCACGCTTTTCGAGGCGTTTCATTTTCATCTCTTTTTCACCACATTGTGCATAGTACGTTCTATCTTAGGATCCATTCATGCATTACCTCGGTTTATGCGTGCCCGTATGCATGCATTTCGAGGTTACTCATTTTCATGGCATTGTGCATGCTATATCACATCTCAGCTACATTTCATGCATACCATGCATTTGGCACGGGAAACGAGACGCGTTTTGTACTCCGAGTAACGGAACGGGTCTCAATTCCCAAGTCACCGACACTCCGGATTACCCATGATGGAGTTAAGTTTTGTTGTAGCATTCATCCCTATATTGAGTTGTGCAATCCGGTTCCTCGGCCATCATGCATCGGTATGCGTGATTGGTGGCACGAGGATCGAGGCATGCATATATTTGTGAAATACATTCAGTGCCCTTTTTCGCTCTCTCACACAAAGAAAATCAGAATCAACAACTTTTTCAGAGCTTGGCACGATTTCAAGAAACATTGAAACAGAGGTGATTAGGGCATCGTCAGTGATTTCGCTACCAAATCCAAAGATACATCATTCAATAAAGCGAGGCAGCCACGGCTTGCATGCCAGTTTCATTGCTTTCTTAGTTTAATTTGTCAATTAATTAGAAATCTGTATATTTCGGACTGTATTATTCTTTCATTTTCGGACTGTATATTTATTCGGACCCTCTGCGCGAGGGCACAATTGTAATAAGGGTGTGTGAGTGTGATGTATGTCTTCCAACCCCCATTTCTTTCTCCCTTTTATTTACCCGCTTACGATGGTTAGATATAGGGCACATTTCAATTAGCATAACAGTATGACAGCATGTTTGCATCATTCATCTGTTTTGCACGCACCGGGCTCATGATCATACAAACCGTGATCTCAGATTTCAATTCCAAGTTGAGTACTTGATAGTCATGCATCTCATATGCCATGTTTAGAATAGCCGAGCTGCTATAGTTTGCATCTTTGCATGTGTTGCATTAGGCATTCTCAGATACTTAGGATCATGCATGGATTTCTAATCGGTTTCTGTTTTGGCTCGGAGTACTCAGAAGTTTTATGCTTTAGCATCCTTGCATGTGAGTGTTGCCATGATAGCATGCTTGCCATGAGGCTATATGATTATGTGATATAACTGCCTTGAATGCCTGTGGGTGGAGGTTGAGTTATCTGAATTGGGACCATTCATTGACTGTTTGTTTTAAGCCCACTAGATAGTGGCAAAATCATGTTTTCTAAGCCCACCCGAGGGTGGCAACCAAGATTTTAGCCTACTGGGTAGCACCATCACACCATTTTCAAACAAACAAACATGAAATGTTTTGTTCCAATTCAGACGGCCCAGTCTATACTTGTTTGCTGCGAGCATCACATAGTAATCTAGGCTAATAATCGGAGTAAGAACGCACAAAGTTTTCAAAAACAGATATCATGGTTAGTAGAGGCGGTCTTCGATCGGCGAGAGGGTGCTCACGATGTGACCTTCCCTAATCGTACTCCAAGTTCCCGAACCAACTTTGGTGATGACGGACACGTGGCCTTTGGCACCGAGTCGGGGTTTCCTAAATTTCCCATTTTAAAATATTTAGGTGGCGACTTCATTATCTCGCAAAGCGATCCATGTTTGGCACTTCTTTCAAAAATCTGCTTTTCTCAAAACAATTTGCGGATTTGGACTCTTTGGTTCGAGATTTAGAACCGCAACAAAATCGAGTCCGAATCAGAGCGAGGCTCCTCATGGCGTTATTACGATTCGCGACTATTGGGATTTAGAGAACTTGACTCGAACTCGTGATATCTGCTTTTGACTACGCTTGTGTGTTTCTTTGCATTGCATTTGCATTGGTGCGCCTAGGACACCGTGTTTGCCATCTGCTATTCCTGAGCGGTTTGCCGGAGGCTTGTCTTGTCAAGGCATGTCCATAAGGCTGATCGGTTACGGGCTCTGCCAGTATGGGAACACAAACCCCGGTTTTACCGGGGCACCCTTTTTGACCATTCGACCTAGTGCATATTCGGATCCATAGTGACCAATCCAAACTAGGACAGGTTGCTTACCCGTTTATAGGTTGTTTGAAGCCGCTGCGTGCGTAGTGAAACCCTAGTTCCTGACAAAATAGGACAGGGAAACCCTACCCCAACATAGGGGTGTTTTGGCTCTCACTTATCTGCTATGTGCTTGCTAGAGTGTGTCTCTACAGGGAATGCATGTATCAGTATGAGTTTGGGCATCAGGCCTGCGGGCATCAGTTTTGAGTTGGCACGTTACGCCTGCGAGCATCAGTCAGTTATTTGAGAATCAGTTGTCTCATGGATATCGATTCAGATTTTGAAACGAATACAGGAATAGTGATCAGTGGTTGAGGACAATGTATTTCCAGCTTATCCAACTGTGTGTTGTATACCCGACTGTGTGTTGTGTGTATTTAAATTTAAGCTGTTATGCTGCCCGTTTTTCTGGTCATTTATTTCCTTTTGCTTTATTATCTTTTTTTTAGGACAGTTTGTAGCACGATTGCTTCCGAGCCAGTCGATACTCCCCAAGCAATCTGGACACGAGGTCGCCGACTTACTCGATCCGAGGATCTAGTTGACGGACATCCGGTGTTCCATTCACTACCCCCGGTTATTAGAAGGAGACCGAGGAAACGCAGTCCATCAGAGCAGAGATTATTGGTACAGCAGTCTACTTTAGCAACAGACAGTCGGGTTGAGATTCCTATTTCCACTATAGAGACACACTTGCCAGTTTTTCAGATGGAACAACAGAACACAGCAATGGAGGCGATGATGCGCCAGATGAGTGAAAGCATGAAGCAAATGCAAGATGATGCTATCCGCCAGGCGGAATTTTCCAAACAACAGTCATTATGGCCCAACATGCGAAAGTTGATTACCAGATTACAACAGCAGAACGCTGCATCTGCTTCACACCAGGTCCTTCCTCCACCAGGGGCACAGCAGGTTCCTCCACCACCAGGGGCCCCATTACCTGAACAGATATTTACTGGCCAGAATGCCCCTCCAAATCTGCAGAATACCCAAGCTACCCTCCCAAACCCACAAAATGCTCTGCCAAACCCACAAAACACCCAAGAGGACACGGGTCTTCCAATCTGGCCGCTCGCCCGCTTCTACCACAACTGTTCAAAAACATTATACCTAACTGCCCGGACGCTCCATTTGAGTTCGAGGTAGACCACACAACCAAATTGAGCAAGTTGGAAAAACTCTTCAAGAAATCACAGGGGGTGAAAGCCATCCCGGACATTGAAGACGGCTATACTGATGTGGCCGTGACGTTGCCGGACAGATTTAAGATGCCCCAGATCGATCGCTTTGATGGATCCGGGGACCCTATGGTCCACCTCCGGCTGTTTTCAGACATCTTAAGACCAATGGGCCTAACCCGACCGCAAAAGCTTTCTTTGTTCGGTCGAACTTTATCGGGTGTGGCATCCACTTGGTATTCGAAGCTGGAAGATCAGGTGAAAATAAACTGGGATGAGATGGCCGAGGCCTTTGTTGCACAATATTCATATAACACACAGATCGAGATTACCACTCGTGATCTCGAGACAACGAGGCAGGAGCCCAAAGAATCTTTTTTCGACTTTTGTAACCTTGTGGAGGGCGAAGGCATCGATGATGACCTTAAGGCCAACAGATAGAGATCGATCCCCAGGATGATTGTGCCAATCTCGGTAGGCGTTAATGAAAAAGATGATTGTAGTCCCTTTCCCCACTTTCGCAGATCTACATGATATGGGGATGCAAATAGAGGACGCAATGAAGCAAGGTCTGTTTGACCAAGATCGGGATCAGCCCCGAAGAACATTTAATCGGAATAACAATGCAGGCCCGAGTGGCTCTGCCAATACAAGAACTCCAGAGGTCGGAATGGTCACCACCAATCCCCCTACCCAACCAAGGCCTGCAGCGGCCACACCTTTTTCTGATGCCTCTGGGAGCAGTAACCAAGCTTCAAGGTACCAACCCAGAGGTCAACGAACCTTCTCTCCACTACATATGCCTCTATCCAAAGTCCTCGGGGTTCTAGTTAGAAAAGGGCATCTGAAACCCTTGGAACCGAGGCCCCCACCAAATCCACTCCCCCCTTCCCATAACCCAGCCAAATATTGCAAATACCACCAGCAGCATGGTCACGACACCGACCAGTGCTTCAGGCTGCGTCATGAGGTCCAGGACCTTATTGACAAGAATATCATTTTACCTCCAGAAAGGCCTAACGTCACGACCAACCCACTCCCAGTACACAACCAAGATCCACCCAAAAGAATCAATTTCATCCAAACTGGGGACGTATCTTACGACCCTAGTATCTAGATTACTCCCTCCCACCTACCCAAGCCGGAGGTGATCCTCCCTGATAGCACGGATTTGTGCATGGTGGACACCTCCACAACCCAACCTGAGCCGAAGGTGGTGACCACCGAGAATGGAACGGGGCAGGCTTCTGAGGAGAGCAAAACTGTTGAGTCTGGGATGGAGCAATCCGAGAATTTAGCTGGCAGAGCTTATGATCCGAGCGGATATATCTTGTCAATGAGCCAACCTAAGTTGAGTATGGGGTTGCCAGAGAAGGCTGAGTTATGTATGATCCGGGGGGATAAACTTGAATCAGCGGGGGATGATTTGACTGCGGCGGAAGAAGGCTTCGCCAACCTTCAATTTTTCAACGATCAGGAATCAGGTGATGCATCAATTAACTGGTTCGATTACGAGGAGTCAGCGGAAGTCGTCGGGTGGTTGGATGATCAGCCTGACATTGTACCATTTGTGGCCGGAAGGGCCGAAGGTCAGAGTGAATCGCCGGAGAGCGCCGGTGCGAAGAATTCCGCTCGGGACCAAGACATTTTGAAAACCGAACAACTAACGCTGGAGGAACAAGAAAAGAGATGGGTTTCTGAGAGAGCCCGAAAAGCGAAGAACCATGAGGAAATTGGGAGTGCTGTGGGCACGAAAACTGAACACGCTGCGAACATGAGGGAGGAAAATGCCGAGAGCACAAACAAACCAGAACCGGACAGGTGCCTGTTAGACGCTAATGGAATGTGGTGGGAGGATGACGATTTATATCTCGCCCACACAGACGAAGATTGGGCGGGTGGCCAACCAGACAGCACCTGGTACCTCGAAGAAGTGGACCATATGACTAGAAGTGGGCGGTATTTCAAGCCCCCACACCTTGATCAACCCGAGGCATCAGGGAAAGATAAAGAAGCGGAGAAGCAGAGAGAGAAGCAGGTTGAAGAGGAGGCTGTACTGAAGCAGCTAAAGAAAATACAAGCAGACATCTCCATCTGGGGACTGCTTATGGCTTCCAGGGTACACAGACAGGCTGTCCTTTCTGCTATGGACAAAGCCAAGCTTTCCATTGAAACTACGCCAGAACAGCTAGTTGGGTTGGTCTTTCCGGGAGGAGGTTCCCCGGCATTGACCTTTTCGGATAAGGAATTGCCGCCTGAGGGCGTGGATCATAACAGACCTCTCTACATCTCTGTAGAATGCAGGGATAAATGGATCCCGGTGGTACTGGTTGATACCGGATCCGCTATTAATGTCTGCCCGGCCAGGACGGCGTATGCAATTGGGTTAAAGCCTGCGGACTTCACACCGACTACTCAAGTGATCAGAGCCTATGACAATACAAGCAGGGATGTCCTGGGGACGGTAAAAATCCAGACCAAGATTGGGCCTGGACAACAAGAGGTAGATTTTCATGTCTTGGAGGTCCCTGCATCTTTTAACATGCTTTTGGGGCGACCCTGGTTGCATCAGGTGAAGGCTGTCTCATCTACTCTACATCAAATGGTGAAATACCCCTATGGAAAGGGAGTAGCCATTGTTTTTGGGAATTCATCAATCCATCCCCCTCCGGAGGTATCTACGCCAGTCCTGGAAATCGAACATGGCATGGAGGATATGTTTATATCGGGATTTACTTTGGCTGAGGCCCGGGTGGTACAAAACATTATGGCTGTGAATGAGGGTATGTACGTTAGTGCTCAATCTGTCTACCTCATGAACAAGCTACAACATATCCCCGGGATGGGATTGGGAAGAAGCGGCAGGAAAGGAGTCGCAACGTTGGCCGAAGTGCCACATAATCCACATACCTTTGGATTAGGTTATCTGCCTACCAAAGAAGACTGGGCGAGGAAAGGAAAGGCAATGCAGGGCGAGCGAAGCAGTCGAAGCCTTTTGATCTAATGCATAGGCCCATCTGGTACCTGAGCAGACGCTGTCCGGAAGGAAAGATTTTCCATTCTGCGGCTTCCCAGAGCCATGGTTTAACGCGGAGAGGAAGCGCGTACCAGGTTTCGAAATCTTCTTCGACCTGCAACTATCCGGGATGACGCGTTGCCCGCAGCGCAGCACCCAACAACCGAAATTGGCGAGAATAAGGCAGAGGATGTTGAGGGCACGGAATTGGAAATGGGGGTAGCACTGGCATGTCTCCTCTCTGATCCTCCGATCGACCAAGATTGCTTGGGGAATAACTTCATGGTCTCCATGATTGGGGATGAAACGGCTGCGAGCCAACCAGCAGCTATCTTGGATGCATCCATCGCACCCTCTCTCATTTGGCAGTACGAGGAGGGATTCTTATCCAGCAGTTCCGGGTCAGGTAGTGAGCCGGAATCTGATTCCACCGAGTCTTGTGAGTCGGAATCAGATTCCAGCTCGACTGAGTCTGAGTCTGGTACTCCTGGGGATGTTAACCCGGATGCCAGAGTCCTGTCCAGGTCGTCTTTTTCCTTTTCATTTGAGTCTGTTGTAACCGATGAATCAGACGATTTGGATGAACTTAATGAGAATGAGGTGAATGTGGTTTCCGAGTACTTTTCTGTGCCCCTAATTTATTGTTTAAATCAGGACTTTCAAAATTTTGATCAAAACGACGAGGACGAAGTTCCTCCGGTTTTACAACGACTAATTGAGCAAGAGCAAGAGAGATTTGTTAAGCCATTAACGGATGAAATCATTTCTGTGAACATTGGTACTGAGGAGGACCCGCTTGGTCGTCCAGATCGGGTCCACGTTGTCTTCGGAGGAACGCGAGCGCTTAGTCGCTTTATTAAAAGATTTTAAAGATGTTTTCGCGTGGTCCTACGAAGACATGCCTGGAATCGATCCTGAGATTGTACAGCATCGGATCCCCCTTGACCCCCAGGCCCGACCTGTCAAACAGAAGCTCAGAAGGATCCGCCCAGATTGGGCTCTCAAGATTAAGGAAGAGGTCACCAAGCAAATTGACGCAGGCTTCCTGTTAGTATCTGAATATCCGACTTGGTTGGCCAACATTGTTCCGGTACCGAAGAAAGATGGTAGGATCCGGGTGTGTGTAGACTTCAGGGATTTGAATGAGCGGTCAGAAGGACGACTTCCCTTTGCCACACATTGATGAGCTAGTGGACTTCACTGCAGGGCATGCATTGCTCTCGTTTATGGATGGCTTCTCAGGGTACAACCAGATAGTGATGGCGCCCGGAAGGCGAGAAAAGATCGCATTCACTACCGGGGAACATATCACTACGGGTCATGCCGCTTTGGGTTGAAGAATCTTTGGGCTACTTATCAACGGGCATAACCACAATACTACATGATATAATCCACAAAGAGGTTGAGGTGTCCGTGGACGACATGATTGTCAAGTCCAAAGAAAGAGAGGGCCACTACACCGCCTTGCACAAATTTTTCCAAAGGATCAGGGAATTCAGGTTGCGGCTAAACCCTCAGAAATGTACGTTTGGTGTTACAAGGAAAATGTCTTTGGGTTTCGATTACACATAAAGGCATCGAGGTCGACCCTTCCAAAATCAAGGCCATCTTAGAAATGCCACCACCAAGGACAGAAAAAGAGGTGCGAGGCTTTCTGGGTAAAGTGCAATTCATAAGACGGTTTATTTCAAAACTAACCTTGACTTGTGAACCACTTTTTGGTCTTTTGAAGAAAGGCAAGAAATTCCAATGGGACGGGTGTCAAGTGCGTTTGAGCAGTTAAAGAATATCTACGTAACCCACCCGCTTTATCACCAAATAAACCAGGAAACCGTTGATTTTGTATCTCGATGACGGAGACCACGATAACAGCATGCGCAAGAATCGAGAAGATAGGGTGGAAAGAGCCATCTATTATTTGAGCAAGAAAATCTTTGGAATATGAGACCCCAGATACGCTACCGGAGAAGGCTTGTCTAGCTCGTATGGGCTACCAGAAGTCGCGACTACTGTTAGCTCACTTTAATGCCGGTTTCGGTCTCGATCCCATTGTAGACACCCCATTTTTGACCGACCTTAAGACTCGGCGCTTGGTGATGTTGCATATCGCGCTTGTTCGAAGTTTGAGTCGCGTGGCGCCGCCTCCGGACTTAACCCTCTCTGTGCCTTGTCTCGGTTTGCAACCAGACTCGGTTTTCTCGCTTTTCTTTCCGAGGGAGAGAGAGGTCTAGCATCATCACAATGGTCAGAGGCTACATTTCATGGTCGAGGCCATTTTGCCCACTTCGAGTCCGTTCTGGTTTTGAGCCAAGTTAGGCCGTGTGCCTCGGGACCGCCTAACCATCTCCGACTTCTCCGGTTTTATGGCGGAGACCTTCGTTTTAGTGTTCCGAGGAACACTGGGGCCTCGATGCCCACTTGCTTCAAGCAATTAACACCACTTAGGCACCGCGACCCATTTTGGGACCGGCTGTGTGATTTGGGCCCCGAGCATTCATTTCACATCCGCTTTCTTCGGTTTCTGGCAGGAACCTCTGTTTTATCATTTCGAGAAACCCTGGGGCCCCCGATGCCCACTTCGTGGCCGTATGCCACTTTCGGTGCTCATAGCCGGTTTTCGGGACCCCAAACCGAGCGGTTTTGGTCCCGAGCATTCATTTCACATCCGCTTTCTTCGGTTTCTGGCAGGAACCTCTGTTTTCTCATTTCGAGAAACCCTGGGGGCCCCGATGCCCACTTCGTCAGATGCCACTTTCGGTGCTCATAGGTTGGGACCCCAAACCGAGCGGTTTTGGTCCCGAGCATTCATTTCGCATCCATCTTCTCCGGTTTTTGGCGGTACCTGCTTTTGTCATTCCAGAGGACACTGGGTCGGATACCCACTTCACGCCAACACCACTTCCGCACCATTTCATTTTGATCCCGATTTGCTTGCTTTTGGCCCCGAACGTTCATTTCTCATTAGTTTTTGTTCAAACTTGGCGGTACCTCTGTTTCAACATCAGAAGATCATCGGGGTGGGAGGCCAGCAATTATCCCAGATAACCGGGTTCTCCTCCCGAGTCTGCTTTTGCTCACTTCCGCCAATGTTGAACACCTTGGGGTATTTTCTTCCAACCAAAGTTACATATCTGATGAGGGACTGAGGACCCTACCAACCATCGGGTCGGCCGAAACTGTGAGTTTCATTTTTGGGCCTCTCCTTCAAGCTCTATGTTGTGACTCGCCTGTGTTGCCAATTTCCTACTTGGAACCTTGTTGCACACATCTAGGAGGACACTTTGGTATGGTGGTCGGCCGAAATTGTGCCTTTCATTTTGGGCCTCTCCTTCAAGCTCTATGTTGTGACTCTGGTTCGGTGTTGCCAAATTCCCACCACAGGACCTTATTCTACACACATGGGAGGACACTCTTGTATGGTGGTCGGCAGAAATTTTGAAGTTGATTTTTGAGGTGGTGGCCGGCCATAGGAGGTGGTGGTCGGCCACCTTGAGCAAAACCACTGCCGGCCAGACTTGCTTCAAATTGCTCCACCGTCACTGCTTTCAAAGTGTCTCCTCATCCGGGACATTTCAGAGGAAAGATTGGATGCTTTCCTCCCTTTACACCCCATTTTCTTGCCTATTTGAAGGCCCTCCCTCCTTCTTCAAGGTTGGAAAAAATCTCTTCAAGAACACCAAGGCAAAAACCTCCATCTTCATAGCTAAAAACTCCAAAAAAGCTTCAAGTTCTTGCTTGATTCCTTCATCAACCCTAAGCCTCTCCATTCCAACTTCGATTCTAGCAGCAAGGAAGTGGATTTCAGAGGTTGATAAGCCACAAATCCAAGCCAAGAAGCAAAGAAAGACAAGTCTTCAAGGGTAAGTATTCAAAACCAACTTTTAGGGCATTTTCTTGATCCTTTTCTATCCTTTAATTGGTTGAGAATTGGGGCTCAGACCCCTACTGCTTTTGTGCTTAAAATGAGCCCCTCTACAACTTTGTAGAAGGGCCCAACCTCATTTGGTGTTTGTATACACTAGTTCCTTCAATATTCCTCAAGTTGGTAACATTTTTGCATGCTAAAATTGACCTATTTGTGTTGGTTTTTGGGGGTCCGACCCCTACTGATTTTGTGCTTAAAATGAGCCCCTCTACAACATTGTGGATAGGCTCAACTTCATTTGGCCTTTGTATCTATCACTTCCTTCAATTTCATCAAGTAGGCCATATTTTGTATGCAATTTTTGACCTATTTGTGTTTGTTTTTGGGACCTCGACCCCTACTGGTTTTAGTCTTATTTTGACCCCCTTTACATTTTTCATGAAGAAGGTTTGGTCATTTGATGTATAGATTGCATGTCTTATGTTATACCCTTTTGTGGCTCCATTTTGCCCTCCATTTCTAGCATGTTTTTCTTATGATTTAGAGGCTGAAATCTTCTGTATATATGCTTATTTTTGGGTCCTCTTTAATGTTGTAGAAGAAAATTTTTCTATTTGAATTTTCTATATACTACTTGCTTTGAAAATCCTCTCTTTTACCGTATTCTTGCGAGCTTTTGTTGCCATATCTATGCTTGCATTTTGGCCATGTTTATTACTGAAAAAATGCCATATTTGGGACTGCCTTGCTACTGTTCTTGCTGCCATGATCATATTTTGCATGTATAGCATGGTCAGAGGCCATTTCTGGCTTAATTTCAGACTTTGGATGAATGCATGCTTGGTGTCGTTTCGATTTGTTTCGGGGCTGTTTTCCCTTTATTTAGGTGCTGAAATTCCATTACCATGCTTGCATATCATTTCCGCCATTCAGATCATTTTGCATTGCCTTTTGCGTGCCAATGGGCACGACTTCGAGGCACCTCATTTTTATCATTCCGACAGCCTATGTGAGTGTGGTTGAGGCCCTCTCATGTTGGCGTAAGCCCAATTTGCATTTTCATGCTCGTATGCCATTGCCTCGATTTGCGTGTCCGCGGGCGCGCGTTTCGAGGCAGCTTTATTTTTACCCGACGGCCTCCTATGTGAGTGAGCTGAGGCTCTCCCATGTTGGTGTAAGTCCATCCCGGCATTCCGTATGCCATTTCATTGCATTTCCTCATTGCTTCGATTTGCGGCGCTACCAGGCACGCTGCTTTCGAGGCACTTCGATTTATCCGATTTTCATTCTTTCATCATCGCCTCGATTTGGCGCTACCGGCACGCTGCTTTGAGGCACTTCGCTTTATCCGATTTTCACTCTTTCATCATCGCCTTGATTTGTGCGCCTGTGGGCACGCACTTCGAGGCACTTCTGTTTTATCCGAGTTTCATTCTTTCATCATCGCTGACGGCGCTACCAGGCACGCACTTCGAGGCACTTTTATCCGATTTTCTCCTTCATCATCGCTGACGGCGCGCTGTAGGCACGCACTTCGAGGCACTCCGGTTCTATCCGATTTTCATTCTTTCATCATCGCTCGATTCGGCGCTACCAGGCACGCGCTTCGAGGCACTTCGGTTTTATTCGATTTTCTCCTTTCATCATCGCTCGATTCGGCGCTACCAGGCACGCGCTTCGAGGCACTTTGCTTTTATCCGATTTTCTCCTTTCATCATCGCTCGACGGCGCGCTACCAGGCACGCACTTCGAGGCACTTCGGTTTTATCCGATTTTTCATCATCGCTGACGGCGCGCTCAGGCACGCGCTTTGAGGCACTTCGATCTTATCCGATTTTCATTCTTTCATCATCGCTGACGGCGCTACCAGGCACGCACTTCGAGGCACTTCATTTTATCCGATTTTCATTCTTTCATCATCGCCTCGATTTGGCACGCTTTCGAGGCACGCTGGTTTTATCCGCTTTTCTCATTACATCATCGCCTCGGTTATGCGTGTCCGTGTGCACGCATTTCAAGGCACTTTGGTTTTATCCGATTTTGCATCAGACATCATCGCCGGTTTGCGTGCCGTGTGCACGATTTCGAGGCACTCCAGCTTTATCTCGATCTCCATTTTGGTTTTCGTCTCGGTTTGCCAGGCACGCACTTCGAGGCGCTTTGCTTTTATCCGATTTTCATCTTCAAGATCGCCTCGGTTATGCGTGCGTGGCACGCATTTCGAGGCACCCCATTTATCGTAGCATTCTTGTGTATTCACCCCAATATTGACATGTGCAGACCTCGTCCTCGGCCATCATGCACCGATATGCGTGATTGGTGGCGCGAGGATCGACACATGCATATATTTGTGAAATACATCGCTATGCCCTTTTCCTCGCTTCTCCGCTAAAGAAAATGAAGAATTATCGACTTTCCTAATCCGCACGCAATTCGAGGAAAACTGCAAACAGAGGCTAATCAGGGCATCCCAGTGGATTTCTGCGCCGAGCAGCCCAGCATATACTATCCACCAGAAGCGAGGCAGTCCCTGGCTTGCACGCCAGTCTCAATTCTTTTGTAATTAATTTGTTAATTAATTAGAATCTGTATTATTTCGGACTGTACATTCTTTTATTCGTCTCAGATATTATTTATTCGACCTCTGAGGGCACAACTGTAATAAGGGTGTGTGAGTGTGATGTATGTCTTCCAACCCCCATTTCTTTCTCCCTTTTATTTACCCGCTTTGAATGGTTAGATATAGGGCATATTTCAATTAGCATACAGCATGATAGCATGTTTGCATTCATTCATCTGTTTTGCATGCACTGCTCGGCATCATACAAACTGCATTGTATTTCAAATCTAAAGTTGAATACATGTTAGCTGTTGCATTCCATGTGCCATGTTTAGAATAGCCGAGCCTGCTATAGTTTGCATTTTTGCATGTGTTGCATTAGGCATTTCAGCATATTTAGGATTCATGCATGATTTCTAATCGTATTTCTGTTTTGGCTTGGAGTACTCGGTAAGTTTTATGCTTTAGCATCCTTGCATGCGTGTGAGTGTTGCCATGATAGCATGCTTGCCATGAGGCTAACTGCTTATGTGATATAACTGCCTTGAATGCCTGTGGGTGGAGGTTGGGTTATTTGAATTGGAGCAATTCATCGATTGTTTGTTAAGCCCACCAGATTGTGGCAAAATCTGTATTTTAAGCCTACCTGCGGGTAGCAAACCATCTTTCACAAACAAACATGAAATGTTTTGTTCCAATTCAGACGGCCCAGTCTATACTTGTTTGTCATGAGCATCACATAGTAATCCTAGGCTAATAATCTAATAAGAGCATACAATGTTTTTCAAAATCAGATATCATGATTAGTAGAGGCCGGTCTTTGACCGGGCGAGAGGGGGTGCTCACGATGTGACCTTCCCTAATCGTACCCAAGTTCCCGAGCCAACTTTGGTGATGACGGACACGTGGTCTTTTGGCACCGAGTCAGGGTTTCCTAAATTTCCCATTTTAAAATATTTAGGTGGCGACTCATATCCGCAAAGCACCATGTTTGGCACTTCTTTTCAAAAAATCTGTTTTCCTTCAAAACGATTTGCCGGATTTGGACTCTTTGGTTCGAGATTGAGAACCGCAACAAAAATCGAGTCCGAGCTGTAGCGAGGCCCCCCGCGGGCGTTGTTACACCCATCAAATATCTTTTCGAGAAACCAGCGCTTACGGGTAGGCTAGCTCGTTGGTTGCTGTTGCTCTCCGAATTTGATCTTACATATGTGACGCGCAAGTCAGTAAAAGGAAGAGCAAAGGGCGAGTTCCTTGCCGACCATCCGGTTGAGGGATGAAGCTTGAGTACCTATTCCCAGATGAAGCAATTCTGCATATCGACGAGGAAAGTTGGACAATGTACTTTGACGGAGCGTCAAATCAACATGGGTATGGGATAGGAGTGTTGCTGATAGCACCCGACAATTCCTCAGATCCTCTAGCCTTCAAACTCCGCTTTCAAAGTCTCAAATAACGGCGTAATCTGGCGTGCATTGCGGGTATGGAAGCAGCCCTGGAATTAGGGGCAAGACGGCTGGACGTCATTGGGGATTCGAATCTTGTTGTGTCTCAAGCTAAAGGAGACTGGAAAGTAAAAGAGGAAAATATGATGATGTATCACCAAACCTTGGATTTGCTAATTCCTCGGTTTGAAAAGTTAAGTTTTACTCATCTACTAAGAGAGAACAACAAGTTCGCAGACGCTTTAGCAACTCTATCATCCATGATAGACATCCCACGTGGAGTCCGAATGCATCCGATCATTATTGACCGAAATTTGCACCGCTTATGAGTCGATTGCGCCATAGATGAAGTTCGACGAACACCCCGGTATTACGACATCCGAACTTTTTGGAAATGTAAACATACCCGCCAGGTAAATGCCAAAGACAAAAGGGCAATAAGAAGATTGGCCGCTCACCATCATCTGGGGGTAAACTGTATAGAAGGGGTCATCTGGGAATGCATAAACTGTGTGTTAATGCTGAAGAGTCCAAGCGTCTGATGGAAGCCATCCACCGGGGTGAATGTGGTGCACATATGAATGGGGTGATGTTGGCGCGGAAGATCCTTAGACAAGGTTATTATTGGTCCACCATGGAGGAGGATTGTATCGGTTTTGTTCGGCGATGCCACAAATGTCAGATTCATGCAAATCGCATGAACATTCCGCCGTCGAAGCTGTACAACATGACTTCGCCATGGCCATTTTCAGTCTGGGGAATTGATGTGATCGGGGCCGTCACGCCGAAAAGGTCGAATGGGCATGAGTTCATCCTTGTAGCGATAGATTATTTCACAAAGTAGGTTGAGGCCCAATCTTATGCAGTGTTGAAAGCTTCACACGTTGCAAAATTCATCAAAAACAACATCATCTGTCGCTACGGAGTCCCAAGTGAGATTGTTTCAGACAATGGTTCCCACTTCAAGAAGGAGGTGATTGACTTGTTGGAGAAATACAATGTGGCTTTTCATAAGTCATCTACTTACCGGCCGCAAACCAACGGAGCAGTTGAGGCCGCCAACAAGAATATCAAGCGCATATTACAGAAGATGGTGGAAACTTACAGGGACTGGCCAGATAAGCTGCCGTTTGCTCTGTGGGGCTACAGGACTTCGATCAGAACTTCTACTGGGGCGACTCCGTACTCATTAGTCTATGGGATGGAGGCCGTTCTACCAATTGAGATTGAGGTCCCGTCATTGCGAGTATTGGCCGAATGCCAGATAGCCGAAGCGGATTGGCAACAAAACAGGTTTGAAGAACTCATGCTCTTTGATGAAAGAAGGTTGAAAGCACTGTATCACGTCCAAGGTTATCAACGCAGAATCGCCCGGGCTTTTAACAAGAAAGTTAAGTCCAGGAACTTGAAAGAAGGAGATTTGGTACTCAAGGACAACCGAGCTCCCATTCACGACCCAAGGGGCAAGTTCGCACTCCAATTGACCGGGTCCTTACATTATCAAGTCAATCAATCGAGGTGGAGCTGTGGTTCTGATGGATCTAGATGGCTTGGAGTTTTCCCAACCGACCAATATGGACAAGTTGAAGAAATACTACCCTTGAGAGGCTCGCTAGGCCGAAAACCCGAAAGGGCGACCTAGGCAAAACTCAGAGCATAGAAAATTTGAAATTACAAAAACTGAGCTCGCAAGGTTGAAAACCCGCAAAGGGCGGCCTTGGCAAAAGTTAGAGCGCAAAAGGAGAGCAAAAATACTCGAGTGAACCCGCACCCTGAACTACGTAAGACTTGATTCCCATCTTGGGATACGTAGGCAGCTTCATCCTGAAGTTCAGTCATAATCTTTTCCCCGATCAACTTTGTCCATTCTGATCATCTCAGTCATCTCTATTCATCAGCATTTATCGTGATCTTCGGTATAGTGCTATTCAGGCTAGGGGCAACTTTCCGTTGCATTGAAGTGTTCTGGCATCATTCAGACTAGGGGCAACTTTCCGTTGCCACACTTTGCCGAGGCCCCTTTTTCAGACTAGGGGCAACTTTTCGCTATAGGATTCGAGTTGTACATCTCAAAGGATGATCTCAGCGTGTCCAGTTCTGATCCATATCGAAAATAGTTTTGAAAGGTTTTAATAAAAGTTGACTTTGCTCAAAGTAATCTTTTCACAACTAAGACCATTTTTGGACCAAAAGTGGAGAATTTTCAGTACCACAATCTTCAATTTCATTGATTTCAAAACAAAGTTCTTTTGCTCTCGTGATACAATTGAAGTTGCTTTTTATTACACTCACAACTAAAACTTGAAAGTACTAATAAAGCAATAAATCTGGGGCATAGTCCAGACAGGTGTTCCTGCATCCCCTTCCAGAGCTAGTTGAAGCCTCTGATGCCAGCCTAGGCCCAACCTGTGCTTCTTCGTTGAGCCAATCCCAAGACTCGCCGATAAAGTGCAACTAAAAGTAGAAGCGGGGATAGGAGCTCTCTGGTCCTCCAGCCGTAGTATGTCGCAAGGTGCGCTACGAATTGGAAATGTAGCCGATACTCAATCCTCCGAGGGCAAGTCCGATTATGGCTAAACTGACGCAGAATGCGGAATGGGAAGTAAAATACGCAGTGAGTCAAGCCGACCAACCGAATCCCAGTATCCTGAAACATGCTATAACTCATCGCCGGAAGGTTAAGCCAAGGACAACGCCACGCGATGAGATCTGCCGACAAGTTGCACATCCATTCGAACCACCATCCTCATCAAGGGCGTCAACCAAAGCGTTGATTTAAAGAAGTAGCCGCTGAAATTGAATAAGGTGACAAGAGTCCACAACTTGCAATTTATCCATCAACCATATCTGGGGAGGGATGAAAAATGAGAGATTAAAGAATAGAGAGATGTACGAGGAGAGAAAAGTAAGATAGGGTTTTGTGAGGAAAAATTGAGCCCGAGGGCCGAGTGATGCGAGCAAATATACATGGGAGCTTGGGTGGGAAACATTACCAGCAAGAGTGGACTCCCGCAAACTCGGGCAGTTTCTCGACGGTAGAAAGCATCTAGACCCATCTATGTCTCGGCCAAAGTCATAGCGATCTGACTCTTTCCTCCTCAAGCCTTGAGCGACTTCGATCAAACGAATGTTGGCTCCTCCCGAGCCAGAGATGAACAGAAAATGAGATAGCATGCACAAGCAAAGGGCATGCTGTCGGAAACCTTGCCAATGGTGGTCGTTGCGGTTGTCGGCATCAGAGAATCGATAAATCAGACTCGGGATGTCCAACATCCCGTTACCAATCAGAGATCGAGCATTATGCGCGTCGAGACCGCACATTCGCCCTAAAGCTTGGGCATGGCCAAACGAGACCGAGGAAGATCTCTTACGGCGGTCGACTCATTAAGGCTTGAAAATCTTCAAAAGTAGGACATACCTCTTGCCCGCCAAAGCTAAAGACGTGCGTCACCGGGTTCCAAAACCTTGCCGCGGCATGGAGGAAAGGAAGATGCAGTGGAGTCCGGCTTAGCATGAATAGTGCATTCAAGCCGAAACCCCGAAAATTCAACTTCTCCGAGCCATCTAAAGAAGAAATCCAAGATGTGAGATTTTCGGTGAGAAATGCTTCCATTTTGAGAGAGAATGTGATGAAATGAATGAGTTCCAAGATTGGGGCTTTTATAGGAGGCCAAAACACTATTCACGGGACACTTGTCAACATTTTGGTGGTCAAGGGAGGGTGGCACCGCCACCTATCCTAGTAGGTGCCACTCTTTGTTTTCCGGTACAAAATGCCTTGACCTCGTGTTGGTCCTGTTTTGCCCGGAAGGAAGTTTGAGGCACTTTCGCATCGAATGTCGAAGGCCTCCATTTCTATCGATTGGTACGCCCCATCATCCGGATCGTCTGTCTGAAATACATTTTGTCGTGTTTTTGCTCATCGAGTTGTTGTTTTGATTATCGAGTTGTAAGTTTGTCGAGCTGTCGCATTTTGTGTTCTGAGTTGTTACCCTTTGGTTACACAATTTTATTAAGTCTTGTTTATTGAGTCGTTAACCTTGTTGTACTTTGCTTATCGAGTTGTAAACCTGCTAAGATTCTGTTATTTCTTAGCGGGTCGGTTTGTTTTGATTTGTTGCGCTTGTTCACTACCGGATAAATACATGAGGCACGTTTCCATTCAATTCCATTTTGTGCAAAATGATGCGATGCGATGCTAAGAATTTCAAATACAACATCTTTTCAAAAGCTGTTTCATTCATCATGTTTTACAACACAAATAAAGGTACCAGTTTTACAGAAAATTAAAACTGCCTAACAATGTGCAAAGTGCTACAAACTACTAGCTAAAAAAGTAGAATAAAGCAGGAAATAACATCAGTGTCCTCGGAAACGGGAATAGGGAGGCCCTCTCATCCTCTTCATGGATAATCTGCATCTTCATCACCATCCGGATCGAGCTGTCATCCTCCGGATCCTCCTCAGCCTGCCTCCGCTCCCGAACCAAGACCAGGCCTCCTCTCCCGGGGATGCCTCGACACATGATCTGCGACCTCCTCCTCGTCATCCTCGACAATGGGTGCCTCAAGGCTCATGAGACGACCCTGCTCCTCGAGCTCCTCGGTAAGGCCTGGATGGCCCAGCTCCTTGAGTCCCTGTACCTCGAGCAGGTCTAGCGCCTCGGCTTCTCTGAAAAGGCCCAGGAGGCCCACCTCGCGATGGAGCATATACTGGAGGCATCTGAAAATGCAAAGTGCAATGCGTCAGTTCAAACATGAAAAGCAAGTGCAAGTACAGTATGTGAGTGGGGTGTGTGCCAGATGTGTTCTACACAGCCTATGAGTGCAATGGAATGTTCAAAGCCAGAGCATTAACAGAAATATGATAAATGCAAGAAAGGTGAAGGGTACCTGGAAGCCCATGATGGACATCTGTGCCTCTCTACGCAGGACCATCCCCTCAAGTGATGCCACTACCCCGAGCATCTGGTCTATGTAATCCCGAGGTGGCTGCAGACACAAGCTCAACTCATCAATAAATAAGCAACTGCCAAAATGTCTGTGTGACAAATGAGAGTGGTAGAACATACCGGTGGTGAGTCAGGATCACTGACATATCTGTGGCCAGGCATCGGAGGCTCCATAGGGATCGGAATCGGAGAAGTGGTCCCATACTGCCAACCCGTCAACTCAGTCGGCATCTCTGGCCATCCAGGGTGATCGAGAGTCGGAGGGATCGGGGATTCGAATCGCTTACCTCTAGACGTACCAGCCTGCTAGAAGAAGGGATATTCAGAGCAGGCGCGACTCGAAGATGGTGCGCCAGTGGACCTCCGTGGTAGAGCCCGTACTCCCGTCAGGGGAGGCATCAGGTATATGCGGCGATAGGTGGCGTAGTTTCCATCAAGAAGATGTAATAAAGCATCACTGCCCTGCATAGCACTACTAACCTCCTCAGGGGATAATCTATCAGCAGTCCGCATGGTGTCTGGAGGCACAGCAGGAGGGTCCTGGGAATCACACCCCCACACCTGACGCTGAAAGCGTTTCAAAAACCAAGCTCGCCGACCGGGTCCTCGGCAGAACCTATATCGAGAGTGGTCGATCCTCCTGGATACTGGTTCTCGAGGTCATCGCCAAACACTGCCCAAGGCTGCCAGGTGATCTGTGGATAGCCAGTATGTAAATCAAGCAATCAAAAGGTGCAAAGTAGACCAAAGATGAAAATGAAAAGAGCCGAGAGTTCGAAATACCTCAGAGTCTTAACAAAGGTCAAAGCATCGTCAGAGATGGAAGAGAGTCTCTCGGGGCCTCGATAAGTGCTCACCCTCAAACATCAATGAAAATGGGGTCATGGGAGGTCCTGCCACCTCCATCTCTGGAGCTAGTGTGGGGAAATATGCATATACCCATAGCTGAGAAAAACAGTGCGGGATGTGAGTACAAAGTGCTAAAAGGCAGAATACAGAATGCAAAGTGCACCGTGTGTGCAGTGAACAAGTAATGAGGAGCAGAAATGTAAATCAAGAGGATGAATGTACCTCCTGGGCTCTCCAAGAGTCAAGAGTAAGTCCCTCGTGCGTAGAGATCAAGGCCATGTAACAAAGATGGTAGCTGGCCGCTTTAATCATACTGGCCGACCTGTGAGAGGTCTACCAGAGCGCTCAGGAGATGTAATCCTACCATGTTCCCCCTATCAGCAAATAAGGTGGTGCCAAGGAGGTACATAAGGAAACCGCGGGCATACTGCTCCGCCTCCTCAGATGTCTCGGGCTCCATCTGTGGCCGCCGAAAATGGGAAGAGAACCAAGTATACCGAACTCTTCCAAGATTTCACATCTCTGTGGTGTGCCCTCAATAGGTGCATCCAGCAGCCTCCCACCACCCATGTCCTCGTCAGAATGGGAGCTCCGCCTAGGTCTAGACCGGTGATCAGAGCAAAGTCCAATGGGGTCATGGTCATATCCCCGGTGGCAGAAAAATGGAAAGAATTGGTGGTGTCCCACCATCTCTCCGCCAAAGCAGCCAATAAAGTCCTACTGATGAGGCAATGAGATAACCCTCTACAGAATGGTCCAAATCCTGCAAAGTCGACCAAATCCCTGACTTAGGAAGCTCAAAATACCACTCCCTCAGCGGTGGAGCCATACCTCAAGATCAGGCGGCGCTTAGCATTCAGAATAAATGCATAGGTCAGCAAATGAAGTGAAAGCGAGCTATGTGCAAATGAAGTGAAAGCGAGCTGTGTACAAATGAAGTGAAAATGAGCTGCGTGCAAATGGAGGAAAATGGGTCGTGTTCAAGTGAATTTGGTATTTGTGTCGCGTGTTCAAAATTTGAGCGATTAAGGTGTGTGTTCGCTTCAAGTTTGGGGTGTGTGTTCTACTTCAATCGATTAAATGTGTGTTCTTCAAGTTTGGGACTGTGTGTTCTACTTTCAATCGATTAGTGTGTGTTCGCTTCAAGTTTGGGACCGTGTGTTCTACTTTCAATCGATGGTACGTGTGTTCGCTTCAAGTTCGGGACCGTGTGTTCTACTTTCAATCAAGAATGTGTGTTCGCTTCAAGTTTGGGACCGTGTGTTCTACTTTCAATCGATTAATGTGTGTGTTCGCTTCAAGTTTGGGACTGTGTTCTACTTTCAATCAGTGGCTGTGTGTTCGCTTCAAGTTTGGGATGTGTGTTCTACTTCTAGTCGATTAACGTGTGTTCACTTCAAGTTTGGGGACTGTGTTCTACTTCTAGTCGATTAAATGTGTGTTCGCTTCAAGTTTGGGAATTGTGTGTTCTACTTCTAGTCGATTAAGTGTGTGTTCGCTTCAAGTTTGGGATGTGTGTTCTACTCTCAATCATTAATGTGTGTTCGCTTCAAAAGCTGCGTGTTCGGAAAATCTGAGTTTTGGGATCGTGTTCTACTCTTAGTCGATATGTCTTTGTGTGCTCATTTTCGACTTCAGGTTGTGTCTTCGGTGAATCAAGTTTGGGACTGTGTGTTCAATTTCTAACTAATGTGCACTGTGCGTTCACAATTATTCAATATGCCAGGTGTTCATGTAATTCAAGTGTTTAAGTCACATGCTCAGGATACAAGTATCATATCGTAAGTTAAACTGTGTGTCTAAGCATGGCAGGAGTATGAAGTGCACGAGAAATACGGAGAATAAAGTAAAATACCTCTACATCGTAGGAGAGGTGCTGCTCAGTTCCCTTGAAGGAGATCCCTGCACCGATCGTTGAAATCGGTGAAATAGCGAAAGGTAGCAGAGCTTTGTATCTGGGGCATATCGCTCGGGCATAAAAGGGCGAACCCTCGGGGGCAGTGTCATGAGATCAAAATCATCTCCGGCGCCTGGAAAACCTCTACCGCGAGGGAAATGACCCGCCATATCGAGAAATCTGCAAAGAGGAGCAAAAATGAGCAAAATGGGCCAAAATTGGAAAAAGTCAACAAAAGTCAACTCTCGGGAAACGAAAAGTCAACCAAAAGTCAACTCCCAGGAAAATTTTCTAAATAGTGAGACAAAATTACCTCAAGTGGTGAAAATGAGAAGAGAAGCCCCAAAGTCGAAATTTAGTCGCTTCAAAGTGCTTAAAACTGGAAGATTTCACAGAAACAACTTGCGTGGGAGGCCGAGGGGCGCGTATAAAATGCAGATCTGAAGGAGAAAATGGCTTAGAGAGCAAGAGGAGAGAATTTCACACTTGGGGGAGTGATTTCGGATGGCATTGGAGGTGTGTATATATAGAAAATGCCAAAATGACCAAAATGCCCCTACTTTGGGCAGGTGGCCGGCCGGCCACCTAACCTGGCTGGCCGGCCCCTCTACTTTTTGGCCCTGGCCGATGGCCTCTCCTAGGGCAATGGGCTGGCCGACCATGTCCCCCACCCCCTCCCCTACCTCTCTGCAAATTTTGAGGAAAATCGGAGTTCCCGGGACCTGAAAAAGTTGAAGAAAAGTACACTTTCTGGCGCCGAATTGCTCCGTTGGAACTTTAATTGCAATTATTGACACGTGTCTCCTCATTATTCATCGAAATCGGAATGTATCCTTTTTAAACATGTTGTGACCTCTCCGGGAGGTAAATCAGAGGCCGCGATCGAGTTGTCAGCCGTCGCGAATCTTGCGTTTTCCAAATTTCGTTGTAGCGCAACAAACCGGCATCCTGATTTGTCCTTGTTTGTCATTATTTGGCTCATCATTTGCATTCTCGTGAATGTTTTGCATTGTCATGCATGATTTCTTGATGTGCCATACTTCTATGCTTAAACATGCGTTGTCGCGCATTATCTTTTCTCGCGTTATGTTGCATTCGTTCACCGACACTGTGTGTGTCGAACTTTTGGAATCATAGGAATCACATTGAATATATGTTGTTGGCATATTGTTCTTGTTGCATTTCTCTATTTTGCAGGCACGATATTGTATGTACGGTTCATTTGAAATTTGATGCGACCCGATTTAATCGCTGCAGTATCGTATCTTCTCCGTGTGAGACGCGACGAGAATTGAATGATTCTCTGCATTCCTAACTGCATGAAATGTAGTTGTTTGCTTTGCATTCTTGCTTAAAACTGTTGCATCTATTTGTTAATACTTGCTTCATTACAGCTTGCTGCATTTGCATGATCACCTGGCTCCGTGCCTATCATTTGCATTTTGCCCCCCCGCCTGCGGGCACACTTTCTTTGTTTATCTTGTTTGATTGTCTCAGTCTTCGGCCTTGTCAAAAATGGGTCGTCTCTGGGCTTTGACATTCACTCCCGTCACTTCTTGACTTCCGAGTTCTGTCAAAGAGGGGCAACTGTAGACACCCCATTTTTGACCGACCTTAAGACTCAGACGTCACCGATTGAGCGCTCGGTGATGTTGCATACTGTGCTCGTTCAGAAGTCTCAGAGTCGTGGCCGCGCGCCCTGCCTCCGGACTTCCGAATTCTCTTTCGTGCCTTGTCTCGGTTTGCGAACCAGGCTCGGTTTTCTCTGTTTTCTTTCCTGAGGGAAGGGAGTGGTCCCGTAGATTATCTCCCGGTGGCCGTGAGCTACTTTTCGTGGCCGTAGGCCATTTTGCCCATTTCGGAGCCCGGTTCCCGGTTTTCGGGACCGTTAGGCCGTGTGCCTCGGCTCGGGACCGCCCAACCATCTCCGAGTTCTCCGGTTTTTGGCTTGCACCACTGTTTTATAGTTCCGAGGAACACTGCGGTCTCTGAGACCCACTTCGCAGCCAAACACCACTTCCGGTGCCCCGCAGCCCATTTTCGGGATCCCGAACCACGCGGTTTTGGCCCCGCGCATTCATTTCGCATCCGTTTTCTCCGGTTTTTGACAGAGACCTCTGTTTTAGCATTCCAAGGAACACTGGGGCCTCTGATGCCCACTTCGTGGCCGCATGCCACTTCCGCCGGTGCATGGCGGTTTTGGGACCCCGAATCGCACGGTTTGGGCCCCGAGCATTCATTTTGCATCAGTTTTCTCTGATTTTTGGCAGGAACCTCTGTTTTGTCATTCCGAGGGACACTGGAGTTACAGATATCCACTTCGCTGCTGTATGCCACTTCCGGCACCTGACCCATTTCGGGATCCCGGTGCTCGGTTTTGGCCCCGAGCGTTCATTTCTCATTAGTTTTTGTTCAAATTTGGCAGGTACCTCTGTTTCAACACCAGGAAGATCACTGGGGGTGGGAGGCCAATAATTATCCCAGATAACCGGTTCGCTCTCCGAGCCGTTTTCTCACTTAGGGCCAATGTTGAACACCATGGGGGTATTTTCTTCCAACCAAAGCTACATATCTGTGATCAGGGGACATGGGAGGACCCTAAAAATGTATGGTCGGCCAGAAACTCAGAGTTTCATTTTTGGGCCTCTCATTCAAGCTCTATGTTGTGGCTCCTACTTCAGTGTTGCCAAATTTCAACCTTGGATCTTTGTTCTACACATCTGGGAGGACACAAAATGTTGGTGGTCGGCCAGAAATTGTGAAGTTCATTTTTGAGGCTCTCCTTCAAGCTCTATGTTGTGGCTCATGCTTCAGAGTTGCCAGATTCCGACCTTGGGGCCTTGATCTACACACATGGGAGGACACCACTGCATGGTGGTCGGCCAGAAATTTTTGAGTTCATTTTTTGGGGTGGCCGGCCGGCCATGGTGAGTGGCTGGCCGACTGTGGGGTGGTGGCGGCCACCTCCCGAAAGATTACTGGCCGGCCGACTTCTTGCTTTCGATCAATTTGTCAGGATATTTTTGCTAAAATATCACCCCATCCAGGGAATATTTTGGGAGGGAAAGCTTGGGTGCTTTTCCCTCCCCTTTTACACCCTTTTTGTGCCTATTTAAAGGGACCATCAGCTCCTTCCTCAAGGTTACAAAAATTGTCTTCAAGAACACTTGAGCAAAAACCCTAATCTCCATAGCCAAAACCTTCAAAAAAGCTTCAGGTCTTGCTTGATTTCTTCACCAACACCTAGCCTCACTATTCCAACTTCGATTCCAGCAGCAAGGAAGTGTTCTTCAGAGGTCAAGAGGCTACAAATCCAAGCCAAGAAGCAAAGAAAGACAAGTCTTCAAGGGTAAGTCTTCAAAACCAACTTTTAGGGCTTTTTCTTGATTTATTTCTCTACTCCAATTGGTTGAGAATTGGGGCTCAGACCCCTACTGGTTTTGTGCTCATATTGAGCCCCTCTACAACATTGTAGAAGGGCTCAACTTCATTTGGTGCTTATATATACTAGTTCCTTCAATATTCATCAAATTTGTCACATTTTTGCATGCTAAAATTGACCTATTTGTGTTTGTTTTTAGGGGTCCGACCCCTACTGGTTTTGTGCTCATTTTGAGCCCCTCTACAACATTTTAGAAGGGCTCAACCCCATTTGGCCATTGTATATACCACCTCCTTCAAATTTCATCAAATGTGTCACATTTTGTATGCAATTTTTGACCTATTTCTATTTGTTTTTGGGACTTCGACCCCTACTGACTTTGGTCTTATTTTGACCCCCTTTACATGTCTCATTAAGAAAATTTTGTCATTTGGTGTGTGCTTTGCATGTCTCTTGTTATAGCCTTTTTTTGAGCTCCATTTTGCATGGAATTGTTAGCATGATTTTATTCTGATTTTGGGGTTTCCATAAACTGAACATATGCTTATTTTTGGTCCCTCTTCAGTGTTGTAGAAGAAATTTTTTCTATTTTAATTTTCTATATACTACTTGCTTTGAAAATCCTCTCTTTTACCGTATTCTTGCGAGCTATTGTTGCCATATCTATGCTTGCATTTTGGCCATGTTTATTACTGAAAAAATGCCATATTTGGGACTTCCTTGCTACTGTTATTGCTTCCATAATCATATTTTGCATGTATAGCATGGCTATAGGCCATTTCGGGGCTTAATTTCACATTTTCGGGATGATTGCATGCTTCGGTTGTCATTTCGTATCATTTCGGGGCTGTTTTACATCATTTGTGAGTGCTGAAATTCCATTGCCATGCTTGCATATCATTTCCCATGTCATTTCATGCCTTAATGCATTGCCTCGGTTTGCGTGCCTGTGGGCGCGCACTTCGAGGCACCTCCGTTTTATCCGACGGCCTCCTATGTGAGTGAGCTGAGGCTCTCCCATGTTGGTGTAAGTCCATCGCGGCATTCCGTGTGTCATTTCATTGCATTTATCATCGCCGCCTCGATTTGCGCGCTGTAGGCACGCAGCGTTTGAGGCACTTCCTTTTATCCGATTTTCATCTTTCATCGCCGCCTCGATTTGCGCTGTGGGCACGCGCGTTTGAGGCACTTCGGTTTATCCGATTTTTCATTGCATTTTATCATCGCCTCGATTTGCGCGCTACAGGCACGCAGCGTTTGGCACTTCGCTTTATCCGATTTTCATCTTTCATCATCGCCTCGATTTGCGCGCTCAGCGCAGCGTTTGAGGCACTTCCGGTTTATCCGATTTTTCATCTTTCATCATCGCCTCTATTTGCGCGCTACCAGGCACGCACGCGTTTGGCTGCCGGTTTTATCTGATTTTCTCTTTTTTTATCATCGCCTCGATTTGCGCGCCTGTGGGCACGCGTTTCGAGGCACTTCGGTTTTATCCGATTTTCTCATTTTATCATCGCCTTGGTTTGCGTGCCTGTGGGCGCGCGTTTCGAGGCACTTCGGTTGTATCCGGTTTCCATTTTATCATCGCCTCGGTTTACGTACCTGTGGGTGCGCGTTTCGAGGCACTTCGGTTGTATCCGGTTTCCATTTTGTCATCGCCTCGGTTTGCGTGCCCGTGTGCACGCATTTCGAGGCACTCTGTTTTATCCGCTTTACATTTCATGCCATCGCCTTGGTTTGCGGGCTCGCGTGCACGCTTTTCGAGGCGTTTCATTTTCATCTCTTTTTCACAGCATTGTGCATACTAGGTTGTATCTTAGATTGCATTCATGCATTACCTCGGTTTGCGTGCCCGTATGCACGCATTTCGAGGTTACTCATTTTCATGGCATTGTGCATGCTATATCACATCTCAGCTACATTTCATGCATACCATGCATTTGGCACGGGAAACGAGACGCGTTTTGTACTCCGAGTAACGGAACGGGTCTCAATTCTCAAGTCACCGACACTCCGGATTACCCATGATGGAGTTAAGTTTTGTTGTAGCATTCATCCCTATATTGAGTTGTGCAATCCGGTTCCTCGGCCATCATGCATCGGTATGCGTGATTGGTGGCACGAGGATCGAGGCATGCATATATTTGTGAAATACATTCATTGTGCCCTTTTCTTCTCTGTCCACAGAAAATCGAGAATCAACAACTTTTTCGAGCTTGGCACGCATTTCAAGAAACATTGTGAAACAGAGGTGATTGGGGCATCGTCAGGAGATACATCATTCAAATAGCGGCCACGGCTTGCATGCATTCATTGCTTTCTTAGTTTAATTTGTCAATTAATTAGAAATCATATTTATTTGTATTATTCTTTCATTTTGGATCAGATATTTATTCGACCCTCTGCTTGAGCACAATTGTAATAAGGGTGTGTGAGTGTGATGTATGTCTTCCAACCCCATTTCTTTCTCCCTTTTATTTACCCGCTTCGATGGTTAGATATAGGGCACATTTCAATTAGCATATGATGACAAGATGTTTGCATCATTCATCTGCTTTTGCACGCAGACTCTACATCATACAAACCGCATCGTATTTCAATTCCAAGTTGAGTACTTGATAGTCATGCATCTCATATGCCATGTTTAGAATAGCCGAGCCTGCTATAGTTTGCATCTTTGCATGTGTTGCATTAGGCATTCTGTATACTTAGGATCATGCATGGATTTCTAATCAGTTTCCTGTTTTGGCTCGGAGTACTCTGTAAGTTTTTATGCTTTAGCATCCTTGCATGCGTGTGAGTGTTGCCATGATAGCATGCTTGCCATGAGGCTATATGCTTATGTGATATAACTGCCTTGAATGCCTGTGGGTGGAGGTTGAGTTATCTGAATTGGGACCATTCATTGACTGTTTGTTTTAAGCCCACTAGATAGTGGCAAAATCATGTTTTCTAAGTCCACCCGAGGGTGGCAAATCCGCATTTTAGCCTACCTGCGGGTAGCACCATCACACCATTTTCAAACAAACAAACATGAAATGTTTTGTTCCAATTCAGACGGCCCAGTCTATACTTGTTTGCTGCGAGCATCACATAGTAATCTAGGCTAATAATCGGAGTAAGAACGCACAAAGTTTTCAAAAATAGATATCATGGTTAGTAGAGGCCGGTCTTCGACCGGGCGAGAGGGGGTGCTCACGATGTGACCTTCCCTAATCGTACCCAAGTTCCCGAACCAACTTTGGTGATGACGGACCGCGTGGCCTTCGACCGAGTCAAGGTTTCCTAAATTTCCCATTTTAAAATATTTAGGTGGCGACTCATTATCCGCAAAGCAGTCCATGTTTGGCACTTCTTTCAAAAAATCTGTTTTTCTCAAAACAATTTGCCGGATTTGGACTCTTTGGTTCGAGATTTAGAACCGCAACAAAAATCGAGTCCGAACTGTAGCGAGGCCGTCCCCCGCGGGCGTTGTTACAACAATGCATTTAAACAGATACAGTCAGTCAGTCAGTTCTGGACTTCAATCAGTTCAATTACCAATCATAATCAGTATCAGTTTATCAGTAATCAGCGATTAATCAGTAGTCAGCGACGAGGGTTGTTACAATCTTCCCTCCTTACAAAGAGTTTAGTCCTCCAAACTCGAATTAACATATGACAACAGAGATGATGCCTATCATGAGGGTAACTTTCACTCTATAACAGGAGCATATGACCCAATCTCAATCTTGGCAATGCACAGAAACAGAATCATAAATCATATACAAAGATTAGGGTCCGCATTAAAACAGAGTCTTATACCTAGTCAGGTTTTAGAGTCAGGAACAGATTCAGATACATGTTCATTTTCATATTCTTGTCTAGATCATACATAGATGCCACAATCCTTACTTAAGCATACGTGGCACATTCATTAGCACTACCAGAGCAATTACAGAACAGATGCTGACATGACAGATATAGTACAGATACAGACATAGCAGATACAGTACAGATACAGACGTGGCAGATACAGAACAGATACATGATGGTTATGAATGACCAGTTCCATAAAAGAATCCCCAAATCCGAGTAACAGCAGAACAGATGATGAGCCCCCGTGACGAGGCCTCTAGTACAGGTAACAGAGTGCAAACAGATATAAGTTCCATAAAGGAACCTCCGATACTGGGCAGCTAACATATATCACATAATATTAAGAGTCACGAATAGATATCAGGAATCAAACAATCATTTAGTAAACAGCATATAACACTTCCGAGACAAAACTTATTTCGTGACACAGAACATGAATACAGTTGCACACAACTTTACTATAGTAGTAATCACACTACTTATATCAAGTACTTATCGGGGTTATAATTTGCACTAGTCTCATTTCATAAGTAATTTCCCCCGTTAAGTTACAGAGATTCGATTCATTCACTTCTAAGTCGTTCATCTGGTCTTTGTTCACTTTGGTCCTCAATTCGGTAATCCATCACAGTCAGTCCAGTTCATTCGGGAATTATTGGGAACATAAGGCAAATTTGTACATTACTCCCATAGCAGTAGGCAGAGTTCTGAAGTAATCATTCACATACTATTCATCAGTTTCAGTCCTCACAGATTCGATCATACTACGTATCAATACGGAAGCAGTCACACTGATTACATATACTTCCAGATAGTGAGGGTTTATAATGAAACCAGTCTGTTGTCAACAAATCCCATCAGTTCGGAAGTACGGTAATCACCAAAACAATCATTCCCTAGTCAAACAAGTTCATGGTCATAACGGTAATACTGGGTAAGTAATCACATGTCATGTACCCAGTTTTTCCCATATTGTAAGCAAATCAGGTAATAGCTCTCAATAAGAGTTTTCTTAAGTCAAATCGATGAAAGTTCAACTAGGTCATTTCAGATGCAAGTTCTGCCCAATCATATCAAGTAAAATTTCAAAGCACAAGCATCAAACAGAAGTTCCATTAGTTACACAAAGGGTTTCATCAACCCACGGTTCTATCAGATCAGGTCAGGTCAAAGTCCCATTCTTATCATTTCCAAATGAGGTACATTAGTCAGTAGTTTCACAATTTGTCAAACCGACGTCAGAGCCTTGTAACATTACAATTCATATCGAAGCAGTACAGGTCATATACAACGTGTTCCTCCCAACAAGTTTACATGTAATGCACAGGCATGCAGTTATTCACAATGAGAGGTAAACATCACAGTCAATATTGCAATTTCCAAATAAATCCTTCATATAGGCATATGGTACACAGTAATACATCACACGAGGTTCTCGGTGATACATAACAGTGAGTTATCATACGAGGGTTCCAAATCAGTCATACAGTTACTAAAGCATAGGCCCGCCGACTCAATCAAACAATCATGTTAATTTTCCACAGTCACGATTCACAGTCAAGAGTTTATCGGTCAGGATCTTTATTCAGTCACATGATCCCAAGGTAATAGTTCCAACGGTGAAATTATCAAACAAATAACTTACCAATTATTCCGAGTGAAGGTATCATCATATGTGTGCATGTTCAGAGTCTACTAACATTCCCAATACGGATTTCACGAGTTCAATGTACAATACAAAATAGTTTCTCCAGATACGATAGTTAAGGTAACCAGTCATACGTCTATTCAGTCTAATAACATCCTTAAGCAAAGGTACGCAGATATGTACATAAGTCTAAACAGTCTCCATAGCATAGGTAATCGTTAACATGAGGTTTTACAGTGTTGTACATGTTGTTCGCATCAACAGTAGATTTCAAAAGATTCATTAACCACAGTCCATTCCTGTCGGTCCTAACAGTAATACAAGCATGGGAACATATACACAGGTGTGAGTCCAAAATCAATTTTTTTCTTGTAGGCATTCGTTCACAATTTCGTAAGCAGAAGTTCATCTTTACAAACCAATATAGGTTCTTAATTTCAACAGTCCCACACACAAACAGTTCACATGTATAATTCGAGTTCAAGGGTCCGTTCATTCAATGATGTCTATCAATACATAACAGTTCAGTCCGAATCATAGCTGTATAGATTTCTCGAATTACAGTCAATCATAAGGTGTTCCCACGTTCAACAGTCCTAGCACAGTTTCAAAGGTCATACCTAACAGTTCACATTCAGTTGTTGCAATACAATACAAGGACCTAACTCAGCAAGTTCTCGCTGTTCACAAGTCCTAACAATTCTCATAGCGTAGGGTTCATAATTCCAGTAACTCAATCGGTTCAGTTAACACGTCCACAATCTATATCAAATTAAGAAATGTACGATTCCCACACAAATGCTCGTATACATAATTACACATAATTAAGGTATTACTCGCGTCAGTCATTTCAGTGTTCCGAGCATTCTCTGGAACTAGGGTATAGATTTAGGCTCATTGTTGTTCAGTTGAGTTTGTGGGCAGGATTTAGGCAAGTGTCCTTCCTGTCCACGTCTAAAATGAGTTTCGGATAGGCGGCGGCAACGCCTCATGGTTATTTCCCACATTTTCTACAGATAGGTCTATCATCGTTCAAAGCTATTGCCCGAGACTTTCCATTCACAGTGGTCATTGAATTACTAGTCATTTTCGGTTTCTGTTCCTTCTGTTTCATTCTTTCTGATTCAGTTGGTGATGTTGATTTGGGTATTTCAATGCTGCTATGTTGCCTCAGGCATTCATGCACATCTACATACTTTGACGGTTTTAAAAACGTCAATTCAGACAAACACATCTAGGTCACGTCCACCTTTAGTTCTTTTTCAGTCAGTGTCTATCATGTAGGTTGCCTATCGAACTAGCTGGGTAAATTTTACCTCATATTCGACCACAGTCTTATCACTTTGCTCAAGTTGTTCAAACTCAGATACTTTCTTATTTCAGATGCATTGGGAAAAGCTTTTTTCGAAGGAAACTTTACATATTTTCTCAGTTTCTAAACCCAAGCCTGAGCTTTCAGTGGTTTGGTACCTCCTAGAAATTCAGGTGGCTTCGATTTATTGGGTTTCAGTATCAGTGTCATCAGATCATAATCAGTTGTTTCAGGCACGTATGTCTACCTTTATTGTCTCAGATTTTCAGTTAAGGCGTCAACCATTTCTTCTAGCCTATTAATTCTAGCATCAGAAGATTCGGTTTCATCTACATTCCTCATCATTTCCCTTGTTTACCCACAAACAGGTGATTATCAATATAGGAGAGGTCCTTACAGCTTTCACGTTTTATTTCATAACAGACGTGTGTACGCTTTCATTTCAACTCAGGTACGGTCACATGGCCCTTTTCTACCACACGTTCATAATCACATAGATTCCATATTCGGTATTAACATTCACATTACATGTTATTCCACTTAACTTCTTTAAGTATGCATATAGGTTTCGTTCATTTCACCATAGGCAGTACGGTAATCAAAAGCATAGACAGTTGCATACTTAAACACATTAACACATTAGCACATTTATTCAAGTCATGGTCACACACACTTTTCTTATGCTCATGCAATGCCCTAATTACTTTTCTAGGACATCCTATAGCTCATTTGGACACATGTGTGCTATATAACTCGTGGTTAAGTATCGCTCTGATACCAGTCTGTCACGACCCAAACCCGTCCCTATGGGTTTAGTACCGTAACCGGCCAATAATCCGAGATTACCGAAGACCTGCTGAATAGTAAGACAGTAATACAGAGTACAGGGGCATGGCGGAAGCCAAAGCAGTAAATAAACAATGTCCAATAAGTTGTGACAGTCTGTATGCAAAAAGACTTTTCATACATATATGCAGTCGGTGACAAAACAGTATGTACATATATACAATCATTCAGAACAGGGACTTAATCCCTACTAAACAGTACAGTACGGTCTATACAGTCTATACAGTTATTACAAGCAGTTTCAGAGACAGACGGGGGAAAAATAAAACACCCCTAAGCCATAGCTTGGCAGGCTCGGAACCTCGCAGTGAGGCACAGCGGTTGGCTTGACAAAAATGGAAATCTACCCCACCCTCTTAGCTCCGATCTGGTGCCTGTACACCTACATATATATATATGAGTAGTGAGCTAAAGCCTAGTGAATAACATAATGCGTAAAGGGGTTTAGAATGAATGTCTTTACAGTAATGAAAACAGTTCATTGATTCAGTATATCAGTCATTCAGTCATATGTGGTACATCCATTAGCATAGCGATAAAGGAAGCGAGGGTCTTAAAAGACCGAACGATGCGATGGCCATCAATCGAAGAAATGAGTGGTTCCAACAAGGAACCGGCAAATCTCTCAACGTTAATAAGAAATAGTAGGTGCTAAGGATGCCACTGTCTGATTCGAATATAGGACATACATTCATTCAATCCTTGATAGCGAAACAAAGATAGTTCAATTGTTCAAGATAATCATTTTTGAACATATTTTTACACGATTGTTACTCACGAGTTACGGGCTCTGATGGCGAGCATCTCCTCGGAAAGCCAACCCTACACAGTTTACAGAACGAACACACACTAAGCTATACAGTTGGGAAGGATAATAACTTAACCCCTAATTGCCTCGGTGTGTTCCACATCTATATCCTCACTAAGATGCCTTAAACTAGGTCTAAGAATGCCTAGGATGGAATGAGGATGCAAAGATGCACTTTAAAATATTTTTCAGAATTTTCAGAAAACAGAGGTCCCGCTCGAGCGTGACTATCTCCGCTCGAGCGGACATGCAACAAAAGGGTTTCCGCTCAAGCGTATACTTACCCGCTCGAGCGTACTGCAAAACAGTCAAAAGTGCTGGATATGTAAAAATCACGCTCGATGGGCGCTCAATACCCGCTCGAGCGTGTGATACAAGCCTCCGCTCGAGCGTTCAATACTCTGCTCGAGCGAACTATAAAACATGCAAGATGCTGGGAGTTCGATTTCCCCACTCGACCGCAACTTCCCCCGCTCGAGCGGGAGTCAAAAATCTGGAAAATCCAGGTTTGAATCTCAAGTTCAAAACCAAGTTTCAATGTACCAAATTCGATCCTTTTGGGCTAATTTTCTGGAAGACACTTCAAAACTCATAATATAACATGTTTCAAAGATCAATTTGAGAAATCAAAGCCCAAAGGTAGTTCTATTAAACATGATTTCAAACCAAATTTCAAGAACATGATGAACATGCAATATCTATGAATTCAATCAACTTCAAAGCTTCAAACACTTGCTCAAATGAGCCAATTCTCCTTAAAACATGGTGAAATCATGGACTTGAACATAAACATGTACATGCATGCAAGATTTCTATGAAATCAAACCTCCAAACTCAACATTGTATACATGCATACATGCTAGAAGCTACAATTCAACATTTTGAACCAAAGCTTGGCTTTAAAACTCAATATAACATGAATCATGTAAGAACTAACTTAAATGTAAGTTCAAGAAGATGGTTCCTCTACCTTATGCTTTCAATTTGAGGTATAAAGGCTTAAGTTTGCAATTCTTCTATGATTCTTCAAATCTCCAAGCAATTCAAGATGAAATGTTGATATCAATTTCTCCTAATCCTCTCTCTCTCTCTAATCGGCTATGAGCTCAAGAATGGGCTGATGAAATGTATGAAGTGTAATATGGTTCAAAGATGGTCCAATAGTGGGCCACTAAGTGGTAGAATAGTAAATAAGTCCAACTCTTGTAATTTACCATTATTTAATCTAATTTGGTCATACCAAATTACATTTTAATTAAATATACCATTAAATCATATTAATTCCAATTGGCATAAAACATTAATCGATTTCAGATTCGGCCGCTGATAAGACCTTCAATTTGCAATTTAATGCATATAACATAAACAGATAATTTGGCAGTCAAACAGATAGACAATGCATTTAAACAGATACAGTCAGTCAGTCAGTTCTGGACTTCAATCAGTTCAATTACCAATCATAATCAGTCTTAGTTTAGCAGTAATCAGCGGTTAATCAGTAGTCAGCGACGAGGGTTGTTACACAATAGCACCAAACAACACCCAACAACACCAACAAGTCTGACATTGATGTCACAATGTGAATATTTACATCATATTCCATCACATTGTTAAGTGAAGATTGGGGGTTCTATGGACATCAACAATCAACAATATCAACAGCGACCGTATTGTGAACATTCACATCAATATACACTGATGTGAATGTTCACATCAGTGTCTACTAATGCCAGTTTATCTAGTAATGAGCAGTAATGTGAATGTTCATATCATCTATGTTTACAAATTCAATTCCGAAAACAACAACAGTTATAGGGCAATGTAAATGTATATATCAGTCATCACATTATGATTGGAAAGCAGAAGGTGGAATGGTATTGCTTACTTTTGTTCCTCATGGTGGGTGGGTATGGACCACACTCAGTCGATGAAATAAACTCAATCCAACGACAAGAATTTTGGAACGACGAAGCACCCTCCTTCTGATGTAAACCTTTGCAGTGGTGAGATGAAGGGGAATCTAAGGTCGACAGTAGACGGTGGACGACGACGACGATGGTGAGGCGATGTGAATCTGGAGTCCACGATGAGTTTTTGTTTTGGAAATTTTGTGGATTGAATAGTTGGAATGGGAATGGGTTTTCAGAATCGATTACATGCGGGAGAGGTGGAGGGGGGTTATTTCGTCCTCTTACAATTAATGGACCTAATGGAATATTCAAAAATAGTTTGGGTTTTATGGAATAAAATAGTTACAAATAGGATTTATCAAAAAAGTGCCCTTTATTTATTTTATTTATTATTTTTTTAATTATTTAACCATTACAAGTTTTTTATTTTTATTTTTTCAAATTTGACTATTTGTAAAGAGAGGGCCAGATGGATGGGCTGGGCCGCCTACAGGGCCCAATTTTTTTTTTGGGCCGGGCTAGGCCCCAAATGGAAGACCCTGGCCCAAGGTACTAGGCTAGGCTGGGCTGGGCTCGGGCCCGAGCCTAACGGGGCCGAAATGGACTGGGCCTACCTCGGGCTTTGGACGGGTTTCAGGCTGCCCATGGGCCTCAAGTCATTTTTATACCCTTAGATCACGATAGGGTATGGGCAAGGAGGAGTGGAAGAGGATAATCAAGTATAGTGAGATGTATAATAAGGTTGTGATGGAAGGTTATGATGATTGGTAAAGATGGTTGTGATTATGTGTGGTTTAGGTGAAATTGTAATTGACTTAGAGTTGGAAAAGTGAATAATATAATGCTATGTATTGCAAAATAATTTTCTTCGTTAATGGATTTAAATAGACATGGATGGATGGTTCAAATTTAAAAAACTTATGGTTGGAATTGAAGAAATAAAAATCTCAGGGTTTGATATTTTACTAAGGGCAAACCCTGGGTTTTATTTATTTATAATTTCTTCAAATTTTATTTCAAAATTTGAACAACTTAAATCATATAACAAAATACTCATTTTTCTTATTATTTTGAGCAAACAACACCTCACATCCAATTTAATGGGCATTTGGTTGTATAATTTAAGTTGTTTCAAATTAAAAAAAAAAAAAAAAACCTTCTTGTCCATTAAATTAGGGTTCAGTGATTAATAATTTGTAAAATCGTCTCCAATTAAATCACATGAACATAAACAAAAAAAAGTGGACTAAATAATAATCTAGGAATGAAATAGGGAAATTGGTGATAATTTAGGGAAAAAGCAAAATTAACCTAATAGAATAGATTTATGGAAAATACTATAGACTCCAAATAAATTATTAAATTTTTTATCAAACCTGTCATATGGGTGTGAGATCCATGTAATTTGTGTGAGTTCCACACTAAATGCTTGTTTGGCATATTCTATAAAAGACAAAAAATCAAAAAGTTACTAAAAAAACCAAAAAGTTATAACTATTCACAAAAATATATATATAAAAAAAACAAATTTACACAGGCAGGTGCACAAAAAAAAAAAAGTACAAGCCAATTTTGTATTGAAGTGATGGTACAATCTGAAGTGATGGTACAAATTTACACAGGCGGGTGCAAAAAAAATTTACATAGAACGGTATTGTTCGACCCATGGGGGCCTATCACAAATCCCGTTTTGATAATCTGAACCGTTCAATATGTAGAACTCATCGAGTACTATATATTTGTAAAACATCACGTTGATCGGATATTGATAGCTATAAGATCAAATCAGTTTTGCATAAAAAAATAGACGGTAAATAAATTAACAGTTGACAAAAAAACTAATCCGATGAGATAGCTATCGATATCCGATCAACTTAATTTTTTACAAACATATAGTACTCAATTAGTTCTACATATTGAAGGATTCAGATTATCAAAACGGGACCCGTGGTGAGCTCCTACGGGCCGAACAACACCGTCTCTCAAACTGAAGGCAAGCTGCTCCTATATATCTTCTAAAATATGCTGCCCACCACACAACTTCAAAACAACGCTTTGTACTGGCTTCCTAAACAATCACTGTCACTACGCATAGGAAGCGGTAGGGATAATACGGTAATTTTGTTACTTTATATAATATTTTAATATGCAATTTTCTCGTAAAAAATTATCCTAAACAATTTTCTTTTTTTCTTCTACTTTTTATCCAAAAGTTAAAAAATGTATTAATATAACTCATCCCAGACGACCCTAAATTTAGTATAAAATTTGAGAATTTATTGGGATCCAGCGTAACTCTAGATTTCTCTCTATCTCACACACACTCGAACGGCGCTTCTGTCATGCAGATCTCGATGTCTCTCTAATGTCGATCACACCCTCAAACTCATCCAACCACTGGCGTCCGCTACATCAACCGGTCACTCTGGCGTCGCCTCCAAGGTACTCTCCCCACATGCCCACACTGCTACAAGTTTGCAACCCTGCCCTCGGGCACCCTTTGGACCTCATTTATAGAAAACTCCACACTTTTGTGTTTTTTTTTAAAAAATTTAAAAAAAAAAAAAAAGATTTGCTTTTGCTTTTCTTGCCTGTACAGACTGTGTTTTTTGTTTCAATTTTTTCTTGTATTGATGCGTAAGAATGTTGATTTTGTGAGATGTATACGAAGCTCAATTTTGTTGTAACTAATATGTTTTTTTGATAATTTTTATATTTCTATGTTTGTTGTTTGTATTTTGTTTAGGATTATGATTATTGGAAGTTGCTTGTATTCTGAGGATGTATGTGAAGTGTTTTTTTTTTATTTTTTTATTTACTTTCTTTTCCTTGGTTAGTGTTGATCGGAATTTAATCGTGTCAAAAAGAAAAAAGAAAAAAAAAGTCCAGATTTTGGATTCCAGATTTAATCACACACTCAACCTGCCTAATCCGCCAAATCGAAATCGCTTAAAGAATTCAACTCACTGGCCAGTCTGATTTTTATGTGGGTGATGAAAATTCCAAACTGCCAAGTGTCATGGACTGGGCGCTTGTCATCCCGGCACCACCAATGGTACTGTATACCCCGTGAATTATGCCCACGAACCAACTCAAGAGATGCGATAGGGATCTACCTTACCTGCCTTGTTGTTTATAAACTAATAATGCGCTTGCAAGGTGGTTGATGTAGAACTCGCATCCCTAATGAGTCGGTACGTGACACAGGACTAGTTAAGCCAAAAAAAATTGCTATTGAATGCCGCATTGAATGAAAATTTATGGAGACAGCACTGGTCTCCACCCCCCCCCCAGTGCAAAATCCTGCCTCTGTTCGTGGTCCTACCATCGGACACAATTGAGGCAATATAACAGGATTTTTTGTAGTTCAAGTGATTCAATTATTTAGACATAAATGCTATGTATTAAACATAACATAACACAACATTTTACTATAAGGGATAATTACTGGCGGATCTTATGGACTAGACCAGACTCATAAGTCTTAAGTAAAAAAATTTACGTGTTTACTTCTTGTTTTGATAATGAGAAATTTTTTAGACTTTTTAGATGTATATTTTATATTTTATGTTTGTGGAATAATCATTTGGTACTGGTAATGATAGTGAAAAATTTATAAAACTGATAAACGGCTGGGACATTTTGGTTTTTGTTTGTGAGTTTTGATTTATTTTTAGTTTATTTTTAATTGTTGAAAGTTTGAGTAGGCTTTTTGGGTAAGTAAGTCCGGTCCATAGGATTGGCCTGTAACTGCCCCATATTATGAGCATGACCCTACTTTGCATATTTCTATACAAGATAATTGTTAACTACTGCCTTATTATAGGAGAAAATGCAAGTCATTTTGCGCTAATTTTTGGACAATATGTTGAAGTCTTGAAATTGAAAATCCAACCAAATTACCATTGAGAGCTAGAAAGTTTATATGAGCAAGACTATCTTTGACTTTATTCTATTTCCATTAAAATAATAACAAATAGTTTATCTCTGTCTATAAATAGTTAGACAATTTGAACAAGTTAACGAGACCAATTTACAATACATTCCCTATTTATCTCATGGAAGAGCATTACTGGGTCAAACTACAACCCCAACAGTGTGTATTGTCAATGCTTCATGAGAAGAACACATATGATTTACACTACAATACCAATTAGTTTCGCAAATCAAGCAGTTTTTGTTAAAGCTTGCACTAGATCTTGGTTGAAAGTTGAAACCATCAACAAAAACGTAGACAAGTGTTCAAATGTTTATATTGACATTGCAAAGAGATCCAACGAGATGTGGTTAATGATCTTTCATTCCTTGGCAATGAAACTTGCCTAATACAACAACAGATAACAGGATATTTCACCATTGTTAGAAAGTAAACGCCTTAATGACTATACTAAACAGAGATGCCATACGTTATAAGATGACCATACATGAATATAAGTATAGATATGCTAACACTGCTAATGTTACTTTTGTCTCGGTTATCTCCTAGGAACAGAATCCCTCAATAATTCTTCTGGGAAAAAGACCAATCTATGCCACTTTGGCTTCTGTATGGTGGTTAGAAATTGTGAAAATACTAGGGGTGAGTATAGTCCAGATTGGGGTAAAATCAGGACCAATTCGTTATTTACGGTTTCTGAGAAATTAGAACCAATCTAATCCATTTAAATCATGGAACCAATCCAATCCAAACCAATCTGTTTAAATACAGATTGGATCGGTTTAGGACCACAGATTCACATAATTAAATAAACCAAACCAAACCAAACCAAACCAAACAAAGCCTTAAGTCCCATCAAATGGGGTCGGCTACATGAATCCTTCTTCTTCACGCGGCCTTATCAAAGGACATTTCATTAGTCAAATTAAGTAGATTCATATCTCTATTTATAACGCTAGTCAATGTTAATCTAGGTCTACCCCGTCCCCCAACACTTCCATCTACCATTACAGCATCACATCTCTTCACTACTGCCTCTGTTGGTCTCCGTTGAATATGACCAAACCATCTCAATCAATTTTCTCTCAACTTATTTTCTATCGGTGCTACTCCTACCTATTTCCGAATACACTCATTCATAATTCTGTCTTGTCTAGTCTTACCACACATCCACCTTAGCATCTTCATCTCACACTCATCTTATCTACATGTTGTTTCTTGGTTGCCCAACACTTCGTCCCATACAACATAGCTGGTCTAATAGCCGTTCTATAGAACTTACCTTCTAGTCTAGTAGGTGTTCGTTTATCGCACAATACCCCAGACGCACTTTTCCACTTATACCATCCCGCCTTAATCCTATGGGCCACATCTACATCAATCTCTCCCGTTGTTGTGATAATCGACCCTAAATAACGAAAATGTTCACTCTTAGGCAGTTTTTGGTTCTCAATCTTTACTTCTCTTCTGCTTTCATTGTTACTGTTACTAAATTTACACTCCATGTACTCTGTCTTAGTTTTGCTTATTCGGAATCCTTTAGATTCAAGAGCTATTCTCCAAATCTCCAACTTTGTGTTAACTCCTTCTCTAGTCTCATCCACTAGCACAATATCGTCTGCAAAAAGTATACACCATGGCATGTCATCCGGAATATTTCTCGTCAACTCGTCTATAACTAAAGCAAAAAGATAAGGACTTAAGGTAGATCCTTTAAGATCCTTGGTGTAACCCTACAGTAATAGGAAATTCATTTGTCTCTCCAGCTGGCAATCTAATAGTGATCATCACCTCTTCATACATGTCCCTAATCACGTCAATATAACTTTTTGTCACCCCTTTCTTCTCTAATACCCACCATATTATATCCCGGGGCACTCTATCATATGCTTTCTCAAGGTCGATAAACACCATATGAATGTCTCTTTCTTTTCTTTATACTTTTCTATTACTCTCCTCAAAAGATAGATCGCTTCTATTGTTGACCTACCAGGCATAAACCCAAATTGATTCTCTGACACCTCTGTTATTTCTCACAATCGGTATTCCATCACCCTCTCCCACACTTTCATTATATGACACATTAGCTTGATTCCTCTATAGTTGTTGCAATTCTGGACATCACTTTTATTCTTATAGATTGGCACTAAAATACTCTTTCTCCACACATCTAGCATGTTCCTAGTCAACAAAATTTTGCTAAACAACCTAGTTAACCAAGCAACTCCCTTTTTACCTAAACACTTCCAAGCTTCAATAGGGATATCATCGGGTCCTAAAGCATTATTGGATTTCATCTTCTTAAGTGCAATTTCCACTTCAAAATTCATAATCCTGCGATAGAACCTATAGTCTTGGTTTATCGTATTACTAGCTATTTCTTCCTCTATTGCCGTACCTCCATGTTCGTCATTTAATAGTTTCTCAAAATAATTCTTCCATCTTTCCTTAATCTCTTCATCCTTCACCAATACCTTAGAATCCTCACTCTTGATGCACTTTACTTGATTAAAATCTCTTGTTTTCCTCTCCCGTATCTTAGCAAGTTTGTATACCCTCTTCTCTCCCTCCTTACTATCTAATCTAGTGTATAGGTCATCATAAGCTTTCAACTTAGGCCTTGCTTGGCATAAACTAAAAAAGCCAAAAAGTTAAAAAGTCACTATCCTATTTAAGTCACATCATCTTATTTAAGTCACATCACATCTTTACCAAATCACTTCAAACCTAACCCATACCCTACCCATATTTCATAAAAAGTCAAAAAGTGCACTTATTTAGATCATCCCAAACAACCCCTTAGTCTCTCTCACTACTTTCTTGACCTCCTTATTAACCAATCTATAACTCTTAAGGTTTTTCTCAGTTCTATCCTTCTGTCACTTTTTAAAGTATTCTTTTTTTTCCTTAACTACCGCTTTAACATCATCCCTCTACCACCAAGTTTCCCTAGAGTTGGGTCATGTTCCATTCCACTCTCCAAGTACTTCCCTTGAAATTCTCCTCATATAATTGGCTATCGAGTTCCACATAGTGTTAGCATCACCTTCTAAGTCCCAAGTATCTTCCTTATCCATTCGATTCTTAAATATTTCTAGTTTATCCCCTTTTAGGTCCCACCATCTCGTTCTATGACACCCACCATCCTTCTTAGCTTGGTATTGCCTTCTAAAACATAAATTTAGTACCAAAATCCTATATTGAGAGATCAGACTCTCTCCAGGAATCACCTTACAATCATTGCATTTTAGGCGGTCCACTTTTCTCACTAAGAAGTAATCTATTTGGCTCTTAACTAATCCACTCTTAAAGGTTATCAAATGCTCCTCCCTCTTCTTATACATAGTATTGGCCACCACCAAGTCAGAAGCCAATTCAAAATCTAAGATACTCTCCAACAGCCTCATTTGTGTCACCAAAACCGTATCCACCATGCACCCTTTCGTAGCCTAGTTTATCTATGCCCACATGGCCATTAAAATCTCCACCTATAATTAAGTTCTCTCCTACGGGTATCTCTTGTAAGATCTCATCCATTTGCTCCCAAAAATCCCTCTTAATCTGATCATCTAATCCTACTTGAGGAGCGTATGCGCTAATAACATTCACTATATTTCCTCCAATAACTAGTTTAATTAGCATAATCCTATCCCCTTTCTTAGTGACCGCCACTACACTCTCCACAAGACCCTTGGCAATTATGATTCCTACCCCATTCCTGCATCTATCCTTACCACTATAATATAATTTAAAACCGGTATCCTCAATTTCCCTAGCTTTCTCTCCCGTCCACTTAGTTTCTTGTATGCAAGCTATACTAACTCTCTTCCTAATCATAGCATCTATCAATTCCATCGTCTTACTAGTTAAAGTTCCTATGTTCCAAGTGGCTACCCTAAACTTATAGTCATGGACTATCTTCTTTACCCGCGCTCGCCCAGAAAAATGCGGAAACCTTTGCCCATTTTTCACCGCACCCAAGTGTCGATGCGGCGCCCCTTGCTCACTTTTCGAAACACCTGGAGGCAAGCACAACACGTCACTTGAAGGGAACAACCTAGCATTTAAACGATTCAAAGTAGGATTCATTTTCATAAGGGATCCGAACGGTTTTTTTACGTGTTGGCTGTTGGCTACCTAACACATAACCCTCCTCCTTAACCCAGGCTTGGGACTGGCAGAGTTGTTAACAACCCCAGCGGAGTTTACATAATTAAATAACAAAAAAATATAGAACATTTAAAGCAAACAAAAGCAAACAGCATCATGTGTGAACTGATCAACAAAAACATCAACACATAAAATAACAAAAACCCATTAAAACAATATCACCAATTCTTCAAAATGTCATCTTATGTAACAAAATTCCAAGCAAACAAACAACAACAGTAGTAGACAACAACAAACAAATTTAGCAGTAGTAGACATTTCCCTTTCCACAAATTCTAAGCAAACAAATAGAGATAAACTGGTTCTAGAAGGGGGGCATACCTTTGAATCAGAAGGAGTTTCAAGTTGAGGATCATGCTCTGGCTCAGACTGAGACTGAGACTAAGAGAGGTCTTGACATTATTTGTCTCTCCAGTACTTGACATCTATCAAACAAGAAAAAGAAATACATCAAAAAAATAGGATTAATATTATTAGAGAATAGAAATCATACCAGAAATCAAAGAAAAAAAAATTTATCCACACCACAAAAACCAAAGAAAAAAATAAAAATAGAAATCATATAATATACACACACCCATTTAAGGTACATTGTTTCTCTCATTGAATAAAGAAATCACTGTTTCAGAAAAAAATAAAAACAGAAAAAAAAATATACACACACCCATTTAAATAAAAATAAAAACTCTTACTTACACACCCATACCAATTTCAGAAACAGAAAAACAGTCACCGAGAGAGATAGAGAGAGAGAGAGAGAGAGAGAGAGAGAGAGAGAGAGACAGCTCACCAAGAGAGACAAGTAGCTCACCAATCTGATCTGAGATGGATGAGAGTGTGAGAGACAGTACCGAGAGAGAGAACTCAGTCTAAGATGAGAAAAAGAAGAGAGAGAGAGAGAGAGAGAGAGAGATGACAACGTTGGCGAGAAAGAGCACTGAGAGAGAGATTAGAGTGTTAGAGATAGTGTGCCGTGAATGAATTAGGGTTAGACTTTAGCTTTTATATGAAACAATAAATTATATTACGTGGGAGCAAGGTTTTAAAAAGCGGCCGCAATCGTTCTGTAACGCCGTTACGTAACGGTTTTGGTGGTTACCGCCACCCGTTACGACCGCTTTTGCAGTGTGATTGATATTCACAGTGTGTTGTCAGAATCTTGCAGAATAACAACAGAACGACTGTTACGCACCGTTACGTAACGGTTCCAAACTATTTCTTTAAAAAAAACACACAAAAAAAAGCTGAAAATTGGGAAGAGAGATAGAGAGAAGAAGGAAGATAAAGAGAGAAAATAGAGGAGCAAGAGATAGAGATGAGAAAAAGAGAGAGAGAGAGAAAGAAGAGGGAAGATGAAGAAAATGTTATTGATTTGTTGAAATTATAAAACCTATGTTATTCTATTTAGCTGCTATCACTAAACCATTTTGTTTGTATGTGTCTATCTATATATTGTTTGAAAATAATAATAATAATAAGTATGGTCATTATCTATTTAACTTGGTTAAAATATGTATATATATATATATTTAGGCTCTTATTTATTTTCTTACTTTTGTCATTATTTATCTTGTATATAATAGTTAGTGATTAATTTTTTGTAAAATATAAAGTCATTAATTATTAAAATAAAATGTAAAAAACTCACTTTATAGTGATTTAAAAATATGAAATGTATTGGATCACACTTAAAAATTTACAAAAATTGATCAATATTTATTTTTAACCCAATAAATATGATCATAGAAAAAAAATATACGTATCATGGAAGGGTATACAGTATAAATATAAATTATTTCTATTTGATCCATATCGGTTCCAATTCGGAATCGTGAGATTCAATCCGAAATCAATCTGTGACTTATGAATTTTTAAATTATCAATCCGAAACTAAAACACAAATTCAAATTTATCGGATTAGACTAAATCAAATCCAATTACGAATTGTACTGATTCGTTCCTCAGCCTTAGAAAATACTTGCGCCCATTAAAGTAATTTATTGTTTGCTAATATACATGTTCGTTGGTTGAAATATGTTAGGGCAATGACCTCAAACCCATTGATCGTCTTACTGAAATGTCAGATGACATTCTCTCTTTCATTCTCTCGTTTTTGAGTATTAGAGATTCTGTCAAGGCAAGGATACTGTCTAGAAAATGGAGATATATCTGTCCATTCATGTTGAATCTTGATTTTGATCTTCATACCGTGCTCGGAATCAACTACAAAGCAAGGTACTCAAATGGAGATTCAGATATCTCATGGGAGGATAAGAGTAATTTTGTAACTGGAGTTGATCAAATTTTGGAGCTACACAATGGTCAAAAGCTACTCTCTCTCAGGATCTATTTTTGTCTTGGTAATGAGTACGCTGGTTATGTTGATAGGTGGATTAGATTTTCAATTATAATGAAGACTGAAAAGCTTGATCTTGACTTTTCTGCTAGTCCTGAAAGTCAAAGTAATAACTTATATGATTTTCCCTATCAGCTTCTTCCTCAAGGTGATTCATCTCAATTAAAGTATTTGTGCCTAAAATCATGCAACCTACGCTCAACCCCTAATCACATAAGCAGGCTCGTCTCCCTAAAATCCCTTGATTTAGAACATGTGCCTCTAAATCAAAGTTGTGCTAACAATATCCTTTCTAGTTGTTTAAACTTTGAATGGTTAAGGCTAAAGAACAGTATTCTACCTGAAACTTTATGCATTCATGGTCCATCCCTCCATTTGAAGATTTTGATTGTGCATGAATGCTATGGAGTAGAGAAGATTGAGATTTCTTCTATTGGTCTTACCACATTTGAATATATGGGTAAAGTGAAAAACTTCTGTTTTCTTGACGTTCCTCGGCTGGAAAAAGTGCATATCAGGTTCATGGTTGCATGAGAGGGGCACACAATATATGTTCAATGGAATTGCAAATGATCTTCCTCGCTTCAAACCCTATCACTAGTTTTGACAACAGATGAGGTGAAGAAAAAATGAAAGAATTATTACTCTTCATTGTGTACTTTTTCATTTTGTGTATGAAAATGGGATATTTTTCTATATAAAACTTTTTTCTTCTTTTCTCTTCAGGTCCTCCCAGTACCTGCAAGGATAACTAGATTCAACTCTCTAAACAATTGGAGTTGTTTGTTATGGTATCATCAGACTTTAACCTTCTCTCTCTTACTTCGCTCTTAAATGCTTCTTTTCTTCTGTAGAAGCTCCATTTGTCAGTGAGTGATCAGAATCATTCTTATGAGGAAAAAATTTGATATTGTTATGGTGTAGCGAATTGAATACAAATTCGTACAATTGCAATGATAGTTTCACATTTTTTTAGCAATTTCCTATAAATCATGTTACCATTTATATATTATTCATTTCCTTATTGGTTCATTTATCCTAGTAAAATGCAACAAATATGGGCCTCTGTACTTGTATTTTTACTATAACTTGCGCTTCGTTTGTTTAAACAAAAAACATTTTTCAATGGAAAACATTTTCTACGAAAAACATTTTTAGAAAAATGTCTCCCTATGTTTGGTTGGGTTCGTGAAACTAATTTTACAAAATAGTGCCAACTTTTTAAAAATAACAACTATGGAAGACTCAAAAAACCTCAAAAAATCACGACATATTTTTATAAAATAACAAAAGTAGCCTTGTTTTTTTCAGTGTCTTTTGCAAACTACCTGTGTCCGCACATTCCTTCACCCTCCCTCGCCACCTCTACAACTTCCCCATCTGCCTCCAGCACTCCTCCACTCCTCTCCACCTTTCTTGATCATCTCTACTTACCTCCATCACTCCCCTACCAATATCCGCAATTTCCCTGCCTACCTTTGCTACCCTCAAATCATTCCTACTCAACCCAACACCCTAGTTGACCTAAAACCTAACCACTAGAACTACCCAAAACCCAAAATTTACAAAGTGCACAATTTGGAATGGGTTTTGACAGAGGAATTCATCACCAATTGCCTGATATCTTTACATCCTTGACTCTAGTGCCTAAATTCATGCTTTATGCGATCTCCATTGATGAGCTTCTTTGACACTTGCTCGATTAGGGTTTGTTTCTTTCTCAATTTTGTTATGGAACATTGTCCAATCTAGTGTTTAAAGGTTTAATAAGATATAGTCATTTATCTCATATTTAAGCCACTAAATTAGTATTTTCTCAATTTTTTTTTACCCATTTTCTTGTATTCCTAATTTTAGGCAATTATTAGTAGTAATTATTCATTCATAATTTTTAAGCTTTTCAAGTTTTGATTGCAAACAATCTTTATTGATAAATAATATTTTGTTATTTGGTCACTATAAATAGCTTTTATGGTTGGGTTGTTTGCAGTTACATTGCTAAAACATTGTATGGTGATGATGATGAAGAGGTTACTTCTCAGAATAGCGGCACAGTGGAGGAGCCAAAATTTTTAGGTCTTTACCCTGGATCAAATGAGAAGGTTTTCCTTGTTTTGATTTAACATCAATTATGGGAAAAATGAATCTTTATCATCTTCAGAAGCTTATTACTGCTTTTAATGTATGTATTGGAATTGTTTTTATTTTTTAGATTCTCTTGAAGAATGGTCCTTATGGGTTCTATGTTCAGCTTGGTGAGGACAGGAAGGGATACTTGCCTGAAGGAGCCTCGGTTTCCCAAGTATGTACAGCCTCATTTGTATTTGTAATGGGACTACTAAATTTTTGGAGCTTTAATTCCTGGCCTACTGCCATTATCTGCATATATGTAAATGCTTAAGTTGAGCATCTATGCTTCGTTTTCTTTTCAAGTAAATTAGGGATGAATACTTAGCCACTACTGGTCATTAAGGAAGTCTTGTGATGTTAATTTTCTTCTTTTTTTTCCCCCTTCAAAACAATTAACATCAAGGGATAATCTGTGGATCAGATACAAAGGGTTGGATCATGCCTGTTTGGTTTAATTTGGTTATTCGAATCAGGCCTTCAAATTTCAAAAAATCCATACATATACAGACTGAAATCAATAAATCTAAACCTAAGACTGAACATAAACATATCTAGAGGTTCTAGACTGCTCTTGCATGCTTTTCTCTCTTTATGCAAGCATTCATGTTCTGACACTCGTTCTCTTGGAAGAAGAATACACCTTGTGGAGCATGTCTTTTATTTTGCATATTTGTGTTGTGAACTGCACAATAGAAAAAAAGATGGATTATAAAAGATTAAGGGGCATGTATAAAATTTCAAAGGGGCCAATTTGAAGAACTTTATAAGTACAGATTAACTTGTAATTTTAAAAGAGTTGAGGGGAGGCACTGCCCCCTCTGGGCCAATGATGGCTCCACCACTGGCCACATGAATATCTTGCTTCTTCTGTTGATACCCATTTCTAGAGTGTTTTTCTTTTCTTTTGTTGTTAGTATTGTAGATGCAGATGCAGTAGTCGTCGTTGTTCTTATTATTATCTGAATCCAATAGTGTGTCATATTTATTGTCGTTAATGAATAATTTTTGTTTGTTGCTATATAGCCTCTGCTCCTTTTGTTTCATCAGTATTGAATAATTAAAAGTGGGATACAAAAAGTGCAGTTTATCAGCTCCCTATAGAATTGACAGTGGTCACATCATCCTCCCAGAATATCGCTACTATATTTGTGGTTAATTTCATCCTCCCAGGCTGCATTGCTGCGCCAGTCTAAGTGGAGTTCCTTCACATGGAGAATACTGTCTTTCCTTTACTTTTTGTAATGGTTGTAACTCTTTATGGTTTTTTTTTTTTTTTTTTTTTTTCAGTTCTTACAACTGGGATGTTTTATATAAGTGTAATATTTGGGTTTGTAACAGTTTTCCTTTGTGTTCCTTAAGTTGGTCTAAGGCTTGTGCCAATGGTTACATAGGTGTTCTTGAACAGTTTTGTATTTAGTTGGTCTAGATTATATTTTTGTTCTTGAACAGTTTTGTTTTGGCTTGTGCCAATGGTTAAGTTAGTCTAGATTATGTTTCTGTTTATGTTCCCTGTCTTTTGATTGGAATATGGATCTTGAACAGTTTCGTCTTCTGGGTTGGTTTTGTATTTAGCTACTTTAGGTCCTGGGTATGCCCCATGTATTCTTGTAAATCTTTTGTTTTTATTTATGACTTATTCACCCCCTCCCCCCCCCCCAAAAAAAAAAAAAATCATAAATTCCATTAATCTTTAAAGCAATATTTTCCCTTATTCTTGACCTTGCAGGTCGTTTTTCTCACTACTTCCGTTCATGTCCTTTTAGACTTCTTGATTTTTTTTGGAAGGTTCACCTGTTCCAGCATAAATCCTCATTGACTGAATAATGACTCATTTGTTATTCCTGAAAATCTTGTCTGCTTCAGGCAGCTGCCCCTCTATTCTTGCCAATGTTTGTCATATTATTCTAGAGCAAACTGTGCTTCAACCACTGAGCTGAAACTCCATTCCAGTGTCTGGTTATCTCTCAATCATATTGTCATATAGCTGGAAGGTTTTGGAATTGGTTGTTTTGGATCATTTGGTCATCAATCTTCCTTTTATACTTCATCCCTTTTTTCTTTTCCTTGTCTTGGTCCTACTTCTGAAACATTTTGGTATTAGAATATCTAGTTTTGCGCCAATCTGATTTTGTCAAAGTTCAAAGTCACATTTCATCTAGTTTTTATTTTTATCACAATTTGATTTCGGTATTAGAATATCTAGCTTCCTCTAATTTTTAAAAAGTTTTATCATGTGCCTAAGGCAAAAAAGATGCTGTCCGCAAGTATGAAAAGTCCTGCATGATATTTTTTATAGGTAAAAGAATATAAGTAATGTATGACATATTTACTATCATATAACTATAGAATGTCAAAAAAATTTACTAGTTCGTTTAATGCCCCCTGTTAAAAACCTTTACTAAAGCACGTGAAGCTTCCACTAAGGTTTTTAAGCACCAAAGTTGATATGTACTCGTATATTTTTCATCAGTATGTCTTTGTTTTTCATCAGTTCGATTGTGTGTTGGTTTTAATGGCATGTGGTCATGTGGTAATTTTGTTTATATATTTCTAAAAAATGGTCACATACCCCCTTATTATTATTTAGTAGATATATAATCATATGATGTTCCCAAAATATTAGATAACTTTATCAAAAAACGTAGAATCTTAGTTGAGTATATTGCTAAGCAAGGGTACGGTGACCAGAAACCTGAAGGTGATTAGCAATACAATATCAAATTATGATAGAAATGAAAGATGATTAACAGCGACAAAAGGGCAGAGTATAATGCACAAAGATCCCAAATACCAACTGTCATTTATTAAATGGTGAGAATCTTAGTCCATAAAACTCACTACGAAAATATGATCTGTCATATTATTGACTGAATTTTTTTATAAAATTTGTTAATTTTGTGTAGCTTTACTATTTTTTTTGCCAGGTGTAGCTTTACTACTTTTGAACTTAGCACGTGATGTGCATGGGGCTCATCGTTGGGAGGACAATTATGATAGAAAGTCTATGAACCCATAAACAGAACTAGAAATTTAACCAGAAAAAGTGATATGTGGCAGAGATCTATTGTTTATGTAGTTGGGTCTACACATGAATTAATCTCAACCATCAATTCTATTTTCTGGAAACTTTTCTGGGCATTGCTTTCTCGGACAATAGAATTGTTGCAATTATGAGGATTCAATTCAACAATTTCATGATTATAGTGATTGACAAATGGCTGATAGACACGTAATATAGCATACTATATAATGATAAAAGAAAGAGTACATAAGTTCACAATACAACTACATAAAGCTAGAACATGACTAAAAAACATAGACTGCCAAGAAGAAAAAAACAACCACTATTGAACGGAAAGAGAGTAGACCCAATGCCATCAAAAGAAGAAGCTACGGCAACAACACAAGTCGAATTATCAGCTGGAACAAAACACTTCCCAAAGGCTGATAGACATGTATTGTAAAAGCAGTAACTCTACTAACTCATAAAATTTTTCCAATTTATGACTCAGGATGAGATTATGTGGTGTAAATTGAATTGGTGTAATATGGGCTCCATATATGGAATTAATTTGAGCCATAGATTCATTTTTTTGAGTGAAATTCTGAGAAAAAATCTAGGTGTGTAGTTTTGCTATTATAAAAGAAATGTAATTACATTTCACCCTTTTCTGGTTAGGTCCGAAAGTACATAACCCTTTTTTATTTCAAATTGAAGAATTAAATTCTTTGTTATGGTTTAACTCAAATTTTACTTTGGTTCTTTTTGTTTCAAACTGGACAATTAGATCCCTACACTTTAAATTAGTTTTATTTTGGTCATTTGTTTAAGTTAAGAGGTTAAAATTAACCAATTTCGGGAGAAATTCTTGGGTGCCAAGAGGGGGTAACATGGCAATGTGTCAAGGTGCGCCCATCCAAGGATCAACACCTTGATGCCACACTAATTTGTGCCCTTTGGAGAGCCAAAACATGCCCAAGAAGTAGTTGGTGCAAGTGCAAGCCAAGGCCCAAGGCATGGTGCAAGACGGCCCAAGGCATGCCATGAAGTAGCCCAGCCACAACAGGCCACAGACTTGCCTGCCCAACAGCAACTTTAGGCCAACTTTTGGAAGGTCAAATGTAGTCTTTTTGCCTTGTAAATTTTTATGTAAATATCTTAGTATTAAAGGTGTTTTGGGTCTAAGTATTGTAATTTTTCTCTTTCTGTAGAATTTTTAAAAATCCATTATGACTTCTCAAATATAGTGGATGTTTCATCTTGCAACTAGGAAATGGCTTAACAAGCTATATTAAGGAGGGGGTACCCAAGTGTTGAACCAGACCACTTGTATCTTTAAAGTACCCCAACCTAGCCAATGGTAAGGCAACTTTTGTAGCACTTTTGGTGCATTGTTCAACTATTGTAATACATTTTTTTGATCAATGAACAGTTCATTTCGCCTTTAAATTGTGCAAAACTTTTCTAGTGTTGCTTGCTTTAGTTTTAGTTTGTTACTTGCTATCTTGTGGCTTGTCTCCAAACTTATTGGCTCATCAACTAATTAGTATTGTGTTTGTTTGTCTTTGCAAACCCTTTGAGCATTATTGGCGTGCTAGTGAAGAGAGTTAACTAGCACCACACACACTTGCATATCTGTTGGCAAGGCTTCCGCACAATCGGTGTGTGACACAATACCATGTAGTACCTTCCACCATCACAAATTAGCCACCCATGTTGTCTTCCCACACCCCTACACAAATTGACATACCTTACATTCAAAACGAATCAAAATTGAGAAAGGTTCCATTTGGCCATACTCTCTTTGCATGAAAGAATTGCTCGGATTTTGGACACTTGTCACTCTCTTGAGGTGTACACATAGAAAAAACTAACAAAAATTTAGATGGAATGACTAATTGAAACTGAACTTAAAGTGTAAGAAGTAAATTGTTCAAATTGAAATAATATTAGGGACCAAAGTGAAGTTTAGATCAAACTATGTGGTCAAAAAGTGTAATTTACCCTAGTTTATAGTTTAGAAACAATTCTTAGGATATGTTTAGTGTAGTTTATTGTAAGTTTAAAACTAATAATTAGAAAGCAGAAACTAAAAACACCCATCCCAAACTTCCAAATAATAATAAATAAAAAAAATCAGCTTATTTAAGTTATTTATGTTTGATAAGCTGTAATTAGAAACTATATTAAACGGTTAGACATAGACTTCAAAAATAAAAAACACACAAAAGATATAAGTAACCTATATAAGCTGCATCAAACAATCCCTTAATCACCTTGTTGAGTTTTCAAAATTTGTAGGTAAATTACACTCACTTTCCTTAAGATTTAGAAAAAATATAATAAATTTAATATATTGGACATAATTATATCGAGTTCATTTAAGATTTTAATTCACATAACACTTACTCCCGTTTCATCAATAATTCGTTAGTCTTATGGACAAATTGTCATCAAAATTGAGAAGCTTGTTATATTTTCTTCAAATATTAGGTCAGTGTAATTGACAAAAAGAATATATGTATATATATTATAAAAACCTAAAAGCTAGTTTGGCAAAAAAAAAAAATTTAAAAATACCCATCTTTTTCATATAATTTTTTCATTTTTGGAGCAAAAATAATTTTTAAAAATTGGAAAATATTTTTGGGTAAATTACGGTGACCACACTTGAGGTTTAGAAAGATTATAACAAGCACCACAAGTTTGACATTATTACACATGCTTATCTTTTAGTAAGCCTAAAACTATTAGAATTAATGTAGATGGTTCGTAGACACATGAATAGATAAAAATAAAATATATTTTTTAATGTAAAAGAGATGACAATGTCATTTTCTATCTATACCATTAAAGAATTACTGATGAAAAAGTGCCAAGTGTAATGTGAATAAATTTTTTTAAGAAAGTCTAATGTAACAAATTTATGAGACGCGACGTATTTTTAGAAATCTTAAAAGAGATTAATGTAATTTACTCGTATCTTTTGACAAAAATATAATTTGACGGAAATAATTAAATTCTAACACAAATAATTGTAGCAAAAATACAAAAAAAAAGCATGTGTTTCTTGTGCGACATGAATGACTAAAAATTAAAATCCTTAACATGCCAAAAAGTTAAGCAGATGAAATCAATGACAAAAAGTTGAGCTGTTGCCTTCACCAAATAGTAATGATTGGAGATCAAAAACTCATATATAAAAAAAATATTTAAATTTATTCTAAGTGTGAGTTCTATAATACAAAAGTTAAATTTACATCATATACAATTTTTTATTTTTATTTTCCTATGTTTGGTTTTTAATTCCTAACATTATTGTATACTAAAATACAAGTTCTAGGAGGGCACGTTTTTAAAAGCATAATTTTGTGGATCTGAAGTTTCTTGGACATAGAGGTTGGTTTTTCTCAAAAATACTGCTAGCACCTCTGTAGGCATAATACATACCACTTCCAAGGTTTAAACATCTTTCTCTGTAATATGGTTGAGCTCATTAAATTCCTATGTTGTGTCTGTGACTTTATTTATTTATTTTTTGTGTGCACCGAAAAAAAAAAAAAATCATAGCTACACGAAAGCAGTGAACAAACAATGAACATGGAAACTTTATGCATAACAAAAAGGTGAGGTAATTAAAGTAAAATTGCAAACTGTATTTCTTTCCTGCCTTTTTGACAATGAATAAGTTTAGAAACACAAAAAATCAATTACACAGTTAAACAAAGAATCTATATGAATGAACGAGATTTTTCAGAATTGGAATTCATATTCTTTAAATTTTATCTAGTCGTATATATTTCGTGTTCGTAACAAAATTATTTTACGATTGGAATGGACTTCTCTCTAGTCCAAATTGGAGGGCGTTGTTCGGGCCTATGGGTTCACCACGAGCCCTATTTCAATAATCTGAATTGTTAACTTTGTCGGGTTCTGTGTATATGTCATCCACAAAAAAAATTAACTCGATTCGATAACCTTCACTTGTTCAATTTATTACATTTGTCTCCAAAGAAATAGATGGTATATGTGTTTTTTAAAATAGGTTTTTATTTTTATTTTTTTGTGACAAATGCAGTAAATTGAATAGGTTATAATTATCAAATTGATTTAATTTTTTTAAGGGATAATATACATAAATGGTCTGACAAAATGAACGATCCGAATCATTAAAGCGGAACATGCATTCTGAATGTTAATTTCTCAACCCACCTAATTAACAAGATGTTGATGAAGTCTGTCTTATGTTTTGTAGGTTACTCCTAATCTTTATGGCAATCTTGTGGCTAATACAGCGGCTGGTATTGCTGGAGGCACTGGTGTCATGCCAGGGGGTACTCACCATCATTCAACATTCATATTTTATTTTATTTTTTATTTTTTTTTAAGTCATATTCTTTTTATTTCTTTTTCATTGCTTGTAGAATCCTCTTCATCACTCAAGCTTCAAAATTAAAAATTCAATATCACGATAATACTATGTCGTCATTGGTACACAAGTTCATCAATTAATAATGATAGGAGTACTTGTATGTATAGATAAATGTTAAATACACAATAATTTTTATATAGCTAATCATATATATGGAAAAAGTATTTTGACAATTATAAATTATAATGATAAGGCTTTTTAATTTTCCATAAATAATCACATCATTATGTACAAAATTTTGAGGGTTTTTTTATTGGGGTACAGTCTGTTTCTTTCTAGTTCAAATTTGGATTGGTGCATGTTATGCTGGTCCACGGGCCTTGTTTGAATAATTTGAATTATTCATTTTGTCAGGTCTTTCGTGTATATTGTCCACACAAAAAAATTAGATCAATTTAATAATCATAGTCTATTTAATTTATTGCATTTATCATAAACACAATAGACGGTTTATTTTTAAAAAAACACTTACCGTCTATTTTTTTTAAAGACAAATATGATAAATTAAACAGATTAATATTATCGAATTTACCTAATTTTTTTTGTGCGAATGATATATACACAAGACCCAACAAAATAAACAGTTTGAATCATTTAAACAAAACTTATGGTGAGCCCCCTAAGCTCAAACAATGCACTCCAATCCACATTTTGGATTGGAGACAAGCTATGCTTTTTTTATTCAACTCTCGAGAAATGTTAAATATGTATAAATGGTAATTACATAACAATTTTTATAGCCAATCATACAAAATCATATGGAAAAAGTATTTTTACAGTTATAAATCATAGGATAGATTTTTTAATTTTTTTTATAAATAGATCACATCATTATGTATAAAATTTTTAGGATTTTTTATTCAATTCTCTAGAAAATATTTTCCATTAGTTCAAGAACAATTAAAATATTTTAGATTTTTGCTTTCAGATCCCTAGTAATGACACGAGGGATAGAGATAAGTATAAAAATATTTTTGTTTAAAAAAAATTATACGACAAATATAATTTTGAAAATGTATTTTTAATCTTTTTAAAATAAAAATAATTCAAAAATTATTGAAATTCAATTAATTTAATTTATAAATATACTAGTGTATATCTGTATCTAAATGCACAGTGTAAATAATGTTCTTATTACATACTTTACAAAAATCAATTAAAATAAATCAATTCAAAATGATAACAATTTCACTGTTACAAAAATCAATTATAAGAATCAATTCAAAATGACAATAATTTAATCGCAATATAAGACTTAACACATAAGTCAAAATGTCAAATTACAGCTTAGTAAACTTCACACATAAAATATCATTTAGCAAACATCATAATTAAAGTTTAAATAACAAATTTATAATATAAAAATGTTGTGCATAACATAAGCAAAGATATTCACGCCAAAATAACAATCTTCAATGAAAGAATGTTTCTAAATTAGTATTATAACTTAGTAACATTTTCACTTTATCAAATTTCAAAGCTTCAAGAAGTGGCGAATGAACATTTTGGTTCAAAAGAGTAATTATCCTAGCTTTATTAAAAAAATAATATATTAATCATCTAGTTTAGAATGAAAGAGCCAACCATCAACACACATAGAAAAACAACACAATCTCAACATTTCTAATGTAAATTAGTCACCTGCAACAAAATCATTCCAACGCTTGAATTCACTTTGAAAAATCAATTAAAAGAAATCATAACAGAAAAAATCACATCAAAATACCTTTGAGAAACAGAGAAACCAATAAATATGAATTAACAAACATTGAACATAATTTTTTTTTTTAATATAACCCTTCTCGATACATATGATCAAGCTGTAGACACTCCATTTTTGACCGCCCTTAAGACTTGGACACGACTGATGGTTTACGTGGTAGAGAAAGGTGTGCAGGGCAAAGGTTCAATTTCTTCAGCAAGAGGAGAGTTAAATCGCAACCTTACATCCCATTTTGGACCAAAATAATCTTGATCAAAAGATTTTAGACTTGAAACCCTCTCTTTCAAAACGTTTTGAAAATAAAGTTCTACGATGTTCTGACGCTCGCATTTTGTTAAATGTCGCGCTTTTCAATAAACCGAGCAAGGTCAAAGTGGAAATGAACGAAAGAGAGATGAGATCTTTGAAAAATCTTTCAAAACACCTTGTTCGAGGGTTTGGAGTTGAAGAAAAGAAGAGTGGAGAGAAGAAACCTAGTTGAGGAAGAGAATGGGCATGAATCACTAAGAGAGAGTCGAGCAGTCCTCGCTAAATCAGGCTTATCTGTCTATATACTTGGATTTAAGCTATGAGGCCACCACCGTTGGAAAGAAGACTTTCGGGGCTTTATTTTTCACTCAAGAATCTCCTAAAGCCAAGTCCGGACGGGGGTGATATGGTTGGTTGAAGTAGGGCATCAATCCGGTTGGACCGAATATGCGCGGCTTCACCAAAACAGGCATAACTTTTTGCACAGATGGAATTTTAATGCAAGGTTTGCGCCATTGGAAAGCTAACTTCTAGGGTTTCATCATAGGGGTGGCCGACCACCTTGACCCTTTTGACCTGGTCGGCCGACCGACCAAGTCAAGTGGTCGGCCGACCACTTAAACTAGTCAGCCTGCTCTCTCCTTGTTTGTCTCAGTGAGTGTGTTCCAGCTGTGCTAGCTGGAAGGCATTTGCTGCATCCTCCATACATGTGTATGGAAGATGTTTAACCTAGCTTTGAAGCTTCTTGGAGAAGCTTTTGCCTCTCCTCTCTATAAAGGAAGCCCTCCCTCTCCATTTGCAAGGGTTCAGATTTTTGTTAGGGCTAAACAATATATCTCTCTTTATATATCTCTCTTTTGAGCTCTAAATTGCTTGGTTCTTGGCCCCTTTGCACACAACTTCATAGCCTAACCCTTCCATCATCAACCTAAGACCCTTGGAGGGTATTTTCAGAGGTTCAAGATTGGGTTTTTGAGTCCAGACGCTGCTGGTTTTTGCTGGTCTCCAAGGGTAATCATTTTTCCCTCTTTTGAGCATTATTTTGATCCATATCTTAGCCTAATTTGAAAGCATATTTGGGCTTTGTCATAAACTGAAAAAAGTCTTTTTTTAAGCTTCTTAACATGTTTGTTTAAGACCTCTTTTCTGTTGGGGGTCATCTACCCCCTTGCATGCTTCATTTCTCTTTATTTTGAGCCATGCATTAAGGCCTTTGTGTTGAACTTTGTTGGCCCTTTTAACCACTGAAATCCAGTGGATTTTTAGTGGTTATTATGTGTTTTTGAGCATCAAAATCAGAGAGGGGTGACCCTCTCACCCCTTGTCTTATTTTCTAGCATTATTGGCCTTACAAAGAAGCCCATATTTGCACACTTCTTGAGCATGTTTCAGGCCATTATTTGTGAGTTTTATGACCTGCATGAACTCTGTCCAGAGTTGTTTTTGCCATGCTAGGTGTCTATCTTGCATGTGTAGAGTAATCCTCTTCATGGCCTTTCAAAGCAGCGTTCATTTGCATGCTTCCTAGCCTCATTTCAAGCCCTTTTCAGTGAGTTTTAGGGCCCTCATAACCTCTGTCTAGAGGTGGTTTTTCCATTTTGTATGTCCATTATACATGTGTAGAATAACCCTCTTATTGGCCTTTCAAAGGGACATATCATTCTTGCATGCATTGACTGAGTTTCAGTGGGTTTTTGGTCATATTTTGGTATGGAATACTTCTGTTTTTGGTTGGTTTGATGACCTCTCATGTGCTTCATATAGTTGTAGTGCAAATCATAGTTCACTAGCTTGTTTTGTATGATGTTTTGGCCGCCTTTCCTAGCATATTTTGGCCATGCCTTAAACTGATTTTGTACATGTTTTGGACTATCTTAGCTCTGTTTTTGGGTCTCATGGCCGAATGATGCTTGTTTTGCATGCCTGTAGTTCTATATCCATGCTTAACTTTGAGTTTTGAGGTCCATCACATGCATATACTGAGGTGTTTTCATGTTTTGGGGCCATTGCACATCATATTTCAGAGCTTATATGCATGCCATATTCCCATGATTTCCACTCTTTAAGTGCATTAGAGAGTCGGGCTTCTATGCCCCATTTACCGACCATTGCATGGGCTTCATTTGAATGCATTTCGAGCCATCATTTTAGACCAATTTCCCACTGTCTTAGACCTGCATAGGGTCTGTTTGGGGTTGATTTTGCCATTTGTGCATTACTTTGTGTACCTCTAGTGTAACGCACTTCACTAGTTTCGGTATTCGGGCCATCTAGCATGCATCGTGTGAAGTGTTTGCATGATTCGAGACCATTGTGCATCATATTTCAGAGCTGGATCATGTGCCATTCTATGCCATATTTCATCCTTTGCCATGCCTTGTTAGAGTTGCATGTTGTGCCTTAGGATCGAGCCTTTACATTCGTGCATGTTTGCATGTATTTCGGTTGTCTCATTTTCATCATTTGGCCACTGATTTGAGTGTGGCTGAGGTCCACTCATGTTGGTTTAAGTCCATCTTGCATTGTTTATGCCATTTAGTTCATGTTGTTGCATGTTCGACCATTGCATTGTGTATGCCTTGATCATCTCATTGATAGTCTTCATCTGTACATGATAGTCTTCGTATGTGCATTGTGTATGCCATATTATGTCACGTGCATTGTGTATGCCATTTTAGTCCATAGCATTGCGTATGCTAAGTTGCATGTGTGCATATCATCCCTCGCATGCCAACATGAGTAGGTTGCATTGCATTTACAGGTTGCATGCTAGTCGCATTGTGTATGCCATCTCATTGCATTGTGTTTGGAGTAGGGTTAGTCCAAACACGGGAAATAAGGGACGTTTCGTACTCAAAGTGACGAAACGTGTCTCAATTCCTGATCGCCGACACTCCGGATTACCCATGATGGAGTTTAGGCCTTGTTGGGTTTATATGTGCATTCGTTTCACATCGAGTCGTGCAAGTCGATTCCTCGGCCATCATGCATCGAAATGCATGATAGTCACAAGGATCGAGAACTACATTCCCTAGAGCTTGTGCAATGATAAGGAGAGTAGTCGTGCACACATATGTTAAAAATACTTTGCCATGCCCCTTTCTTGCTCTCTGTTGCAACAAACCAGAAATCAGCAGCCTTCTAGAGCGTTGTACAATGTTCCGAGATCAATTGCAAACAGAGGCAAATCGGGGCATTGCAAGGAATTTCCCGACAAGGCGACTTGAGCATGCATGCATCTTTTATCATTCAGAACAAAGCTGATGATGTCCATTACTTGTAGTATTACATGCTAGTTTATTTGCTTTCCTAGTTAATTTGTCAATTAATTAGGGTTTTTTAATTTTAATTAGCTAGAGTAGTTAATTATTTATTCGGACTGTATTATTTATTCGAACCCTCCGAGAGAGGGCAAAGTTGTAATAAGTGTGTGTGCGTGTGATGTATGTCTTCCAACCCCACGTCTTTCTTCCTTTTATTTACCAGCTTATGATGGTTAGATTAGGGCATGTTTCAATTAGCATACTTATGCTCGCATGTTTGCATTCATTCATCTGTCTTACATGCACCGGGCTCGGCGCATCATACTAACTGCACTGTATTTCAATTCCAAAGTTGAATACATGTTATCTGTTGCATTTCAAATGCCATTTTAGAATAGCCGAGCCTATCTGTAGTTGCATTTTGCATGTGTTGCATTAGGCATTTCAGCATAGTTAAGATTCATGCATGATTTCTAATCAGCTTATGTTTTGGCTTGGAGTACTCGGTAAGTGTTTATGTTTTAGCATCCTTGCATGCGTGTGAGTGACTGCCATGATAGCATGCTTACCATGAGGCTATGTGCTTATGTGATATATCTGCCTGAATACCTGTGGGTGAAGGTTGGATTACTTGGATTGGAACAATTCATTGATTGCGAGTTTTAAGCCCACTAGATAGTAGCAAAGCCATGTTTTCTAAGCCCACTCAAGGGTGGCAAAATCCATGTCTTAGCCTACTTGTGAGTAGCACCTTCAAACCATTTTCAAAACGCACATGAGATGTTCCGTTCCAATTCAGGCGATCCGGTCTATACTTGTATGCTGTGTGCATCACATAGTAATTCTAGGCTAATAACCGGAATAAGAGCACGTAATGTTTTTCAAAACTCGATATCATGCTTAGTAGAGGCCGATCCTTGATCGGGCGAGCGAGGGTACTCACGAAGTGACCTTCCCCAATCGTGCCCAAGTTCCCGAGCGGAGGCAACTTTGGTGATGACGGACACGTGGCCTTAGGCAACGAGTCAGGGTTTCCTAAATTCCCCAAAATAAAATATTTAGGTGGCGACTCTGTATCTGGCAAAGTAGTCCATGTTTGGCATTTCTTTCAAAAAAATCTGTTTTCAAAACGATTTACCGGATTTGGACTCTTTGATAATTCATCGGTCTTGCATTGCACTCTGCCGAGATTAGATATAGGACCGTGACATTGAGTCCTGAACTGTAGTGAGCCCAATGAACAAAACGGGGGATTTTCCCCGAGGCGTTCGGGGACGTCTACAGTTTCTGGCGACTCTGCTGGGGAGTTAGAGAACTTGACTCGAACTCATGATATCTTGTTTTGATTACACTTATGTGTTTCTTTGCATTGCATGTGCAGTGGTAACCTAGGACCCCATGTTTGCCGTATGCTATTCCTGAACGGTTTACTGGAGGCTCGCTTCGAGAAGCTTGCCATAAGGCTGACCGGTTGCGGGCTCTGCCACGACAAGAACACAAACCCCGGTTTTACCGGGGCACCCTCTTTGACCATTCGACCTAGTGCATATTCGGAATCCATAGTGACTATTCCAAACTAGGATAGGTTGCTTACCCGATCATAGGTTGTTTGAAACCACTGCGTGCGTAGTGAAACCCTGGTTCCCAACAAAATAGGATAGGGAAACCCTACCCTAACATAGGGGTGTTTTGGCTCTTAATTGCTTGGTATGTGTGTCACGACCCAAACCCGGCCCTATGGGTTTAGCATCAGAATGTAGGCGATGTCAAGAGATTCTAGAAGGCACATATGATGTCTGATGCATCGAGTTCGAACTGGCCAATACAATAAATAAATAATGTCCATTGAGCTGTGACAGTCTGTATACCAAAAAGATTTTTCATGCATTCACACATGTAGAACAGTACAATCTATACAAAATTCTGATCCACGGTCTGAGGACCTAATCCCTTGATAGCAAGATGCAGTTAGTAGGCGGATCTATCTGATAATCCAAAAGCAAGATGCGAGACAGACGGGGGAAAAACAAAGCACCCCAAAGCCATAGCATGGCAACTCGGAACCTCGCAGTGAGGCACAAAGGCTGGCTTGACAAAACTGGAGTCTAACCCACGCTCCTAGCTCCGATCTGGTGGCTAAGCACCTACATATCTATATAAACAGTGAGCTAAAGCCCAGTGAATAACATAATGCGTAAAGAGGTTAAGAATGAAATGTCCTTACAGTGATGAAAACAGTTCATTAAACAATATTTCAGTCTTTCGGTCAGAACAGTTATTCAGTCATATGTGGTACATCCATTAGCATAGCAGTAAACAGTAGGTCTTAAAGACCGAACAGTAATGATGGCCATCAATCGATGCGATGGTTCCACGAGGAAAGCAGAGATCTCTATGTGATGTGATAAATAGTAGGTGCTAAGGATGCCCGCGATGCAGTTGGAAATAAAGGACATACATTCATTGATAAATCATACTAGTTCGATGCAGTTCAATTCGATTATTGAAAGATAATCATTTTGAACATATCTTTACACAATTGTTACTCACAGAGTTTGGGCTCTGATATCTTGGAGTGTGTCTCCCCGATCGCCAACCCTACCGATTCACGGGTTGAACCCACACTAAGCTACACAGTTGGGAAATATCATAACTTAATCCCTAATTTGCCTTGGTGTGTTCTACATCTATATCCTCATTAAGATGCCTTAAACTAGGCCTAAGAATGCCTAGAATGGGATGAGGATGCAAAAATATACTTAGAAAACATTTTGCAAAGTTTGCTGAAAATAGGAGCCTCGCTCAAGCGAGCCTTCCTTCGCTCGAGCGAGCTTCCAAAATCAAAGGCTTCGCTCGAGCGAGAAATCCTTCACTCGAGCGGTCTGTTGAAACAGTAAAAATACTGGATGCTGTGATTTTACGCGCGATGCTCGCTCGATGCTCGCTCGAGCGGAGCCTTGGACAAAGGTGCTCGCTCGAGCGAGGAAACCAAATCTGGAATTTCCAGATTTGCCTCCCAAGCTCAAACTAAGCATTCAACCATTCTATACTCGACCTCTTGGGCCCAAATTCTGGAAAACACATCTAAATTCAATATAGAACAAGTTTCAAAGCTCAATTTGTGAATTCAAAGCCCAAGAGTGAGTCAATTAGAACCATATTCAAACCCATTTTCAAGAATATGAGGAACATGCAAACATGCATGAAATTAAACCATTTCAAGGCTCTAATTTGATGCTCTAGTGAGCTAATCATACCAAAAACAAGTTGAAACATGGACTTAAGTTTAAACATGAGCATGCATGTACAATTCTACCATGAATTCAACTCAAAACTCATCCTTTCAAACATGCATGCATGAATTCTAGCATAATTCACCATGTATGAGCTACAACATGACTTAGTTCTACAATGGAGTATGAAACATGCAAGACTTAGCTTAAACTCACAATTAGAGGGATGAATTCTCTTACCTAAGTCTTGTATTCAAGGTTTAAAAGTCCAATTTGACAATTTACACTTCAATTCCAAGCAATTCAAGCCAATTCAACAAAATGAACTTAAGTCTCCCTCCCTTCCTCTCTAAGGTCAGCTAAGACAAGAACAAGGGGCTGATGAAAATGTTTTGATCAAATGTGTACAAGCCTCTAAGTGTGTAAGGTAGTGGCCACTAGGTGGCATTTTGGTAAATAAATCAAAGTTTGCAATATAACAATATTTAATCTAATTTAGTCATACCTAATCACATTTCTGATTAATATACCATTAAATCACATAATTTCCAATGATCCCAAAACATCAATCTATTTTCGATTCGGCCGCCAATAAGGCCTTCAATTTGCAATTTAAACATAAACATACCAACAGATAATCAAATAATCGAACAAATAAACATGCAATACAATAGACATGCTTAGTCAATTCAGTTATAATTTTCAATCATCGTGCGATTACTTGATTAGTTCAATTATCGGTCATCGCCATGATCCGGTTTAGCGATGTCGATGAGGTAATTGATAATTTTTCCATGAACAGTATGGGGTTGTTACAATGTGCTTTTAGGGTGTGTCCCTACAGGAATGCATGTAACAGTTTGCAAGTCTCGGTATCAGGCCTGCGGGCATCAGTATTCGGGAATCAGTTTTACCTGAGGGTATCGGTTCTGAGAAAACTTTTAGGCGAAATTTGGTAGAAATACGGTCATTATTTCTGTTCATATCTGTTTTGGCAAAATGAAATTTGAGATCTTTTTGTGTTTCTCTTTTGCTAGGTAGTCCGGAATCATAGCGAGGCTCCAATATCCCCAGTACCGGACTTGTGTTGATAGACTTTGTCGAGTCAAAGACTTCGATCAGAAATCGAGCGAAGAAGGCTAGTCGGTATGAGACCACCAGTTATGACTACGGATCGGTGGTCTTAGAGCAGTCGAGTTGAGATTCCCGAGCCTACTGCAGAGACACATATACCGGTAATTCAATCAGATCAGGGCAGTATGGCAGGAATGGAGGAAATGATGCGTCAACTCCAAGAGAACATGAAAACCATGCAGTAGGATGCTGCTCGTCAAGCAGAATTTGCCAACACAGCAGGCTGAGATCATGGCCCAACAGGCAGACTTAATTGCTCGGCTGTAGCAGCAAATAGGAGCATCTGCTTTACATCAGGCTCCTCTCCCACCCAGAGTTCCAACACTCGGGGAGACAGCTAATGTCCAGGAAGATACGAACATTCTAACAGGGCCACCTCCGCCCCCGATCCTACCCCAACTATTTAAAGCGCCGATCAACCTGTCAGATTCACCTTTTAAGTTCGAGATAAACCCTACAGCGCTGAAAGTCAGCAAGCTGGAGAAGATGTTCAAAAAATCTCAGGGAGTGAAGTCCATCCCAGATATTGAGGATGGGTATACCGACGCAGCCGTGATGCTGTCGAACAAATTTAAGATGCCGCATATTGACCAATTTGATGGATCCGGGGATCCCATGGTGCGCCTGCGACTGTTTTCAGACATACTAAGGCCGATGGGCCTAACCAGACTACATAAGCTTTCTTTATTCGGCCGGACCTTGTCAAGTGTAGCGGCCATCTGGTATGCAAAATTTGAAGACGATGTCAAGAGGAATTGGGATGAGATGGCCGAGGCTTTCGTCGTTCAATACTCCTATAATACACAGATCAAGATTACAACCCGTGATCTTGAGATGACTAGACAGGAGCCTAAGGAGAGTTTTTCTGACTTTGTGACCCGGTGGAGGGCCAATGCCTCAATGATGACCATTAGGCCAACTGATAAAGCTCAGATTCGGATGGTTGTGCGCAACCTCCAACCCAAGCTCATGCAGAAGATGATCGTTCTCCCCTTTCCCACCTTTTCAGATTTGCATAAGATAGGAGTATAGATCGAGGATGCTTTGAAACAGGGCCTGATTGACAATGACAGAGAGCAGCCCAGGAGAGCATTTTCCCGCAGTTCGAATGCGACCACCAGTGGTGATGCAGCTGCAAGATCTTCTGAAGTTGGAATGATCACCACCAAAACAGCCACCCCCTTTGTTGGTACATCCGATCCAAACCTCCGAACCTCAGACTATCTACCCCGACGCAAGAGAATTTTCACCCCGCTTTATATGCTTTTGTCTAAAGCTCCGGGGGTCCTACTCAGGAAAGGACATCTAAAACCATTAGAACAACGGCCTCTACCTGATCCTCTCCCTCCAAAGCATGACCCAACTAAGTATTGTGCTTTCCATCAACAAACCGGTCATGACACTAACAGTTGCGTCCGTCTTCGTCACGAGATACAAAATCTGATTGACAATGAGGTCATTGTCGCACCAAGCTCTGCAAAGTCTATCGGCACTTGATCAGTGAACTTGTGGGGGATAATGTGACTATGTGATCGATGGATGAACCATCTGCGGGCGGCGCTCAGTTTACTCCAGATGTGGTGTATGGCACGCACTGTTTTGAGTATTTGCGAATGCTGATTTTTGTACTTTCTGACTTGGGTATTAAGTCAGTATAGTTGTGTTGTATCGAGTCAGTCTTTTGTATTGAGTCAATCCTTTTGTACTGAGTCAGTCGGGTCTGTCTTGTTGTATCAAGTCATTCCTATGTTGTTAGAGTCGGGTGATTTTGAAGGTGTTACCACGGACATCACTCTCTTGTTTTGTGTTTGTATTTTGCACCATTTCTTTTGCGTCTGTTTCTGCTTGGGGGCCAGTTGTTCCAACATATCTGAATGAAACAACAGTGATTTTCACACTCTTGTGTTTGCTTATGCCTTGTGCCACTTGTGCTAGAAGTTCTGAATGAGATGGCAGTGCTTTTCACCTATTTTCTGTGCCTTGAAATCATTGCATTGACCTAAGTTTTTTCAAAACTTTTTGAACATTGTGATGAAAACAAAGAGGAAGGAATTCCTCGGGATTTGCAAAAATTTGATCAATTGAGAGAAAGAGAGGCATGCTAAGCCCTTAATGAATGAGATCATGCTTGTTAGTGTGAGTACTGAGAAGGATCCTGGCTTGATCCAGATTGGTTCCTTATTGTCTTCAGCGCGAGCGACTAGTCGCTTTCTTAAAGGATTTCAAAAAATGTTTTGCGTGGTCCCACGAAAACCTGTGTGGAATCGCTCTTGAGATTGTGCAGCCTAGGATCGCTCTCAGCCTCGAGACTCGTCCCCTTTTTGCTTTCAAACTTGGATTCAGAATGTTCAACGGTTTAAACCCAATGTGAGGCCTGTGTGGCCAGATTCGAAACAGCCCTCGAACTAGAGGTGAGAAAAATCAAATCAAGAAGGTCAGACGTTGTCAAGAGAAGCTTGCGAAGCTAGATTAGAAGCAGCCCTTGAACTAGGGGCAAACAAAACGTCAAATGTGCTCGAAGAGCAGAAGATAGATCATTCCGTAAATCAATGAAGATCGGCAAGAATGCCAAATCCCAGAAGGGAGGAAAGAAGAAAGCATTGCTGAAGGACAACCAAGTTCCTGTCCACAACGCTAGGGGCAAATTCAGCTCCCCATTGGATGGACTCCTACATTGTCAGCGAACAACAACCATTCTCCTGGATTCAGATGACTTCAGGATCTCAAAACCATTTGACATAGACAAAGCTACACTTTTACCCTGGAGAGGCTCGCTGGGCCGAAAACCCGGAGGGACGACCCAGGCAAAAGTTAGAGCAAGAAAAAAAGAAAAAAGAAAAGAAAAAAATACAAAGAATAAAAAAGAAAAGATGAAAAAACATGAAAAGAATTGAAAAGAAAAGAAGAACATAGCTCGCAAGGTTGAAAGCCCAGAAAGAGCGGCCTTAGCAAAAGTTAGAGCGCAAAATGAAAGGTTAATACCCGAGTGTACTTTAACCACAAACTACGTAAGACTTGATTCCCATCTTTGGGATACGTAGGCAACTTCTTTCTGAAATCCAGCCGTAAAACACTTCAAATTCGACTGTGTCCATGTAATGGTTCTGGTCATCTTTGTCTCCTCTAGATCCGAGAATTTGGTTGTAATTGTCACTGTGAAGACTGGTGGCCACGTGCTGCGACGCTATTCAAACAAGGGGCAACTTTCCGTTGCCGTACAAAACGCTGCGGTGTCATTCAAACAAGGGGCAACTTTCCGTTGCCATGTAACTTTCCTCAAGCAAGGGGCAATTTTCCTTCATATCTGAGGTCGCGCATCTCAAGAGTAGGTTCCATGCTCGTTGAGCAGTGACCGTTTGCAAAAATAGTTCTTGGACCCAAAAAAGGAAAATTTTCAGTGCTCATAACCTGACTTGCATGATTTCAAATCAGAAAATCGAACAAGCGTGTTAATCTAATTCTCATGTTGGTCAAAATTGTTTTAACAGAATGTCAAAAACAAAAAATGGTCAAAATAATGAACTAGGGGCACAGTTAAGTCAGGTGTTCTGTCTTTTCCCCATTGTCAACATACTTGCCAGAAAGGGCACTCTACTCGCCACAAAGCGCACAACTGAAGTTAACAACAAAGGGCTGAAAGCTCTCTCATCCTCCAAGCAGCGAGGTATCAAGCCAAGTGCGAAGCACGAATTAGAATGGATCAAGATATTCCACTCCCTCATCTGGACAGATTTGATTATGTCCAAACTCCCCAACAGAACATCGTCAACTGATGTCAGCTGTAGATTTGCTACACACCTAGTTGTAGCGCAACCCCTCTGCGGGAAGGTTCACTGTTGTGAACAGAATAAGAGAATCCAGCAGAATGCTAGGGGCAAGAGCCCGTACCTTCCTGTTTATCCATCAACCACCCAGGGGAGGGATAAAAAAAATGAGAGATTGAAGAATAGAGAAGTGTGCGTTGAGAGAAAAAGTGAGAAAAGGGCTTTTTCATAAAAACAGAGCCTGAGGGCCGAGTGATGTGAGAATTACAAATGAGAAAGGGTGGGAAACAATACCCGGAGAGACAGGCTCCCTGTGCACATTTGAGTCTTGTGTTTTGTTTGGTCTGTCTCGATTCTTGTTTTGAGTCGCTTTGAGTGTTTGTCGATGTGTTCAGGTTATTTTACCTTTGTTTTCCTTTTTTTTTGAGTTATTTTGACTGTGGTCAGTGGTAGGCTCAATACTCGGTTGAGAACTCTTTTCTCAATTTCAATTTCAAAAATCAAATCGTTTTGTGCTCAGAGTGCTGTGTCATTCTCCACATTTGTGCAAAACAAGATTTGTTCTTTCATAAAACTGCAGGGTTCAACCCAGGTCATGTGAGAATAGTGAAAACAAAGACCTATTTGAAGCTATACGGGTTCCAGACTACAAAGCAAAAGAAAAAAGTGAAAACCGAAGCATCTGAGTGTGTTTCACCTTCAGCAAATTCCGTGATTGTGCTCCGGATGTACCTCTTCAGGCCTTGTCAATACTCCGAAGTATGGGTGTGCCTCTACCTCAAGCTCAAGATCAGGCCTGCTTCAAGCCAGAATGGCAATCAAAGTGCTCCTTGAGTACCAGTCTCTGCCAGAGGCATCTTGGCTGTGTTTGCAATGAGTTCCTAGGAGACCAACTGCGACGGTGGAAACTAGAATTCGAATGGCTCATGCCTAGAACACAAAGGTTTGAAATTTCTGAGACTAAAGTCTGGTTTAAATACCCAGGGGTGTATCCCCGGCTTGAAATCTGTATGGCAGCCCCATAGATTGAGATAGCATGTGTATGCGCCTCGATTCTGAATACTGAACCAACCTAGTCTGTCACCCTGTTGGAGAATAGGGAAAGTTGTGAACATAGCCAGGAAGGAAAGGTAGTGACTGCGGTTTGGAAGTATAATCAAGAAAGTGCAAGAAGAAGCCACTTTTTCAGCTCAAAATGTTTCTGCAGAAGTATCAACTTATGTCTTCGATGCATTGCTCATCGTCAGTTGGCATGCACGAGGTGTATCCTTTTGAGATGTATTGTGACCCCTCCGAGAGGTAAATCGGAGGTTGCGTTTGAACTGGTCTCATTAAGGCGTTTATTTCCTTATTCAACATTTTACTTCAAACATGCTGTTGATATTGCATCGCGTATGCATTGATTATTGTGCACAAAATGTGTTTGCACACCTTTTCCAATTGCATTGTTATGCACCCACTTCACTTGCATTGCGATGCACTTTCCAGTTGCATTGTTATGCACCTTTTCACTTACAATTGTCGCTCTTTCTCCTCGCGCGTGCGACGGGTTAGACCTCCTTTGGTTTAGAGCATTTGGAACACGTTCCAATGCTTATACCATTCTGAAACACGATGGATTATTAAATATGCAAAATTTTGATTTTTCTTTGAGAGAATAAATCAAGAGTATGAAAGTATATATGGGTCAAACATGGCATAAAGACAAAAAAAAAAGAATTTTTTATTATCTTTATTAGTTGTCAGTCTTATTCATAAAATTATGATGAGTCATCAATCTTATCCAAAAGCCACATAAGGACAAAATATTCCTGAGGGCGTGATGCGAAGCATGGTCGAAGAAGTGGAATATGCATGTCCGACAAATTCAACATTTCCCATACATGCAAGGGGCAAAATGTAGGAAGGGTTGACTTGAACCAACTAATTAATTTGGCCTAATTAGAGCCTAATCAGAAAGCCCAAAATTAATGGGTACGGAGAAATTATTACCAAATGAGCCCAAGTGAAATCTATTAGATGGGCCAACAAGAAAGCCAACAAATTGGGCTGAGGAAAACCCATCAAGCTGACATTTCTAAAGAGAGTCCAACAAGCCCATCCGAGGAGGCGCAGATCATATGAGCATCCTCGGAGGTTAATCTTTGCTTTCAAAAGAGATGAAACCCTCGGAGGAGATCCATTCTTCGAGGTATTGGCTTAGTCTTGAAAAGGGTTCGGTACCATGAACCTAGAGACCTATTTGAGCTTGGACTCGAAAGGATTTGGATCCACGAATCTAGAGATCCGAAGAACTTGGCTTCGAATGGATTCAAACGCAATCTAAAAGTCACTCTGTTAATGAGTCCTAGAACACTTGTGGGCTCGGAGCTTTTTGGGATCTATGCACCAGAACCATGGGCGTGATGGAGTACGAACAAAGGACCCGATCCCGAGAACAGTGAGTGGAGATAAATTCACTCTTTAGTTAAACTAGCCTATACTAAGGTCGATGTGGCACGATCTAGGGGGTCCCTAAGACTCGACAATATTGGCGGCAAGGCGTTCTCTTGAACTACCGCTGACCCTTTTGCGGAAAGGTGTCCTCTGGGATCATTGGTTAAGTGTGGCTAGGAAGAAGGGTTCGCCGAGAGGTTGATCTTCTCTTCGGGGTTTTCCTCATCCTCGGAGAGATCACCTACTCGAACAAGGTTATTAGAGAGAATATTCCCCATGTGCTTTGCACATAGGCTGCATCCTACATCATGAGGTGCCTATAAATAACACCCACCTATAACTTTACAAGGTATGGATTTTGGAGAGATAACTCTTAAGAAAAAACTAATTTCCCTTCTCCATTATCAACCTTGAGAGTGAAAGTGGAGGATCCATGTGAGAGCCTTGCCATTATTCTCTCTCTAACTACTTTGCCTTCTTCTTCACCCAATCTCTTGTTTACATCATCTCTTTGATTTTGTGTTCTTAGTTGTGTTCTAAGCCTCTCATCATTTTTTTAAAGAATTCAAATTTTCTTCAAAGATCTTCAAATTTTCTGACGATTTTTTTGAACCCTCTCATACAGATGGAAAGAAAATTATTTGGGATGATCATTGAATATTTCTCAATTACATTTGAAAATTTGTAGCGAGTCTACTTTTTTTTTTTTGGTTCCCTCCTCTAAACATGTATATGCATGCATAGATGAGCTATGTATACACACTTTTACTCACAAGAGATTTTTTGGCATAGTCTAAAAACCCATTTTCAAGAGATTTTGAATCCATTTTTTTGTTTGGTAATGGTTTGAATTCTATAGTTTTCTAGTTTTCCATTGCAAAATGATTAAGTTGCCTTTCAATATTTTATGATTTTTATTTTTCTGTTGTTTAGATGAATGATATTTTAATACTTGTGGTGAGCAAAAAAATGATAGAAGTCAAATTACATCATGATGATATTAGCAAAAAGACTTAAAAAAGCAATTAGGTTGGTTTTTAAATTTTTCACCTAAACTTTTCATGCCAAACGCAATATAAGAAGTTGGATTATTTTGACCAAAACATCACTAGAAATATGGATTCCAAAAAAGACCATAATTAGATGTTCACAAGTTGAGGCAAATTTTCAATTAGATAGAAGTTATGATACAAGAACTCAATTCAATGCATGGAAAATAAAAATTTAAACGATAAATAAACAAATGAGGATGTTGTTTCTTTTTTGAAGAATTTTATTATATACACCTGCTTATCATATGTATCCTTAGTTATGCTATTTTCTTCTTTAGTTATAACTAATTTTCTTCTTTAATTATGATATTATTTTGATATATTTAGTCATAACTTTTTGTATTTGGTTATGATTTTTTCTTTTAATTATGACTCAGAAAGTATGAAATTATATTATTTTTTTTATAATTATAACGTGTATATGGTACACACCCATTGTTTTTCTCTACTTTTTAAAAAAGAGTTGAAATTATGACTCAAAAAATATAAAATTATATATATATTTTTTATAATTATAACGTGTATATGGTACATAATTATAGTTTTTCTCTATTTTTTTTTAAAAAGAGTTGAAACTTTTATATTTTTACATCTAAAAAAATAAACCATAGTTTAGAATTGAACCAGTGAGTTGGAGTTGTGATTTTATTTATTTATTTATAAAAATGCGTATTATAAAACAAAATTTTCAAATAAATACCTTGTAAAATTCTATATATTATGTGATTGAGGGTAACATAGTTAGGCCTATTTTGAAAAGAAAGAAAAAAGTTTGCTTGCCAGTTTATTTGAACAAAAAAGGTTTTAGAAAGTTCAAAATAAGTTAACAAGTGAAATTATCAAAATATCCTTGTGTGTGAATAAGCCCAAAAAAAAAAAAATTACACAAAAATAAGATAATCAATTTATAATTTTATAAGTGATATGACATTATATTAAAATAATTTAAAAAATATAAAAAATTACTTATTTTCATCTTCTCAAATAATTTTATGAATAAATCAAAAAATTTTAAAAAAAAGCAAAAAAAATTACTTATTTTCATGTTCTCAAAACAAACCTAAATAAAATTTTTAAACGTTAGCCAAGAATAGTATAATGTATAAACTATTATTATCACTATCTTATTCCTATTTATAGCCAATTGTCAAGTTGATCTCTTAACATTAAAAAAATTGAAAAGACTTGCATTTGATTATTTAGTAGAATCGAATTATGTTCCTTAAAATAGACTCAATCCAACCTAACCAATCCAACCCAACACAACCCAACAAAAAACAAAAAAGAAAGAAAAGAAAAATCGAATTGATTCGGTTAACATGAATTTTCGGGTGGGTTTGGGTTAGCTGACCTCACTCGCACCAATCACTGAAACGTAGAGGCCTTGTTTGGTAAAAGTTATTTTTTTGTTTTTTAAGTTAAAATCTATAAAAATATAAAATAGATTAAAATAATTAATAAGATAAAATATCAAATTAAATTTATAATCATTTCACAAACATCATATTTAATTATAAAAAAAAAATCTAATAATCTTTTTAAATACAAATATTTCAACATACTAAAATAGTGACAAACTAAAATATTCACGTCTTATTTGGCAATATCACTTTTTAGTCTAAAAATTAAAAAGTCAACAACCTATATTAAAAAGTCAAAATTTTCATTTTCTCTCTTTTTTTTGTACATCTTTTCATAAAAAAATTAAAAAATCATCCCAGACATACAATATTTTTATACATCATATTTAACCAAAAAATCAAAAAATTACTTTAAAAAAACCTGCTCCAAATGAGGCCAAACGATATTTATTTCCAAAACCCTAAGCCCTATAACCCTAAACCCAAAACCTATAACCCAAAACCCAAAACCCTAAACCCAAAATCCTAAACCCTAAACTTGAAACCCGAAACACAAAACCCCAAACTCCAAACCCTAAACCCCAAACCTAAAACCCTAAACCCGAAACCCTAAACCTAAAACCTAAAACCTAAAATCCTAAACCCGAAATCCTAAACCCCTAACCCCAAACCCTAAACCCCAAAACCATAAATCCTTAACCATAAACCCTAAACCCTAAATCCTAAATCCTAAATCTTAAATCCTAAACCATAAACCAGCCGCAACAGTATTACTAGTGGGACCGGGCACATGGATAGCTATGGTGGGTACATATGATGTAGAGGCCGCGGCCGATTGCGGTTGTTATTGTTGCAACTTGGTTATAATCTCGGCCTGATGGGCCGTATCTTGTTGTAGTGTTTCAATTGTTTGTTGCAACTAAAGTATTAAGTCCTCTATGTTTGCTGGGGGATGCTGTGCCATTGGAATAGGTGATTGTCTTTGAGCTGGATTGGAAATAGATGACTGTGCTTGAACCAGATTGAATACAAGTGAGCTAAGACATTACCGCTGTAAAAACTGGACTGGTGAATTTTTTCTGATCCTCCTTCTCCTTATAACTGGTGACAGTGAAGGAAACACAGGTTGCCCATGAACTAGATCTGTAACCTGACAAAGTCTATCAACACGAGTCCAAAGTACCTGGGGGATATCAGAGCTTTATGAAGTTATGGTTCCAGGACTGGCTAGCAAAAAAGAAAATAGACAGCACCTTAACCGAATTTCACTAGAACAGATATGATCATAGCTAAATGATTGCACTCCCTACTGAATTCTGCCCCACAAATTGATACCAACTGTACCACTGATATAAGCAGTCCTATACGGTTTCACTACAAAGCACATACAAGCTCAAGAGAGCCAAAGCATCCCTATGAGGGGGTAGGGTTACCCTGTCCTAGTTTTGGCATAAACTAGGATTTCACTACTTCAAACAAGCGATTTCATACAATCCTGCATACGGATGAGCATTCTATCGTAGTTTGGAACAGTCACTATGGCTTACTATATGTAGCTAAACCAAATAGTCGAAAAGGGGTACTTCAGCAAGACTACCTAATATACCTCTCATACCTGACACCAAGAAGTGAAAGGAGGATCAAGCGGTACAGCGGTAGTCTAGATCCAGGGTTGTGTTCCCAACATAGCAAAGCCTACGACTGGTCAGCCTTTTGGCAAGCTTTTGGGCAAGCCTCCAGCAAACTATCCAGAAATAGCATATGGCAAACACAGTGACTTAAGCCCGCCAATGCAAATGCAATGCAAAGAACATATAAGTGTAGATAAAATTTCACATCATGAATTTCAAGTCAAGTTCTCTATTTTCCCAGTAGAGTCGCCAGAAATTGTGGCTTGCTTTTCGTACTCCTTTCGGATACGACTTGCCCTATAGTTCGGACTTTTATGGTTCTGAATTTGATTTCACAAGTGCAATGTGAAATAGGTAAACACTAATGAGCTCAAATCCGGCAAATCATTTGGAAAATCAATTTTGAATCAAAATGCCTAAAATGGACTGCATTACCAGATACAGAGTCGCCACCTAAATATTTTTAAAAAATTTAGGAAACTCAAGACTCGTGCCAAAGGCAACTTATCTGTCATCACCAAGAGTGTCTCGGCTCGAGAACTGAGGTACGAGAGGGAAAGGTCATGAATTGAGCACCCCACTCACCTAATCAAAGATCGACCTCAACTAATCATGATGTGATTCTTATTTACCTTATATGCTCTTGTTCTGATTATTAGGCTATGTTTACTATGTGTTGTACACAAGTATAGACTAATTTGTAAAAATTGGAACGCTTTGATTTTATGTTTGTTTTTGAAAATGTTTTGAATGTGCCATTTGAAAAAATGGGATCATATGCACATTTAGTTAAGTTATCCCAATTTTAGCAATTAGCCTTCATCCACAGGCATTCAAACAGATATATCAACGAAGCACTTAGTCTCATGGTAATCATGCATGTCATGGAAACAATCACACATACGCAATATGCTAAAGCAATAAAAGCTTACCCTAATTCCCAAGACGAGCCAAAAGAAAGAAAATAGTCAGAAAAAGTGCATGATCTTAACTAATGAAATATGTCTAATGCAACATATGCAATATGCAATTAATAGGCTTGGCTACCAACATGACATGTGAATCAATTTGATAACATGCAGTTTTAAACACGTTTCCAAAGAAGTATTTTAAACGACAATGCTTATTTAGAATGATGAATCGAGCCTCGTATGCATGCGAGATAAATGGATGCAAACATGAGAAATGCAAAAAAAAAAATGATGTTCTAAGCTATCCATCGTAAACAATTAAATAAAAGGGAGAAAGAAGTGGGGTTGAAAGATATACACGCGTTATTACATATTTGCCCTCGCACAGGAGGGTCCGAATAAATGCCCTAGCTAATTAAACTAATTAAGTAGCTATTATAACCCAAATGAGATAATTTAACTATACTAGCTAATTATTTACCAATTGAAACTAATTAATTAATTACGCTAACTAATTAGTTTACAAATTAGAATTACCTAATTGTTACAAGTTCAAAGGAATCAACTAGTTAAATTAACAAATTAACTAAGTGCTATGTAAGCTAATTGAACTCAAGCAGAAGGAGTGAACCGAGCGTGCCAATGCGAACAAGGCGAACATCTTCCCGGAAACACCTCTGTTTTACTACCAAGACTGTTCTGCCTACAAAAAAAGCCTCTGTTTTGCCTCTGCTTCTGCTCTACCTTTCAAGAAAACAACATTGCCTACTAACACAAAAGTGGGCGGCTGGCTAAAAGTAGTGGGTGGTTGGCTACAAATAGTGGCCGGCTGGCTACTAATTAAATATGGCCCTATTGCAATAGAAAATGAACAGGGCTGAAACAGAGTGTTTCCAGGGGATATTCATCCTCTTTGCCTCTCCCTATCATGAAATTGCTCAAAGGAGGGGTAGAATCGAGTCGCAAATCACCAACAATGGCAAAGTTGTTGCATAATGATCCATGGCTCAATTAGACAAAAACTCAATGAGGGAAAATAAATGACCAACAAAACCTCCTCCCTATCATGAGATTGATCAAGAGAAGGGGTTGACATTGAACCTTTGAGCCATTTCATCACTGACAAGTATGAAATGACTCAGGATTCAAGGGGTTCAATTAACGTTCGATTGAACCCAAGTTGATTTTATTATCTTAGTTCATTTTAGCCCAATTTTATTACCTCTTTTAATTACCTTTCCATTTATTAGTCAATTAAGCCCAATAATGAAGATTGAGTCCACTAATGGAGATAAGTATCAAACAAAGGGTTGTTTTGGGCATGAGGGAGGTGTCATGCTGTTGGTAATGAACCTCCGAGGAAGTTAAACCGTTAAGCACAATGATCTCTATCTCAAGCTTAAACAAACAATCGGTTTGAGACGACTCTCAAAGTAAGGAAAAACCAAGAAAGGAGGGAGGTTGCAGATATGTTTAGAGGTGAACACAAGTATAGGCAATTGTATAAAAAATCTCATAATTTAAGTCTTTTAATAAAATAATTTTTTAATTTTTAATTACATTAATTTAAATTTTAATATTTTGATTTATTTTTAATTTAAATCATTCATATTTCATTAAGTAGAATCAACAGAAAAAATAATATTTTAGTCATTAAATTTCATATAGGCAAATATAAAATATTATTTTGCATTGAGTTAAATGACTAAAATACTCATTTTTAGATTTTACTTAACAAAAAATAAGCAAATGATTTATATTAAAAATAAATTAAAAATTCGGAGTCTCAATTGACAAAATTAAAAGCTCATAGTTTATTTTATTAAAATAGTCAGAGTTTGAGATTTTTTTATTTTTATTTTTTTTTGTGATTTTCCCAAAAATGTCATTTTATGGTTATACACTCTCAAAAGGATGTATATTATATACAAATTATGATATTATAAGAAATATATAATTAGAATTAAAATGATTATTTAAAAAAGAATTGAAATTATTTGGATGTCAAAAGAGCTACAAGCATCACTCAAAATTCTTGAAAAAAAAGTACGTACATAAAATTAGTGCACAAAAATATTAAGAAAATTGTTATAGGATCCAAATTTAATTAATGTATTATATAGAGTTTATATAGAACAATAATTTTTTTGAAAATATTTTGAGATAATTTTAAAAAAAAAAAATTCAAGGTTTGAGCCTTGTAATAAAATAAACCCTAACTTTTCAATTTTGTCAATTTGACTCCAAATTTTTTTATTTGTTTTCAATATAAATCATTCACCTATTTTTTATTGAGCAAAACCTACAAAAAAAAAAGAGAGGAGTATTTTAGTCATTAAACTCAATGTTTTATATATAAAATATATAAAATATCATTTTTTATTAAGTTTAATAATTAAAATACCTTTTTTTCTATTGGTTTTACTTACTAATAGAAATAGATAAATAGTTTAGATTGAAAATAATTCAAAAATTTAAGATTCAACAAAATTAAAAAATCAAAATTTAATTTGTTTTAAGGGTTAAACACTTCCGTTTGGTTCAATTTTTGAATTAGTTTTTCAAAACCCCAAACCCAAAACTTGTTTGGTTTAATGTTTTTGAAAACTCATTCAAAAATTCAAAACTCAAAATCCAAAACTTATTTAGTTTAGGGTTTTTGAAAACTTACTTCAAAATCCAAAACCCAAAACCTGTTTAGTTTAATGTTTTCACAAAATTGACTATTTGGTTTTCACAAATTGGGCAAATAATTTTTATCTTTTACAATTTGAAGAACGCAAAATCAAATCTAATAAATATATAAAATATTAAAGTTGTATTAATTTTTAAACTGGGTTAAGTTTTTCTGTGTATAATTTTTCTGTGTAATTTTATAAAAAGTTACATTTAAATGTGAAACGTTTTAAATGTATATAAATTGAGTTGATATAAAACTAAAAAAGAAGTATTAAAAGTTTTAAAACATTCATAAAAAATTAAAAAAATAGAGTGAAACTTTCCCCTATAAATAATATTAGATGCATGAAAAAGTAAATTTAGATGGGAAATTTGGCTATAAACCCCCTTTACCTTCCTTTCATTGTTAGAAATTGTTAGAAGGACTAAGAAAAAAATTATACTTTCTAAACTCCCTCATAATTATAAAGTTTTGTATAAATGACAAAATTTATTATTTAAATATTTTATCAGACTATTATACCCTCACATATACACAATCCAGATACAAAATTTATCTTCTCTCTCGTCTCTCACTTCTAACCCTAGCTTCCTCCATGGCTGGAGCTGTGTCTTCTCAACTCTTCTCTTTCAACTCTCCTTCAACTGTTCATCTTCTATCTCGTCTCTCTCTTCTAACCCTAGCTTCCTCCATGGCCGGATTTGTGAAGAACTTACAAATCGCGCTGATACATATATATATATATATCTATATATGTGTGTGTTTGTGTGTTTTGAGATTTGAATTCGAATATATATATCTACATATTTCGATCTGTAATATATATATATATATCTATATATATGTGTGTGTTTGTGTGTTTTGAGATTTGAATTCGAATATATGTGTTTTGAGATTTGAATTCGAATATATATATATATATATCTATATATTCCGATCTGTAATCTATACATATATCTGTATATTTGTGTGTTTTGATCTTGATTTTATTATTTTTTTCTTTTCCTTATTGACGGTTATTTTCAGAAATTTCACATGTATTCAAATGCTCCATACTTTACAACATCTTTTCCTCTTGTGCGAGAACTTGCTTCCATTCTTACTACTACTGTGAATATATGCACACAAATAACCAAGTTTTTTATGATTATCTATAAATTTTAGTGTAATTATTTGATTCAGCCAAAATCAAAGAGCCTGCTATCAAATTTCATTTGATAGAACCAGAATAAAATTTTACTCTGGTTCTATTGCTCTGTTTTTTTCATTTGACAGAACCAGAGTAAAATTTTACTTTTATACAGAGTAAAATTTTACTTTTAGCTTTAGAGTCTCACAGTTTACTTATTTTTCAGAGTAAAATTTTACTTTTATACAGAGTAAAATTTTACTTTTAGTTTCAGAGTGTAAAATTTTACTCTCATTCAGAGTAAAATTTTACTTTTATACAGAGTAAAATTTTACTTTAGTTTCAGAGTGAAAGTAAAATTTTACTTTCATACAGAGTAAAATTTTACTCTGAAATACATAGTGAAAATATCTTAATAGAAGAGCTGATAGATATGAGGGTAATATAGTAAAAGAAACAAGTTTTAAAATATTAGGGGGTTTTGAAAGTACTTATATAATTCTTGTCCTTTTAAAAGAGAAATTAGATAGTGAGGGGGCTATGACAAAATCCCCCAATTTAGATTAGGTATACAAAACAAAGTAAATAAACTTTACTATAATATTGTAAAATTTTTTTTGATTACAAGACAAAAAAATACATGATCCAAAAAAACTCAAAAAATAATTTTGAATTTTCAAATTTCTAAAAACTATTTTTAAAATACACAACTCAAAACTAGTTTGAAAACTTGCAATCAAACAAGTTTTGAATTTTTAAAACTCTTTTCACAAAATTATCTTTTGAAACTAATTTCAAAACAAAATGAAACACATAAGAAATTTTTTTTTTGGGTTGTAATTTGTCCAAATATTTTTGTGTTAAAGTTATGTTGTGTACTGTGCATAAAACAAAGAAACAAAAAGTTATTTGATTTTAAAATAATTAATCACCTTATTTGGTTTGAGAATTTTGAATCCACTTTTAAAATTTTGAATTTTTTATTTTCTATAATTTTTGTTTTTACTAATTTTTTTAATATTTTATTTATTTATTTATAGATACACCTAACGTAAATACACTTAAAAAATATAATATTTATAAAAAAAATCTTTACAAAATTCATTAAATATCCAAAAATATAAAAATTCAATACATTTTCTTAATCTTATGTATTTTTTAAAATATTTTACTTTTTTAAGTATATCTAATAAAAAAAAATACTTAAAATATAAAATAAAAAAAAACTCACTAAAAAAATTTTGTTCAAAAATTGAAACCAAACCATGAATATTATTTGCAACAACTGATTCATGCAGGCCATATAAAACCCTAACAATGATTGAGACCCTTATTTTTGAGATTTCATAATTTTTTTGAATCTCAATTATTGATATGCATAAATGGATTCTACACATATATCATGATTGAAAAAGAAGAAGGAAAAGTAGGCCAAAAAAAAAAAAAAACAGAAAAGGTTATGGACGTATGGGGACCCAAACATTTTTTCATAAAACCCGGCATCTAAAAAGAAAGAGGATTAGTGTCTGTCTAGGGTTTAAAGTAAAGCTAGGGTTTTTGGTGTGGCCGAATCTGCAACAACTGATGCCTCCGAAACCCTCATAGAAGAAGAGCCCTCCACCCATGACATGGACTTTGAAACCCCAATCGCTGCCACCGAAGAACAACTTCCCGCCGCCGACTCGAAGCGTTCCAAGGAAGATTCCGGCGAGGATAGCGGCGGCGCCAAGAAGCTGAAGGTTGAGAAGTCCGCCGAGGAAGACCGATTGGATCAACTGGAAGGAACTGAAGGAGATAAGGAGTCGGATCGGGTCAGCGTTGGACCCAAGAATTTCGGATCCTCTATGGAGATGTTCGATTACTTCTACAAGTTCCTTCATTATTGGCCCCCCAATGTCAATGTCAACAAGGTAATATACTTCAAATGTACCTATTTTGTTTTTTTCTTCATCTTATATATGCAATTTTGTTGTGATTTGCTTTTTTATTTTATTTTTATGAATTGATTATTTACTTTGTGATCTAAGGCCTCGTTTGGGAACAGGCTAATTTAGTAACTTTTTGGCTAATTGGCTAAAAAGGTTGGTAAAAAAAACTTGTATGTTTGTGATGACTTTTTGGCTAATTACGAAAATATGTGCAAAAAGTAGAGAGAAAAGGGAATCTTTGACTTTTTGGTATGAGTTGTTGGCTTTTTGGCTAATTGGCTAATTTAGCCACTCCCCAAACGGGGCCAAATATGATTGATTATCTGCAAGTAATTTGATTTAACCACTGTTTATATTTCTGTCTTGGTGAATTGAAGATATGATAGTGTTGGTGATAATTACAAATAAAATACTAGAAAATACAAATAATAAAAATTACAATAACTATTGTAAGGGTTATGGCGCGGGAAATTCGCTATCTTTAAGGAGATTTAAGCCCTCTACAGTTAGGTAAAACCTCACACCGGTGACTTCTCCCTCCAGGATACAACAGCCTGACTAAGTCGTATGGTTAATCAATACTGCACAATTGGTTAAACCCAAAGTTTTTATCACATGTATCCTTTTTTTATTTGCCTGATAATCTCACACAAAGCATAACAAAGCAACAAAAACTTCTTCTCTTCTCCAAGATAAGAAGTTAGATCAATTTATAGGAGATGAAAGCTTGGTGGACAAGTTTCTTGGAGGAGGATTCTTGGAGGCTCCTTGGAAGTAGCTTGGAGGATAAAACTTGACTCTTGGAAGACTTAGAAGAAGAAAGACTTGGAAGACTTGATGGATAAGAATAGGAAAGGAAATTGGTGGGCAATTTCCTTGAAAGACTTGAGAGGAAGACTTGAAGGATTCTTGGTCACTAAGAAAAGGATTAACTTGGAGGAAAAGAAAACAAATCAAACTAATAACACATTATAATAATAAAATATCTGTTAGCATTCACGCACCTATTTTAATATTATAGATAACAAAAAGCTGAGATTATTAGGCAAATAAGGATATTATGCATCATAGTAAGTGTGCTCTACATTGAACCTCTATTAGTGAAATAATAATATCTACTCCAGAGCCAATAGTATGCTCAACATTGAACTATGACTGTTTAAGGGAAATAAATAATTATTGTACACAAATAATATTCTAGGTGTTCACATAAGCTTTAAGAGCCAGCACATTACGGGCTTGTGCGATTCCAGGATTCATGAGTGTGTTTGAGAATTAGCCCAAATTTCATAGGTAGCAGCCCCACTACAACACTCACATAGGTGAATTCTGTCAATGGTGCTCCTGTAACTATGACACCCTACTCAATAAGAGCTACAGAAATTCATTAAGAGTTTTTTAATAACTCAACCTCTATAATATTACAGGATAAATGCACTTACATTATAGGGATGGGTAAAAAGTAATTTAGGCATTTCTCACGACCATCATATGATCGTTTTTCTCATTGAACCTAGTTACAGGATCTCTGCTCCCTGAGTTGAGTATCCTCATACATGACTCCTGCGATATTCAATGGGCTTCAACCCCATCCCTCTCGATGTATTCCAGACTCCTCTTGCTAAGGTCTTAGTTAATGGATCTACAAGATTATCACCAGATTTAATATAATTCACATTTATGATGTCATTATTCATATAAGATCTCACAACACTGTTTTTCTTCTGATAGGTCTGGATTTACCGTTGTAATAACAGTTATTAACTCGACCAATTGCTGCGGTGCTATCACAATGAATCAATATAGGTGAAATCGGTTTTTCCCAACAAGAGATTTCATTTAACAAATCTCTTAACCAATTTGCTTCTTCACTGACTGTAGCTAAAGCAATAAGCTCAGCCTCCATTGTTGAATTAGCAATAATGGTTTGTTTTTTTGATTTCCAACTTATAGCACCACCTCCTAAGGTAAATAAGTAACTAGTGGTTGAGAATTAATCACCTGACAAGGTATTCCAATCGGCATCACTGTAACCTTCAAGTATTGCAGGATACTTATTATAAAACAAGCCGTATTTTATGGTACCAGATAAATATTTTATAATTCGCTCAATGGCTAGCCAGTGATCACTACCAGGCTTGCTAGTAAACCGGCTAAGTACTCCAACTGCATAGGCAATGTCAGGTCTAGTACAGTCAGTCGCATAACGCAAGCTACCAATCATACTAGCATATTCCTTTTGATTAATTACATCCTCATCATTTTTAATAGGAAATAAATGCACATGAGGATCAAAAGGAGTAAGAACATGCTTGCACTTATAAAAATTATATTTTTTCAAAATTTTCTCAACATAATGCGACTGATCAAGAATTATATCATCACAAGTTTTGGTAATTTTTATTCCCAAAATATAATTAGCCTCACCAAGATCTTTCATATCAAAATGGTTACTAACCATATTTTTAGTTTCCACGATATGCAAATTAGAGCCAAATATAAGTAAATCATCCACATAAAGGCTAATAATGACATGTGAATTCTCTTCAGATTTATAGTAGATGCATTTATCACATTCATTCGTTTTATAGCTATTCTCAATCATGCAGGAATCAAATTTCTCATGCCATTGTTTAGGGGCCTGTTTTAAGCCATGTAGGGATTTAACTAGCTTGCACACTTTGCTTTCTTAACCGGGTTCCACAAAGCTCTCAGGTTGATCCATATAGATTTCTTCACCCAGGTCTTCATTTAAAAAGGTTGTTTTAACATCCATTTGATGAATTTTTAGATCATGAATTGCAACCACTGCAATTAATCATCTAATGGATGTGACTCTAGTAACCGGAGAAAATGTATCAAAAAAGTCAAGATCTGCTTCTTGTTTAAAACCTTTTGCAACAAGCCTTGCTTTATATTTATCAATAGTTCCATCTGGCTTAAATTTTTTTCTCAAAACCCATTTACAGCCAATAGTTTTACAACCTGGTGGTAAATCTACTAATACCCAAGTTTTATTGGATAATAATGATTCCATCTCATTATTTACAGCCTCGTTTCAAAAAACAGAGTCAGGAGATGCCAAAGCTTCTTGTAAAGTTAATGGAGTTTCCTCCACATTAAAAACATGATAATCAGGGTCAAAATCTTTTTCTATTCTGGCTCTTTTATTCCTTGGTTCAAAAACTGCAGCATCTTGGTTTTGTAAAAGAGTAGAGGAACCGGTTTCAAATAAAATATTTTCTTGATAATTTTGACCTCCACCATTTTTAGATCTAAAAGGAAATTTTTCTTCATTAAAAATTTCATCACCCGATTCAAAAATTATTTTATTTTCCATATCAAAAAATCTATAGGCTGTACTATTTGTTGCATATTCAAGAAAAGCACAAGTGGCAGCTTTCACACCTAATTTAGGTCTTTTAGAATCCACAAGTCTAACAAAAGCTAGACAACCCCAAACCCTCAAATATCCCAAATATGGCTTATGCCCTTTCCACAAATCAGAAAGTGTAACTTTTATTTTTTTATGTGGCACTCTATTCATAACATAACATGCAGTTAAAATTGTTTCTCTCCACAAATTTGAAGGAGCACCTACTTTAATTAGCATAGCATTTGTTAAATCCGTTAAAGTTCTATTTTTCCTTTCTGCTACACCATTAGATGCAGGTGAATATGGTAGAGTATTTTCATGGATTATTCCCCAAAGATTGAGCAAACAAGTTGAATCCAAAAGATTCATACTCCCAGCCTTTTATCACTTCTATATCTTTTAATCTTTTTACCGAATTGATTTTCGACTTCAAGAAGAAATTTTTTTAATTTTTCAAAAGCATCACTTTAATTTTTCAACAAGTATACATAAGTGTATTTTGAAAAATCATCAATAAAAGTGATAAAATATTTATTTCCACCACGTGTTAAAATTCCTTCAAATTTATATAAATCAGTGTGAATTAATTCTAATAATTCAGTATTTCTCACCACACTTTTATGAGGCCTTTTAGTTATCTTTGCTTGACTGCAAACTTCACATTTCTCAAACTTATTTGTTAGTCTGGGAATTAATCCTTATTAGCAAATATTTTAATATTATAATGTGTTATTGGTTTGATTTGTTTTCTTTTCCTCCAAGTTGATCATTTTCTTGGTGATCAAGAATCCTTCAAGTCTTTTTCTCAAGTCTTGCAAGGAAATTGGTAGGCAATTTCCTTTCCCATTCTTATCCACCAAGTCTTCCAAGTTTTTGCCTAGTCAAGTCTTCTTCTAAGTCTTCCAAGAGTCAAGTCTTATCCTCCAAGTTACTTCCAAGGAGCCTCCAAGCAACTTCCAAGAATCCTCCTTCAAGAAACTTGTCCACCAAGCTTTCATCTCCTATAAATTGATCTAACTTCTTATCTTGGAGGAGAGAAGTTTTTGTTGCTTTGTTATGCTTTGTATGAGATTATCAGGCAAATAAAAAATGGTGTATGTGAAAAAGCATTGGGTTCAACCAATTGTGCAGTATTGGTTAACCATATGACTTAGTCGGGCGGTTGTATCCTGGGAGGGACAAGTGGGAGGGACAAGTCAAGGTTTTTTCTGCCTCACCGGTGTGAGGCTTTGCCTAACCGCAGAGGGCTTGAATCTCTTTAAAGAGAGCGAATTTCCCACGCCTCAGCCCTAACAATGGTTATTGTAATTTTTATTATTTGTATTTTCTGGTGTTTTATTTGTAATTATCACCAACAATCCTAAACTACTCATGACTCCTACATATCGGCTATTAATATGACACAGACGAGCATGCTAAAAATTCATAGAAGACAGCATGTAAACAGAAACATGTGCTTTCTTATTCTCAATATTTAATTTAAACATTCCATCACAGGCATACCCTTTCCCCACAAATATGCCTTTTTTAGTGATTACATATTGGTCAGATTCAATAGTCTGCTTGAAACCAGCTTTGTTAAGCAAATAACTCGACATCAAATTTTTTCTCATGGACGGTGTGTACAACACATCTTTTAAAACAAGCACACATTCAGAGGTAAAATTCAACTCAACATCCCCACACCCGAGCACCTTGGTTAAATTGGAGTCACCAAGCATAACAGTCCTCTCCTCATTAAAAGGAGTGAAATCTTTATCATAGCAGACATGCCTATCGGCACCAGAGTCTGCCCACCACCCTTCCACAGATTGAACCATAAAAATATCTATAATCATAGCCACAAATGGTTCTTCGGTAACATTAGCTTGTGGTCGAGACTGTTGTTTCTGAAATTTGCAAGTTCGAGCAATATGCCCACTTTTGCCACACACAAAACATATCACATTTGTCAGATCTTGTGAAAGGGGTTCTTGGTTCTATTTCTTTTGCCTCGGTTAATTTTTATTTTTTAGCCTTCCAGTATTTTGCAAATTTTCTTAATTGGCTTCAAGTGACTATTTTTATGAAATCGACCTTTAGGTAAAGTATTTCCAGAAGTTAAATTTACCTTTGCAGTGGAATGCTCTTGTGTCATAAGCACATTTTGTCCTTGTGCTTCCTCCTCCACCCGAATCCATGTGATTAAAGTCTCCAAGGACGTCTCCTTTTGCTTGTGACGCATTAACTTTTGGAACTCCCTCCAAGATGATGGAAGTTTGTCAACAATACCCGCTACAACAAGATTGTCTCCAATTTTGATGCTTTCGGACTTCAGCCACTAGTATCTGAAAATCTTAAACTTGCTCCACCACTGATTTTCCATCTATCATTTGATAGCAGAAAAAACGGCTTGCAACATATGTTTTAGCGCCTGTCTCCTTAGTGTCATATTTATTCTGCAAGCCTTTCCAAATTTTCTTGGCAGTGGTGTAAGTAGTATCATAATAATCATAAAATTGATCCGAAAGACAATTCAAAAGATAATATCGACATTTATACTCATCTGTGTTGTATTTCTCGATTTTTCAAGATGAGCGGCATACTCCTCATCGGTCATCTCTTTAATGGGGATTTTGTTCGGATTTTTCTCGGTCAGGATATAGGCCACCTTGAGAAAACTGAGGTCGAAAAGCACCTTACCGTTCCATCTCTTGAAATGGGCTCCCTTGAACCAAAAGGGTTTGTTGAGATCGCTGGTATTCTCGTTGGGCTTCTTCAATACTGGCTCCATGAAATTTTGCTATTTGAATCTCCTTAAAATTATTGGTGATAATTACAAATAAAATACCAGAAAATACAAATAATAAAAATTACAATAACTATTGTAAGGGCTAAGGCGCAAGAAATTCGTTCTCTTTAAGGAGATTCAAGCCCTTTACGGTTAGGCAAAGCCTCACACCGGTGCAGCAGAAAAAATCTTGACTTGTTCCCCTAGGATACAACAACTCGACTAAGTCGTATGGTTAACCAATATTGCACAATTGGCTTAACCCAAAGTTTTATCACATGCACCCTTTTTTTATTTGCTTGATAATCTCACACAAAGTAACAAAAACTTCTTCTCTCCTCCAAGATAAGAAGTTAGATCAATTTATAGGAGATGAAAGCTTGGTGGACAAATTTCATGGAGGAGGATTCTTGGAAGTTGCTTGGAGGCTCCTTGGAAGTAGCTTGGAGGATAAGACTTGACTCTTAGAAGACTTAGAAAAAGACTTGACTAGGCAAAGACTTGGAAGACTTGGTGGATAAGAATAGGAAAGGAAATTGGTGGGCAATTTCCTTGGAAGGCTTGAAGGATTCTTGGTCACCAAGAAAAGGATTAACTTGGAGGTAAAGAACACAAATCAAACCAATAACATATTATAATATTAAAATATCTGCTAGCAGATAGTGTAGTGAAACCTCATTTATGAATTTCAGTGTTGATGATGTGGTCGTATATCAGCCGATATAAGACATGATATATTGGTGAATGTGTGTATCTGAATTCCAAAATCCCGATACAGATAGGCGAATGTTTATTTAAATTTTCTTATATTCTTCTGCTAACAGGTAGTGTAGTGATGTCACTTGAGTGCTTCTTATGTAAGTTGTTGGTCAGTGGGCTTTAGCAATTCAGGCTGTGTCTCATGAGATTGAAGACAGGAGTTGGAGTCGCCTAATTGATCAGGATGAGATTTGCTTGAAGCAAGTTGGAGATTAGAGGCCTTAGAATTTCATGAATAACCCTTTTGGGAAACTAATTTTGGAATTTAGGGAAGAGTAATATTCTTGTCTGTATTTAACTAAGGCTGTGGTGGGTTTTCATGGAACAAAAGAATATAGAAAATGATTCTTTCGGTTAACTAGGATTTTTATGGATTCAGTGGGATTATGTAACTTTGACATTCTGATGTGGACTTTGTGTGCCCATGTCTTTTTTTTTTTTTTTTTTTAAATTCTTCCGTTTTTTTTTTTCAAGCTTATTAAGCCAATTTGACACATCTTTTTGATGCAACACACGGTGTCCTTTACGTCAATAACTGAAAGTGTGATTACATGATTTTGCGAAGCTACTTTACCCTGCACTATGGTCATCTAGCTTTGGCATGTTAAGTGGTTTATCACCTCAATTTGGTTGTGAAGAAGATATCCTTAACCCTTGTGTGGTACACGAGGAGAACCCCATAATTATCTATAATTTTCCTCTAATTCTGCCTCCGGTGCTGTCCAGGGATGTAGCCACACTATGGCCAAAGGTGGCCATGGGCCCCCCTGTGTTTGCCATAACCTATGCATATATAGTATATATGTTTAATAAAATATTATTTATTTTGACCAAATAAATATAAAATAAGACATAAGACTGGAAGGCAATAACTAATTCCATAAATTGAAAAGAAAATTGCTGAATAATTAGTACAAATTCAATCATAGATGAATTCTATTATAAAAAAGAATGCTAAGTTCAATTTTGATAGATGTAATTGAAGAAAAAAAGAACTATTTAGTTTTGATTTGGCAATTTTTGCCTTTTTTTTTTTTTTATGTATCTTTGTTTATATTAACTATTTGATATATTTTGATATGTTGTTATTTTCAAACTAAAATCTATGAAAACGTATATGTAGCTGGAGTTGGATATACATATTGTTTGGCTCCCCCTATCTTGAAATCCTGGCTCCGTTCCTTGTGCTGTCATTTATCTCCCTTGTAATCTCCTAAGGTTTCCTCATCTATGTATTTTGCTGATTTCTTTATATACTAATTTGGTGTAATCCTTTTGCTCCCTGTCCTCTTTTTGGAAGGGTAAACTAAAAGTAGAGTCTTGGATTTACAGTCATTCCCTCCTCATATCTTTCTTGGAGTGTGGGAGGTCTATAAAATGATACAGGTTCATTTACATTTGTATGCTGTGGAGGGACCACTGGAGTTATGAATTGTGCTTTATTTACCTGAGTCTCCTCCCTAACCCTTCTTGGTTGGCTGGGCTTGATGTTAGCCTTCTCAAACAAAGGCAGCAAGTCATCTACCATCACTTGGTTCTCATATGCAGACATGGAGCCAATTGCTTGCTGAGTGTGCAGTAGAAGAGCCCTTCTTGGATCAGCAAGAGGGCAACTGGATTGGCCAGTTTTTGGCTACATTTTTTCTATTTCCTTAACCTATTTCCTGTCTGGCCACTGAATGGCCATCGCCTAGGTTGTCTTGCACTTTGACCTCACCATCCAACTTCTTTCCATCTTCAACCCTTTTCTCAAGGTCTTCAAAAACTTCGTGTTGTTTCTTCCTAGCCATCACTCCAAATTAGACAGGTTCCATTGGGCGTGACAAAATATGTTTGTAAAAATCTAGTTTGGGTTTAATCGACAGAGAAACCAAACTTCCACAAACAACAACAAATCAGACAATTATGGTTGGTGTTCTATGCCTCGATAGTTTCAAGGGCTTCTTTGGAGGTTGTAATGTGAAGAAGCAAGTGTAAATAAACTGAAATTTGATTGAAGAACAAGTACACTTGCCACCTGATTACAAGAATTAAGTTACAAGTTCGAAATGCATAACAATCGACAGAGGAAAACTTGGCCACAGAGGCTGAATTACAAACAAACTACTCCTAAGTACAAAAGCTACTTCTAATTAAGTTATATTACTCCTAATTCCACATGGGTTGTGAATTTTGTTGAAGGTTCTTTTCTCTTTGAACTTTCACCTTTTATATGACTTTCAATGGCCATGTTGTGCTGCCACGTGCCTATTTGCGATGCTCCTATAACTGCCCATGAACTGCAACTGCCTCTGAATTCCCTTTTTTCCTGGTACTGCCATGTACTGCCTCCTCATTCCTCTTTCTTGGGCCATTAACTTTACCTCCTTTATTCTTGGCCCTCTTTTGAACGTGTTTGAGCCTCTGTCGACAGAAAATTTTAAACTTTTGGTGTCAACACCTCCTTAACAGCTTGCTTACGCATGCGTTGGCAATAAAGATTCTTTGTTTCTTGTCATTTTCTTCTATACTTCTTGCAGATGTTGCCTGAGCTTTTATCATGTTGATTGTGGATTTTAATAGTTTGCAGGGCAAACTTTGTACATTCTTCTCTTTTAGTTCATTCCTATTGGAATGAGTATTAGATAATCACCACATAATGAGTTACAGAGACCCATGTTTCAGCGGTACTTCAATCCTGCACTTGCCACATTTCTGTGTGCCACTAGAATCCTGTCTCGAGGTCTGGTATGGACAGAAAGTAGAATGAAATTCCTACCCCCAACCTTCCACACCAGCAAAACAAACGTGCCACTAAGGCATCAAATAAGGGGAGAAGATAATGGTAATGACTAAACAATTGTATAGATGCCTCAGATTCCAAAATCTATTTAATATAGAATTTACTATTTCCTCTCGGTTCGCCTTCTCATCAAACTACTAATTTCGAATGCAAAGAAGTGATCAATTCTAACTATTTTTTCTATCCTCAAATGTATTAGACAAACTTTGCACTTCAACTAACTTAGTAACAGTATTGTTCTAAGAAAAAAAAAAGAAAAAAAAAAAACTTAGTAATAGTAGGTATAACCTAGATCGCTAATATGCAGAAAAGTTAGCCCAGTAAATCATATAGAAGACTTGAATATGGCCATTTAGCATGAATACATACATACCTATATTTACACACATAAAACTCATCAAAGCCATAACCAAAAAGATTAAATTCACTAAACAAAACATGTTCCACAAACACAGTAAGTACCATTTAAAATTAAATTTTGGAATCTATTGTCAAATTAAAAAAGAAAAAGAAATCAGAACCAAAGAAGAACATCCAACACTAGAAATCTAATCAATGTGCTTTTATATTTGTGTAGGAACTATAGGTAGAAACCATCATACTTAGAAGCCTGCCCATAGCTGAAGAACTTGACTGCTGAATTTGGAACAATACGTGCACAATTAGTACCATTGCCTTTAAATAATCCTCTGAACCCCTCAGTTCTCCATATATATTTCAGGCCTAATGGAATCCATTTTTTAACTAAAATTTGAAGGGGAAAAAATCCCAAAAATAGTTTTAGGAGGTAGTCATCAAACAAGATTACATGTTTCTTAAAAAATAAAAACAAAAAACAAAAATGATGCCAAACAAGCAATTTAAGGGCCACAAAATATTTCTTTGAAACCAAATCCAATGGATTGGGATGTTGACAAACTTGTCGAGTTGAGTTAGATTGAGATCTGGGTTTATAAAACCTAATTATAATCTAATTGCATAAAACCCGGTTCCTAGCACAAATTGGTTGCAACAAAACCTTTTGAGTTGGGAGAAAATTTACAGTGAATGAGAGAAAGATCACGTAGAGATAGTCTGTCAACATAACAACAACTGCAAAGAAAAGTTATGGACTTGGAATCAAGGATCATCATCATCAACATCATCACCGACATTATCTTTATCTTCTTCTTCTTCTTCTTCTTCTTCTTGCAGTAGCATCATCATCATCATCATCATCATCATTCTTGAAGTATGCATGCGCAAGCGCATCAAGAGCTGATATTCTTCTAGCTGGATTCAGGCAGTGCATTTCCTGCATGAAAGTAGGCAAATTTAACATAAACTAGATGGTCTAAGAGAGTGAGAGAGAGAGGAAAAAATAAATAAATAAATAAGAAGAAGAAGAAAGAAGGATTTTTTTAATATATAGAGATCAGCACATACTCAAACTACAAATAAAAACATCATTTTCATTGGACATTAGCAAGATCAGTAGCCATGAAGTTCAATAGAGAACCAAATCAAGTACAACTAATATAATGTAACATTTTCATGGACGCAAAAGTTGGCACATCACCACATAGGGGGGAAGAGAGATAGAAGTCGAGTGTTGACCTCCATAGGTAAACAATTTGGCCTCTGTTGGTACCCAACTTCTAGATGAGGACATTGAGTATGTTGGATGACAAACCCATAAATCTCTGTAAAGTACTCGACAACATACTTCACTGTACCTCTTTCATTAACTGGGAATCTAATAAACATGAACAATAAACCAGTCAGACAAGGAACATGTGAAAAGAATCTCAAGACGTGTGAAGTTGCATAATACGAAGGTAATTTCTTCCATTAAGAATCATAAACTAGACCCTTACCATTGCTAGAAATGTAGCTTTTTGCGTCTATTTTTTGTGACTGATTGTTTGGCCTTTGCACCAAAAAAAAAAAAAAAAATGCAATAGCAAATCAGCCAAAGCAAATTAGGAATAGCAAAAAAAATCACTTCATTTTACTTGTCATTCATGTGCGCAATTTATTTTTCTCATTTTCTTTTATTTAGTTTCCATTTTACTTAAAACCCTCGATTATGTAAAACTTGCCAAGACTCGTTTCCCAAATCTGATTTCGCTCGATCATGATTTGGAGAATCCAAGAGAGAGAAGGACAATTGTCTAGACATAGAGGAGAATCCAAGAGATCGTGATCGATCGTGGTTTCTCTGGCTCGCTCTTCTCTCTCGTCACTTCTTATATACGAAGCACATATGAGAATCGAATAGAGAGACAAGGAGATCGAGGCCATATGATCTCTTTTGATCTTAATCGATTTTAGGCCTTAGTGATCTGGATAATCTGATGCAATTGCTCTGCCCTAGTTCATTAGATGATCTGATTTAATCTAATTTGATGCTATTGTTCTATTCGATTAGAGCTTTGATTTCAGAAATGGACCAATGACCAAGGGCAATGAATAGGTATGGAGAGAAGATGAGATTACAGAAAGAGTGAGAAAGAACTCCATACCTATTCATTGGTCATAAATCCATTTCTGTCATCGGATCATCTAATGAACTAGGGGAGAGCAATTGCATCAGATTATCCAGATCACTAAGGCCTAATACTAGTTTTTAGATTTTATTGTTGATTTGAATTCAGTTACTCTATTACATTGAATATTCATTTGAACCTACTCCAAATTGGAAAATTGAATTGCTCTGCACGTATATTGTTCATGTTTGTGAAATCAACTAGTTCCTATTGTCACCATTCAGTATTCAATTATTGCTGCATTTGGTGAATTTTGTTGTTTTGTGAGTTCAATATATAGCATCTGTGAATTTTCTATTTCATTGATTATCAACAAGTTTGAATTTGTTGAGGCAAGAACTGGCAAATTTGAAATTGGAAGATAAAATGTCCTAGTGTTGAAATAAAATAGGACAAATATGAGAAATATATATACATATATATGCTCAGTTTCACTAACAAATAACTCTTGCTTCCTGATTACATTGGAAAGAGGCTAAGAATTATGATTATGTTAATAATTGCTTGTTGCTTGTTGCTTGTTGCTATTCGATTAGAGCTTTGATTTCAAAAATGGAGCAATGACCAAGGGCAATGAATGGGTATGGAGTTCTTTCTCACTCTTTCTGTAATCTCATCTTCTCTCCATTTTTATGGCTAGGGCTTTTGTTTTTTTATTGGATTTTACTAGTTTTTAGATTTTATTGTTGATTTGAATTCAGTTACTCTATTACATTGAATATTCATTTGAACCTACTCCAAATTGGAAAATTGAATTGCTTTGCACGTATATTATTCATGTTTGTGAAATCAACTAGTTCCTATTGTCACCATTCAGTCTTCAATTATTGCTGCATTTGGTGAATTTTGTTGTTTTGTGAGTTCAATACATAGCATCTGTGAATTTGCTATTTCATTGATTATCAACAAGTTTGAATCCGTTGAGGCAAGAACTGGCAAATTTGAAATTGGAAGATAAAATGTCCTAGTGTTGAAATAAAATAGGACAAATATGAGAAATATATATACATATATATGCTCAGTTTCACTAACAAATAACTCTTGCTTCCTGATTACATTGGAAAGAGGCTAAGAATTATGATTATGTTAATAATTGCTTGTTGCTTGTAGTGTTTCTTTTTCTTTTCCTCCAAATGGTGTGTATTGAGATCATGAATTAGATATTTAAGTATTAATTCTTATTTTCATTGATAATGCCAAATTATGAAAATCGGGCTCAGACGTTAGTGAATATATTGTTATTTCCTTTTTCTTTGGCTTTGCAGGCATGATCAGACGTTAGTGAATATATTGTGCAATATTTGTGTTCTTTAAAAAGGAATGGTGCTATTGTGTTGTTAATATGGTCTGCCTTCCCATTTTACCATGTGCGTCACTTCCAGAATATGAATAGCAATTTACTTATCTAGCTTTCTCATATTCTATCTGTGATTTTGGATTATTTATGATCTCTCTATGCATACTTAGGTTTGCAGACTTTGAGTTAAAGTTCTAAGTTTTGCAGTAAACATTCAATCGAAATTCAAGCTGAAACCCTAGCATCTTTTGCACACTCAGTAGGCCAAACTAGTGTTGCCACCATTTCTTCTGCAAGGTAAACTTTACTGCTAAAGTTCAATTTATGTTTATAATCATGTATAGATGATGAAATATTAAATTCTGTGTTAATTGTTTGGTGCTTTAGATAGATGATTGATAATAAGGGATTTATGTTACTTGAGCCTTGATTTGTTAAAATTCATACAAAAAACTTTACAAGAATGATGTGGCAATGCTCAGAGAAGAAATTTAAGGGTTATTTGGGGTGTCCTAAATAAGTGTATTTTTTGACTTTTTGAACTAAAAAGTTGAGGGAAAAAAGACGGTTATTTGGGTCAACTTTTTGACTTTTTACGAAAAAATGTGTATTAAAAATTGTATAAATTAGTGTGTAGGAGAAGATAAGGACAGTAGGCAGTACGTCCGTACCGCCTGGGGGAGTGAATTGATGATAAGAAATGGTTGCCTACTTTTCGGGCATTGCATGGATGATGCTGTTCGACCTGTGGGGCCCATCACGGGTCCCGTTTTGATAATCTGAACCGTTCAATGTGTAGAACTCATCGAGTATTATATGTTTGTAAAAAATCACGTTGATCGGATATCAATAGCTATCTGATCGGATTAGTTTTTTTGCAACCATTAACTATAACACTATCCATTTTTTAAACGAAATTGATTTAATCATGTAGTTAACGATATCCGATCAACGTGATTTTTAGTAGACATATAGTACTCAATGAGTTTTACATATTGAACGGTTCAGATTATCAAAACAAGACCCGTGATGGGCCCTTACAGGCCAAACAACACTGTGTTGTTTGTGCATCTCACCTGTGCAATTTTTCCAAAAAACTCAACAACAGTCTGTTCCTTAGACTGAATTGTCATAATTTGTGTGTAAAATTATTATTATTTTTTTTGTGAATAGTGATAATTTTTGAACTTTTTTAGTAACTTTTTGAATTTTTTTGGGTATCCCAAACCAGGCCTGAAATTTAATACTATTGGAATTGATTGTATAATTCTACATAACTTTCAATTGTAGCTGCTTGCATTATTATTTTCCTATTTCCTTTCCATGAGATTGTGATGCATTCACAGAATATTCCAGCATGCTGATTGATTAATTATATAAAAACCAGAGCTCAACCAGTAGTCACTAACTCACTATGAAACCAAAATGGACTAAGAACTTGTTTGTATGCTCTGTATGTATGCTCCATGAAAATGGAAATCTATAGACTAGAATAATCAAGAAAATACAGCCATCATGATGAAGAATGATTAAAATTTGGAACAATGCCTTTAATAATTTTCTTATGTCTGTAATAATTAGATAATGTTTCAATTTTGTGATTCACTTAAGTGAAAAAAAATCTAATTCTGTTATGTTATCTTTTGTTTTTGTGATTTTTTTTTAACTGTTTGTAAAAAAAATTATATATTTATATTATTCTTGACTAAACAAATATAAAAAATTAAAAATATATATATATAAATATAATTCACCTCACCAAAAAATATACCACTACCAAAAAAAAAAAAGAAAAGAAAATTTACTTACATTAAAAATTAGGAAAAAGCGTGGTAACTTGAATTGGAGGGGCTTGAACGGCCCGAATGGGTGTTGGCCGGTGGTCCTCCCGGATGATCAGCCAAACGTCCACCCAGACGACCAAGTGAGAGATTGTTTACCACGGTTGTTAGATTTGTCGACCGCGACTGTCAACCTTCTCACCGGACATCCACCTAGACAACCGACAAGGTAAATTTCAAGCCAACTTCATATTCGAGCTAAGTGTTGCTCTAAAAATTAAAACCCAAACCTCTATCTCATTTATCAGAACCCCACTAGGTCTCTCTTATCACTCTCATTTCCAGAACCTCACCACCTTTATTTTCTCTCTTCTAAAACCCAAAGCAGCGTCTCTCTCTCTCTCTCTCTCTCTCTCCACCATCTCTTCCCTGGAACCCACCGTCTCTTTCCCAAAACGCACCGTTTCTTTTCGAAGATTGCAGATCGAACACAAACCCCTTCTCTCTCTCTCTCTCTCTCTCCTCGGGTCACAAACCCCTCTTCGCATATCATAAACAAACCATGCCTTCCAGTATTTTCTCGCTCTCTTCCTCATCTTTCTGCTTTTACCCATATATCTGAAAAGGTGCTTTGTTGATTGAGACTGATCTGAATACTTACACATATTATTCTTCTTTTTGGGGCAATAATTTATGTATTTATGAAATTGAATGTGCAATTCTTTTAAGCGCTTCGCCTATTTGGTTTTATGTCTTGTTGACCTATTAGTGTACTCTAATCTAATGTCCACGGTTCCTATTTTTTGTTTTCTTTTATCTTTCTATTTAAGTGGAATTACCTCCTTTTCTCATCCATCACCTAAACATTCCATTAGCTTGCGTTTTTTTTTTTTTTTTTTTAATAATATTTTTCATCTAATTCATTTATTTCTAGTCTTTTATATTTGTATTTTTTCATCCTATCTTGCATTTTTATATGCTTGTGAATTTAGGAAGATGCCTTAGTGACAGGAAAAAATTTAAGAAAAAGAATAAAAAAAAAAATAGAATCACTTTGGATCACTAACTAAAGTTATCATTTTTTGAAAAGTGTTCCGGATTTCAAAACGTGCGTTCCATAGCGTAACACACCCTGGTATTAACATTTTATGGTAGCATTGGTTCCATGGTTGAAGCTGAGAGGATAAGTAGTGAGAGAGAGTTCTTTGATAAACCAAATAACATCTTATTATTGGTTCATGTGCATTCCTATGCTGCCTCACTGCTAGTTTCTGTACATCTTTGCTCATATGTTATTTTCATATTCAGCTTCCTTTTTCTGAATTATGGTCTCATATTGTGACATACAGATTGCCTACCTCCTTTCACAATGGCCATTGGAAGTACACGCTTTTTTAGTGAAGATGTGACCCACTTTCCTGACATAAAAGACACTGAAATTCTATTTGTTTTTGAGGACTTAATGGCTGCAAGTTGGGATGAGCTTCCAGATGCACTCATCAGTGATGCAAATAAGGCTTTGTCTAAAAATACAGACGACAAGGCTGCCCAAGAAGCTGTGGCAAATGTTTTCCGTGTAGCTGAGGCAGTTGAGGAGTTTAGTGGGATGCTCGTGTCTTTGAGGATGGCAATTGATGACAGCACTGGATTGGGTGGCGAGGTGACATAAATTATATGGGAAGAATGACTTTACTGTTTTTTTTTTTTTTTTGGTCTCTCAAGTTCTTGTGAAATTTTGCTACTTATTGTAGGATGTAAAACCCTTGCCGGAGGAATTTGTGAACGCATTGCGTACAGTCTATCAAAGATATACTGCATATTTGGATGCTTTTGGGCCAGATGAGACTTATTTGCGTAAGAAAGTTGAGACTGAGCTTGGAACGAAAATGATACACTTAAAGATGAGGTGCAGTGGTATTGGTTCTGAGTGGGGAAAGGTATTGTAGTTTTTGCACATTGCTTTCTTGTCACTATGTTTATTTAGAGCACTCCAGTCCAGCCATACCACAATATGTAAGTTTTATGAGAGTATTTTTCTTGGTGTGTGAGATTTAAGGTGCTACATATTGTGGGCACCTAACCAATTACTAGAGTTCTTTTGAAACAGACATGAAAGCACACTGAAGTAAACATGTCTTTTAACTTACGTGATCTGTACGTAATTGCACGTTTGCAATAGTGTATAGTGTTAGTTTGGGTTTATGTTGAGTCTGGGCAAGTTTAGATGAAGATTAATCTTTTTTGGAAACTCAGATCATTTGTTCTGTGGGAAAACCCCTTCCTTAAATAGTCGTGTTGTCTTAAAAAACTTTACATACTGAAATAAGTCAGTAGCCTTGAGCTGCTCCCTTTTTTGGCTGTACATGAAATTGGTCTAGATGAAAGGGTAGCCTTGCCCAACGGTAATGCTTACCATTAGCGTCCTTGATGCTATGGATTCTAGTCACAGAATAGTCTCTCCAAAAATGGGGTAAGGTTGTGTACATCTTGCCCTTTCGAGATCCCGCTTTAGCAGGAACCTTGTGTACTGGGCTGCCTTTTTTATGAAATTGGTCTAGATCCTTAAATGCAGGTATGGTGTGACAATGTCTTGACCACTAATTACACCAAATGAATATCGGCTATCCTGAATTTTACAACTCATGCCTGTAACCATTCTTTTGTGCAATATTGTGAAGAATATAAAGTTAGTTTGTTTAATTATTGAATCAGTTTCTGTTCTAATTGCAGGTTACAGTTCTGGGGGACTTCCGGACTTTCAAGTTCCTATTTGAGCACAGAGCGTAGTTTATTGGAGATGGTTAAAAGCATCATGTCTTCATGTTGTCTTTTCTCTTGGGGAACTTTATTCATGTTTGTTCCTCTTTCAGACATTATACTGGTGTTGTCATTAATCTTTAAATAAATCCAGTTTGATCTCATGTGCTCTGCTTCTTCTTTTCTTTTCTTTTCTTTATTTTTTTTTAATGAAGTTTGGTGAAACTAATAATTACAACTTAATGTTGCATATAACATCAGAAAGCTCTTGTAAGGAAATTGGTTTCCTTTGGGTTAGAAATGTTTGTTTGCCATTAGTTTGTCCTGTCATTTTGATCCATTGTTGATTATAATTTGTATTTAATAGTGTTTGATTACCTTATGTAGGAAGTTTATAGCATCATCTAAAGTAGATTTATATTATATGGTGCTGATGAAGGATGGTGCAATTAAGGAAAACTGTACGCGAACAAGAAAATTTTACACTACAAAATGTCCATCTAGACTAATAAGGCTTGATTTTTTTTAATTAAAAAAAAAATTCTCTATTTGCATATCAGGAGATATCCAAGTGAATCCACTTTTAATCCTTAAAAAAATAAAATAAAATAAAATAAAACCTGCACAATGAGATTAAAGATTGAGAATGAGTAAGCCTATAAATTCATAGGCACAAGAGGGAAATCGTTTAATCGAAAATAAATTCAAATGCCATGGTGGTTCACAGTGAGATCACCATGTCAATTTAGGGAAGAAAAAATGGAGTAACATAACTAAAAAGTTGTTGATGTTAACCAACATTTCCTTGGTAGGGATGTGGGAAAGAACCCTACTTTATTTACATGACAAAAAAAAAGAAAAAAGAACAATGGTAAAATTCACTTTGCAAAGTTACAGAAGAAAGAATTCTACAAGCTAAAGGAATCTTTGTCCTTCACAAATCAAGATCCAAACACAACCTTATGTTACAAAAGAAAGGAAATATAAACCATAAAAAACCTGTTCCATAAATTTACAAAAGATGATTAACTATTCAGCCATATGAAATATAAACTAGCAAACTCACTGTTTTTTCAAGTGTACATGTATGTAGAATTCTCACCAATCTAAAGCACTTTGCACCAGAGCTCTGAAGCATTCAGCAGCCATCAATTGTTAAAGAGTAGCATTATTATTGTTATAACTGATTGCTACTTATCAAGTTTAAGAGAATCAAACATCTTTCCAAAGATGTGTATGCAATAACCATAAGGTGTCAATAATCACCTAGCTGGCTATTAAAAGAGAAGAAGAATTATTTTCTTATCAAAAGGGCAAGCTGATCCAGCTCCTCAAACATTCAACACAACATATGTATGACCTGGAACATAGTGAAAGTGAATGTAAACCACCAGATCAATTTGTTCAATCATTAGACAATAATTTTAATGGAAGATAGTTATACCTACTAATACTGTTTTCCATCAGGGAACTGAGCATTTTTTGATGACTTGAAAGTTTTCAAAAATTCTGTAGCTTTCTGTACTTCTTGCTTCTACCTTGACTTGTCCCAATTGTGTTCATCAGTTAGTATCTGAATTATGCGGGGTAATGCCCGACCTGTTGCATCAATGTCGAGAAAAGCAAGCCGAGATCTCCTAGCAATGAAATCTACTGCAGATTCATAGTACTCATGCCTAGCATAGTATGCCACCTCAGCTTCTAGAAAGGGGTATCCATGGGCAAGTTGCTTCCCCAAATGTTCATTTTAGAAATAAATAAATAAAGGATTTACACAGTCAATTGGCAGGAACCACAAATTATGTGCATTGGTGATACAATTCCATCACGGTACACCCCGAGTATCCAGAAACTGATCTAACTCTGCTAGTAGGATTGTCATGCATGACTATAAGTGTTGCATAGGATTGTCATTACAAAATTATAAGAAGTATTCCACCTCAATAAATTAAAGGGATTTATCTATAGATAGGATTTCATCAAAACAGAGAAAAGAAAAAATTCACCTGAACTTGATTTGGTATTCTTCCAATGCAAAACAAAGAAATTGAGAATGAGACAGTGTCAACATGATGTTTGCTACCCCATAAAGATAACTAATTAGAAACCCCATATTCTAATGGTAAGAAACCATTAATTGAAATGTAAATAATCCAAGTATAATCTCCAGGTGTGCACCACCACACTCGTTAGCCAGTGATCTGAATTTAGAAAATTTTCAATATGAAGTTTGTTATATCCACATCATGAGCAAATGGATGGGGATGTATCTAAGATGCTACATGTAGGTTCTGTATCAATCCACAAACAATCAATTTCTAGCCAAGCATCTTGATGACTGAGAAAACAGATCGTAGAGAATCATATCACTAGTTCTGCTTAAATAATTACAAGAAAATTAATGAACTACATATAAATCAACTCAAACCACTTCCTTCTTCTGCATGTGAGTATCTCCCATAAAAAAAACTAGCACACGAGAAACTATGAGAAAAGTGTTTCTTGTGTTCTAGTGTTTGAAAAGTGTAATCGAGCAGAATATCTTGATCTATTTATTGAAAAGTGTTTCAACAAAAAATAGTGAAGTACAACAAATATCAATTGCCAAAGTTATGTCACAGACTGATAGCTTAAACTTCTAGAAGAATATAAAATAAATTGCAGAAAAAAATTACAGTAAACAACTATGACTTCATAGGGAAAAAGAATGCTAGAAGTACGGAATGAAGTATCAAGCAAGGGTGTCAAACTTGAGCTATGGCTGCCACCCGTTCAGCCAAAGTACCATATGCATGGGACAAATGCTTTGCTGTGGCAGCATCCATCACTCCTGGCATGACTTTACTACTGTACGACTTCTTCATGCGGACATATTGTTGGGCAAGCACCGTAAAAGATGCAGGGTCATATCCATGTCCACCAATAAGACATAGGTTGTCTGTCAAACATTTGTTGGTAGGACTCAGCTTACCAGACTTGATAGCTGTATCAACTGCATCTTCTGCCATGCTTACTTATGTAAAGAAAACAGAAGTTTCATTAGAATAGACTGACAGGAAAAAGTTGCTTCACACTTCTAATATTGATTTCACTATAAATTAAGGTAACATAACATGCTGTTATATCTGCTACAAATAAGCCATAAAGAAGGGGCATAGAACTAGAAGTGCTATCACAATGAGTATTTAACTAAATTCGGGACATGATTGTACAAAAGCATAAAAAAGAAGATCCCAGTGCATACAAGTTTCAGTTTCCAAAAACTGATACAAATTCAACAACTTATAGGGAAACATAGATCAGCCAATATAAAATGTACCTTATGTATGGAGTCCACTTTCCACCAGTAATCGTGACTAAACCGGGGTAATCTTCGCATACAACATGATCCCTAGAAATGCTCTCAGTGTTCTTTGCTCTAGGATCTGTTGCCAATGGGCGAATACCACTCCAAGCAGAAAGAACATCTACACGCCGTACCTAAATTGTCCTGGTATATTTTTAATATCCACTAAAAACTGAATAATTAAACAAAATACATGACACCTAGGTTGAGTCACATCAACATAAATGGACCAGAATAAAGTCTCCCTAAGAAAACAAAATTGAAGTAAGAAACTACTAAATAAACCGGGGTAATCTTCGCATACAACATGATCCCTAGAAATGCTCTCAGTGTTCTTTGCTCTAGGATCTGTTGCCAATGGGCGAATACCACTCCAAGCAGAAAGAACATCTACACGCCGTACCTAAATTGTCCTGGTATATTTTTAGTATCCACTAAAAACTGAATAATTAAACAAAATAGATGACACCTAGGTTGAGTCACATCAACATAAATGGACCAGAATAAAGTCTCCCTAAGAAAACAAAATTGAAGTAAGAAACTACTGAATTTGTGATGATGTCTTGACATGTTTATGAAAAATATTTAAAACATCAACCATTATTGCTTCTTAATAGCATGATTGTATTGGCAAATATCCACCAATACAAAAAACTAATTGGTCCACAGACCTGGAAGGCAACCAGACCAAATAAGCAAGTTAAGTCATAAATTTGAGATCCCAACTTTTTGAGGTATGCCTAGACTTGAGAAGATCTCTAGTATTTGAAGGAGCTACTAAAATTGGAAAAACCACAGAAATTCTTCTCATCTTCTGTGACAAACTATAAATCAATTGGATCACTTGGATAGTATTACAAAACTATTTACACCTACAGGTGTCAGCAAAAACACCTACAAAACTATTTGCAAAGAGTCAGACAATGCTCAGAAGGCTACACAGGCCAACACATTCTTGCATACTTCATACATCCTTAGCAATGCTTCAATATTTTCTTTTGGTTAATGTAGGTGCAAAATATTTAGGTTACATCATCTCAAATGCATACCAATTACATACAAATTGAACAGATTGAAGGAGGACATGTCTTAAGCTAAATCTGCACAGAAATGGCAGGCATTTGTTTAATATGTGAGTGCAACAAGTTTCCAAAGACTAGGGAGCCTTAGCCATATAAAATGGTGAGGGAGACGCTTATAGAATCTATCGACTTTCATCACTAGGAGATATTTAAGTATTGAAAGGGTTCAAACTGCAAAAAAGCTACTATAAGATCCTCTACATAGTAACATTTCAGCATCAACAGTGGATATTGAGGTTTCAATGGGCATTTCATTTGATAAAAAAATTGAGATGCATATCTTGAGCATTCCAGTCAATAAGCTACATTATGCTATCGGATCAAAAGACATCTGCCATGGAGTTTGCTTTAAAAATAAGAGATAGGTAGCAACATTTAAAGCTGGGCCTATAGTTCAAATGGTAAGGACTGCACAGCATAATCTTGACGCAAAAATTTGAGGCTCACATCAAAGAAAATGATATCAGACAGATAGCAAAAGTTGAACTTCAACCAACAAAAAGAAAGAAGCTTCTTAGTCTTCAGTCCAACTCCATTTAGAAATCATGTTGCTACATCCATAGGGCAGGGTCAAATGTGATTGAGTGAAACATACTTGAAAATCATGAAGCAAAATGGTGACAAAATATTATAATGGCTCAAATCTCAAGGCTTGAAACTTTATTGTATTTCACAGTGGTAAAAAGAATGAGACAAAGTTTAGAAGTTTAAATCTTCATGTTGACAATAATATGCCAAAACATAGTGCTTATCATACCTGTCAGATTGTCTCGAATACGAGCACCAATTATCTGGTTGCAAGCTTCATCTTTTGGAAAGGATATGACTTCAGCATGGTTAAGCACAGCTGCACCTGCTAATGCAGCAGTGCATGCTAGCCCAACATTAACTCTCCAGTCATTCATTTGTCTATCATAATAAACCACTGTGCCCTTCAAGGTTCTATCTTTGCCCTTCCTTGCAAGAGTGGGGAACAGTTCAACAGACTCTTGTGCAGAATAATATCTGGACAGGTGCAAGAGGCATGGTCCTGCGACCAGATCATACAGTTTCAAGCCCATCCAGAAGTACACTGCCTCAAACCAGTTAAAACACGGTGTCATGCATGGCAAAGCATTGCATAAGTGTGGAGCATTCTCAATAACCTGTTTACGCTCCTCGAGAGCATGGAATACCAGCTTCAATTGTCCATAGTCTAAATTAAAAACTGCTTTCTCCAAGTACCGAACTCCTAAAACTGTTGTTTAAATGAGTACTAACAATAAAAGAGGAATTTGACAATATTAAAGAATGTTAATAAACAACAGCAAAATAAATACAAGAACGATACGAACAAAAACTTCCTGAGTAATAAAGAATTATTAGCAGAAGATGAATAACTTTCACTACATTCATAATTTATTTTGTTATAGATAAAAGCAACCTATTAGAGTGCAAAAGAGAAAGAAATCAAAGTTAGTTTTGACACTTCAAAATAAAGCAGTTCCAAGAACAACTGTCAACCATAATGTCTAGATAATCCACATATACAAAGTGTAATGCCTTATTGAGACATAGTACATGACCACGTTCATGACGTAGGTGGTTGGTGGAATATTCACATGAAGATTGTCAATTGAGTCATTAGAATTTGATTAAAAGTCTCTCAAAATATATTGCTTTATTTTCTTACTTTTAAATGTCCTTAGATTTTAAGGGACAAAAGCTTGAGGCTTGAGTTGTTAATAGTGTTTGAAAACATTTTTAGATGTTTTACGATTCAAGGATCAAAATCTTAAGCCTAAATCCATATTAGGTAGGGTAGTTTTATATGTTAATTACTTGTCATTAGGGTTTTTGTATTCCCTCAAAATGGCTTCTTAGGAGAAAAACGAAAAAGGTCTTGACAAATTAATAAACGCTTTAATTCGAGCCTCGTGCATTGAGTCCCCAATTTTTTAGATTCCCACGAACTTCATCCAACTTTCTTGGTTTTAGAAACCATTGGCCGTTGTTCTAGAAATCATTTGACTAGGGTGGCCTAGGATTGCTACCTAAGTTGGAAATTACATTATTAGCATTACTCTGTGACCAATATAAAAATTATAGCAGGTATACCAGTTGTGATGAAAGAAATGCCTTTTCTACTTCTTTGAATATCTTAATTGTGGAGAACCAAATAGGTTTTTACTTTGTTCAAGTTGAAGATGGTAGAAAGATAAGAGAGAGGTCTAAATACTAAAGGAATGTGGATCAAAGTTGTGAGAGCCATGATGATCTAGGGTCCAACACATGTTATGGCCTTAGAACAAAATAATCAATTTGAAACGAGGAAGGAGAAGAATGATTCATATTCTTGATACTTGTAATAGCTTGTTAAGTTGTGTTAAGATATGTAAATTTGAAAATAATAAGCTAACTGTTGTCTTTAAAAAATTCAAAAATAATGTGTCTTGTGTTGTATTACTATTATAATGATTATTAAAAATTAGAAAAACTATCATACTGCACTAATGAGCTGTAAATGCAAACTAATTATTTGGAGTTTGGGGGATGATGACTACTCACATGATTCTAAAGGTACTTGATAGGTTTGGTTGTAATCTAGATTATTAACATTTAGTTGGTCTTGTGGTTTGTCTGGCTACTCCATACTTCCCTTGTAGTCTTACTGAAACTGCTTTTTATCAAGAGCGATGACAAGAATTTTTAGTCATCTAGTCAAGGTGCACATATGATGGGGAAAGCATTGTTTCAATGGAAGTTATTGGAACTTTATTTTCTATTCCACTCAAGTTCTTGAAAGATACAAACAGGATTTGGGTTTTGACAGTGATTTAAGGGTTTTTTTTTTTTTTTTTTTTAATTTAGGAAGTGATTGTGGTTGTGGTGGTGATGGTGGCGATGGAGATTTAGTACTGGTGAGGTGGTGATGATGGTTGCCATTGCATGTGCCCTTCATGGTTGTCTTCGATGGGCTCAGAAAAAGAGGGTAGAGAGAGAAATGGGAGGAAAGGGAATCTTCAGGTCCAAATGAGGAATTCGAAGTCTGTAACAAGGAGGAGAGGGTTGAAGCCTTTGATCCAAACCTAAATTGGCTATTCCATGAAGAGGAGGTATCGTTTTCTTCTTGTATTAAGCACACTGTGGGGACTGAGGGTGAAGAAGTCTTTGATTCTAGGGAAAAGGTATGTGACTCTTTTGACAAAGATAACAAGAACTCTTCACTTCCTATTCATCTTCAGTGCATTCAATTTAAGTCTTTTTTTTTTTTTTGGGGGGGGGGGGGGAGAGGGAGACACTCTTGGGTCCTTTTTTCTCACATCCTAACAGAGTGGTTTCTACCAAGAATAACAATTTGCCCCAGTTGTTTGCTAGTAGGTTCTATACCAGTGATAGTTTGAACTCACATGCAATTAACAAGGAAAGTCATAGGGATGATCTTCCGATGGAAGTGTCTACTAATCATAGGCTTGAGAGGAACGATGTTCTTGGGAATGACGGTGATGACTATAAAAAGTGGTTGAGGAAAATGAGTATGTGTCTTTCCCTTTGGAGGAAGGAGATGTGCCTCACTTTACACAATTACTTGACACTCTTGGTTTGTCACTAGTTAGGAAGAATGGGAAGAAGTCTAGGTCTAAGACTGTGGGGTTTGCATCTAAGGGTGGTAGTAATCATAGAAGCTCGGGGCCGACAAAAGGGATGAAGGAATTAAGAAATCTTGAAAGTGGCATTAATTATGAGGGGCGTGGGAAAGAGACAAGGGGCAATGTTGGTTCTTGATGAAGATTTTGAGTTGGAATGTTAGAGGACTACGGTTTTGTAGCAAAAAGGTGGTAATTAAAGAGGTTTTGAAAATTCATCAACTAGATAGAGTGATGGTTCAAGAGACAAAGTGAGGAATGTAATAAAGGTTTCATTAGGAGTGTTTGGGGGACTAGGTTTAGGAGATGGGTTGTTTTAACTTTTAGTAGGAGATTAGGGAGAATTTTGATTATTTGGGATGAGAGAGTTGTATCGGAGTGTGAGATAGTTGTTGGGGCATTTTCATTGTCCATTAGGTTTAGGAATCAGGATAACAAGGAATGGTGGTTGACGAGGGTTTTTGGTCCCAATATGCCTAGTAGTCGTCAGGAATGGTAGGAGGAGTTGGCAGGATTATTTAGACTTTGTTCCCCTAATTGATGTGTGGGCGGAGATTTCAATGTGGTTCAGCTTATTTAAGAAAAACTCAATGGGGTTTCTACAAATAGGAGTATGCGGGATTTCGACTCTTTTATAAAGGAGTGTGAGTTGCTTGACCCTCCCTTGAGTAATGCTCGGTTTACTTGGTCTAATCTTCAAGAAAATCTTGTGTGTTATAGGTTGGATAGGTTCTTCCTACTCTAGGGTGGGAGGACTTGTTTCCTAAGATAAGGCAAGAGGCAGGGCCAAGAGTTATGTCAAACCATTGCCCAGTGATTCTTGAGAGTTGTCCTTTTAAATGGGGTTCTAACCCCTTTAGATTCAAGAATATGTGGTCGGAAAATCGATCTTTTAAGGAGAATTTTAAGGATTGGTGGGAGAGCAATAAAGTCCATTTGGTGGGAGGGTTTTAAGTTTATGCGAAAGCTAAGAGGAGTCCATGATAATTTAAAGGTTTGAAAGCATGAAGTTTTTGGTGATCTAAATGAGGTGAAAGCGGAGTTAGTTAAGGAAATTGAGAAATTGGATACGAAGGAATTTGGGGGGGGGGGGGTTTATCTAGGGCTTTAAGGGATAAGAGATCATTGCTCAGGATAAAGTTGGAAAAGCTTGTTTTTAGAGAGCAGATTTTTTTGGGGCAAAGAGCTAAGTTGAAATGGGCTAAAGAGGGTGATACTAATTCTAGATTTTTTCATAGGGCTACGTTGGGAAAGAGGAGGAAGAATTTTATTAAAAATTTGGAGGTAGGACAGGGTGTGGTGGTGAGTAAGGAGGAGTTTGCTATTAAGGAGATTTTCAATTTTTATTCAAATCTCTATTCTGATGGGGGAGTGGATCGTCCAGGGATTGAAGGCATTAATTGGGCTCCTGCAGAGTCAACGACAGCCAATTGGCTTGAAAGACCCTTTGATGAATGTGAGGTGAGACAGGCGGTGTTTGAGTGTGAGAGAGATAAGGCTCCAAGTTTTGATGGTTTTTCAATGGCTGTATTTCAAGATTGTTGGGACATTGTGAAAGGGGATCATATGAGAGTGTTTGGTGAGTTCTTTGAAAGTGGGGAGGTCAACTTATGCACCAAGGCATCTTTCATTTGTCTAATTCCCAAGAAGGAGAAGTCGGTCCAAATTGGGGATTTTAGACCCATTAGCTTGGTTACACCACTTTACAAAATTCTAGCAAAGGTGCTTTCTAAGAGAATTAGGGTGGTCCTTGGGGAAACCATGTCTTCTGCACAAGGTGTGTTTGTGCAGGGACGACAGATATTAAATGTAGCCTTAGTAGCAAATGAGGTTGTTGAGGAGTATAGAGGGTTACATAAGGACGATGTTGTCTTTAAGGTGACTTTGAGAAGGCATATGACCATGTTGATTGGGGCTTTGTGGATTTTGTTTTGGAAAGGAAGGGGTTTGGATCTAGGTGGAGACTGTGGATTTAGGGGTGCTTGTCGTCTTGCAATATGTCGGCCATTGTGAATGGTAAGGTTGGGGACTCTTTTTGGGCATCTAGGTGTCTAAGGCAAAGTAATCCTTTATCACCATTTATGTTTATTTTAGTTGCTGATGTATTGAGTCGGATAATTGATATAGCTAAGGATAAGGGTGTTATTGAGGGATTTGTGGTGGGGAGGGATAGGATTGGAGTCACTCATCTATAGTTTGCGGATGATACTATATTTTTTTCATCAAAGGAGGAAGTAAGGTGGATAGTTTGCTAAAGATTTTGAGAATTTTTGAAATTATGTCGGGCCTCAAGGTCAATCTTAGCAAGAGTAGTGTTGTGGGTATTAATCTGGGAGAGAGCTATGTGCGAAGGGTGGCGAATATGTTGGGATGTTCTATTGAATTATTTCCTCTCAAATACTTGGGACTTCCATTAGGGGAGATCCTAGAGTGGCATCCTTTTGGGAGCTTGTTCTTGTCAAAATTGGGAAAAGATTAGAGGGATGAAAGCAAGTTTTGTTGTCTAAGGAAGGGAGATGTACTTTGGTAGAGTCTATATTTAGGCTCTGTTCCTATTTATTTCTTGTCCATATTCAAGATTCCAGTTAGCATTGCGAGGAAAATTAAGAAATTGATAGGAGATTTTCTTTTGGAAATTGTGTGAAGAGGGTAAAAGGGTTCATTTGGTTAAGTGGGAGGTTGTTTCACTCCCTAGGGATAAAGGGGGTTTGGCTATAGGAAATATCATTGCTAGAAACATTGCTCTCTTGGGCAAGTGGTTGTGGACATTTCCTGTTGAAAGTGATTCGCTATGCTGTTCAGTTGTTAAGTGCAAGTATTGTGTTCAATCCAATGGTAGAGATTCTAACGTGGTTAATAGAGGCAATTGTCGTTCTCCGTGGAAGTCCATTTCTCGCTTGTATCCACTTGTGTTTGATTTCCTTTTATTGAGAGTGGGGAATGGGGTGAGCATCCGTTTTTGGAAGGATGTGTGGGTAGGAGATATCTCATTTGATAGAGCTTTTCCTCTTTTTTATCGATTGGTTCGTTCTAGGAATGTTTCGATAGCATCGGTGGCATGTTCTTCTATGGCTCCCATCTCTTGGAATTTTGATTTCCTTAGGAACTTAAATGATAAGAAGGCAGCCAAGTTGGCATCTTTGTTTGTATTGCTTCATGGGGTATAAGGAAAACAATATAAGAAGGTGAAAAGGTCCAAGAAGGGTGCCCACTGATGCAATGAAAGAAGAAATCTACAAAAACAAATGGTGCCATTTAGGTAAGTAACTTGTCTTTGAAGCAGTACTTTGTAGGATTATCTTTTATGGTTTTTAATGTATATGCTATATTTGACTTACTGATGTTTTATTTGAGTACTAGATCTGTTCCATTAAGTAGCACAATAAAGCAATGGTATCCAGACGAGAGAACTTTGTCGTATAATTTTGGAATTAAAATCTTTGCCATGTTCGACGTTAATATCCAAAACAACGATTGTGGTCCTTGAGCCGCGCTCGAGATTGAAGGGCGAATAGAAGATGTGATGTTGCTACTATGGCTATAGCAAGAGCAATGCAGATGATAATCTTGATGTTTTTTTTTTTTTTTTTTTTTGTAAATTTTTTTCAAAGGATGATTTAATTGAAAATTAATGAATGTGATGTTCTGTTGTTGAAAACTGAATGTGATGAGTGATGAAGAATTGTACAGAGAATGGGAGAAGAAAGAGAAATTCTCTTTCAAATACAAAAAATTCAAATTTCAAGTTTTGGGAGAGAATTTGAAAATTTAAAAAAGCAACTTTCAGTGTTACATTTTTTTTTTTGGAATATAGTGTTAACGTCTGTTAACGTTGTTTGAACTAGTCAAACGTTTGTGAACGTGGCATACTCTCTGACATTATACTTGCGTGGCACTCTCTTATTGGAATGGAGCACCACTTGGTAGTGGCGAGGTGGTGCTCCCGGTGCAACCAATAATTTCACAAGAGCCAGAGGCTTGACCTTGTATTGGTTGGATGACTTGGAAATAGTTCTCTCTTTCATCCCACCAACCCAAGGTTGGTTTGTCTCCCATTTCTATTTCAGTCTCAAAGTGTTCCATTCACTCTTACTTTCTAATTCCAACTCCAATTTTTTCTATACTTATGACCAACCTTGATGACTTGCTTTGGGATCACTAGAATTAACGCGTAAAATATATTGGGCAATTATTTGGACCACTAGTCTTTGCATTTTGATTTCTATATTATTTTGGTCTATGAAAATTTTTTAGTAATAAATATGATTACCAAATTTTTCATAAAATGAATCGTGATTCACAAGACTCACTTTTAATATAATACCCTAACAAATTTATTTTTCAAACTTTTAGACAACAAAAAATTATGAATCTTAAACCTATGCTTTTGTTCAATAAAAAAACAAAGCAATCTCAAAATGTTCCATTACTTGCTTTGTAAATAGCCTGAGCATTACCAACTTTTAATTGATTCATGCAAATTAGTAGTCTTTATATTTTTAGTTTTATGTCATTTTTGTTTTTATAATTTCAATGGACTCAATTTTGATTTGAAATTATGATTTTGTCTCAATTTAATTCAATTAATAATAATTTTTAGTTTTTTTTTTTTTTTTTTGATAAAAAATAGTCACATGAGCGGCATGTGTCATGGTTTTATAGGCAAAAAATTATAAACTTGTTCAATTCAATGAGTTAACCTCAATCAATTCAGTAATATTTTTTCTTTCAAGAGCCCTAATCAGTGTTATTAATCGAACCATATTAACACAAAATCTAAAATCAAGAATCTAATTGAAATTACTCATACTAAAAATGACACAAATAACAAAATATAGAGACAACCCATCTAATTCCCTATTGGTTTATGAAAACCATTTCTAATAGCTTTGGGACCACTGGAATTAAAGACAGAGACTTGCTGTGAAATTGGAAGTCAAGATCGCTGATGATGGATAAAATTACATAGTTCTCGTGGTTGACAAGATGGGCCACTCCACTATCACCATAGTAAGACTTAGAATTGTGTATAATAATGAATAATAATACATTTATTCCTTCTCCATCTATCATCAAACTACCATACTTCTTTTTCTCCTTTTCATATCTCTCTAAATCCTTTTACTTGTAAGAAAACAAAATGAGTTGACTTATGTTTCTTCTGCTATTTCTCTTGTGAAATATAATATCCTAAAAAATTCATATATTTTTTAAACTGCAAGACAAAAATAAAATAAAATAATGAGGGATTGTTTGGGATAAACAAAATAAGTGTACTTTTTGACTTTTTATAAAATATGAGTTGGGTATGGGTTGGGTTTGAAATGATGGGGTAGAGAGATGATGTGACTTAAATAAGATAATATGACTTAAATAGGATAGTAACTTTTTGACTTTTTTTTTATTATGCCAAACCAAGCCCGAATCTTACGTTTATGCTTTTGTTCAATTAAAAGCAAACCAGTCCCAAAATATTTTATTACTTGCTTTATAAATAGTCAAGACATTACCAACTTTTAATTGATTTAAAGAAAACTATGTTAGTAGTCTTTATATTTTTACTCTCGTGTTATTTTTGTTTTTAATATTTCAATTCACTCAATTTTGACATTAATTTATGATTTTATCTCAATTTGATCTAATTGATTACAACTTTTAATATTTTCTTTTTATGAAAAATGTGCACATGAGTTGCATGTTTCATATTTTTATAGCTAAACAATTATAAACTTATTCGATTCAATTCTCAACTAACTCAATAACATTTCTTCTTTCAACAACCATAATCAGCGTTACCAATTGAATCAAATTAATACAAAATCTAAAATTAAGAATTCAAATTAATTAAAATTACTCGAATTAAAATGACATGATAGACCAAATGTAAGGAAATTTCTCATTGGAATTAAAGACAAATAATCACTGTTGCAAACTTGGCAGTCATGATGACTGATGGATAAAATTACGTAGTTGACGTGCTTGACGGGCTAGGCTGGGCTGTATAAGAATGAGTAATATATTTTCCTTCTCCAACATCAAACTACTATCCTTCTTATTATACTCTCCTTTTCATAGTTCTCTGAATCCTCCTATCTATAAGAAAACAAAATGAGTTGGCTTATGTTTCTTCATCAATTTCTTCTGTTATTTCTCTGGTCTTCTTCTACTTGTGCACGCCATACCTGCCTTGAGGACCAGAGATTTTCACTTCTCCAATTTAAAACAACATTTACCATAACTGCTAATGCCTCTTTAGGTTGTGAATCTGATTCTCATCCTAAAATGGTGTTCTGGAATAAGAGTAGTGATTGCTGCTCGTGGGAGGGGTTCACGTGCGACTAGTCGAATGGTCATGTGATTGGACTTGACCTCAGTTGCAGCCACCTTCAGGGCACCATCCAACCCAACAACTCTCTCTTCTACCTTCATCACCTCCAAACCCTCAATCTTGCCTTCAATGACTTCAATTTCTCTACAATTTCACCTGATTTTGGCTCCTTTCCAAGTTTAACCCATCTCAACCTCTCTTACTCTAATTTTACAGGCCAAATTCCTTCAAAAATCTACCATCTATCCAAATTGGTTTCCCTTGACCTCTCTTACTTTGATTATTATAAAGATTATTCTTGTTCTCCGGTGAGACTTGAACAACACACTTTCAATATGCTCCTTCGAAACCTAACCCAATTAAGAGAACTACACCTTGATTGGTTGAATATCTCTTCACTTTTACCTCATGCTTTGCTAAATCTATCTTCTTTGACATCTCTCACTCTCGGTTATTGTCAACTGCGTGGGAAATTCCCAAAAAACATTTTTCACCTTCCAAACCTACGAAAGATCAACGTATGGGCAAATTGGGAGCTCACAGGTAAACTTCCATACTTTAATGTGACTAGTTCCCTTCAGTTTCTTGATCTCTCCAGCATAAGTTTTTCTGGCCAATTGCCTGAATCAATCGGCAATCTTAAAGCCTTGAATATTTTGTACCTCTTCAACTGCAACCTTTCAGGGTCCATTCCAGCTTCTCTTTGGAACCTTACACAAATCACCAATCTAGACTTCTGGAATAATAGTTTTAGCGATCAAATCCCCTCATCAATTTCAAACCTTGCAAAGCTTAATCGCTTGGATCTTTCTAGAAACAATTGGAACGGACAAATACCGGATTCCCTTGGCAACATGAGCCAACTTACTAACTTGTATCTTTCTGGAAACAATTTGAACGGTCAAATACCAGATTCCCTTGGCAACATGAGCCAACTAACTTATCTCTCTTTGAGTTATAACTCACTCAATGGGACAATACCATCTTCATTGTTTGCTCTGCCTTCACTGGTTGGTATAGGATTGAGTAACAATAAGCTACAGGGACCAATTCCAGGATTAGTTTATGAACTTCAGAACCTAACATACTTGTTGCTTTCATCAAATAACTTAAGTGGTGTAGTGGATCTAGATAAGCTTCTAAAGCTTAAAAATCTTATCCTTATTGGTCTCTCATGTAATGATGGTCTCTCATTGAGCCTCAACAACAGTGTCAACGCTACCTTTCCCAACTTTCAAACGATAAGATTAGCTTCTTGCAACTTGAGCAAATTCCCAAACTTCCTGAGAGAACAATCTAGTCTATATTCACTAGACCTTTCAAACAACAAAATTCATAGTGAAGTTCCAAAATGGTTATTCAATGTGGGGAAAGATTCATTGTATAATTTAAATCTTTCTCATAATTTCCTTACAATTTTAGAGAGTCTTCCATGAAAGAATCTACAGATTATTGACCTACACTCCAACTTACTCCGAGGACCACTCCCTGTTCCACCTAACACCACAAATGTTTTCTCTATCTCAAGCAATAAATTGACCGGAGAAATCCCTAAATTGATTTGCGATCTGAGGTCGTTTGTAGTTCTTGATTTGTCTAATAACAGTTTGAGTGGGTTGATTCCACAATGTTTGGGAAACTTGAGCAATAGTCTATCGGTGCTGAATTTAGGGATCAATAGATTTCGTGGCACGTTTACTGCAACATTTACCAAATGCAACATGCTAAGGAATCTTAACTTGAATGGCAACCAAATTGAAGGACAAGTTCCCCGATCTTTGCTCAATTGTAGACACTTGGAAGTTCTAGATCTTGTAAAAAACAAGATAAATGATACATTCGCCCACTGGTTGGGAACACTTTGAAATTTACAGGTGCTTGTCTTGAAATTTAATAGGTTTCATGGTGTAGACCGCCCGGAACTCCGCTCCGCGCACGAGGGCGCGAATCGTTTTGTTCTTAGCTACTACAGTTTGGACTCGTGTCATGGTTCTGAATCTAATATCACAAAGTGCAATGTGAGACCGATAAATCACCAAAGAGTCCAAATCCGGCAAATCGTTTTGGAAAACTGATTTTTATAAAGAAGTGCCAAACATGGACTACTTTGCCAGATATAGAGTCGCCACCTAAATGTTTTATTTTGGGGAAATTTAGAAAACCCTGACTCGTGCCTAAGGCCACGTGTCCGTCATCACCAAAGTTGACTCAGCTCGGGAACTTGGATATGAGAGGGGAAGGTCATGCAATGAGCACTCCCGCTCGCCCAATCAAAGATCGGCCTTTACTAACATGATATTTTGTTTTTGAAAACACATGTGTTCTTATTCCGGTTATTAACCTAGAATTACTATGTGATGCACACAGCATACAAATATAGACTAGATCGCCTAAGTTGGAACAAAACATCTCATGTTTGTTTGTTTGAAAATGGTTTGAAGATGCTACTCACAAGTAGGCTAAGTCGTGGATTTTGCCACCCTCAAGTGGGCTTAGAAAACATGGTGATTTGCCACTTCAAGTGGGCTTAAAACTCACATTTCGATGAATTGTTCCAATTCAAGCAATCCAATCATCATCCACAGGCATTCATGTAGTTATATCAGTTAAGCAGTTAGTCTCATAGCAAGCATGCTATCATGTTAACACTTACATACATGCAAGATGCTAAAGCATAAACACTCACAGTGTACTCCGAGCCAAAACAGAGAACTAGTTAGAAATTATGCATGATCCTAGTTTATATTAAGATGGCTAATGCAACACATTCAAAAATGCAACTAAAATAGGCTCGGCTATTCTAAGATGGCATATGAAATGCAACTTGATAACATGCTGTTGAACACGTATTCAAGTAAATGTATTGAAATACAATGCAGTTTATATGATGCACCAAGCCCGGTGCATGTAATACAGATGAATGGATGCACACATGCAAGCATAAGGCATGCTAATCGAAATATGCCCTAAAACTAACCATCGTAAGCGGCTAAGTAAAAGGGAGAAAGAAATGGGGGTTGGAAGACATGCATCACACACACACGCTTATTACAACAATGCGCCCTCTCGACGAAGGGTCCGAATGAGTATGCTAAGCTATTCTAACTAATCTAATAATCTAATTAGACTAATTATTACATAATCAAATTGAATAACTAGCTAATACTAAACTAATTATTACAACACGTTAACTAATTAACAAATTAGCTAATTCAATTACAAATTCAAAAGCTAACTAACAAGTAAAGTTAATTACAAATTACAAAGCCTTAGCTCAGTTCTAAGAGTTCGAAGATGCATGCACAATTGCCTCGCTCGGAAATCTGTTGCCATGCCTCATGTTGCCTTTGTTTGCACACTTCTGCACCTCTGAAAATTATGCCAACTTCCATGATGCTTCTGACCTACCTTAGGAATCATCTGAAGGGTAGTCGGCCAAAATGTATACCCATCGGCCAAAGAATAATGGTCATCGGCCAAATTCAAGGCTATCGGCCAATTGTTGATAGCCGATCGGCACACTTGATAGCCGATCGGCCATTGCTTTTTGCAGACTCTCCTTTTTGTTGCAACAGCGCACAAACTGAGGCACGGCAATATATTTGCAAGAAAATGTGTGTGCAACTACACCCCTTATCATGTCTAAGGCTCAAAGGTGTGTAGTGCTCGGCTCTCGAGTCATCAATCACACATCTCGATGCATAATGGCCAAAGAGGCCGAGTTGCAAAAATCAATATCACATGAATGCACAAAAACACATAAATGCCTTAACCTCTATCATACTTGATCAAGAGGGTCAGCGACCGAGGATTGAGGCACGTTTCATCACTTCAAGTATGAAACGTCCCTCGTTCCTCGTGTTTGGACTAACACTATATCCAAACAAAATGCAATGCAATGCATGCACAACTTAACAAAGCTAATGGCATGCAAACAATGCTAGTGCAATATGAGCATGCAAGTACCATGCAATGCAACATGATTGACTTAGTAATACTAATGGCATGTGAACAATGTAATGCAACATGATTGACTTATCAAAGCCAAAGGCATGCCAACTTAATGCAATGCAACCTAAGCATGCAAACAAAGCCAATGCAACATGAGCATGCCAACAACCATGTAAACAACAAGTATGCAAACAACATGTAATGCAAACAAGCATGCAAGATAGACTTAAACTGGATATGGATAGACCTTAGCCATGCCCAAAACAGTGGCCAAAATGTTGAAATGAAGGCATGAAATGCAAGACAAGCATGCATGCCAATTGGCTCAACAATTAAGGCATAAGAGGACAACTCTCAAGATCACTTAAAGAGTGACAAGCATGGATGTGTGACAACACTATAAGCTCTGAAATCATGTATGGAATGGTGCCAAACCACTTAAACAACACAAGTATGACATGCAAGAGGGCTCAAAGCTTGAAGCTAGCATAGACACTTGCACTATAGTTATACAAAACATGAAGCATATAGCCAAGACAACCCAAAATAGTCCTAGATCATGCCAAAATGAGTCTGAAACATGCATGGAGCATCACCAAAACAAGCTAGCATGAAGGGCATGAAGCATGAATTTGCAAGGCCAATAAGGAGTATTACACTACACCTATCAAAACCAAGCATGAGGTGACTTCAACAAAAAAATTTAGAGTTATATCATGGCAAAATGAGAGCAAATACACACTGATATGGCAGCTTACAAGCTTAGACAAAATGGCATACGCGATGGCTCATTCTTAAGGCATAAAGCACAAACTCTCCAACGCGTTGAGAGAGTGAAAGATGTGAATGCATGGCAATGAAACATGCTCTGAAATCACACATAAAATAATGCCAAGTCATGAAAATAGTCCAAGCAATGCATGCTAGTGGACTCAATACACAAAGCTAGTGAGCTAGATTGAACCATGGCTATACAAAACAATGCATGCATGACCCAAAACACTTAAATCAGAGCTTAAGCATGCTTAAACATGGACAAAAGCTTCTTGGAGTTAAGCCAAAACATGCTAGAATGATGGTCTAAACACAAGATGCATGTTAGGCTAGTGAATGGATTTGCACTGCAAGTGCAAGGAGCATGCATGATATGATCAAACCAAGCCAAAACAATGTTATACCATGGAAAGACAAGGCCTAATATATGCTGAAATGGAGCCACAAAGAGGTAGAAAAACATGCCAACTTGGTGAGCCATCAACAGAAGCATTCAAGAGAAGAGGATGGGGGACAACCCCCTCCTATTTAAGGCCTCAAAACACACTTTCCACCACTGAAATTCCTTTGGAATTCAATGGTAGAAAGGCCAAATAAAGGTGATCACGAAGGCTCAAAGTGATGGTACAAAACAAAGCCAAACAAGGCTCTAAAGGGGGTAAACCACCCCCAACACCAAAGAGGTCTCAAACAAACATGTTAAGAACTTCGAAACAAGACTTTTTCAGTTAAAAGCAAGGCCTAAAACAATATGCAAGGATGGCCAATATGGTATACCAACAAAGGCTTAAAAGGGGAATACACTCACCCTTAAGCACAACTTTGAAACCATTATCTTCTGAGGCAAAAACCAACTTTCAAAGCTCAATAAACACTCCCAAGAATCTCAGCTCAAAGATGGTGGTGTATTGCTAGGTGTTGTAGTGCAAAAGTGAAGACAAAACACATTTTAAGGCACAAACTCACACAAATATAAAGAGAGAGGAAGAAATATATATATACAGAGAGAGAGAGAGAGATATCTTGTATCTCATATTTCAGAACCTCTGGAAAGGGAGAAGGGTCTTCCTTCTTATAGAAAAACAAGTTCCAAGCTTGTTTAACAAGCTAGAACTTGGTCCAAATCCATCCATATATGTGTATGGAGGATACACCAAGTGACCAACAGCTGGCACCAGTTGGAAGAAAAATATCTGCAAAAGCAGAAAAAGAGGCCTCGGCCAAAAGATATGGCCGATCGGCCACCACCAATGGCCGATGGCAAGAAGACAAGGCCGATAAGCACAAGGCTTGGCCGATGGGTTGTAAGGATGGCCAACAAGCCACCCTCTTCCCTCAGAAGCAAAACCACAAGTCCTTGGTCCACAACCAAGCACAAAACAAACAAGTTAAGAGATCCTAAGGCGAGGCGCACAGCCGAGACCTTCATGAACTCAAAACGAATACGAGCATGGATGATCATCAAGTGTTCAAACGATGATGTCCAAGTCTTGAGGACGGTCAAAAATAGGGTGTCTACACATGGTCACATAGGCACCTTCAAGGCCAAGGGTAAACATCCTTTCCCTAAGTCGAGAATTATTGACATGTCTTACAATGATTTCACTAGGCTTTTGCCAACAAATTATATCAAACAATTTGAAGCTATGATGAATGTGGATGAACATGAAATGAAACTGAAATACATGGGTGAGACTTATTACCAAGATTCTATGGTGGTGGTGATGAAAGGACTGGAGATTTAATATTCAAGAATCTTAACTGTCTTCTCAATCATTGATTTATCAAACAACAATTTCCAAGGAGAGATTCCGAAATCCATCGAGAAGCTTAATTTGCTTCGGAGTCTTAACTTATCTCATAACAATCTTACAGGCCATATCCCAACTTCACTTGGAAATTTGAAAAACCTTGAATCATTGGACCTTTCCTCAAACAAGCTTGTTGGGGAGATTCCTCAACAATTGACAAGTTTGACATTTCTTGAGGTACTAAACCTTTCGGTTAACTAACTAGCAGGACCAATTCCTCAAGGGAGGCAGTTTTATACATTTAAAAATGATTCATACAGTAGGAACTTGGCTTTATGTGGAATCCCTTTGTCAAAGAAATGTAAGGAACTACAGGCACTGCCACCTCCACCAACATTCCAACAAGATGAGAATTCGGACAAGTCAAGTGGATTTAGCTGGCAAGTTGTAGTGATGGGGTATGGATGTGGCTTTGTATTTAGAATTGTTACGGGATATCTTATGTTTCTAACTCGAAGTCCAGAATGGCTGATGAAAATTGTTGAAGGAAAACAATATAAGAAGGTGAAAAGGTCCAAGAAGAGTGCCCACTGATGCTGTAAAGGAAAAAATCAGCAAAAACAAATGGCGTTTTTTAGGTAAGTAGAATTTATCTTTAAAGCATTACTTTGTTGAATTATCTTTTACGGTTTCTATGTATATGCTATTATTGAGTTGCTAATGTTTTTATTTAAAAACTAGATATGTTCCATTAAGTAGCACAATAAAGCAATGGTGTCCACTTGAAGGGGTGTCTCATGTAGCTGTTGCATTTGAGTCCATGTGCATCTGAATAGCAGCTATACAAGATCACTTCAAAAGATTTTACCCTTGTTTTTGTATTAAGTTCTAATGCTTTGTTAAGTTGTTTAGTTTTCTTAAAGCACAAGTTAAATAAGAGTTGCATGTCATGACTCTTTCTTGTTTCTTTTCTCGCATCATGTAGTAACCTTTAAAGATTTGTACTTTTTGTATATAGCTGCTTTTAAACTGGATTTCAGTCAAACTTGGCCTTGTTGAGTTTTTTAACTTTGAAATGCAATCTTAAAAGTTACAACTCAAACCATTCCCGTTGTTTCATTTTAATCATTTTTGAATGACAAAATTGTTGGCTACTTGATAGAGAATTTGCATTGAAAATAATGACGTGTTACTCATTTTTAAAATGTTGCCAAGTTTGTTTGTTGGGAGGTAAAAACATTCTCAATTCAGTGGCGACCAAGGCATCACACTGGAGATATTGTCTAGCACTTGTTTCTATTGAGACATGGGAATTTTGTGATTAATTACAGTAGGAAAATGGTGATTCTGAGAGTATTGATTGGAAATGTTGTTCATAAGTAAGAAAAGAATCATGGAAATACAATCAACATTGGGATTTGCTTTTTTCAATTGTGATAGTTTAGTGTGCTATATTGTTGTGTTTTCTCTGCCAACTCTCCCAAATACGATAAACTATTAACTAAATGATTGTTATAAACATTAAAAAAGATGGCAGTTATTTGTAAGTCAACTGATCTTAATGTGTCTTGTTGTTCCCTTCAGTTTTTGGTTATAGGCAGAGCTCCTCCAATTTGGATGTCCGTATTCCACAACCAATCCGGATATTCAAGCTGGACGTTTTGTTTAGTATGAGCAATAGATGTTTGTTACATTGACACTTTTTATAAATTAATAGTTAAGATTTTGTCTACTTATTTACAAATTCACAGTAAGATCCAAATAAATAACTTGACACAATATTTAATATGTTAATGGGTAGACAATCTGATTGCTCCAAGTTAATCCTTTTCTTGGTGACGAAGAATCCTTCAAGTCTTCTTCTCAAGTCTTCCAAGGAAATTGCCCACCAATTTCCTTTCCTATTCTTATCCACCAAGTCTTCCAAGTCTGTGCCTAGTCAAGTCTTCTTCTAAGTCTTCCAAGAGTGTCTTATCCTTCAAGCTACTTCCAAGGAGCCTCCAAGCAACTTCTAAGAATCCTCTTCCAAGAAATTTGTCCACCAAGCTTTCATCTCCTATAAATTGATCTAATTTCTTATCTTGGAGGAGAGAAGAAGTTTTTGTTGTTTTGTTATGCTTTGTGTGAGATTATCAGGCAAATAAAAAAAGATGTATGTGAAAAAGTTTTGGGTTCAACCAATTGTGCAGCATTGGTTAACCATACGACTTAGTCGGGCGGTTGTATCTTGGGAGGGACAAGTCAAGGTTTTTTCTGCTGCACCGGTGTGAGGCTTTGCCTAACCGCAGAGGGCTTGAATCTTCTTAAAGAGAGTGAATTTTCCACGCCTCAGCCCTTACAATGGTTATTGTAATTTTTATTATTTGTATTTTCTGGTGTTTTATTTGTAATTATCACCAACAATCCTAAACTACTCATGACTCCCACATATCGGCTATTAATATGATACAGACGAGCATGCCAAAAATTCATAGAAGACAGCATGTAAACAGAAACATGTGCTTTCTTATTCTCAACATTTAATTTAAGCATTCCATCACAGGCATACCTTTTCCCCACAAATTTGCCTTTTTTAGTGATTACATATTGGTCAGATTCAATAGTCTGCTTGAAACCAGCTTTGTTGAGCAAATAACTCGACATCAAATTTTTCCTCATGGATAGTGTGTGCAACACATCTTTTAAAACAAGCACACATCCAGAGGTAAAATTCAGCTCAGCATCCCCACACCCAAGCACCTTGGTTAAACTGGAGTCATTAAGCATAACAGTCCTCTCATTAAAAGGAGTGAAATTTTTGAACCAATCTTTATCATAGCAGACATGCCTATTGGCACTAGACTGCCCACCACCCTTCCACAGATTGAACGATAAAAATATTTGTGATCATAGCGACAAATGGTTCCTCGGTAACATTAGCTTGTGGTCGAGACTGTTGTTTCCAAAATTTGCAAGTTTGAGCAATATGCCCACTTTTGCCACACACAAAACATATCACATTTGTCAGATCTTGTGAAGGGGGTTCTTGGTTCTATTTATTTTGCCTCGGGTAATTTTTATTTTGTAGCCTTCCAGTATTTTTCCAAATTTTCTTAACTGGCTTCAAGTGACTATTTTTATGAAATCGACCTTTAGGTAAAGTATTTCCAGAAGTTAAATTTACCTTTGCAGTGGAATGCTCTTGTGTCATAAGCGCATTTTGTCCTCGTGCTTCCTCCTCCACCCGAATCCATGTGATTAGAGTCTCCAAGGACGTCTCCTTTTGCTTGTGACGCATTGATTTTTGGAACTCTCTCCAAGATGATAGAAGTTTGTCAACAATACCCTCTATAACAAGATTGTCTCCAATTTTGATGCCTTCAGATCTAACTTCAGCCACTAGTATCTGAAAATCTCAAACTTGCTCCATTACTGATTTTCCATCTATCATTTGATAGCGGAAAAAATGGCTTGCAGCATATGTTTTAGCACCTGCCTCCTTAGTGTCATATTTATTCTGCAAGCCTTTCCAAATTTTCTTGGCAGTGGTGTAAGTAGTATCATAATAGTCATAAAATTGATCCGAAAGACAATTCAAAAGATAATACCGACATTTATACTCACCTGTGTTGTATTTCTCGATTTTTTCAAGATGAGCGGCATACTCGTCGGTCATCTCTTTAGTGGGGACTTTGTTCGGATTTTTCTCGGTCAGGATATAGGCCACTTTGAGGAGACTGAGGTAGAAAAGCACCTTGCCTTTCCATCTCTTGAAATGGACTCCATTGAACCGAAAGGGCTTGTTGAGATCGCTGGTATTCTCGTTGGGCTTCTCTAATACTGGCTCCATGAATTTTTGCTATTTGAATCTCCTTAAAATTGTTGGTGATAATTACAAATAAAACACCAGAAAATACAAATAATAAAAATTACAATAACTATTGTAAGGGCTAAGGCGCGGGAAATTCGCTCTCTTTAAGGAGATTCAAGCCCCCTGCGGTTAGGCAAAGCCTCACACCGATGCAGCAGAAATAATCTTGATTTGTCCTCCCAGGATACAACAACAACCCGATTAAGTCGTATGGTTAACCAATACTGCACAATTGGTTGAACCCAAAGCTTTATCACATGCACCCTTTTTTTGTTTGCCTGATAATCTCACACAAAGCAACAAAAACTTCTTCTCTCCTCCAAGATAAGAAATTAGATCAATTTATAGGAGATGAAAGCTTGGTGGACAAATTTCTTGGAGGAGGATTCTTGGAAGTTGCTTGGAGGCTCCTTGGAAGTAGCTTGGAGGATAAGACTTGACTCTTGGAAGACTTAGAAGAAGACTTGACTAGGCAAAGACTTGGAAGACTTGGTGGATAAGAATAGGAAAGGAAATTGGTGGGCAATTTCCTTGGAAGACTTGAAAAGAAGACTTGAAGGATTCTTGGTCACCAAGAAAAGGATTACCTTGGAGGAAAAGAAAACAAATCAAATCAATAACAAATTATAATATTAAAATATCTGCTAACAGATAGGGTAGTGAAACCTCATTTTTGAATTTCAGTATTGATGATGATGCGGTATCGATATCACGATATAAGACATGATATATTATGAATGTGTGTATCTGAATTCCAAAATTCCGATCTGAGATAGGCGAATATTTATTTAAATTTTCTTATATTCTTCTGCTAAGAGATAGTGTAGTGATGTCGCTTGAGTGCTTCTTATGTAAGCTGTTGGTTAGTGGGCTTTCGCAATTCAGGCTTTGTGTCTCGTGAGATTGAAGACGGGAGTTGGAATCACCTAATTGATCAGGATGAGATTTGTTTGAAGCAAGTTGGAGATTAGAGGCCTTAGAATTTCATGAATAACCCTTTTGGGAAACTAATTTTGGAATTTAGGGAAGAGTAATATTCTTGTCTGTATTTAACTAAGGCTGTGGTGGGTTTTCATGGAACAAAAGAATATAGAAAATGATTCTTTTGGTTAACTAGGATTTTTATGGATTCAGTGGGATTATGTAACTTCGACATTCTGATGTGGACTTTGTGTGCCCATGTCTTTTTTTTTTTTTTTTTTTTTAAACTCTTCCGTTTTTTTTTTCAAGCTTATTAAGCCAATTTGACACATCTTTTTGATGCAACACACGGTGTCCTTTACATCAATAACTGAAAGTATGATTACATGATTCTGCGAAGCTGCTTTGCCTGCACTATGGTCATCTAGCTTTGGCATGTTAAGTGGTTTATCACCTCAATTTGGTTGTGAAGAAGACATCCTTAACCCTTGTGTGGTACACGAGGAGAACCCCATAATTATCTATAATTTTCCTCTAATTCTGCCTCCGGTCTTTGTCAGGATGTAGCCACACTATGGCCAAAGGTGGCCATGGCGCCCGCCTGCTTTTTGCCATAACCTATGGATATATAGTATATATGTTTAATAAAATATTATTTATTTTGACCAAATAAATATAAAATAAGACACAAGACTGGAATGCAATAACTAATTCCGTAAATTGAAAAGAAAATTGCTGAATAATTAGTACAAATTCAATCATAGATGAATTATGTTATAAAAAAGAATGCTAAGTTCAATTTTGATAGATGTAATTGAAGAAAAAAAGAACTATTTAGTTTGGATTTGTCAATTTTTGCCTTTTTTTTTTAAAGTATCGTTGTTTATATTAACTATTTGATATATTTTGATATGTTGTTATTTTCAAACTAAAATCTATGAAAACGTATATGTAGCTGGAGTTGGATATACATATTGTTTGGCTCCCCCTATCTTGAAATCCTGGCTCCGTCCCTTGTCATTTATCTCCTTGTAATCTCCTAAGGTTTCCTCATCTATGTATTTTGCTGATTTCTTTATATACTAATTTGGTGTAATCCTTTTGCTCCCTGTCCTCTTTTTGGAAGGGTAAACTAAAAGTAGAGTCTTGGATTTACAGTCATTCCCTCCTCATATCTTTCTTGGAGTGTGGGAGGTCTATAAAATAATCTGAGTTCATTTACATTTGTATGCTGTGGAGGGACCACTGGAGTTATGAATTGTGCTTTATTTACCTGAGTCTCCTCCCTAACCCTTCTTGGTTGGCTGGGCTTGATGTTAGCCTTCTCAAACAAAGGCAGCAAGTCATCTACCATCACTTGGTTCTCATATGCAGACATGGAGCCAATTGCTTACTAAGTGTGCAGTAGGAGAGCCCTTCTTGGATCAGCAAGAGGGCAACTGGATTGGCCAGTTTTGGCTACATTTTTTCTATTTCCTTAACCTATTTCCTGTCTGGCCACTGAATGGCCATCACCTAGGTGTAGACACCCCATTTTTTACCGTCCTCAAGACTTGGACGTCATCGTTTGCATACTCGATGATCACCCGTGCTCGTGTTTGTTTTGAGTTCTCGGAGGTCTCGGCTGCACGCCTTGCCTCAAGATCTCTCAACTTACCTATTTTGTGCTTGGTTGTGGACCAAACACCTGTGTTTCTGCTTCTAAGGGAAGAGGGTGGCTTGTTGACCATTTTCTCAACCCACCGGCCAGGGCCTGAGGCCTCTTTTTCTTTCCATCGGCTAAGTGTGTTGGCCGATGGGCACTTTAGTTGGTCGGTTGGCCACATTTTCTGGCCGAGGCCTTTTCTTTGCCTTTTTCAGGCATTGTGCATGCCAAGTGCGGTGGTGAGCCTGATCGCCTCCATACACGTGTATGGAGGGATTTGAGCCTTGTTTAGCTTCCCTTGGAAGCTTTGCAAAGTTGTTTTTCTATAAAAGGAGGGCCTCCCATCCCTTTCCAGAGGTTGATCCATCTGATATAGAAGTGAGATATATCACTCTCTCTCTATATCTTCTCTCTCTATAGTTGTGTGTGTAATAGTGTTCTAAAGGGTGTTTTTGTTTATATTTTTGCACTAAAGCACCTAATGGTACACTATCCCTTGGTTACTGAGGTGCTAAGAGTGGATTTCAGAGTTTTTGAGTTGGTTTTGATCAGAAGGAGGTGCTGGAGTTGGTTTTCTTGAAGTGTTCTTCAAGGGTGAGTAACTACTCTTTTATTCCCCATTTTTGCCTAAGCTTTTACACATACTTGCATGCTGTTTTAAGCTTAGTGTCCTACAGAATTTTTTTTTGTATTTTCATGTTTGAGATGTTTCATTAAGGTCACTTTTGTGTTGGGGGCTGTCTACCTTCTCTTAGGCTGTGTTTGGCCTCTTTTTGTGCCTTCCTCTTTGGGCTTTGAAACCCTTTTGTTTTGGCCTTCTCACCACTGAAATCTAGAGGATTTTCAATGGTGGAGAAGTGGTTTTGAGGTCTTGTATAGGGGAGGGACGCCCCCCCTCCCTTTGTGTCTCATTTACTTGTGTTGTTGGCTTATAAGAGTAGCATGTTTACTTAGCATGTCTTGGTTCTATTTCAGCACTTTTTAGTGGTTTTTAGGGCCTGCCTCAACTCTATTTCATGTTGGTTTGATGTCATCTTGCATGCTTCACATACTTGTAGAGTAACCTTGCATGTTTGCATAACATGTCTCTTGCATTTCGACCATCATGCTTACATGGTCTAACTTAACTTTGAGAAGTTTTTAGCCTTGTTTCACCATGCTTAAGCTCTATTTGGGGTTGTCTTGGTCATGCTTTCCATGCTTTGTATAGCCACCATGCATTCTAGCTTGTTAGCTTTGGGTGTGTGAGTCATTAGCATGCTTTACTTGGGCCATTTCAGTGATTTAGTATCACTTGTCATAGTATTTCAATCCGTGTTTCATGCTTGTATGCTTGCATTTGCCATCCTTTCAATGCTTTGAAGAGTTGGTGTCTTATGCTCCATGTTTGGGTCATTGTGCATGTCTCCATGATTAAGTCTTTGGGATGCCATCTCATTGGGTTTTGGGGTTTGTTTTGGCATATTATAACTCTGATTTTCCTTGATTGAGTCATGACATGTTTGGTTGTAATGGGTGTAGTGCAATTCCCCTTTTTTTTTGCCTTGTATGCGCCTTGTTTTGTGCTCATCTTTCTAGCATGATTTGACCACATCCCATGCATGTTCTAGCCTTGTTTTGGCCTATCTTGGGACTTTTGGGTCACCTTGGCCCTTTGGGGCTTGGTTGATATGGCCATAGTTCAAGTACCTTGGCTAGCTTTGAGCTTTAAGTCCATTAGCATGCTATGCTTGTCCTATGTGCATGATTTGGCATCATCATTGACATGATTTCAGAGCTTATTGCATCGTCATATTCTCATGTTTATCCCATCTTGCTCATGTTTGAATGTTGTGCATTGTGGTCTAGCTTATGGACCAATGTATGTGTGTGCATGCCTCTCCTTTTGATCCCTTGATTTGGGTGTTTTGGCCATCGATTAGGGCATGGCCGAGGTCTGTCCTTTTGGTTTAAGCCCTTGGAGCATATTTGCTTTCATGGTATTTGCATGTTCAGTCGCTTGAAGTTTGCATATTGAGTATATTGCATGATGTTTAATTAGTTGCATCGCATGACATTAGTATATACTTGTTGCATGCTTGGGTTGTTTGCAAGCTTGCTTGCATATTCATATTGCATTGGGTCTGTTGGCATGCCATTAGTCTTGTTGCATTGCATAATGTCCCCATGTTGCATTGCATTTGGCATGCTTGTTTGCATTACATTGTGTTTGGTTTGGGCTGTCAAACCAAACACGAGGAGCGAGGAACGTTCGTACTAGAAGTGACGAAACGTCCCTTAATCCTTAGTCATCGACGCTCTTGATCCAAGCATGATAGAGTTTTAGGCATTCATATGTTTTGTTGCATTCATTCCTTATTAATTTGCACATTTGACACCTTTAGCCATCATGCATTGAAATGCGTGATTGGTGGCCCGAGGTCGAAAGCCATACTCCCTTGAGTTCATAGCATGATGGGGAGAGTGGCTGTGCACACATCGTCTTGTAAATGTCTTGCCATGCACTGTTTGTCCTTTGCTGCAGCAAAAACAGTTTTCTGCAGGAATAGATGGCCGGTTGGCCATCTTTAAAGTCGGCCGGCTATGCATTGTTGGCCGATGGCCCCACTTTTGGTCGATGGCCATCATTCCATGGCCGGTGGTCCTATATCTTGGCCGGTGACCTCCCACAGTGCTCAGGGAGCGTTTCAGAAGCATCCCAAGGATTTTCACATTTTTTCAGAGGTGCAAAACAGTGCAAACAGAGGCAACATGTGGCATGGCAATGGGTTTCCGAGCGAGGCGAATCGAGCATGCATCATCCAATCATTTCGAGGAGGAGCTGCGGCGGCCTCTTTAGTTTCATATTTAGACTGTTTTGTAATTAAATTGTTAATTAATTAAGGGTTTTGTAATATTTAATTAGCTAGGGTAGTTGATTAATTATTTGGTTTGTATTATTTATTCGGACCCTCCATCGAGAGGGCGAGTTTTGTAATAAGTGTGCGTGTGTGTATGAATGTCTTCCAATCCCACGTCTTTCTCCCTTTTACTTACCTGCTTTTAATTGATTAGTTTTAGGTCATGTTTCAATTAGCATACTTATGTCAGCATGTTTGCATACATTCATTCGTATTGCACGCACCAGGCTCAGCGCATCATACTAATTGCATAGCGTTTCAATTCCAACTTGAATACGTGTATCGAGTTGCCGCATTCTATGAAGCATAGACACGGCAAAATGGAAGCCGTGGCGGTGTCGGATACGGGGACACGCCGGGGACACGTATGGGACACGACATCTGGCGTGTCCCCTTAATTTAATTTATTTTTTTGCAGGGGACACGCGTGTCCGAATCTGGACACGCCATGGACACGGCGAGATGAGTAAATGAAAGGGGGAAAACGAGAACAAACCTGGTCGATCGACGATCCAGAGCCAGATTCGACTTCGACGATCCAGTCCCTTCCCCTTCGCAGAGCCCTCTCTCTATCTCGCCTTTGCCTTCGCAGAGCGCTCTCTCTCTCTCTCGCCTTCTCTTTCTCCCTCGCTTCTCATCCTGATCGCGATTGCGATCGCGATCGTCTCCCTCTCTCTCGCTTCTGATCTCGATCGTCTCCCTTGCTTGTCTCCCTCTCTCTCGGTTCTCCCCGTCTGTTTTGATATTATAACTATTATAATTATTATATATTCATATATAATATATATAACTATTATTATTTCATTGTATAATAACTATATATAATATATATAACTAATAACTATTATTATTTTATTATATATTATATAATAGTTATTATATAACATAAATATACTCATTAGATAATAAATAATACATATTATAAGATAATATATATTTATACATATTAATAAATAAAAAAAATAAATACATGTATGTATGTAAAATAAAATAAAATAATTAATTACAACACATTATTTAAAAATATAATAAATAAATAAAATAATTAATATGTATTAAAATAAAAATATTTATAAAAAAATTAAAATATTTGCCGTGTCCCTTGCCGTGTCCATGTCCCCATTTTTTAGAAATTGCCGTGTCCTGTGTCCGTGTCCGTATGCGTGTCCATGTCCGTGTCCGTGCTTCATAGGCCGCATTTCACATGCTATTCTTAGATTAGCCGAGCCAATTCTAGTTACATTTTGCATGTGTTACATTAGCCATCTTAACATGAACTAGGATCATGCATGATTTCTAACTAGTTCCTTGTTTTGGCTCGGAGTACACTGTGAGTATTTATGCTTTAACATCTCGCATGTGTATGAATGTTAACATGACAGCCTGCTTGCCATGAGGCTAATTGCTTATGTGATATAATTGCTTGAATGCTTGTGGGTGAAGGTTGGGTTGCTTGAATTGGGATAATTCATTGAAATCCGTGATTTAACCTACTTGCGAGTAGCAAACTTCAAACCGCTTTCCAAACAAACGGATGTGCAATGCTTTGTTCCGAATTAGGCAATTTAGTCTATACTTGTGTGTTGTGCGCATCACCTAGTAATCCTAGCTAATTAACCGGAATAAGAACACATGTGTTTTTAAAAACGAGATATCATGTTTAGTAGTGGCCGATCTTTGATCCGGCGAGCGGGGTGCTCATAGCTGACCTTCCCCAATCATACCCGAGTTCCCGAGCTGAGGTAACTTTGGTGATGACGGACACATGGCCTTAGGCAACGAGTCAAGGTTTCCTAAATTTCCCCAAAATAAAATATTTAGGTGGCGACTCTGTATCTGGCAAAGCAGTCCATGTTTGGCACTTCTTTCTTAAAAATCAGTTTTCTAAAACGATTTGCCAGATTTGAACTTTTTGGTGATTTATCGGTCTTGCATTGCACTTTGCGAGACTAGATTCAGAACCGTGACATTTGAGTCCGAACTGTAGTAAGCCCAAATGAACAAAACGGGATTTCTCTCGGGACGTTCGGGGACGTCTACACTAGGTTGTCTTGCACTCCTTCGACCTCACCATCCAACTCTTCTCCGTCTTCAACCCTTTTCTCAGGGTCTTCAAAAACTTCGTGTTGTTTCTTCCTAGCCATCACTTCAAATTAGACAGGTCCCACTGGGCGTGACAAAATATGTTTGTAAAAATCTAGTTTGGGTTTAATCAACAGAGAACCAAACTTCCACAAACAACAACAAATCAGACAATTGTGGTTGGTGTTCTATGCCTCGACAGTTTCAATGACTTTTTTGGAGGTTGTAATGTGAAGAAACAAGTGTAAATAAACTGAAATTTGATTGAAGAACAAGTAAACTTGCCACCTAATTACAAGAATTAAGTTACAAGTTCAAAATGCATAACAATCAACAGAGGAAAACTTGGCCACAGAGGTCAATTACAAACAAACTACTCCTAAGTACAAAAGCTACTTCTAATTAAGTTATATTACTCCTAATTCTACATGGGTTGTGAATTTTGTTGAAGTTTCTTTTCTCTTTGAACTTCCACCTTTTATCGACTTTCAATGGCCATGTTGTCTTGCCACGTGCCTATTTGTCATGCTCCTATAATCGCCCATGAACTGCAACTGCCTCAATTCCCTTTTTCCTGGTAATGCCATGTAACGCCTCCTCATTCCTCTTTCTTGGGTCATTAACTTTACCTCCTTCATTCTTGGCCCTCTTCTAAATGTGTTTGAGCCTCTGTCGACAAAAAATTTTAAACTTTTGGTGTCAACACCTCCTTAACAGCTTGCTTACGCATGCGTTGGCAATAAAGATACATTGTTGCTTGTCATTTTCTCCTATACTTCTTGCAGATGTTGCTGCGCTTTTATCATGTTGATTGTGGATTTCAATAGTTTGCGGGGCAAACTTCAGACATTCTTCTCTTTTAATTCATTCCTATTGGAATGATTATTAGATAATCACCACATAATGATACAGAGACCCATGTTTCATGTACTTCAATCCTGACTTGCCACATTTTACGTGTGCCACTAGAATCTGTCTCGAGGTCTGGTATGGACAGAAAGTAGAATGAAATTCCCACCCCAACATTCCACACCAAAGAAAACAAACGTGCCACTAAAGCATCAAATAAGGGGAGGAGATAATGGTAATGACTAAACAATTTTATAGATGCCTCAGATTCCAAATCTATTTAATATAGAATTTACTATTTCCTCTCCGTTCGCTTTCTCACCAAACTACTAATTTCGAATACATAGAAGTGATCAATTCAAACTATTTTTTCTATCCTCAAATGTATTAGACAAACTTTGCCTGCAACTAACTTAGTAATGATTGTTCTAAGAAGAAAAAAGAAAAAAAAAAACTTAGTAATAGCAGGTATAACCTAGATAGCTAATACGCAGAAAAGTTAGCCCAGTAAATCATATAGAAGACTTGAATATGGCCATTTAGCATGAATACATACATACATATATTTACACACATAAAATTCATCAAAGCCATAACCAAAAAGATTAAATTCACTAAACAAAACGTGTTCCACAAACACAGTAAGTACCATTTAAAATTAAATTTTGGAATCTCTTGTCAAATTAAAAAAGAAAAAAAAAAATCCGAACCAAAGAAGAACATCCAACATTAGAAATCTAATCAATGTGCTTTTATATTTGTGAAGGAACTATAGGTAGAAACCATCATACTTAGAAACCTGCTCATAGCTGAAGAACTTGACAGCTGAATTTGGAACAATACATGCACAATTAGTACCATTGCCTTTAAATAATCCTCTGAAGCCCTCAGTTCTCCATATATATTTCAGGCCTAATGGAATCCATTTTTTAACTAAAATTTGAAGGGGAAAAAATCTCGAAAATAGTTTTAGGAGCAAGTCATCAAACAAGATTACATGTTTCTTAAAAAATAAAAACAAAAAACAAAAATGATGCCAAACAAGCAATTTAAGGGCCACAAAATATTTCTTTGAAACCAAATCCAATGGATTGGGATGTTGACAAACTTGTCGAGTTGAGTTAGATTGAGATCTGGGTTTATAAAACCTAATTATAATCTAATTGCATAAAACCCGGTTCCTAGCACAAATTGGTTGCAACAAAACCTTTTGAGTTGGGAGAAAATTTATAGTGAATGAGAGAAAGATCACGTAGAGATAGTCTGTCAACATAACAACAACTGCAAAGAAAAGTTATGGACTTGGAATCAAGGATCATCATCATCAACATCATCACCAACATTATCTTTATCTTCTTCTTCTTCTTCTTCTTCTTCTTCTTCTTCTTCTTGCAGTAGCATCATCATCATCATCATCATTCTTGAAGTATGCATGCGCAAGCGCATCAAGATCTGATATTCTTCTAGCTGGATTCAGGCAGAGCATTTCCTGCATGAAAGTAGGCAAATTTAACATAAACTAGATCGTCTAAGAGAGTGAGAGAGAGGAAAAAAAAAAGAAGAAAGAGGGATCTTTTTAATATTTGGAGATTAGCACATCCTCAAATTACAAATAAAGACATCATTTTCATCAGACATTAGCAAGATCAGTAGCCATGAAGTGCAATAGAGAACCAAATCAAGTACAACTAATATAATGTAACATTTTCATGGACGGAAAAGTTGGCACATCACCACATAGGGGGGAAGAGAGATAGAAGTCGAGTATTGACCTCCATAGGCAAACAATTTGGCCTCTGTTGGTACCCAACTTCTAGATGAGGACATTGAGTATGTTGGATGACAAACCCATAAATCTCTGTAAAGTACTCGACAACATACTTCATTGTACCTCTTTCATTAACTGGGAATCTAATAAACATGAACAATAAACCAGTCAGACAAGGAACATGCGAAAAGAATCTCAAGACATGTGTGAAGTTGCATAATACAAAGGTAATTTCTTCCATTAAGAATCATAAACTAGACCCTTACCACTGCTCGAAATGTAGCTTTTTGCGTTTATTTTTTTGCGATTGATTGTTTGGCCTCTGCACACAAAAAAAAAAAAAAAAAAAAAAAAAAGTTGCAATAGCAAATCAGCCGAAGCAAATTAGGAATAGCAAAAAAATCACTTCATTTTACTTGTCATTCATGTGCGCAATTTATTTTTCTCATTTTCTTTTATTTATTTTCCATTTTACTTAAACCCCCAATTATGTAAAACTTGCCTAGACTCGTTTCCCAAATCTGATTTTGCTCGATCGTGATTTGGAGAATCCAAGAGAGAGGACAATTGTCTAGACACAGAGGAGAATCCAAGAGATCGTTATCGATCGTGGTTTCTCTGGCTCGCTTTTCTCTCCCTGCACTTCTTATATACGAAGCAGATATGAGAATCGAAGAGAGAGACAATGAGATCGAGGCCATATGATTTGGATCTCTTTTGATCTGAATCGATTTTAGGCCTTAGTGATCTGGATAATCTGATGCAATTGCTCTGCCCTAGTTCATTAGATGATTTGATTTAATCTAATTTGATGCTATTGTTCTGTTTGATTAGAGCTTTGATTTCAGAAATGGAGCAATGACCAAGGGCAATGAATAGGTATGGAGTTCTTTCTCACTTTTTCTGTAATCTCATCTTCTCTCCATTTTTATGGCTAGGACTTCTTTTTTTTTAATGGATTTTACTAGTTTTTAGATTTTATTGTTGATTTGAATTTAGTTACTCTATTACATTGAATATTCATTTGAACCTACTCCAAATTGGAAAATTGAATTGCTCTGCGTATATTGTTCATGTTTGTGAAATCAACTAGTTCCTATTGTCACCATTCGCCTTCAATTATTGTCGCATTTGGTGAATTTTGTTGTTTTGTGAGTTTAGTATATAGCATCTGTGAATTTGCTATTTCATTGATTATCAACAAGTTTGAATTCGTTGAGGGAAGAACTGGCAAATTTGAAATTGAAAGATAAAATGTCCTAGTGTTGAAATAAAATAGGACAAATATGAGAAATATATATATACATATATATGCTCAGTTTCAATAACAAATAACTCCTGCTTCTTGATTACATTGGAAAGAGGCTAAGAATTATGATTATGTTAATAATTGCCTGTTGCTTGTAGTGTTTCTTTTTCTTTTCCTCCAAATGGTGTGTATTAAGATCATGAATTAGATATTTAAGTATTAATTCTTATTTTCATTGATACTGCCAAATTATGAAAATCATGCTCAGACGTTAGTGAATATATTGTTAATTCCTTTTTCTTTGGCTTTGCAGGTATGATCAAACATTAGTGAATATATTGTGCAATATTTGTGATCTTTAAAAAGGGATGGTGCTATTGTGTTGTTAATAATGTCTGCCTTCCCATTTTACCATGTGCGACACTTCCAGAATATGAATAGCAATTTACTTATCTAGCTTTCTCATATTCTATCTATGATTTTGGATTATTTATGATCTCTCTATGCATCCTTAGGTTTGCAGGCTTTGAGTTAAAGCTCTAAGTTTTGTAGTAAACATTCAATCGAAATTCAAGTTGAAACCCTAGCATCTTTTGCACACTCAGTAGGCCAAACTAGTGTTGCCACCATTTCTTTTGCAAGGTAAACTTTACTGCTAAAGTTCAATTTATGTTTATAATCATGTATAGATGATGAAATATTAAATTCTATGTTAGTTGTTTGGTGCTTTAGATAGATGATTGATAATAAGGTATTTATGTTACTTGAGCCCTGATTTGTTAAAATTCATACAAAAAACTTTACAAGAATGATGTGGCAATGCTCAGAGAAGAAATTTAAGGGTTGTTTGGGGTGTCCTAAATAAGTGTATTTTTTTGACTTTTTGGACTAAAAAGTTGAGGAAAAAAAGACGGTTGTTTGGGTTAACTTTTTTACTTTTTACGAAAAAATGTGTATTAAAAATTGTATAAATTAATGTGTAGGAGAAGATAAGGATAGTAGGCAGTACGGCCGTACCGTCTGGGGGAGTGAATTGATGATAAGAAATGGTTGCCTACTTTTCGGGCATTGCATTGGACGGTGCTGTTCGACTATGGGGCTCATCACGGGTCCCGTTTTGATAATTTGAACCGTTCAATGTGCAGAACTCATCGAGTATTATATGTTTATAAAAAATCACGTTGATCAGATATCGATATCTATCTGATCGGATTAGTTTTTTTGCAACCGTTAACTATAACACTATCCATTTTTTTATACGAAACTGATTTAATCATATAGTTAGCGATATCCGATCAATGTGATTTTTTGTAAACATATAGTACTCGACGAGTTTTACATATTGAACGGTTCAGATTATCAAAATGGGACCTGTGATGGGCCCTCACAGGCCAAACAGCACTGTGTTGTTTGTGCATCTCACCTGTGCAATTTTTCCAAAAAACTCAGCAACAGTCTGTGGGACGTCAGACAGAGTTGTCATAATTTGTGTGTAATTTTTTTTTTTTTTTTTTTTTTTTTTTTTTTTTATTAGTGATAACTTTTTGACTTTTTGAATTTTTTTAGGTATCCCAAACCAGACCTTAAATTTAGTACTATTGGAATTGATCGTATAATTCTACATAACTTTCAATTGTAGTTGCTTGCATTATTATTTTCCTATTTCCTTTCCATGAGATTGTGATGCATTCACAGAATATTCCTGCATGCTGATTGATTAATTATATAAAAACCAGAGCTCAACCAGTAGTCACTAACTGACTATGAAACCAAAATGGACTAAGACCTTGTTGATATGCTCTGTTTGTATGCTCCATGAAAATGGAAATCTATAGACTAGAATAATCGAGAAAATACAGCCATCATGATGAAGAATGATTAAAATTTGGAACAATGCCTTTAATAATTTTCTTATGTCTATAATAATTAGATAATGTTTCAATTTTGTGATTCACTTAAGTGAAAAAAAAATCTAATTCTGTTATGTTATCTTTTGTTTTTGTGATCTTTTTTGAAATGTTTGTAAAAAAAATTATATATTTATATTATTCTTGACTAAACAAATATAAAAAATTAAAAAATAAAAAAATAAATATAATTCACCTCACCAAAAAGTATACCACTACCAAAAAAAAAAGAAAAAAAAAGAAAAAAAAAAAAAAGAAAAAGAAAATTTACTTACATTAAATATTAGGAAAAAACGTGGTAGCTTGAATTGGAGGGGCTCGAACGACCCGAATGGGTGTTGGCCGGTGGTCCTCCCGGATGATCAGCCAAACGTCCACCCGGACGACTAGGTGAGAGATTGTTTACCGCGGTTGTCACATTTGTCTATAGCAACTGTCAACCTTCTCACCGGACATCCACCTAGACGACCGACAAGGTAAATTTCAATCCAACTTCATATTTGAGCTAAGTGTTGCTCTAAAAATTAAAACCCAAACCTCTATCTCATTTATCAGAACCCCACTAGGTCTCTCTTATCACTCTCATTTCCATAACCTCACCACCTTCATTCTCTCTTCTAAAACCCAAAGCAGCGTCTCTCTCTCTCTCTCTCTCTCTCTCTCTCTCCATCCTTTGATGGTGAAGGTGAAGCAGCTTCTCTCTCTCCACCATCTCTTCCCCAGAACCCACCATCTCTTTCCCAAAACGCACCGTTTCTTTCCGAAGATTGCAGATCGAACACAAACCCCTTCTCTCTCTCTCTCTCTCTCTCTCTCTCTCTCCCCGGGTCACAAACTCCTCTTCGCATATCACAAACAAACCATGCCTTCCAGTATTTTCTCGCTCTCTTCCTCATCTTTCTGCTTTTACCCATATATCTGAACAGGTGCTTTGTTGATTGAGATTGATCTGAATACTTGCACATATTATTCTTCTTTTGGGGGCAATAATTTATGTATTTATGAAATTGAATGTGCAATTCTTTTAAGCGCTTCACCTGTTTGATTTTATGTCTTGTTGACCTATTGGTGTACTCTAATCTAATGTCCACTGTTCCTATTTTTTTTTTTCTTTTGTCTTTCTATTTAAGTGGAATTACCTCCTTTCTCATCCATCACCCAAACATTCCATTAGCTTGCGTTTTTTTTTTTTTAATAATGTTTTCATCTAATTCATTTATTTCTGGTCTTTTATATTTGTATTTTTTCATCCTATTTTACATTTTTATATGCTTGCAAATTTAGAAAGATGCCTTAGTGACAGGAAAAAATTTAAGAAAAAAGAACATAAAAAAAATAGAATCACTTTGGATCACCAACTAAAGTTATCATTTTTTGAGAAGTGTTCCGGATTTCAAAATGCGCATTCCATAGCGTAACACACCCTGGTATTAACGTTTTATGGTAGCACTGGTTCCATGGTTGAAGCTGAGAGGGTAAGTAGTGAGAGAGAGTTCTTTGATAAACCAAATAACATCTTATTATTGGTTCATGTGCATTCCTATGCTGCCTCACTGCTAGTTTCTGTACATCTTTGCTCATATGTTATTTTCATATTCAGCTTCCCTTTTCTGAATTATAGTCTCATATTGTGACATACAGATTGCCTACCTCCTTTCACAATGGCCATTGGAAGTACACGCTTTTTTAGTGAAGATGTGACCCACTTTCCTGACATAAAAGACACTGAAATTCTATTTGTTTTTAAGGACTTAATGGCTGCAAGTTGGGATGAGCTTCCAGATGCACTCATCAGTGATGCAAATAAGGCTTTGTCTAAAAATACAGACGACAAGGCTGCCCAAGAAGCTGTGGCAAATGTTTTCTGTGCAGTTGAGGCAGTCGAGGAGTTTGGGGATGCTCGTGTCTTTGAGGATGGCAATTGATGACAGCACTGGATTGGGTGGCGAGGTGACATAAATTATATGGGAAGAATGACTTTACTGTTTTTTTTTTTTTTTTTGGTCTCTCAAGTTCTTGTGGTCTAATGATTTAAAATTTTGCTACTTATTGTAGGATGTAAAACCCTTGCCGGAGGAATTTGTGAACGCATTGTGTACAGTCTATCAAAGATATACTGCATATTTGGATGCTTTTGGGCCAGATGAGACCTATTTGCGTAAGAAAGTTGAGACTGAGCTTGGAATGAAAATGATACACTTAAAGATGAGGTGCAGTGGTATTGGTTCTGAGTGGGGAAAGGTATTGTAGTTTTTGCACATTGCTTTCTTGTCACTATGTTTATTTAGAGCACTCCAGTCCAGCCATACCACAATATGTAAGTTTTATGAGAGCCTATTTTGCTTGGTGTGTGAGATTTAAGGTGCTACATATTGTGGGCACCTAACCAATTACTATAGTTCTTTTGAAACAGACATGAAAGCACACTAAAGTAAACATGTCTTTTAACTTACATGATCTGTACATAATTGCACGTATGCAATAGTGTATAGTGTTAGTTTGGGTTTATGTTGAGTCTGGGCAAGTTTAGATGAAGATTAATCTTTTTTGGAAACTCAGATCATTTGTTCTATGGGAAAACCCCTTCCTTAAATAGTTGTGTTTTAAAAAACTTTACATACTGAAATAAGTCAGTAGCCTTGAGTTGCTCCCTTTTTTTGGCTGTACATGAAATTGGTCTAGATGAAAGGGTAGCCTTGCCCAACGGTAATGCTTACCATTAGCGTCCTTGATGCTATGGATTCTAGTCACAGAATAGTCTCTCCGAAAATGGGGTAAGGTTGTGTACATCTTGCCCTTTTGAGATCCCGCTTTAGCAGGAACCTTGTGTACTGGGCTGCCCTTTTTATGAAATTGGTCTAGATGCTCAAATGCAGGTATGGTGTGACAATGTCTTGACCACTAATTACACCAAACGAATATCAGCTATCCTGAATTTTACAACTCATGCCTGTAACCATTCTTTCGTGCAATATTGTGAAGAATATAAAGTTAGTTTGTTTAATTATTGAATCAGTTTCTATTCTAATTGCAGGTTACAGTTCTGGGGACTTCTGGACTTTCAAGTTCCTATGTTGAACACAGAGCTTAGTTTATTGGAGATGGTTAAAAGCATCATGTCTTCATGGTGTCTTTTCTCTTGGGGAACTTTATTCATGTTTGTTCCTCTTTTAGACATTATTACTGGTGTTGTCATTAATCTTTAAATAAATCCAGTTTGATCTCATGTGCTCTGCTTCTTCTTTTCTTTTCTTTTCTTTATTTTTTTTAATGAAGTTTGGTGAAACTAATAATTACGACTTAATGTTGCATATAACATCAGAAAGCTCATGTAAGGAAATTGGTTTCCTTTGGGTTAGAAATGTTTGTTTGCCATTAGTTTGTCCTATCATTTTGATCCATGGTTGATTATAATTTGTATTTAATAGTGTTTGATTACCTTATGTAGGAAGATTATAGCATCATCTAAAGTAGATTTATATTATATGGTGCTGATGAAGGATGGTGCAATTAAGGAAAACTGTACGCGAACAAGAAAATTTTACACTACAAAATGTCCATCTAGACTGATAAGGCTTGATTTTTTTTAATTAAAAAAAAAATTCTCTATTTGCATATTAGGAGATATCCGAGTGAATCCACTTTTAATCCTAAAAAAAAAAAAAAAAAAACCTGCACAATGAGATTAAAGATTGAGAATGAGTAAGCCTATAAATTCATAGGCACTAGAGGGAAATCATTTAATCAAAAATAGATTCAAATGCCATGGTGGTTCACAGTGAGATCACCATGTCAATTTAGGGAAGAAAAAATAAAGTAACATAACTAAAAAGTAGTTGATGTTAACCAACATTTCCTTGGTAGGGATGTGGGAAAGAACCCTACTTTATTTGCATGACAAAAAAAAAAAATGGTAAAATTCACTTTGCAAAGTTATAGAAGAAAGAATTCTACAAGTCAAAGGAATCTTTGTCCTTCACAAATCAAGATCCAAACACAACCTTACGTTACGAAAGAAAGGAAATATAAACCACAAAAAACCTGTTCCATAAATTTACAAAAGATGATTAACTATTCAGCCATATGAAATATAAACTAGCAAACACTGTTTTTTCAAGTGTGCATGTATGTAGAATTCTTACCAATCTAAGGCACCTTGCACCAGAGCTCTGAAGCATTCAGCAGCCATCAATTGTTAAAGAATAGCATTATTATTGTTATAACTGATTGCTACTTATCAAGTTTAAGAGAATCAAACATCTTTCCAAAGATGTGTATGCAATTACCATAAGGTGTTAATAATCACCTAGCTGGCTATTAAAAAAAGAAGAAGAAGAATTATTTTCTTATCAAAAGGGCAAGCTGATCCAGCTCCTCAAGCATTCAACGCAACATATGTATGACCTGGAACAGAGTGAAAGTGAATGTAAACCACCAGATCAATTTGTTCAATCATTAGACAATAATTTTAATGGAAGATGGTTATACTTACTAATAGTGTTTCCTATCATGGAACTGAGCATTTTTTGGTGACTTGAAAGTGTTCAAAAATTCTGTAGCTTTCTGTACTTCTTGCTTCTACCTTGACTTGTCCCAATTGTGTTCAGCAGTTAGTATCTGAATTACGCGGGGTAATGCCCGGCCTGTTGCATCAGTGTCGAGAAAAGCAAGCCGAGATCTCCTAGCGATGAAATCTACTGTAGATTCACAGTACTCATGCCTAGCACAGCATGCCACCCCAGCTTCTAGAAAGGGGTATCCATGGGCAAGTTGTTTCCCCAAATGTTCATTCTAGAAATAAATAAATAAAGGGTTTACACAGTCAATTGGCAGGAACCACAAATTACGTGCATTAGCGATACAATTCCATCACGGTACACCCCGAGTATCTAGAAACTGATCTAACTCTGCTAGTAGGATTGTCATGCATGACTATAAGTATAGCATAGGATTGTCATTACAAAATTATAAGAAGTATTCCACCTCAATGAATTAAAGGGATTTATCTATAGATAGGATTTCATCAAAACAGAGAAAAGAAAAAATTCACCTGAACTTGATTTGGTATTCTTCCAATGCAAAACAAAGAAATTGAGAATGAGACAGTGTCAACATGATGTTTGCTACCCCATAAAGATAAATAATTAGAAACCCCATATTCTAATGGTAAGAAACCATTAATTGAAATGTAAATAATCCAGGTATAATCCCCAAGTGTGCGCCACCACACTCGTTAGCCAGTGATCTGAATTTAGAAAATTTTCAATATGAAGTTTGTTATATCCACATCATGAGCAAATGGATGGGGATGTATCTAAGATGCTACATGTAGGTTCTGTATCAATCCACAAACAATCAATTTCTAGCCAAGCATCTTGATGATTGAGAAAACAAACTGTAGAGAATCATATCAGTAGTTCTACTTAAATAATTACAAGAAAATTAATGAACTACATATAAATCAACTCAAACCACTTCCTTCTTCTGCATGTATCTCCCATAAAAAAAACTAGCACACGAGAAATTATGAGAAAAGTGTTTCTCGTGTTCTAGTGTTTGAAAAGTGTAATCGAGCAGAATATCTTGATCTATTTATTGAAAAGTGTTTCAACTAAAAATAGTGAAGTACAACAAATATCAATTGCCAAAGTTGTGTCACAGACTGACAGCTTAAACTTCTAGAAGAATATAAAATAAATTGCAGAAAAAAATTACAGTAAACAACTAAGACTTCATAGGGAAAAAGAATACTAGAAGTATGGAATGAAGTATCAAGCAAGGATGTCAAACCTGAGCTATGGCTGCCACCCGTTCAGCCAAAGTACCATATGCATGGGACAAACGCTTTGCTGTGGCAGCGTCCATCACTCCTGGCACAACTTTACTACTGTACGACTTCTTCATGCGGACATATTGCTGGGCAAGCACCATAAAAGATGCAGGGTCATATCCATCTCCACCAATAAGACGTAGGTTGTATGTCAAACATTTGTTGGTACGACTCAGCTTACCAGACTTGATAGCTGTATCAACTGCATCTTCTGCCATGCTTACTCATGTAAAGAAAACAGAAGTTTCATTAGAATAGATTGACAGGAAAAAGTTGCTTCACACTTCTAATATTGATTTCACTATAAATTAAGGTAACATAACATGCTGTTATATCTGCTACAAATAAGCCATAAAGAAGGGGCATAGAACTAGAAGTGCTAGCACAATGAGTATTTAACTGAATTCAGGGACATGATTGTACAAAAGCATAAAAAAGAAGATCCCAGTGCATACAAGTTTCAGTTTCCAAAAACTGATACAAATTCAACAACTTACAGGGAAACCTAGATCAGCCAATATAAAATGTACCTTCTGTATGTCTCACTTTCCACCAGTAATCGTGACTAAACCGGGGTAATCTTCGCATACAACATGATCCCTGGAAATGCTCTCGGTGTTCTTTGCTCAAGGATTTGTTGCCAATGGGCGAATACCACTCCAAGCAAAAAGAACATCTACACACCATACCTAAATTGTCCTGGTATATTTTCAGTATCCACGAAAAACTGAATAATTAAACAAAATAGATGACACCTAGGTTGAGTCACATCAACATAAATGGACCAGAATAAAACTAAAGTCTCCCTAAGAAAACAAAATTGAAGTAAGAAACTAATGAATTTGTAATGATGTCTTGACATGTATATGAAAAATATTTAAAACATCAACCATTATTGCTTCTTAACAGCATGATTGTATTGGCAAATATCCACCAATACAAAAAACTAATTGGTCCACAGGGCTGGAAGGCAACCAGACCAAATAAGCAAGTTAAGTCATAAATTTGAGATCCCGACTTCTTGAGGTATGCCTAGACTTGAGAAGATCTCTAGTATGGGAAGGAGCTACTAAAATTGGAAAATCCACAGAATATTCTTCTCATCTTTTGTGACAAACTATAAATCAATGAGTATTTGGATCACTTGGATAGCATTAGAAAACTATTTACACCTACAAGCGTCAGCAAAAACACATGCAAAGATGCAGAGAGTCAGATAATGCTCAGAAGGCTACACAGGCCAACACATTCTTGCATACTTCATACATCCGTAGCTATGCTTCAATATTTTCTTTTGGTTAATGTAGGTGCAAAATATTTAGGTTACATTATCTCAAATGCATACCAATTACACACAAATTGAACAGATTGAAGGAGGACATGTCTTAAGCTAAATCTGCACAGAAATGGCTGGCATTTGTTTAATATGTGAGTGCAACATGTTTCCAAAGACTAGGGAGCCTTAGCCATATAAAATGGTGAGGGAGATGCTTATAGAATCTATCAACTTTCATCTCTAGGAGATATTTAAGTATTGAAAGGGTTCAAACTGCAAAAAAGCTGCTATAAGATCCTCTACATAGTAACATTTCAGCATCAACAGTGGATATTGAGGTTTCAATGGGCATTTCATTTGATAAAAAAATTGAGATGCATATCTTGAGCATTCCAGTCTATAAGCTACATTATGCTATGGGATCAAAAGACATCTGCCATGGAGTTTGCTTTAAAAATAAGAGATAGGTAGCAACATTTAAAGCTGGGCCTATAGTCCAAATGGTAAGGACTGCACAGCATAATCTTGACACAAAAATTTGAGGCTCACATCAAAGAAAATGATATCAGACAGATAGCAAAAGTTGAACTTCAACCAACAAAAAGAAAGAAACTTCTTATTCTTCAGTCCAACTCCATTTAGAATACGATAACACAGAGACAACCAGATAATAGGGTATATCTTCAAGCTTTGTTTTTCATAATTCCACAAAGATTTACCAAGATGACCAGAAATTTTTTTTTTTTTATTAAGAACAAACTTCACCAAAAATCCCATAAAAAATAACTTTACAAAAAACAAATATTGGGAAAATTAGCATTCCATGCAAGATATAGATGAGCATGCACACACAAAACGAAAAAATGCACAAACCTTAACATTAAGGTAATCACAGATGGCATCCAGTATAAATTCAATCTCATCCTCATTTGGTTCTGGAAGCATTGTAATGGTGGTGCTGGAATCCATAGTGCCAGCAACCGTTCTTCCCAACCACGGCAGCATGAAGACAACACATCCATCTTTTGTTGTGGGAACGATTAAACCCATTCCCTTGGGAGAATAGTAATCTGGTAGCACGATATGAACACCACTCTTTGGACAGATCATAGGTTTTGCATCATTGTCAGCCATTTTCCTCACAGAATCACAGAATGGCCCAGCCACATTCACAACAACTTTTGCATATCCATCAAACTCTTTACCTGCACAATTTATCGAGCAATAAGGATCATATAAAATTGAATTAATCATATTGATTACCCTATTTAAACCAAAATTCTAAGCATTGAAACCATGAACACAAAAGCAAGAACAACCAAATGAGGGAGAGAACCGTTAAATAAACAAACAAAAATCATTTGTGTTGAGATGGGATATTTTTTTTCTTTTAATTTTCTACAAATAAGTTAAAGCTCAAAAACTCCTGCCACTTCCAAAACAATGTTGAATAACAATATGCAAAAGAGCATAATCACCACGTGTGAAGAACACCTCACGCACATATAGAAGCTGTTAATGATTTTCTTTAATTAATCCAGATATGTAGTTGGTGCCCCTAAGTCTTGACATATATACTAAAATAGGATAATCAAAAAAAAATTAATAATTAAACTTGCATGTTGCTACATCCATAGGGCAGGGTCAAATGTGATTGAGTGAAACATACTTGGAAATCATGAAGCAGAATGGTTCAAAATATCATAATGGCACAAATCTCGAGGCTTGAAACTTTATTGTATTTCACAGTGGTAAAAAGAATGAGACAAAGTTTAGAAGTTTAAATCTTCATGTTGACAATGATATGCCAAAACATAGTGCTTATCATACCTGTCAGATTGTCTCAAATATGAGCACGCAACCTTCATCTTTTAGAAAGGATATGACTTCAGCATGGTTAAGCACAGCTGCACCTGCTAATGCAGCAGTGCATGCTAGCCCAACATTAACTCTCAAGTCATTCATTTGTCCATCATAATAAACCACTGTGCCCTTCAAGGTTCTATCTTTGCCCTTCCTTGCAAGAGTGGGGAACAGTTCAACAGACTCTTGTGCAGAATAATATCTGGACAGGTGCAGGAGGCGTGGTCCTGCGACCAGATCATACAGTTTCAAGCCCATCCAGAAGTACACTGCCTCAAACCAGTTAAAACACAGTGTCATGCATGGCAAAGCATTGCATAAGTGTGGAGCATTCTCAATAACCTGTTTACGCTCCTCGAGGGCATGGAATACCAGCTTCAATTGTCCATAGTCTAAATTAAAAACTACTTTCTCCAAGTACCGAACTCCTGAAAGTGTTGTTTAAATGAGTACTAACAATAAAAGAGGAATTTGACAATATTAAAGAATGTTAACAAACAACAGCAAAATAAATACAAGAACGATACGAATAAAAACTTCCTGAGTAATAAAGAATTATTTGCAGAGGATGAACAACTTTCACTACATTCATAATTTATTTTGTTATAGATAAAAGCAATCTATTAGAGTGCAAAAGAGAAAGAAATCAATGTTAGTTTTGACACTTCAAAATAAAGCAGTTCCAAGAACAACTGTCAACCATAATGTCTAGATAATCCACGTATACAAAGTGTAATGTCTGATGGCTTATTATAGAAGGAAGGCTCCAACTCATGATCTCAGCCTTCTTGAGACATAGTCCACAACTTCATGACATAGGTGGTTGGTGGAATATTCACATGAAGATTGTCAATTGAGTCATTAGAATTTGATTAAAAGTCTATCAAAATATATTGCTTTATTTTCTTACTTTTAAATGTCCTTAGGTTTTAAGGGACAAAAGCTTGAGGCTTGAGTTGTTAATTGTGTTTGAAAACATTTTTAGATGTTTTACGATTCTAGGATCAAAATCTTAGGCCTAAATCCATATTAGGTAGGGTAGTTTTATATGTTAATTACTTGTCTTTAGGGTTTTTGTATTCCCTCAAAATGGCTTCTTAGGAGAAAAACGAAAAAGGTCTTGACAAATTAATAAACGCTTTAATTCGAGCCTTGTGCATTGAGTCCCCCATTTTTTAGATTCCCACAAACTTCATCCAACTTTCTTGGTTTTAGAAACTGTTGGCCGTTGTTCTAGAAATCATTTGACTAGGGTGGCCTAGGATTGCTACCTAAGTTTGAAATTACATTATTAGCATTACACTGTGACCAATATAAAAATTATAGCAGGTATACCAGTTGTGATGAAAGAAATGCCTTTTCTACTTCTTTGAATATCTTAGTTGTGGAGAACCAAATAGGTTTTTACTTTGTTCAAGTTGAAGATGGTAGAAAGATAAGAGAGAGGTCTAAACACTAAAGGAATGTGGATCAAAGTTGTGAGAGCCATGATGATCTAGGGTCCAACACATGTTATGGCCTTAGAACAAAATAATCAAATTTGAAATGGGGAAGGAGAAGAATGATTCATATTCTTGATACTTGTAATAGCTTGCTAATTTGTGTTAAGATATGTAAATTTGAAACTAATAAGCTAACTGTTGTCTTTAAAAAATTCAAAATAATGTGTCTTCTATTGTATTACTATTATAATGATTATTAAAAATTAGAAAAAATATCATATTGCGCTAACGAGCTCTAAATGCAAACTTATTTGGAGTTTGGGGGATGATGACTACTCACATGATTCTAAAGATACTTGACAGGTTAGGTTGTTGTCACGCCCCAAGCCTTGTGACAACGCTACATACTCATCTAAATGAGCATGTAAGGCTAAGAGTCCACTCAAATAAACCAACAATATAAAATACACAAATTAAATCTTAAATTATCATAATGCCAAAATCCATAAATAATAAACCATCCTTGTCATATGAAATTATCCACCAAGTTCACTACTATAATCCACTAACAAACTAGTAACCCAAAGTAAAGTAAAATCGCAGTCCTACTCTCGGCACTCCCACAAGTAAAAAAAAAAAACCGCGCGCAGCTCTACTCGGAATCTAAAAAAAAAAAAATAAGGGTAAGCTAGACAGCCCAATAAATAACCAACCATCACTATTAGCGGGATCAAGTATACAAAAAAAAAAAAAAAATAGTCGATAACTAATAAATATATTTTTGCTACAATTAAATAAATAAACAATTATTTCATAAGATAGTTTCATAGCTGAAAGTAACCAATGTAGCAATAAAATTTAATTGAAAAGACAATGAGATAATTCTAAGTAGTTTCGTGGTTCAAATCGATGGTTTGATATTCAGACGGTTCAATGATTCGATTTACAAAACCCAAGTCTTAGTGGCTACGGTCATTTAGCCCGTGACAAAGCCCAAAATCACACATAGGCCGGTGGTAAAGCCCCAAAAGAAACTAGTTTATGTGCCAATAAATAACCCCCATTGGCTAGAGTCCAAATCATAGTCAGACTAGAGTGATGTTCAAACACAGCTTTTAAATAAAATATTCGATATTTTCAGAATAAACATTTGGTACAATTTTTAGAATAGTTTCACAGAATATTCAAAGAATTTTCATAATAATATCCGATGCTATTTTATACTTGACCCATATTTTATTTTAAGAGAACAGGAAGGCTATAAATAAATAATTATAATTTCAAACGATTCGGTAGGAATAAAAATGAACCAACAGTGATAGAGGGTTACTTACCTCAAACAACTAAAATAATATTTCCTAAGCTAATCTCAAATTACCAAGATCCACCTCAATCTTACAAACCTAATAAAATATTACACCACATAAACAATTATTATTTGCACCCATCCTTCTTTTCTTGTAACAATAATAGAATAAATTAATCCAATAATCTACTAGGAACTCCCACAATTCAAAGATCAAAAGAGCTACCACGGCTGTAAATTCTCAACCTATATTATTCTATTGTTGTTTATATACATGTATAAATTTGTAACTACTTGCAGTCAATCTTGTATCCCACAAAGACACCACCATTAAACTTAACCCATCACATATCAATCTCAAAATATGAACCACCCAAACGGAATGCAAAATACACTCTAAAATTGAGCGAAATCGACACCCCCAACATAGACTACATCAATATATTTATTTAATCATATATGCCCATAAAATCATCTATTGATATATTAATACTAAATTCATAGATAGAAATACAATAAAATAAATCTTACTTAAGTGATAAATAAAGCAAAACCATCACTCTATGAATCCTCCCCCTTCTTTTTTTGGTTTTGACTTCTTTTCTTTAACTTTTTCAAACCCTTGCTGCCTTCTACCTTCCGCAGCATCCACGAATCTCTGTTTGTTTTTTTTTTTTTCTTTTTGTCTCCAAGACTAAAAACCATGGCATGATGGCTTATTTAACGGGAGCTTCTATATACGCACACCTAATCCCCTCTATACATACACTTAATGATATTTAATTTTATTACAATTTTATCCCTAAGTGAAATTACTATTTTAGACATCTACCAAATTCATCTCAATGCACACATCCAGACTTCACGTTGAAGCTGAAGCTCCTCCAGGTTCAGCTTCTTCCATTGAGGTAGAAGTGAATGCACTCATTCATTAAGCTCAAAGTTCAGCTTCTTCCATTGAGCTAGAAGTGAAAGCACTCATTTATTAAGCTCAAAGTTCAGCTTCTTCCATCTGAATTAATGGCCTTTTTTTTTTTTCAGCGTCGTTCGGATAACCAGAGCCGAATTGTGTTATTTGGTTCAGAAATCTACTACCAAAATAATTATTTATTTTCGGAAGTTGTTGTCCGAACAAACTAATAAATTTCGAAAGTTGTTGTCCGAACAAATTATTTAATTTCGGAAGTTGTTGTCCGAACAAAGTTAACTTTTACAACATTCAACTTCCGAAAGTTGAAAATAAATTCGGACAACTACTTCCGAATGAAGTAAAAAAAAAAATTTACAAGTAACTTTTAATGGTCGATAAAAAAATTTTAATGGTCGATAAATTTTTTTTTCGCAAGTAACTTTTAATGTAAATTATTTATCACTCAATAAGAGATTACCACAAATGTAAAAAGAATATACATAAGAAGGGAGAGAGAGAGAGAGAAAAAAAAAAAAAAAAAAAAAAACACTGTTCGGAAGTTTAAAACCGAAAGTATATATATTGTTCGGAAGTTGAAATCCGAAACAAAAAATTAATTTCGGAACTTGATTGTTGTTTGAATTTAATATATTCGGAAGTTGACTGCCAAAATAATCAAAAGTTTGAAACCTCTTTGAAATAAATCACCAATTTGAATCCTACTTAACAAATGAATTAATTTCGTAAACCGATTCGAACGGTTTGTTTACACTCGTGGGCCTTTGTCCGTTTTCAAAATGATAAAAACAAAACTCCACATTTTGATTAATTCATTTGTGATTTATTTCAACAAGAGGTTTGTGATTTATTATTCTTGTGAGAGGTTGAAGATGAAAGTGTGTGTGTATTTGGGGATGAAAGCTTTGGGGATGAAAGCATGTGTGTGTATTTGCACATCAGAACTTCAATGGGTATGTGTATCCTCAAGGTTGAAGATGTAGTTTAAGCTTCAATGGGTGTGTGTATCCTCAAGGTTGAAGATGTAGCTTAAGCTTCAATGGGTGTGTGTATTTGCACCGTTGGGAGAGAGCTGGGTTTGGGGTCGGGGGGGTGTGTGTGTGTGTGAGGGCAAATGTGGAATAAATCGTGTGTGTAGTGAGTAGATTAATTAGGAATTAATTTTTTTGGTGTGTGTAATGAGAAAGATGTGCAAAGAGGGTATTTAGTGTGTGTAAATAGATGCTTCCCTTATTTAACCTAATTTTTTTTCCAAAATTACCCTCCTAAGTTATAAAAATTATAATGTCATCTCATAACTAATTTCTTGATGTAACTAAATGACCCATATAAATTAATTTAATTACCAATCTATCTAATAAAATAATTCTACACATAGCTTGGTTTTACAGTTGTAATCTAGATTATTAACATTTAGTTGGTCTTGTGGTTTGTCTGGCTACTCCATACTTGCCCTTGTAGTCTTACTCAAACTGCTTTTTATCAAGAGCGATGACAAGAATTTTTAGTCATCTAGTCAAGGGGCACATATGATGGGGAAAGCATCATTTCAGTGGAAGTTGTTGGAACCTTATTTTCTATTCCACTCAAGTTCTTCAAAGATACAAACAGGATTTGGGTTTTGATAGTGATTTAAGGGTTTTTTTTTTTTTAAAAATTTTTAATTTAGGAAGTGATTGTGGTTGTGGTGGTGATGGTGGCGATGGAGATTTAGTGTTGGTGAGGTGGTGGTGATGGTCGCCATTGCATGCGCCCTTGATGGCTGTCTTTGATGGGCTCAGTAGAAGAGGGTAGAGAGAGAAATGGGAGGAAGGGGAATCTTCGGGTCTGGATGAGGAGGTCGAAGTCTGTAACAAGGAGGAGAGGGTTGAAGCCTTTGATTCGAACCTAAATTGGCTATTCCATGAAGAGGAGGTATCGTTTTCTTCTTGTATTAAGCACACTGACTGAGGGTGAGGAAGTCTTTGATTTTGGGGAAAACGTATGTGACTCTTTTGACAAAGATAACATGAACTCTTCACTTCCTAATCACCTTCAATGCATTCAATCTAAGTCAGTTTCTTGGGGGAGTCACTCTTGGGTCCTTTTTTCTCACATCCTAGCAGAGTGGTTTCTACCAAGAATGACAATTTGCCTTAGTTATATGCTAGTAGATTCTCTACTAGTGATAGTTTGAACCCACATGCAATTAACAAGGAAAGTCATAGGGATGATCTTCCGATGGAAGTGTCTACTAATCATAGGCTTGAGAGGAACGATGTTCTTGGGAATGATAGTGATTAATCCAAAAAATGGTCGAGGAAAATGAGTATGTGTCTTTCCCTTTGGAAGAGGGAGATGTGCCTCAATTTACACAATTACTTGACACTCTTGGTTTGTCACAAGTTAGGAAGAATAGGAAGAAGTCTAGGTCTAGGAGTGTGGGGTTTGCATCCAAGGGTGGTAGTAGTCATAGAAGCTCGAGGCAGAGAAAAGGGATGAAGGAATTAAGAAATCTTGAAAGTGGCATTAATTATGAGGGGCGGGAGAAAGAGACAAGGGGCGATGTTGGTTCTCAATGAAGATTTTGAGTTGGAATGTTGGAGGACTACAGTTTTGTAGGAAAAATGTGGTAATTAAAAAGGTTTTGAAAATTCATCAACTAGATAGAGTGATGTTTCAAGAGACAAAGTGAGAAATGTGATAGAGGTTTCATTAGGAGTGTTTGGGGGACTATGTTTAGGAGATGGGTTGTTTTAACTTTTAGCGGGAGATCAGGGGGAATTTTGATTATTTGGAATGAGAGAGTTCTATCGAAGTGTGAGATAGTTGTTGGGGTGTTTTCATTGTCCATTAGGTTTAGGAATCGAGATAACAAGGAATGGTGGTTTACGGGGGTTTTTGCTCCCAAGATGCCTAGTAGTCGTCAAGAATGATAGGAGGAGTTGGTAGGATTACTTAGGCTTTGTTCCCCTAAGTGGTGTGTGGGCGGAGATTTCAATGTGGTTCGGCTTATTTCGGAAAAACTCAATGGGGTTTCTACAAATAGGAGTTTGCGGGATTTCGACTCTTTTATAAGGGAGTGTGAGTTGCTCGACCCTCCCTTGAGTAATGCTTGGTTTACTTGGTCTAATCTTCAAGAAAATATTGTGTGTTGTAGGTTGGATAGGTTTCTTCATACTCTAGGGGTGGGAGGAGTTGTTTCCTGATATAAGGCAAGAAACAAGGCCAAGAGTTGTGTCAGACCATTGCCCGGTGATTCTTGAGAGATGTCCTTTTAAATGGGGTCCTAATGCCTTTAGATTCGAGAATATGTGGTCAAAAAATCAATCTTTTAAGGAGAATTTTAAGGATTGGTGGGCGAGCAGTAAAGTCCATTTGCTGGGAGGGTTTTAAGTTTATGCAAAAGCTGAGAGGAGTCCAGGATATTTTAAAGTTTTGAAAGCATGAAGTTTTTGGTGATCTAAATGAGGTGAAAGCGGAGTTAGTTCAGGATATAGAAAAATTGGAAGCGGAGGAATTTGGGGAGGGTTTATCTAGGGCTTTAAGGGATAAGAGATCATTGCTCAGGATGAAGTTGGAAGAGCTTGTTTTTAGGGAGCAGATGTTTTTGGGACAAAGAGCTAAGTTGAAATGGGCTAAAGACGGTGATAACAATTCTAGAGTTTTTCATAGGGTTGCATTGGGAAAGAGGAGGAAGAATTTTTTTTTAAATTTGGAGGTAGGACAGGGTGTGGTGGTGAGTAAGGAGGAGTTTGTTGTCAAGGAGATTTTCAATTTTTATTCAAATCTCTATTCTGATGGGGGAGTGGATCGTCCAGGGATCGAAGACATTAATTGGGCTCTTGTGGAGTCAACGACAGCCGATTGGCTTGAAAGACCCTTTGATGAATGTGAGGTGAGACGGGCGGTGTTTGAGTGTGAGAGAGATAAGGCTCCAGGTTTTGATGGTTTTTTAATGGCTGTATTTCAAGATTGTTGGGACACTGTGAAAGGGGATCTTATGAGAGTGTTTGGTGAGTTCTTTGAAAGTGGGGAGGTCAACTTATACACCAAGGCATCCTTCATTTGTCTAATTCCCGAGAAGGAGAAATCGGTTGAGATTGGGGATTTTAGACCCATTAGCTTGGTTACATCAAAGGTGCTTTCTAAGAGAATTAGGGTGGTCCTTAGGGAAACCATGTCTTCTGCATAAGGTGCGTTTGTGCAGGGACAATAGATATTAAATGTAGTCTTAGTAGCAAATGAGGTTGTTAAGGAGTATAGAGGGTTACATAAGGAGGGTGTTGTCTTTAAGGTGACTTTGAGAAGGCGTATGACCATGTTGATTGGGGTTTTGTGGATTTTGTTTTGGAGAGGAAGGGGTTTGGATCTGTTGGGATCTGGGATCCCACCCAAGACCTTATAGAAATTATACCAAGCAGAAAAACACACCCACACTTAAGGAGACACCATATTTAACGTGGTTCGGCCTCAATGCCAACGTCCACGGGAGAGTAGCCGGTTATCACTATAACAATAGAGAGATTACAGAAAGATTACAATAGAGGAGGAGCTCACACTCTCCTCACTCACCCACTCACCCGTCTCTCTCGCTTACACCGAGAGAGACGGTCTCTCCGCCTCACATCTCTCACTCTCTTTGGTTGCTCTTGCTTTCTCTCTCAACTCTCCTCTCACCCATCCATTTATACACATTATAGGTGAGATGGAGAGGCTGTCTAGCACATGGCCAGCTCCTTGCCAGCTTGTGCCAACTCCTTCTCCACATGCAACAATGATTCTTCCACATGGCCAGCACATCACCTTCACATGGGGTGATAATATCCCACAGGATCTAGGTAGAGAATGTGGATTTGGAGGTTCTTGTCGTTGTGCAATATGTTGGTCATTGTGAATGGTAAGGCTGGGGACTCTTTTCGGGCATCTAGGTGTCTAAGGCAGGGTGATCCTATATCACCATTTTTGTTTATTTTAGTTGTTGATGTGTTGAGTCGGATAATTGATATAGCTAAGGATAAGCGTGTTATTGAGGGATTTGTGGTGGGGAGGGATAAGATCAGAGTCACTCATCTACAGTTTGCGGATGATACTATATTTTTTTCATCAAAGGAGGAAAGTAAGGTGGGTAGTTTGCTAAAGATTTTGAGAATTTTTGAAATTGTGTCGAGCCTCAAGGTCAATCTTAGCAAGAGTAGTGTTGTGGGTATTAATCTGGGAGAGAGCTATGTGTGAAGGGTGGCGGATATGTCGAGATGTTCCATTGAATTATTTCCTTTCAAATACTTGGGACTTCCATTGGGGGAGATCCTAGAGTGGTGTCCTTTTGGGAGCCTGTTCTTGTCAAAATTGGGAAAAGATTGGAGGGATGAAAGCAAGCTTTGTTGTCTAAGGGAGGGAGATATACTTTGGTAGAGTTTGTATTTAGGCTGTGTTCCTATTTATTTCTTGTCCATATTCAAGATTCCAATTAGCATTGCGAGGAAAATTAAGAAATTGATAAGAGATTTTCTTTTGGGAAGGGTGTGAAGAGGGTAAAAGGGTTCATCTAGTTAAGTGGGAGGTTGTTTCACTCCCTAGGGATAAAGGGGGTCTGGCTATAGGAAATATCATTGCTAGGAACATTGCTCCCTTAGGCAAGTGGCTGTGGACATTTCCTGTTGAAAGTGATTCGCTATGGTGTTCAGTTGTTAAGAGCAAGTATTGTGTTCAACCCAATGGTAGAGATTCTAATGTGGTTAATAGAGGCAATTGTCGTTCTCCATGGAAGTCCATTTCTCGCTTTTATCCACTTGTGTCTGATTTCCTTTCATTGAGAGTGGGAAATGGGGTGAGCATCCGTTTTTGGGAGGATGAGTGGGTAGGAGATATCTTATTTGATAGAGCTTTTCCTCTTCTTTATCGGTTGGTTCATTCTAGGAATGTTTCGATAGCGCTAGTGGCATGCTCTTCTATGGCTCCCATCTCTTGGAATTTTGATTTCCTTAGGAACTTAAATGATAGGGAGGCGGTTAAGTTGGCATCTTTGTTGGTATTGCTTCATGGGGTATCTCTTTCTTCCTCTCGTGACATTCGGGGATGGAATCTTAGTTCTTCAAGGGTCTTTTCCTGTAAATCTTTTTTTGATAAGTTTATTGATAATCCCTCTATTCCTTTGTTTCCTATTCATAAGAAAATTTGAAAAGCGGTTGTTCCTCATAAAGTGAAGTTCTTCATATGGTCTTTAGCTCAAAGGGGTGTCACAACTAATGATGTTCTCCAAAGAAGAAGGCTTAATCACTCTCTTTGCCCTCAATGGTGTGTGATGTGCAAGATTCGGAGGTAGCAGATCATTTATTCCTTCCTTGCCCAGTGGCTTTTGTATTAGAGCAGTGTCTTTTCGGCTTATGTGATGATCAGTGGGTTGCTCCGCGGGACTGCATTGAAATGCTTCTTGTTAGGTTCAAAGGGTTTGGGGGCACCAAAAGAGCCAAAACATTGTGGTCAAGCATTTTTTTTGCGATTTTCTGGACTATATATGGTTAGAGAGAAATGCAAGACTCTTTGATGGCAAGGAATCAAAAGTAGAGGCTTTGTGGGATAGGATGGTACACCTGGCTTCGTTTTGGGCATTTGTATCACCTCCTTTTAAAGGAGTTCCCTTGTTCTTGATCTCTAGGGATTGGGCTGTTGTTTGCCATCCCTAGAGCTAGGTGTTTTGTGCTTTTGTTTTGTTCTTTCTCCTTCTTTGTATGAGGACTTCTTGTCCTCTTTCATTTTTTCTTTTTAATAAATTTTTTGTTGATGCTAAAAAAAAAAAAGAAATGGGAGGAAGGGGAAGGCATTGTTTAGTTGGAGGAGAAATAATGAAATTACTTTTATATATATATAGTTGTTTAACTGGCCACTTGAAAAAAAAAAATAATTTATTTGGTTAAAAACCTTTCTACAATCTGAAATCTCAAATGAGAGTAATTAAATGAAATCACAGATTCTGTTACCACAGTTTTGAAGTGTGATTACTGCTGCCTCCTATATTTTTATATGTGCACATGTGATTATATATTACATAATTTGGACTGATGTAAGATTTTTTTGGGCATCAACAATAAAATTATATAGAACTTCCTAATGTATTGAAACATTTTCTTCTTTTTCTCTTATTTTACTTTATCTACCATTTTCCGTTGAAATCGGGTTCCCTTAATAACTTTAGTGAAACCTGTGATGTGATGAATTGCCATTCGCCTTCAACAAGATGCATGAATTATCCACAGTTGATGGTTTTGTGGAGGTAACTGAAAGCTTGGCAGAGATGATAAAATACGTGGCCAATGAGCCCTCAGTGGGACTTTTCTACGTCCAGCAACATACCCAAAATGCAGTGCCAAACCTTATTAACCTCAAGAACAATGTCATGGAGAAGTCTTGGGAGTTGACTTTACATACAGAAGATCTGGAAGATTCTATCACAATGGTGAGGTCTATGAAAGACTGCAGCTTCCCTATAGCTGATGAGATGATTGGAGACATCAAGAAATCTCTAGTGATCATGTCAACAAAACAAACTAAAAGAGGGTTGATCCATAACCCAAGTTCAGGTTTTCAAATGGGAAGAACTAGTTCGTGGGGTCCATCTACTTGGGGTTGTAATGCAGATTCTATGCGGCAAGATGGTGAAAGAACTGGTAATTATCTGACATCAGTTTTAAAGTCAGCGAAAGAAAGAGCCAGCAATTTCTAGTGGCCTCAACTTGACCCTAAAGAATCGATACAAAGCAAGGGCGAGAAACTTGTGTCTTGTCTTAACCCACCACTACCAGTTTCAGCCTCAATCACCGATTCTACTCTGCCAGATGCAGAAGCTGATGAATTGCCCGTGTCAAGTCAGATTGATGATGAGCTACAACAAGAACTCCCAGTTGATGAAAGTGCGTCGAATCATCAGTTGGTTTCGTTTTCAGAGAACTATGATGAATTTACGGCTGCGAGAAGCAAAACTTGAGGAGTGGTTGGAGGGACCGATAAAGAGGATGGTTGTCGCTTGGAGGAACTGATGCTGGAGTTCAGCTCAACGACACTTTGAATGCTGCATAAGGCCTTTTGTAAATTATATTTTGTTGTATAATTATTATCATGCTTGGGCATCACAACACACTAATAAGATCATGGTGCTAAAAGTAGTAGTAGTTAATCCATTGATGTTTCAGAGTGGAAAATTCCTTGTAAAATTCTTGAAATGCGTTTCTGGCAGGATTGTTGAAGCAGAAATCTTCTTCTTTCTTCCTCTAAATGATCTTTATGCATTCCTAATTTTGCATTTTGTTATGTTTGATTGTAACTTGTTAATAAAATGTAAGCTTCTTTCACAGCCTTAACAGAACAATTGAGTTATATTGGTGGTGGTGGACCAGGGTGGTTGGTAGCAGCAGTGGGGCGGTGGAGGTGGTTGTGTGGTGGTGGCATTGGTATGGTGTTGTGACATTGACAAAACTTTAGTCTGAAAACATTTTCACCTTCCAAAACTGGATTCTTTTTATTTTTTTATTTTGTCCAAATAAGCTTGTTTTTTTGTTGACCATTAAAAACATTTTCTATTTGATTTTCACCTTCCACCGCTTTTCACAGGAGCTTCTTTCCCACCCACAGCTCTAAAACAATGTTTGAACACTATAATATGAAATCCAGCAATGCTAAACAAGGGAAATCATGGATGAACAAGCTTACTGCATTTGAAATGAAACGGAAAGTGAAGCCAATTGTTTTTAGAAAACATCAACACACGATATGAAAACTTGGCCCATATGAGACCCTCTGATAAAACAAAAAAATGCCCACACACGGCATTCTTCAAGAATATGGTTTTGCATTAATTCTGAGGCCTGGACCCCAAATTTTCTTCAATCACCACCACCAAAATACATTACCCCAAGATCTTTTTCGCATATTGTCAGCATCCACGTCCATGGAGATCTTTCCATTCAGCCACTAGCACCAGATACCGACAATCACCACCTTGTCAGATCCTCGCTTGAGAAGGCCAATGTGCCATGAAAACCCCATCAACAAGTAATATAACAACCTTACACCTCTTGTCTCTTCCAGAGCCCTCCTAGGGTTTGGCAATAACAGAACCCAATAGGTTGAGACAGCATGTAGTCAGTCTTTACTCGACATCTTGCATGAGGAAAATGAGCAACAGGTATGTTAAGGACATGCATTCCATCTACACAAGTAACTCCAACTTAAACAGGCTCTGTGATGAGGTAACAACGAAGATCCCAATCAAACTCTTGATCCATTTTTCGATGGACATTGCATTTGTTGATATTATGCACAAGCGTATCAACCTTCTAGTACTTGGCGATAGTGGTGATCCTGCAGAAGACCACAAACATATTTATAAGGGTAAATTATTATTTAATCCCCTGCAGTTTACCTCAAAAACACGAAACCCCCTTATAGTTTCATTTGTAACACTTAAACCCTTAAGACTTTATACCATATTGTAATTTTTAACGGACGTAACAGAAGTGCACAAAACGACGTCGTTTTGTGTACTGCCTAATAAAAAAGAAAAAAAAAAAGAAAAGAAAAAAGAAAAGAAAAAACGAGAGAGAGAGAGAGAGAGAGAGAGAGATATTGCAATCAGAGCTTCTCCATGATCAGGGCTTCATGTAGAGAAAACTTTGAACTACTTCTATGCTTCTTTTTAACTTGCAACCATCCAAAGCCCTAATCATTCCCTACTTCTCCACTGCTCTCCATCACAGCATGATCATATACCCAGATTTCTTCATCTCAAAAAAAAAAAAAAAAAAATCGCAAATTTACAAAAAAAAAAAGAAGAAGAAGGGTCTAATCTAAAAACTCATAACCGAAAAAGAAAAAAACTAATTTTTACAACTACTGTATCAACAATTCCTTTTATTATAGACAACAGGTTGCTAAAAAATTGATAGCAATTCAATTATAAATACATATTTGACAATCGAATCACAACAAAAAACGAAATGGGTCAGAGGAAAAAGAGATTAATTCAAATTCCATGAGCTCTAACTCGGACATTGATATAAACAAAGATAGGAAATGGAATTCCAAAGGAATTTTCTAAAAAATGGGAATTTGTGAAGTGAGAATGTGAAAATGTAGATGAGATTGTTGTTGTTATGATCAATTTTTTTCTAGGGCTTTCAAGTAAAACAAATGCCTCAAAGAACCAAACACAGTCCCGCGAAGGCTGTAGAGAAAGAGAGAGCTTTGGCAATTGTGGAGTTCTTGAATCGGATCGGAGTTGGGTACAAGGCGTGGCCGATCAATCGAAGCATGTCGTTGGTGAGTTGGTTGTGGATCTCTGCAACACCATTTAGGCTTATGTTGTTGTTGCTAGAGATGAGATTGAATGGTGGAGATGAGATTGTTGTTGTTGTTAATAAATAATAATTGAAAAAATAATTTTATACATCTAAGTCCAATAATTTTTTTTTGGTTGCCACAAAGCATAATATGAATTTATGACATATAAAGTCATTAATTATTAAAATCAAATGTAAAAAACTCAGTTTATAGTGATTTAAAAATATAAAATATATTGAATCATATTTAAAAATTTACAAAAATTGATCAATATTTATTTTAAAACCCAATAAATATGATTATGAAAAAAAAAATATGCATATCGGTAAATTTTTTTCAAATTGTGCGAAAAATAAAAAAATTCACGGTTCCGGTTACCGCAACCGTTACGCTACGGCCTTTACACCCCGCAACCGCAACCACAACCACGCCACCGTTACAGCGACCGCAACCGCTTTTCAGAACTTTGGTGATGACTAAAGTAGTTCTTGTTAGAATTCTTTCAATTAATGTTGCTGTTTTCTTATTTCTTTAAGGACATTTCAATAGCTTTAGTGATAGGGTTTGAATCTTATTAGGTATCAGCATCAATGTTAGGTAGGATTGATTCGAAAATGTTACCATGAGTTTTTAGGCTTGTCTACAGCTGATAAATAGGCTCTATTGCCGTAGAATGAACTCTGGCCTCCAAAATTGAATTTATTCTGGCCTCCACAATGAGAAAGCTTCAATCAAAGTTGCAGAGAAGCCTTGGTTTCAAGGGAAAAAACTTGTTTCCTCCTATCTTGTTTTAGAAATTAAGAAGGAATTTTCTTAACTTTTATCATAATGATTAAGGAAGGTTTTGGGAATTTTGAAAATCTTGTAGGAAACTTTCAGAAGCTATTTGGAAACACAGAAGAAACTTATGAGGAACGCATTTCCTTATATTTCTAGTTTTTATGCTTCCAACACCTTTTCTCAATAGTAAAAAATAGTTCTTAGTTATTCCTTATGGTTCACAATTTACATTATTTACAGTGTTTCACGTCAATTTTGTCAGACTTTTCTCTAGAAGTTTTTCTATGCCATTTAGTATCAAATTTCAGTTAGCTTCCTATTTCCCATGATTTGTTACCAAATTTTTTTGCTTCCATTTCTCTTCGAGTTTTTCATAACACTTCCCGCTCTAGAAAGGTTTCCCCTTGTTTAAGTACCTTGTTAAGTATCTTAAGTTGCCTGGTTCTCTAATCTATTTCCCAAATAGCAACTCAAATGAAGTTTCTTGACTGCAAAACACGATAATCATGAACAACCTCGGCAATGCAATGCATATTTCCCTTCCAAACACACTTTCCTCTCCAAAAGAGAATTAGACCAATAATGACACAGCAGATGACATCGTCCTCTGTCCACTCTCAAAATTAGCAACACCAGACAGTCAATGGCAACATACACATGTAGCACTGGATTGAGAGGTCAAATAAATAGAAAACATGTGAATGTCAAACAGATGGAAACAAGAAGAAACCTAGAGGATGTAAAGTTTTATGTTAAAAACAGATAATACCAAACATTAAGTTGTAAGTATCACACTATTGAAAGCTCAAAATCAAGAGAATGTCGACAAGATGCAAAGAGAGTGAGTGAACAAAGACATGAAATGATGTGTAAAGGTTATATTTGAATGAGGAAGTGCTTTATCTAACTCACCCGTTGTCCAAACATTATGGTGCTTGAGGTTTCAGCATGATGTTGAGAAGACGGCCCAATTGTTACAATAAATGATGTCCTCACAGAGCCTGTTTCATTAAATAAAGATAAATCTTCATAGAAACCAACAGAAATAGAATGCAAACAACTGAGATATAATTTGCTTCAATAAAATTCCCTATCAATTAAATGAGTTTTTTTTTAACCAAGTCTCACAATGAGAACTGAAACCTGGTTGTAGAATCACAAAAACATAAACTGTGCGAATGATTATTAGCGTAACACTATTGTTTGGAGTTGGAAAATAAATTCTAGTCCGCCTCTCCAGTCCTTGATAAGCCAATGCTTTCAGTGCAGTCATTTTTGTTTCTTGTACTAACGTTATCATTGTTTTCATTTTGACCTTCATGGTGGAGATCACTAGTCTGAATGCTTCAGCAAAATCCAAAGGGCATATGGATAGATTTTTGTTAATTTCCTTGCTTCCATGTTCCATCTGTACAAACCTTCATAAATGTAGTGAAGATACAGTGAGCTTTTTTATAGCAATAATGATTAATTTTTAGTGTTTCAAGGTCAGTCTATGTACTCGCCTTTTGTGATATCCCAGATATTAGTATTTCCATTGCATGTTAGGGCATGTTATATTTCATATGTGAAAATGCTCTATGATGTTGTTGGAAGATGATTAAGTACATGCTATTTATACACCATTCTTTGGTGTGTAGAAACCCTAACATGGGAAGACTAGCTTAATCAAGGAGTTTAAGTGAATTAAGTTTATATCATTCAAAAACCTATACATTGTTAAATCATGATTACTTAAGTCTATCGTGCTTAGAAAGGCATATGAAAGTGAGAGTTGTCAAAATGACCTCCAAATGAATCATGAAGCAGTCTCGTTAGTTTAGAATCTCTAATAGGAATGTGAGGACTGTTTTCAGCCAATGCATTTATACATTTCCCCAGGGAAGTAAGAGAAAGATTAATAAACTTAGCCTCTTCAAGCAAGTGGCCTTCACTGCCTGCACAAATAAAAATAAGCATTCGGTACTGAAAAATAATATATTAGATAAAAGCAAATCGCCATTCTACCATACAAAGACTCAACTCAATGCTCAATAGAGCACATTGCTATTTTATCATTTCAGTGGGTAAAAATAAGGATTAGAATCTTATACTATTAACCCACATGAAGATAAATTTGAGCACTTGAAAGGAGTATTTCAGATATGTAGCAGAAATGGCAACAGTGGCAGAAATGGCAGTTTGAAATTCAAGGAGTATTTCAGATATGTGGTATGACAACAACCCAGATTTGTCTAATCTCTCAGATCCAGCAAGATCCACAATCAGCAGCTTGCTTTTTCATACAGTAGGAATGCCATGACCATTAGATAAATCCCTTTTACTGTCTTTTTCATGAAAAGGAGCATCATTGTCCTCCTCATGGACAGCTCTCCGAACATGAACCTATTGGAACAGTGGAAGGGGAGGGAGAGAGAGAGAGAGAGAGAGGAAAAGAAAAAAAGCAGATATGGAAAGTAACAAGTTTCAAGAACAGTCATAAAGTATGTTGATTATACTCTATAAACTTAAGGATTAAATCAAGAAATTAGAATCTGACATGAGCCCACCATAAGAATTGCATGACTATGAGAAGACTCTCTGTTCATCTTTGGATTTGCTGCATGACGGTTTGCCTCACCAGTTTGAAGTAGTTGAAAAAAGTGATCAAGATCTCGAATTTTAACTACCACTGCACCAGGCAATGTCACCTCTCCAGTCTTGGGGTCCTCAACAATTGGGATATTAATCTTCTCTGGTGCAAGTAAATCTTGTATATATTCCAGATACAACTGGTACAGAAACAAAATGCATGCTTTATTATGGAAAATCAAATTGATACGGTTTATGAAAGAAAGAAAATGAATATGTTTCAAACTACATAAACAATCCGATGACAAGTTAAGCTCTAAAGAAAACAATTTTTGCTTATGGGCTCATTTCTAGATATTGAAGATGAAAGTAAGAGATAGTATTAAGCAATTTTTGCTTTATTTTCACGGTTACAGAAGTAATGAGGTTAGTTCCACATAATATTAGTGAGGTGAAAATTTAAATTGACTAATGAAATCCATTTTTAACACCTTTATGTTTGTTAATAAATAAAAGGTCTGCTTTTGCCTTTTTGCCTTTTTTATTTTTAACTAGCATGAAGTGTATCACCTCTTAGTGTTTTTTTTGCCTTTTGTCCTCGTTTGGTAGGTGAGTTGGATTTAGATTGTGTCTAAAAATAGATAAAACAACATTGTTGCGTAGCTCGAATTCGAGCTTGGCCCCGAATAGCTCGAAATTCATCTTGCTGGTCATCCGATGAGAAGGCTGACAAGCACAGTCAGTAAAGTGACAACTGCGGTAGACAAGTGTTCCACCTAATCGTTTGGGTGGTCATTCGGCCGGCCAGTCATTCGGTAAACACCAATTCGGGCCATTAGAGTCTCTCCCTTTTCGAGCTACAAGGCATTTTTTAAGATAAAATAATCTAAATAACTTAATAAGATAAAATATTACATCCAAATCAAAATCATTTCATTTTTTTCTCTCACAAAAAAATGAAAAAAGTCAAATTCTTCCTAAATGGAATTCGGTTAAATTAGCTAAAAAAACTAAAAAGTCGGGCTCAAAAAGGTCTTCCCAAATGAACCTTTTCCTTTTTATATTAGACAAAAGACATTCTATAGGGCATCATAGCATCTATAAGCCTTGACTCTAGGATAGCTGGTTGACAACCAGATTTAACCCAATCCATAGGAAAGAATTTACTACTGGGATAACAATGGACCTCGCTCAACTCCCACAACAAGAGGCAAAATTACGATCAAAGTACAGTACATTTATCTTGTGAAGTTCATGTCCCTTAGGATTTGAACCGTGCTCTTATGTGTAAAAGGCTGGTGCGTTATCCATGCTATCGCCACCCTGGTGGTCTATTTTAAGTCCACTTGATTCATGGTTTTGTAGGCGCAATATTAGAATTTGTTTAAATCATAATTTTCTTTTTTTAAAATTAGGTAGTTTATTTCTAATATACATTTTTAAAAGTAAATATGATTTAAACATGTCATTATTCATCTATGATAAATTTAATTTTCAAATAAATAATCTATTAAAGTTATTAAAAATAAACCATTCAAATTAATAGATTCATAGTGGACTGAATAAGAAGTTACAATTCAAATAATTGATGGGAGAGAAAAACATCCTATGTAAAATTTATCATATTTTTCTAGAAAAATATTGAGATGTATCACATAGCATAAGAAGCAACATAATAAATAAAAAATAAAAAATAAATAATTGATGAAATAATTAAATGATATATAATAGCTCTTTTGTAAATAAGTTGAGTGAGAAAAAAAATAAAGAATTGAGGTTTTCTCTAATACAGTATTTGGTTGGGGAATTTGATGAGGGATATGAAAAGAGAAATAAAAAAGGCAAGTGAAATGTAAGGATTTGATGAGGGATATGAAAAGAGAAATGGATAAAGTAAGTGAAATGTAAATAAAATATATTTACATTTTACCTAATTTCACACACATTTTCCCTTTCTTTTTCTAGAGTCCTCCCCAAATCTTCCAACCAAACACAGCGTAAGTAAACAGTAAGAAAACACTAAAAATGAATAAAATAAAATAAAATAAAATAAAAAGAATGAAATGTAAGTAGTACACCACACCGAGTTATTCAAAATCCAATAAATTGTTTTTTCCCCCCTTAAAAGTGGAAATAAAATTTATCAAACTAGACTTGACTTGAGTCTGCTCAAGTTGCATCTCTAACTGTGAGATGATAATATTAGTAAAAACATTTTAACCAATAAATTACATCCACATATTCATGTCTACACCAATAAATAGTTACAAACTAAAATTTTAAAGAAAAACTATAAATTATGTTTTACAAAACATGCATTCTAGCTAAATAGTTTTTGTAGCATAAATATATGTCATAAGAAAAGTAGTTCTGTATGTGAATTGACCTTTTCTTTTTGGAGCAAATCATAGGCACAGGCCTTCTTTGTGTGCCATTCAAACCATGGGCACCAGGAGCTCATCCACTTTCCACCTCCATGGTACAGTCTCTTTTGGGTGCTCAGAATCATTCGCTCAAGTGAGACAGCATTCTTAAGCAAATAGATAGCAAGCTCCATCTCATTCGATCTTCCCAAGAAACCGTGTACTTCAACCTCTTTCAGTTCACAATGTACAAGTTTTGAGTACTGCTGCTCTATTCTTTGACCTCTGGATCTCCCAGTATGTAACTGCCACCAACCAAAATTATTTTTATATTCTTTTATGAAAAATAACCTAACCTATCACTTAACAAAACTTCATTATATCATACCAAGAGTCTAGAACAAAAACACACACCACAACCAAAAATGCAAAGCCATAAGAACACTCAAAAACTTCAATATATATATATAGGCCTTACAATTTGCAAAATAAATCTCAACACAACTCCCCAATACGAACCCAAAAACCATTCACCATGAAAAACATTAACGAGATGCAAGCCATGGAGTTGCAAAATCACTTAACTGTCTAGCCTTTTTGAAATCTTTGTTACAGCTCCCAGAGATATCTTAATTGATGACATTTTCTCATAACATTTTGAAAATCAGACACAAGCAAGGAACAAAACTTTGTTTTCTTTCCATCAAGTGGTTGAAACGGCTCCTTTTCCTAGAAACCAACACAAAAAACTAGTGCAATACCAAAATTCCTGTGTTTCCATCGATAGGCAATGAAACAATGAGTCCTTTCCCCACCTACTATGAATATCCAACAATAATTATTTCTATTTGCTGCTTTTTGTTAATAGAAAGGCATTTAGAAACAAAGAAAATTCTTAAATTTATTAGGAAGTAGGAAAGGAGAGAGAGGAGAAGATAAACAAGCATGTTTAATCACTTAAAATTCTTTGTTTGTTACAACTATGCAATCCTGAGTTATGCACCTTCTTATACATCCAGATTGTATAACAATTCTTGGATAGCATTTACTTCAGGATTGCATAGTTGTGCCCTTTATGTAAAGATATGCACAGACCTCGACAGGTTTTAGTTTGTGTTTCTAAATATTTCCATATGTTTCCAAATTCGTTTCTCATTTCATCTGTTGTTTCCAAAACATGTCCATGCTAACCAAAACAACACACCAAAAACGAAATTTGATCATTGGCCAAAACATGTCCATGCTAACCAAAACAACACACCAAGAAAGTCTGAAAATGATTTTAAAATGAATGAAATCATACATTTCTCAAAGTGTCAAAATTGTAATGTTTCAACCCTCTTGCCTTAATTAAATAAAAATTTAACTACTCAGCCAGTTAAAGCAAAATTTTGAGAAAGCCTTTCTTCTATAAAATGTGGGGATTTATTTTTTGAGCAGGACCAAGTGGGTTCAAGGTCAGATGATGCACATGACCTTTGATAGAGATACCAAGCGGCGAAACACGAACCACACAGGTCAGGGCAGTGGTCAAAGCCTAGTCAAACTATGATACCTAGGATGTGTAATCTTAGTGTGAGAAGGAACCAACTAATTGGATAAGGAAATGTCACCTTAGGAAGTAGAACCTAATCTACTTAGGAAGGTGTCCTTGCTAGGCAAGTGTATTCCTAGATGGAAAAGAAAATTTGTAAAAGTGGAATGACACTCCTATATAAAGGCTACACCCCCAAGTGTTGAGGTATGAGTTTCTAGTTAAGAGCATTCTTGAGTATTTTGGTGTTCTTCGAGGAGTTGTTGACTTGAGCATCGAAGTGTCCTCTAGCCGACGAAAAGATCAAACAAGTGCTCCCCTCAATTTTGCATATGTAGAGCTCAGGAGTATTAATTCACATCATCAACCATGTGGTCCAATTTTTACCCACAATTTGGCGCCATCTGTGAGAAATGAGGACAAGATGTACCAAAGCTCAACACGAAGGCCATAGGCGAAGAGGACGCGAAGGACAATAGAATCGATCACAACGTGGAACAAATTCACAAGTGAAGGCCAATGGGGCTAAGAATGAAAAGTAGCTATCACAGATGCAAGAAGTGCCGCACCACAACCGTGCCCTTGAGGTCCTCACTGGATAGGTCGAGAAGATAAGTCTCCATGCTCAAGAAGAGCAAAGCTCATCCGAGCAATACTCACTACAAGAATACCCAAGATTGCCATATCTATAGGTCAAGTTCACTGAAATCCATTGTAATAAGATAAAAGCCGCAGCATGAGAGTAACGAGGATATAGAGTAACGACGATTACAGAAGTTGGAGCATATAGGCTCAATAATTTGGAAGGCAATTGTTTGTGTAAATTGTTTTCTTGAGACAAGGCCCCGAAGTAATGGTATTCTCAGTCAAGATAGGTGAGAAGAAAAAGCCCAGTTCAGGAAAGAACACGTGTTTGGGTGCACTTCCAGGGCTCAATTGGTGTGAGGGCAGGTTGTGGTCAACTTGAATGTATTAAAGAAATGTCCCTTGCAAAGGCAAGAAGCTGATTAAAAGCCTCGTCGAGGTTAGTAGGACCACAAACAAGGTTCGCTCAAGGTATCCATAATAGCTTTTAGAGTGAAGTACTCACATAAGCTAAGTAACTTGAGGTCTGGGACACAGCCAACAACAATGCTCACAGTGGTGGGCATAAAGTAATCCAGCCAAGGTGATATGCTCTCACATTAGTGGTTTCCTCATGGATGATGGCAACCTGAGTCGCGACAATCTAATTAGAAAAGTATCTTGGATAGGGAATACTTGCTGGGCAAGTGTATTCCTAAATGGAAAAGGAAACATTTAGAAGCAGGATGGCATTCCTATACAAAGGCTACACCTCCAAGGATCAAGGCATGAGGTTTTTGTTTATGATCATTAGCGCATTGTTGACCATTTTGGTTGAGCAACAGAGTGCCCTCTGGTCAACGACACAATCAGGCAGGTACCTCGATTTACAGGTGCAGAACTTAGGAGTACTCATTCACGTTAGCAAGCTCATTTCTCAAACCTCAGGACGCAATTTTTCCTTCATCAACCATGTGGTTTATTCTTTTACCAACACATCAAGGATTCCCTCAACTTCATTCCAATTTCAATTTGGGACTTTAGGTCCCCTACTGTATTCTTCTCCCTACAAGAACATGGTACATAGTATTTGCTCCAATTTACATAAATAAAACACATAAACACAATCTCAAATCAAAGGTGCATCACACCAACTAATTTATAATACTCAAATATTGTGCATCTAAGGGAATATTCATGGTGTGACATATACCTAAGGGCAAAGGCGACTCAAACTTATTTGAGACCCCCAAGGCGAAAAATCTAATTGGAGCCCTTCATAAATTTTTGTGCAGTTTTTTTATTTTTTAATACTAGTTTTTATTTTCTAATACAATAGTTTTTTATTTAAACGTCATAGCAATATCTCTAACCTTCATAATCAAAATAATTTTTGTAAGCAAGTCTTTTTGTCTTGAATGAGATAACGAAAGAAGTGTAAATGTAATGATGAGACTCTTTTGAATCCAATGAGAGGTTTTGGTCGATATGCAATATGCAACCCCCATCTTGTCTCCATTAAATATACTAGCAAAATACAATGACGAGACTAATTTTGTTGTTTAAATGCCAAAAGTGCCCTTGATATCATTGTAACCAAACATACCCATCTCATAACTTCACACCACAATCAAGCACCCAATACCCCCTCTGGCCCCACTGCCTCTTCCCTCTCCATTACTCTTTCCCGCTAAACTGTGACTACCCAACCTCGTAAATCTCTTCTTCTTTATTTTTTTCCTTCTAAAATGCAATGAATCTTTCTCCTCTCTCTCAAATGCATTTTCTCTCTCTCAAATCGTTCTCACAGATTCAACATCAAATTACTTATATATACATGTATATTGCTACTATATATATAAATATATTTACACTTACATTTATATATAGATAGATTAGCACAGATGCATAGCACTGATGCTTTTGATTTAATTAACAGAAAAGTTTCTTTGCGAAATTCACAATAGCTTGGTGCAAAGTTTCAATCACCGCAACCATTGCAATTCCCAGTTCCCCCAACCTTCTCTGTGAAATCCTAACACCGCCACCACCCCAAGGCTTACCTATCACTATATCAGCATCACAGATACCACTGTAAAAACAAATAAACCACCCATTCACCAAACCCAATATCCATTCTTCTCCACCAATCACTCATGCCTCAATAATGAAAGGCCTATCATGGTCTTAATAAATAGACCAATAATCCACAAGGAGAAATATAGAGAGAGAGGGAAAGAGGGTTTGTATACGTACATGTGTGGTGGTCGCAACAGTGGGCGGCTAGAGCTTGCGGTGTATAAAATCCAATTCACACATCAACCGTGATGGTGGGGCTAGTTTTGGGCTTGTGGTGGTGGTCCACTACATCCAATTTTCACCAACTATAGTGGTAGTGGTGGGTTGTTGATAGCAGTGGGTTGTGATTTTGTGGCGAAATAACTTGATTATGGCAGTGGAGATAGGTATTAGTCCCCGTTTGTTTTGGGGTATAGAGGGAGGGATAGGATTAGGATAGAGGTGGGACTCATTTAATGTTGTATTTGTTTGTAGATTTGGGGAAGGGATTGAGATGGAGGAGGGATAAAGTTGGGCCTTGGAAGGGGAATTGGGATGGAGGAGGTGGAGGTGGAGGTGGTATTAGAAAAATAGTCCGCCGGACTAGAAATTTTTTATTTATTTATTTATTTATTACATGTTGGGCTTTTTTTTTTTTTTTTTGAACATTAATATTTAATTTTTTGTATTTTTTTGTTAAGTAAAAATCATTGTTTTATTTGTTTTATTTTTTTCTGGAAATTTTTTATTTTTTTAAATTTTTTACATGGACATTTTTTTTTTGAACATTAATGTTTAATGTTTTTGTATTTTTTTATTTATTTTATTATTTTATATTTATTTTATACAAAAATAATTTAACAATCTCTATACTAACAACTATCATAAAAAACAAATACAATTTTACTTAATCCTCTCACTATTAATCCTCTATTCTACCTCTAAAAACAAACAGGGTCATAGGGTGCCCACTGTGATGGGTGTGGTGGTGGGGAGGGGACAAACAAGAAGAGGAAGGGATTGGTAGAGAGACAGTGATTATGGTTGTCGATAGACAATGGTTGTGAGGATGGAGGGAGATGAGAAGGGGTTGTGTTGGAGGGGTGGTTGCAATTGTGGGAGCGAGAAAAGAGAAAAGGAAACACATAGGCGAAGGAACGAGAAGATGATGATGTTTGGATGTGTGGATGATGTTTGGATGTGTGGGTTGGATGTTTAAGTTAGAAGTGTTTGGTTACAAGGATTAAAAAATAGGTTAACTAACAGGGGTAAATGTGTAAAATCATAACCATTGTCAATAATTGTTTCTTGACAACTTTGACAAGGGAGGCAGTGTAATTTCAAAAACTCCAAGGGAGGTCCATGTAATTGTTAGAAACCTTACGGGAGGTTTGGGTAATTAGCCCTAAAAAGAAATTAACATTGGCTTCAAAAACAAAATTTTCATGTAGCAAACATTCTCTAGAATTTCTGTTAGATTCGAACCCATAGCTTATGGTATAACTACAATCAATATTTTGTTTCTTACATTTATGCCTAGTAGACAAGCAGTTGGTGAGTCCATTGAACCTAGATACATAACGGATGGTATAATAGTGGCTGACTCCATCCACCCAAGCCGCACTCAAATGTATGCCCAGTGGACAAGGATTGTTTACTGGCCTTACATGACTGTTTGGTGCTTTAGATAGATTTATCCTACAAACCTATCAGTTCTCGTTGCTACCTTTTTCCTAGACCTACTTTCTTTGACAAAAACCAACAGAAAGTAAAATTCTCAAACAAGTGCCTGCTCTCAGCTCTTTCTATCTTTTTTTTATTTTTTTTTTCAATTTATTATCAACATATCTCATTTCTTAATGTATTTTCACCTTTAGGCACAAGTGAGTGGATCCCATGTACATTTATTAACGTGGGTCCCATTGCATTGTGTCTAAGAGTGAGAAAATAGGATAAGATATGGGATTATGTACAAGATTACTCTTAAAAACACCTTAGCAATTGTGAAAGTGAATGCACACCTTAATTGCAGGAAACTACTACTTGGGTGATGTTTCTTACTCAGACACACGATTCTGCGCTCCCAAGCAAGAAACCTATAAGAAACTTACACCCATTGAGGAAAAAAATCGCTTCCATCTAAAGATAGAACCTCTCAAGCATACAAATCTTTGGGAAAAAAAAAAAGAAAAAAAACTAAAACTTATTCTAGTACTTTCTATTTACATAATATTTATTTATACTTAACAAAGACAATTTATAGTAGACATCAATCTCCAATGATAATTCATATTTTAACAAATGTATTACAACTAAACAAAAAACATAATTATTAGAATATATTTAATATATACACTCCCATAGGCGCTCCCAACCTTAGAAACTCCTATATGCCCTCGCTCTCGCTCCTGTCCCCACCTCCACTTCGTGCAACTAAGATGCACACATATGCACAGATGCACACAAGGGAGGGAAGTGAGTTGCTTGAAGTGATACATAGATATGAAAAATTGAATGGCTAATAAAGACCTACAAGGAACAAAATGGGTTTCCAGAGTAAAGGCTAACAAAAAAATCTAAAATAAGAACAAAAAATTTGATATATTAATGAAAATGCCTACAAAATCAGTTTTTCCCTTTCCTATTTGAAGTACAATCTTTGAATTCACTATGCAAAAACACGTATATAGTACCACTGCGTTAAATCATCACCAGAGACAGATACGCAAGGCCCCTAAGGTATTATTTGTCCTTGAACTCAGACTGCATTTAATTTGGAGGTCAAATTTGCATTTTTTTTAAAAAGATAATACATTGGTAAGAAGGATATTTTCTGTACTTGCATGATTGTACAGGTCATTTTAAACATGAAAGTGTTCTCAAACTCTCTTAATAAGATGTTCTTCACTGCTATCTATTAAACATGCAAGTTATTTTTATGGTTTTTATGACAATATATCAGTCTTGATAATGAAAGAGTTCCCAGATGACCCAACTAAAATTATGGCAAAGACTAGGTATGTTATCTGAGAAACATTAGCATGGACCCTCTATTCCCATTAAAGAAAAAATAATAATAGCAAATAGTGTATCACCAAAATACGGTAAAGATTAGATAATTTAACTGAGAAGCACTATCATGGACCTTCTATTCCCCTCAAAAATAATAATAATAACAAATAGTGCATCCCTGACTATAAATGGTCAGACATTTTGATCAAGTTAACCAGACCATATTATAATACATTCCCTATATGTCTCATTAAAAAGCACTATTTGGTCAAACACTGCTCAATTCTATTCAATTCCCTCTGCTATTTTTTGTCTCTAAATCAAGAGAGAATTAGGTTTAACTTTTGGTTTTGCATTGTTTCTAGAAATTTGAATAAAGGAGAAACAAAGAATTGTGGTTTTGTCATTTTGTTATCGCTTTCTTTGGTAGTCATATCACTTTACCTCAATTCTTTGAAATTTCCTCTGATATTTTCTTTCCCTCAAGTAGATTGGCCTTTGATCAAAGTTTAGAAGCCCTAGACACCGCTTCTATCATAATATGGGGAGAAGAGAATGACCAATTAGAAGCATAGAAACGGGCTTTTGGTAGATTCAACCTATCCATCACTAGAGGCGAAGACACTCCTATAGTTAGTAGGGGTAATTGCCGATCTCCATGGAAATTGATAGGTGCCTAAATGTGCACATTTAGTCCCCCTAAACTACGCTTGTTAAGTCCATAATTGTTATTTTTTCCTTATTCTAATGGATTTGTGTGTTGTGTAGGTTAATTGGGCTCTTGTGATGAAAATGAGAAGAAATGGTAATATTAAAGGACCACAAGGTGAGGCCAAGCAAAGCAAGATGGAAAGAACTCAATGTTGAGGTGAGCCCGGGCTCAAGTTGTTGTAGTGTGCCCGGGTGCACAAGAAGCTGAGTACTATCCGAATGAGCCCTGGCGCAAGCCATGGTGAGCTTGGGCGCACATGAGTGAAGCTACTGTCCAAGTGAACCCGAGCACAAGTCGCGGTGAGCCCGGGCACACGACACGTAGGAAGTCCGAAAAATATAATTCTCATGCTTGTTTTGAGCCCAATCCAAACCTAATTAAGAGGGAACTATAAAAGGATGACTTAGGCTTTAAAAAAAATGTTGTTCTTCACATATTGAAAGACGGCATAATAGGCAAGAGGAAGGCAACCCAAGGTTCCAAGGATGGAGTTCTCCACATCCATGGCGTTCTTCACCTTCTCCATGGGCAACTAATCTTCTTCCTTAGGGTGTAGATGAAACCCTAGCCAAGTAACCTTATTTTGTGTATTTGCTTTTGGGATTGATTATTAATACAATAATTGTATAATTTTGAGACAATTTTCTACTCAATTGAATTTATTCTTCCAATCTTGTTTGATGTATTTAATTTCTGTGATTTTAAATTATACAATAATAATCTTTGTGCATGTATTTAAGAGTTGAGATAATTCATGCCTAGAGAAGACAAGACGTGTTACAACCCTAGTTTAGTGTAGACGTTTCTTGCCAATCTAAGATGAGTTATACCTAATTCTTAAATTCATGAATCCTCTTGAAAACACTGTTATGGCTAGCAGCCACGACGGGTCACTATTGTATTAAGCAATCAATTCCCGAAATTGATAAAATGATTATCATTATGAAGCTAGAGGTGGATTCGAATCCCCAAGTCTTTTTATATTGAATTACCCATTTAAATTTCATTTTTAATTAGTTTTCATCTTTCACTTCATAAAACCTCATTCTCTCGAATTAATTTAAAAAGAGATTTCCAAGATTTAAAACAACTCAGCCTTTTGTCCTTAAGGATCGACATCCAGACTCGACACTATTCTATTTGAATTGGGGTTTAAGCTCGATTCAATATTTTATTATTTATTTTTGGTGTGCAAAACGATCCATCAGAAATCTATCTCCCAGTTGCTTCCACTTGTATCCAGATTTTTTTCTCTAAAAGTGGGTAATGGAGAGAGTGTCCAATTCAGGGAGGATGTTTGGGTGGGTAATTCCTCTTTTGATGGGACATTTCCACATTTATTTCGTGTGACTTGTCCTCGTGATGCTTCCATCGCTTCTTTAGTTTGCTCTAGTTTGGCACCGATTTTGTGGAATTTCAATTTCATAAGAAACCTTAATGATCGGGAAATTGTTGAGTTGGCATCATTGTTGTCCTTACTTCATGAAGTCTCATTGTCTCCAAATGTGTTTGATAAGCGGGTTTGGTCAATTCACTCCTCTAGTGACTTTTTAAGCAAATCTTTCTTTGACAAAATCAGCAATAAACCCAAGGTTCCTCCTTCTACTCACAAAAGAATCTAGAAAGCAGCAGTACCTCTTCAAGTGAAGATTTTTATGTGGTCTTTGGCTCATGGGAGAATCATGATTAATGATACCTTTCAAAAAAGGAGGCCTACTCGCTATCTTTGTCCTCAATGGTGTATCATGTGTAGGCAAAGTGGGGAATCCTTTGAGCATTTGTTCTTGCACTGTCAAATGGCCTTGGATCTTTGGCACCAACTCTTTTGTTTGGTTGATACTTTGGGTTATGCCAGGCACTTGTGTTCAATTGATTTTAACTAATTTTTGTGGATTTCGAGGTAAAAAAAGAGCAAAAGTGTTGTGATTTTATGGCATTGTCAATCTTTTCAGTCATTAGGTTGGAAGGAACGTAGGGATCTTTGAGGACAAGTTTGAAGACACGGAGTCATTGTGGAATAGAGTGTGTTACTCAGCTTCATTCTGGGCCTCCATTTTGCCAGTGTTTAAAGGGATTCCACATTTATTGATATCGAGGGATTGCACACCTATTTGTGATGTATAGTCTGGTCATCTTTGGTTAGGCTGCTTATTGTGTATATTCATTTTGAGAGGACTCCTTGTCCTCATTATGTACTTCTTGTTAATCTATAAAATTTTCCTTTTGTTGTTGACCCAAAAAAATAAGAATGAGAGAACAAAGAGACAGAAAGACGAGGCTAGGATTTCAGTAATGAAACAATATAAAAAACTCCAACAATTTTAATGCAAAAATATTTTTGATAAACTCAACACAACTAACTCCAAAATATCACAAATAATATTTTTTTAATGTTTGACTAGCCAAAATCACCAAAACTAAAATAGCTAATTTAATTGTTAGTTTTAAATTTTGGGGATTTACTCCCTATTTTATTTTAGCTAAAAAATAAAAATAGCTAGTTTGATGGAGATGCTCTCAATAATGTTCAACAGAAGCATGCAACTGCTTTTAAATCTATGTTTTGCCTAAGAGAAATAATAAACAAAGAAATTATGGAACCCTCAACAAATTACCAAATTCAACTAAAGGCAGCATAATGAAGGATTACCACAACCAAAATAACTATGTCAACAAGAACGGTATGTAGATAAACCAACCAACCACCACCCTAATCGATAAATCTAATGCTCCATTTGTTTGATCAGAAAATTATTTTCTACGTTTTCTGGTGTTTAGTACAATGAAAAACAAAAGTCAACAAAACATTCTTTACGTGATCAACAGAAAACAAGCCTATATGAAAGGAAGATGATTTCCACTTTTAAAATGAGGAAAACATTTTCCTGTGGAAAACGTTTTCCGGACTTAAGTATTACCAATGCCACAAAACTACCACCACCACCACCACCTCCATTGCTGCTGCCACCACCGTCACCCTCCCCTCAACACCAACACCACCACTACCTCCACCCCGCCACCACCACTCCACCTCCGCCTCCACTATCACCACCCCACAACCAGTAATACAATCATTAGTACATTAGTTTCAAGAACCCAACCAAACACAGGGAGACATTTTTTCTGAAAATGTTTTTCGTAGAAAAATGTTTTCCATTGAAAAATGTTTTTTGTTTAAACAAATGAAGCGTAAGTTACAGTAAAAATACAAGTACAGAGGCCCATATTTGTTGTATTTTACTAGGACAAATGAACCAATAAGGAAATGAACAATATATTAAAGATAACATGATTTATAGGAAATTGCTAAAAAAATGTGAAACTATCATTGCAATGGTAGGAATTTGTATTCAATTCACTACACCATAACAATATCAAATTTTATCCTCACAAGAATGATTCTAATGACTCACCGACAAATGGAGCTTCTGCAAAAGAGGAGAAGCATTTAAGAGCAAAGTAAGAGAGAGAAGGTTAAAGTCTGATGATACCATAACAAACAACTCCAATTGTTTGAGAGAGTTGAATCTAGTTATCCTTGCAGGTATTGGGAGGACCTGAAGAGAAAAGAAGAAAAAAAGTTTTATATAGAAAAATATCCCATTTTCATACACAAAATGAAAAAGTACACAATAAAGAGTTATAATTCTTTCATTTTTCCTCACCTCATCTGTTGTCAAAACTAGTGATAGGTTTTGAAGCCGAGGAAGATCATTTGCAATTCCATTGAACATATATTGTGTGCCCCTCTCATATGCAACCATGAACTTGATATGCACTTTTTCCAGCCAAGGAACGTCAAGAAAAGAGAAGTTTTTCACTTTACCAATATATTCAAATGTGGTAAGACCAATAGAAGAAATCTCAAACTTCTCTACTCCATAGCATTCATGACAATCAAAATCTTCAAATGGAGGGATGGACCATGAATGCATAAAGTTTCAGGTAGAATACTGTTCTTTAGCCTTAACCATTCAAGTTTTAAACAACTAGAAAGGATACTGTTGGCACAACTTTGATTTAGAGGCACATGTTCTAAATCAAGGGATTTTAGGGAGACGAGCCTCCTTACAAGATTAGGGGTTGGCCTTAGGTTGCATGATTTTAGGCACAAATACTTTAATTGAGATGAATCACCTTGAGGAAGAAGCTGACAGGGAAAATCATATAACTTGTTACTTTAACTTTCAGGACTAACAGAAAACTCAAGATCAAGCTTTTCAGTTTTCATTATAATTGCAAATCTTATCCACCTATCAACGTAACCAGTGTGTTCATTACCAAGACAAAAACAGACCCTGAGAGAGAGTAGCTTTTGACCATTGTATAGCTCCAAAAATTGATCAACTCCAGTTACAAACTTACTCTTATCCTCCCATGAGATATCTGAATCTCCATTTGAGTACCTTGCTTTGTAGTTGATTCTGAGCACGGTATGAAGATCAAAATCAAGATTCAACATGAATGGACAGATATATCTCCATCTTCTAGACAGTATCCTTGCCTTGACAGAATCTCTAATACTCAAAAACGAGAGAATGAAAGAGAGAATGTCATCTGGCATTTCAGTAAGACGATCAATGGGTTTGAGGTCATTCATTGCCCTAACAAATTTCAACCAAAGAACATGTATATTAGCAAATAATAACTTACTTTAATGGGCACAAGTATTTTCACAATTTCTAACCACCATACAAAAGCCGAAGTGGCATAGACTGGTCTTTTTCCCGGAAGAATTATTGAGGGATTATGTTCCTTGGAGAAAACCGAGACAAAAGTAGCATTAGCAGTGTTAGCGTATCTACACTTATATTCATGCATGGTCATCTTATAACGTATAGCATCTCTATTTAGTATAGTCATTAAGGTGTTTACTTTCTAACAATGGTGAAATATCCTGTTATCTGTTGTTGTATTAGGCAAGTTTCATTGCCAAGGAATGAAAGATCATTAACCACCCCCCTTTGGATCTCTTTGCAATGTCAATATAAACATTTGAACACTTATCTATGTCGTTGTTGATGGTTTCAACTTTCAACCAAGAAGTAGTGCAAGCTCTAACAAAAACTGCTTGATTTGCGAAACTAATTGGCATTTTAGTGTAAATCATATGTGTTTTTCTCATGAAGCATTGACAATACACACTGTTGGGGTTGTGGTTTGACCTAGTAATGCTCTTCTATGAGACAGATAGGGAATGTATTGTAAATTGGTCTCGTTAACTTGTTCAAACTGTCTGACCATTTATAGACAGAGATAAATTATTTGTGATTATTTTAATGGAAATAGAATAAAGCCGAAGATAGTATTTCTCATATAAAATTTCCAACTCTCAACGGTAATTTGGTTGGATCATTTTCAATATCACGACTTCAATATATTGTCCAAAAATTAGCACAAAATAAGTTGCATTGTCTCCTATAATAAGGCAGCAGTTAACACTTACCCCGTATAGAAATCTGCAAAGTAGGGTCATGCTTATAATATGGGGCAGTTACCTACCAGTCCTATGAACCGGACTTATTTACCAATAAAGCCTGCTCAAACTTTCAACGATTAAAAATAAACTAAAAATAAATCAAAACTCACAAACAAAAACCAAAATGTCCCAATCATTTATCACTTTTATAAATTTTTCACTATCACTACCAGCCAAATGATTATTCCACAAACATAAAATATAAAATATACATCTAAAAAGTCTAAAAAAAATTTCATTATCAACGCCGACCAAGGAAAATAAATTTTTTGAAAACAAAAACTTCATATACATACTCAGAATACAAGCAACTTCCAATAATCATAATCATAAACAAAATACAAACAACAAACATAGAAATATAAAAATTATCAAAAAAAACATATTAGTTAAAAAATAAATGAACTTCGTAAACATCTCACAAAATCAACATTCTTACGCATCAATACAAGAAAAAATTGAAACAAAAAATAGTCTGTACAGACAAGAAAGCAAAACCAAATCTTTTTTTTTTTTTAATTAGAAAAAAAAACACACAAGTGAGGGGTTTTCTGTAAATGAGGTGCAAAGGGTGACTGAGGGCAGGGGTTGCAGACTTGCAACAGTGTGGGCATGTGGGGAAGAGAGGGAGAGAGGGTACCTTGGAGGCGACACCGGAGTGACAGGTGGATGTAGCGGACGGGCCAATTTCCCTCTTTGTGCCATTTTCAAAATTTCAGTCCCCCTTTAGGGTGTGATTTTAACTTTATTCCCAAAGTAGGGTAAAACGGCTTTGCTATTGCCGTTTTACAGAAAACGGTTTTACGAAAACCGTATTTCGCGATTAAAATAATAATAAAATTTGAAAATGAAAACCGGCTTTTCTAAAGCCGTTTTTAATTAAGTTTGTAATTAATTCTAAATTAACTAAAAACGGTTTTTGTAAAACCGTTTTATCATTAATTTTTTTTTTATTTTATATTTTCAACATAAATATTTTTTTACCAAATTTTTTTTTAATAAAAACGGTTTTAGAAAAACCGGTTTCTGAAAAAAAAAAATAATTAATTAAAAACGGTTTTACAAAAGCCGTTTTTGGACCAAATATTTTTTTTAATGAAAACCGGTATTAGAAAAGCCGTTTTTCAACATTAATTTTTTTTATAATTTATATTCTCAACATAAATATTTTTTGTTCAAAATTTTTTTTTAATAAAAACCGGTTTTAGAAAAGCCGTTTTTACATTAATTTTTTTTTAAATAAAAATGTTATGACCAAAAATATTTTATAATAAAAAACGATTTTAATTTTTAATTTTTTAAAATTTATATTTTCAACTTAAATATGAAAACTACCAAAAAATATTTTTAATAAAAAGCGGTTTTAAAATATAAAGTTTTTACATTAATTTTTTTAAATTTATATTTTGAACATAAATATTTTTTGACGACAAATATTTTTAATAAAAAATGGTTTTAGAAATTTTTTTTTTTAATTATTTTTCTCATGTGGGAAGGTTGGACTTGAGAATGAAAAGATGAGTAAGAGAGTAGCAATTTCAATGCATTCAAAGATGGGTTTCTTTAGAAAATTACAGCACAAATAAAAATAAAAATTAAAACGTAATGCTTGCTTTGAGTTTTGTAAAACATTTTTTTGAAAATTATATTTTCGTATTTTTTTGCTTTTGTTGAATTTTTTAATATTTTAAGTTTTTAAACATACCTAGCATAAATACACTAAATACCAAAAATACAAACAAATAGAAAAAATGAAAATTCATTACATTTTCCATATTTTTGTGTATTTATTAATTTTTGAAAATATTTTTTTACAAAAATTTTACTTTTTAAACATATCTAAGTAAAATGCATCTAAAAAAGTAAAAAAAAAAAAAGACTTAAAATTTTAAAAATATTCACTAAAAACAAAAAACTCAGTTTTAAAAAAACTTAATTTTAAAAACTGAAACTTAGGGCTTGTTTTGTTTGTATGTCAACATATAATTTTTGAGAAATTTTTTTAAAAATTTTTGTAGTTCAAATTTTTTGAAAAAAAAATTCCAAAATCACTTTTAAAAAATTTTGAAAATTTCAAAGTGTTTACAAAACCCACCCTAGAGTGGGAATAACTATTTTATGTTTTAAATATTTATTTATTTTTTTAATGTGCACTATATTTCAGGGCTTTTCCCATATTAAGCCAAATTATCATCTTAATTCCCAAACTAGGCTAAAGCGCTATTACAAAACACGCTTTCACTGTTTGGGGCCGAAAATTTGATGAACATTGAAAGCTTAATACAAATAAAAGTGTATTTCTCCACAAATAAATTCCTTCAACATTTTTGTAATAAAACTTAATACATAATATAAGAAGTCACTAATTTACTAAATACTCATACATGAGTGAAAACAACATAATTGAAGTTGCAAATTTAACAGTTTTCAGTTACATAGGTAGTACAGACATAAGTTTCCCACAAAAATACATTCTGGACACCATGAACTGAACACACAATACATACATCCTAGACACCATAAACTGAACACACAATACATAAACATAATAGTTAGACAGACAAATATTAGGTAGACAATCTGACAAAGTCATTACGGAAACACTTAGTCTAACATTTATGTGGGAGCTCTAAAACATTACTTAAAGTCTCATTATCTTTGATTGGCAGCAACCTATACTTCCCCCGACATGGGAGTCTACATTTAAACTCTAATCGCATTATTTCCCCATGCATACCAACCTTCGGCACCATCATAGCCTCCAACTCGTCCAATGTTATCCCCTTGTGCACATTATACAACCCCCGAGGTTCAGTGTCGTAGGACACACCTTCATCGCGAGTGCGCAAAATCTTTCCACCCCAATAGAACATAATGCTCACAACTTCCATACCTACACTTTGCATTCAAAGTAACTCAATTATTTCTAAATAATAAATTAAGAACATTTGAGAGCAAACACCATATATATTATCTGAGAGTGCTTTTAGGCATGGGTCTTTTGAGAATTTATGTTCAAGTAATTAACTATTGCGAATTTATTAACATCAATAAAAGTTTATTTTTTTTCCTAAATATGTTCATACACTTTCAAATCCTTTTGTTATTTCTCATGTTTTCGAAAAGTTTGAAAAGTTTCCAATTCTATTTTCATTTCCAACCTAACCGAAAGAACGTACGGAAACGAAATTTTGATCCTATTAGAGAAGACGGGAAAATTAGCACATTTTATAACCCAAGTTTGACATCACATATGCACACCCATACAGTACCACCGAACAAAGTACTAGCCAAAATTAACAACAAACAAAGAAAAAAAGAAAAAAATAGCTTACTAAAAATAAAAATAAGAATAAGAAAAAAAAAGCAGTTTTTCATATTTTTTAATTTTTAGTGAAATTTTTTTCAGACTTCTCATAAATATTAAAATTTTAAGTATATTTATATTAGGTGCATCAAAATAAATAGATTTTTAATTAAAATCTTTAAAAAATCAAAAATAGATGAAGACAAAAATAAAAACTCATTTTTTAAAAAAAAAATATTTTCTAAACTCTATTACAATGTGTGTCTTTCTTAAATTTAAATTTATCACAATAGTACCTGTAACCCCGTGCAAGGCATGGGCAATTTACCCTAGTATCTATATATCTGGCCCTAAAGGGTTGCACACTGACTTCGAAAAATATGGTTTTACCATAAAATTGTGTAACATCAGTAACAAAATGTATAATCTCGTTATAAATTAGCATAATAAAATGTCCAAAATGTATAATCTCCATTCTTAAAGGATCAAAGCCGCCACCTCATGCAAAATGCAGCAAGAGACAATAACTCAATGTTCCTCAAGACATATAATACTATTATATGCATTCAAAGTAACTCAATTATTTCAAAATAAAGTAATCACAAGATTCTTCTTTTTTATGTCATAAGTTGATAGTGGAGCACAACAAGAGTAAGGCATATTGTTTTTTTTCATTGTGCTGGAAGAAAAGGAGATGAGGCTGTGTTAGCCTTCTCTTCACCCAGAACTAGGGGTGTGCATGGGTTGGGTTGGTTTGGTTTGGGTTAGCACTAAATTTCAAACCTACAACCAATCATGATCGGTTCTAGGTTTTGGACCCAAGAGCAAACCAATCCTCCATGGAACCAACCAACCCAATATAGCTCGTTGATTCGGGTTAGAAACGATGGTTCCATTGTATTTACATAAGTCAATCTTTCCTTTATATAACACAACCTCAGACTTATGTTTTTATTATATATTTCTATGTAATATGCATATAAATAGATATTTATTTATTGCCATGTTCCCCAGATGTTGCTTATCAAAACAAAAAGTCATGTTCTTCCGATGAACGTGTCTTGGTTTTCAAAATTGTTGCATCAACATGTCCATATGGTTATGTTTCTACGTCCCATATCCATACTAATGTTTTTTTACATCGCTTCCTACAAGTGTACACGCTAGTTAGGCTATGAAGTATGAACTACTGTCATTTGATTTTTGTATATCCAAATTTTTTTTTTCCATGCCTCTTTATTTTCTATTCCTGCCATGTATAAGCTAGAACTGTTTGTCATGGTTAGTACCTATGAGTTTTTTTTTTTTTTTTTTTTTCTTCCTTTTATTTCTGTGTTGGTCTAGAGGAGAAAATGGGCTATACAATTGGGGATGGTCCTCCCCACTACCTCCCAACCATAATGATGGTAGGGTTCTATCCTAGGTCTCAAATACCACAATCGAGACACTTTCCGAGTTAACTTAGGCCCCTTAAATGCTAACAGATTTTAATTCCATTTATCATTGTATATTTTCTTTGAACATTCTTTTTTCCACTGTCAATTGTACTATGGCTTTTGTGAGATACTTACACCTCGTAATACTCTGCAACATTGATGAAATTTGACACTTTTCTACTACACCATGATTTGTTATTTGGTCCTCAATAAATCATTTTAGCTTCTCCAATCCATTAAAATCATAATCATTATTATAAACTATAAAGGTCAAAATCAGTGAACCTAATATCTATCAACTTGAGGTTAGAAGAAATAGCATGGAAAACTAGTAACGGTAACCAAGTTCACTATCATTATGTTGGAACATAAAAGAAAAAGAACATAACGAAATTTTGATCCTATTAGAGAAGACGGGAAAATTAGCACATTTTATAACCCAAGTTTGACATCACATATGCACACACATACAGTATCATCGAACAAAGTACTAGCCAAAATTAACAACAAACAAAGAAAAAAAAAAAAAGCTTACTACAAATAAAAATAAAAAGAAGAAAAAATAAGCATTTTTTCATATTTTTTATTTTTTTGTGAAATTTTTTTCAGACTTCTCGTAAATATTAAAATTTTAAGTATATTTATATTAGATGCATCAAAATAAATAGATTTTTTATTAAAATCTAAAAAAATAAAAAATAGGTGAAGACAAAAATAAAAGCTCTTTTTTTTAAAAAAAAAATTTCTAAACTCTAAAGCCTTGAACACTAAGCATTTACCAATATGTACTAAAAGAGAATCTATTGTCATAGCAGGCTAAATTAGCATAGCAACATGAAGTTCAAAACTTCAATTTAGGCCAGAGAGACATTAAGAAAGGAAGTATCGCTGAGACACAGTGTTTGCAAAATTTCCTCAATGTTTCTTGAAGATTTATAGATATCTAGAAGAAAACAAGTGTGTATATGTTTTTAAACTAGAACACAATAGTCGGATCAAACTTTCATAGGAACTAGATGGAAAATATATATATATATATATATGTTTCTTCAATTCACAACTCCCTCTGATATTCATGAATGCGATAAAATTAAAGATTTTGACATAATTAGAATCAACAAAAAAACATACTGTAACTTGTCCCGATTACAACAATGGTATAAATGGAGAAGACAAATAGCAGTTAATACAAAATACAAAATTTCAGAAGTAAAGCGAGACAAGAAATGCAATCTGAAAATCTTCTTTGAGTCAACATCTCAAAAGTGTATCAAGCCATGATAAATGGCACCATAGGAAGAAACCATCAAGTAAATTTCATGAGTTAAAAATATACCTGAAGTTTGTTCACCGCAAACTCAAGGGGTTTGCATCCGAAATCTGAATCCCTAATTTAAAATCCGAAATTAGAAAGAGAGAGAAATTTAAAATCCCTAATTTCGAAAGGGGTTTGCAACCAACGCAAGATTAATGCAAAAAATCCAATATCTAAATCTGAAACCCTAATTTCAAATCCGAAATCCCAAATCTAAACCTGAATCCCTAATTTCGAAATTTAAAATCCCAAATCTAAAATGAAAACCCTCATTTATGCGATACAAACCTGAATGTGGGTGTTTGATGAAGGTGTTCCTCGTTTTGCCGGTGGTGTCTTTGTTTTGCGGTGGTGTTCCTCTTAAATGCGTCGGTGAGTGATGGAGAAGAAGATCGGGTGAGAGAGGGAGAAGAAGATCGGGTGAGAGAGGGAGAAGAAGACCGGAAGATCGGGGTAGAAGAAGATCGGAAGATCGGGGGAGAATAAGATCGGAAGATCGGGTGAGAGAGGGAGAAGAAGGTGGATATCAAATACGGCTTTTCTAAGTCGAAAGGGAGAAGGGGATGTTTAGTAGGTCAAAAAACGGCTTTGGTAAAACCGTTTTTATTAAAAAAAATTTTTTTGTCAAAAACGGCTTTTCTAAAACCGTTTTTAATAAAAAAAAATTTTCTCAGAAAACGGTTTTTCTAAAACCGTTTTCTATTAAAAATATTTTTTGGTAAAAAAATATTTATGTTGAAAATATAAATTAAAAAAAAAATTTATGTGAAAACGGTTTTACCAAAACCGTTTTTGATTAATTCAGAATTAATTACAAACTTAATTAAAAACGGCTTTAGAAAAGCCGGTTTTCATTTTCAAATTTTATTATTATTTTAATCGGAAAATACGGTTTTAGGAAAACCGTTTTCTGAAAAACGGCAATAGCAAAACCGTTTTACCCTATTTTGGGAATAAAGTTCAAAACACACCTTAAAATAGGACTAAAATTTTGAAAACGGCACAAATAGGGAAATTGGCCTAGCGGACGCCGGTGGTTGGACGAGTCTGAGGAGGTAATCAACATTAGAGAGACATCGAGATCTGGATGACTGAAGCGCCGTTCGAGCGTGTGTGTGTGTGTGAGTGTGAGAGATATATAAATTATCACTAATTTCCCTATTTCATTCCCAAATTATTAATTCAAGCTACAAATTATTAATCGTTAAACCCTAATTTAATGGGTAAGAAGGTATTTTTCTTCTTTTTTTTCTTTTTTATATTTAAAACAGCTTAAATTATACAACTAAACACTCACTAAATTTGTTGTGAGCCATTGTTTGTTCAACATTATAAGAAAACTAAATATTTTTTTTATATGATTTAAGCTGTTTAAATTTTGAAATAAAATTTGAAAAAATTATAAATAAATAAAACTCAGGATTTGCCCTTGGTAAAATATCAAATCGTGAGATTTTTAATTCTTTCAATTTGAACCATCCGTTTATGTCTATTTAAAACCATTAACAAAAAAAATTATTTTGTAACAGGTAACATTATATTATTCACCATTCCTTTGCCAAATTCATCCCCATATTAAAGCTGCAAGTCAAAATGTAGATTTTTAGACTACAAATTTTAAAAAATTTCAGATCGCTATTCCCATAAATGCCTCCTATTTTGCTTATTGATTTTTTTTTTAGATCTTGATAGAGAACATGAGATGACAAATGTAGTATTGACGAAGGAGAAAAGAACACATAGGGCTGTTGTCAGAGAACAACAGAAGGATGAGTAAGAGTGATGGATCAAGGCAATGGTGGTTGCATTTGAGGGAAGAAAAACATTGTTGAATGTTAAGGGTGGGTGAGAGAGGAAAGGGTGGATGTGGAAAGAAATATTGAAAGTAAATGACTAAAAGATCATTTTCTGTTTATTTTACTTAATGGAGATGGATTGATGTATGAAATTGGGATCAAATAAAAAACTCAAGGTTGAAATTGAAAAAAATAAAACCTTGGGATTTGATCTGTTACTGAGAGGGTAATTTTTATATGTAAAATTGGGCCGAGCTAAGTAAGGGTCGGCATGGGCCGAAGTACAAAAGGCCTACGAAGGGCCATTGAGTTAGTCCGGTCCTAAGGTACCTGTTGGTTATCTTGGTTGAAGTATGCTGTACAGTTAGACCGGTTTAAGAATGCTTTGAGCTTACACCGGTCATGGCGCAATGAATCTAGACCGGGCTAAACCGGTAAAAGATAATTCGGTTTTAGGCATGCCGTGGTTAATTGGAGAGGAACTAAGGGCAGAGGACCGACCTAAGTATAGTTCGGCTAAGTATTAGCCATAATTACTTCGGTCGTATGGTAGTCCGGCCGTGGTAAGACCATCTCACTTGGTTTAAGCAGTGAGGGGGGGTGTTGGAGGATAAGCATTATCCTTCAGGAGTATGAATCCTGGGAGGACTCTACATGGAGGAATAAGAGTCCTACTTTAGGGCTGATCGCGGGTCGGTTTTGGCCGGGTGCGGGTCAAAACCGACCCGACCCGCACACATGCGGGTTGAAGAAAATGACCAAGAACCGCCAGCATGAAGGCGTTCGTGGTTTGTCTTGCGGGCGGGTGGGTGCGGTTCGGTTTGCGGTTTGGGCTTTTTTTAAATTGGGCTTAGTTAATTTGAACAAATTTGACATGTTGGGCTACTTTTTAAGCATTTTGTTATTATTTATAGAAAATTTATAAATTAAATTTGATGATAACATAAATGCCCATATAATGATAATATGATATAATAAATTTTACATTCTTCCAAAATACAAAAATAATTGATAAAACTAATTACAAACTAAAACATTAAAATTCACACTAAAATCAATCTCCATCCATCCACAATCCAAAGCTTACCTATTAATCCAAAATGCAAAAATAATAATAATAACTACTTAGAAACTAAAATAAATTAGTTTTCATCCATCCATCCATCCAAAATCTAAAGCAAGCTTACCTAAAATTTAGTGCTCCAATTAATTTTACATTCATCCAAAATAAAAATAATAATAATAAACATTAGTTACAAACTAAAATAACATTGTCTACAAACTTCATCCAAAATAATTTCAAAAGGTGGTATCCATCCAAGGCTTCACTAAACTCTTTAGGTCCAATGTCCAATGTCCAATCTCATCTCCCACAATCTGCCAAAAACAATTCCAATGAGCCAAATTAATAAATATAAATAAATAAACATTAATATGATCTCAACAAATTAGAAAAATCTCACACATGAGCCAAATGAACATTAAAGTTCAATTATAGCATCTACATTAGACTTTGGGGTTGAAGAGGAACATGGCTCCAAAGTACCTAAAACATGAGTCAACAAGAGAAGATAAATAAACTTGCATAGTAAAAATAATAATAGAATTAAAAATGAAGAGATATTCACATATTACCCGAGTCGTATTGCTCAAATTCCTCGACATCATCCATCGCTTTTCGAAGAGAAATTGGAAGGTTGCTTTTAAGCCAATTTTGTGTGCATACAAGAGCTTCAACCATGGAAGGGGCAAGTGAACTACGGAATGGATCAAGGATACGTCCCCCGGTACTGAAAGCCGACTCCGAAGCAACGGTAGAAATGGGCATGGCCAACACATCCTTTGCTATTTGAGATAACACTCTATACTTTGTTGCATTATTCTTCCAATAGTCCAATATCTCAAATGTCTGATTTTTGGCAAAATGTTCAACCTCGCCCAAGTACTTGTCTAATTCCGACTTGCTTCCACTAGTGAAGCGCCCTTCCAAATATGAATTAAATTGGGACTCCATTTGAGAATCCAAATCATCCTCATCAATCACCATTGTCTCCACTTCAGTCACCCTCGAGACACTCTCATTTGATGAATAAATTGTGGCATAATGGTTGTACAAACGAGTCAAACAAGAAACAATTTTGTTCACCATCTCATCCACCTTCCTCTTTTCTCCATGAAATATATTTGTAAAACAAAACTCCAAGTATGCTATCTTTTTTGTAGGATCAAGAACAAGACAACATACAACAACAAATTAATCTTATTTCCATCCCCCCAATATTTGTTGAACTTTTGCTTCATACTCATAGCCATTGTGCACAAAACATCATCATTGTCCAAAATTAATTGATTAATTGTGCTTTCAATTTTAAACATCTCTTTATAAAATGCATTGGAAGTAACAAAAAGGGACCCGGAAAATTTCTTTGTTGCAAGGTAGAATAGTTTCAAAAATCTTACAAACAACCTACATTTTTCCAATCCTCCTCATTTGGAATCCTCCTAATCCCACCATCAACATCCTTGAAGTAAGTTTCAAAATTGGAGTCTTCATACTTCAAGCGGTTAAAAGCCTTCTCAAACTTTTCACCTCCAACATTAAATATGTGGAATTCCACCTTGTTGGTACATCTAGGCATACAAGAGCAGAGTCACAAGTTTTAGATAGGCACTTTACTTCTTAAAAGCATTTTGCCGATTAGGAGAAGACCTCACATACCTAACCGCAAGTCTAATATTTGCAATAGAATCATCCATTTCCTTCAATCCATCACTCACAACAAGGTTTAGAATATGTGCACAACACCATATGCAAAAACTCATGCTCCAAAATGGTTCCTTCCAATCTTTGGTATTCCTTCTCAAGTATTGAATGGTAAGATTGTTGGAACTAGCATTATCAACGATTCTGATGAAGATACTATCGATGTTCCACTCAAGCAAGCACAACTCAATTTTTCTACCCAAAGTTTCCCCCTTGTGATCTTCAACTTGTTGAAAGTTTATGATTCTTTTTTGTAGTTTCCAATTATCTTCAATGAAATGAGCCGTTAGACACATGTAACACAAATTTTGAATAGAAGTCCAAGTGTCCGTAGTGAAGCAAATTCTACGACCCTTCATCAACCTCCTCAATTTATCCCTCTCGTTGTTGAATATGTTTGTCACCTCTTTTGCTATGGTATGACGAGATGGGATTGGTGTAAATTTAGGAACGGCAACATTACAAAATCTTTTAAACCCAACTCCCTCCACAAATCGAAAAGGTAACTCATCAATAATCACCATCTCGGCAAGAGCCCTTTTACAAGCCTCAAAACTAAAACTTGTTGCCACAACCTCAACACCCTCTTCGGCATTTTGTTTTGATTTAAAACTCAATGTTTGTTGCCAATCTTTATCATTGTTTGGAAATTGTTTGCAATTAGGGGTATGACTTCTCAAATTACTAGTCCCATGAGTCCTAGAATCGGCCATATACTCTTTAAAACAATACTTACACACTGCTCTACGTTTCCCATCTTCTCCCATAACCTTATCAAAATGGTCCCAAACCGAGGATGGTGCTCTCCCACCACTACTCTCACTCTTTCTTTTGTTCGGGGGTTTAGGAGGCTTAGATACATATGGGGAAACATTAGTTTGAGAATTAGATGATTCTGGTGGAACAATAGGGCTTCCGGTAGATTCAAAACTAGCATTGTTATCTTTATCCATTCAAACTGGTAATAAAAAATTAAAAGAGTATGAGATAACAATTAAGTCATGAATGGTATAATAATTGAATCTAAACCATAATAAAATGCAGCTTTAATAAACTTTTTCCTGTTCTAAATTATTATAATCATAAGCTATGCTTTATAATCTTAAATTATTATTTTAATTTACTCAATTTAAAAAATTTATCAATGGTTTTGTCAAATGATGCCTTAAAGTATGTAAAGTTGTCAATAGGGTCTTGTTTTAATTTGCAATTGTTTGGTCAAATAAGCTTCTGTAAAGGCTGATCGAATCATAACAAAACAATGAAACTTCTTGTTTACTTGTTTACCCTCTAATAAATGATTGCAAATTGTCATAATAGCCCCATTGCCTTTTTACATTTTGGATCCAGCTACAGATTCTTTCTTTGACTGAAGTTTTGTGTTATAATATAAAAAAATTATTCATAAATTATTTTATAAAAATTAATGTAGAGTTATGATAATTTTCTTTGACAAAATTTCAACCACCAACTTTACAAGATAAAGTAATATGCAAAGCCAAATTTAAATGGAATCAAGTTTGATCTGTCAATCAGTTAATAATTTAAATAGTATTCTATTTTATAGTAGTTGACTTGCATAATGATTGGTATCAATCTTAAGTAAATTTATGTTTTGTCATGTGTTTCTTCCTCAATCTTAAGCTTCAACCACAGATCCACATCTAAGTTTCAAAAATCTAATGAAAGCAAATCCACATCTAAGTTTCTGCAGATCCACATCTAAGTTTCTTTCTGCAGATCCACAAATTTCAAAAATCTGGCACACACCCAACCCAAGTTTCTGCAGATCAGATCCACTCCATTTCTAATTTCAAAAATCGAATGAAAAAGAGAGAGAGAAACTGTGTTCTTTGCCGATCGCCGGTTGCTTTGCATTGCCGATCGGAGTCTCGCCTCACCGCCACTGGCCAGGCTTTGTCTTTGCTATGCTAGGGTTAGCGCAAAAGGGGAAGAGAGGAGAGAATGAGAAATAGACGGGGCTGCTGGGTGGGTTGGGTTCGGCTGCCCTATAATAAATAAAATAAAGGTTTATTTTTGTAATATATTATATATATATAAAAAAATATATATAGTGATACGCAGGTCGCGGGTTGCGGTTCAGGTAAGGTTAGAACCGCAACCCGACCCGAACCCGTCTTTTGGCAGATTTCTTGACCCGCACCCGCCCACATACCTATATCGAAACCGCCCAAAAGGCTGCGGGTAGAGTAGGGTCGGGCGGTTTGTGCGGGTGGGTGGGTTTTGTGCCCAGCCCTATCCTACTTGGATTGTGCCACACGAAACCTATAAAAGCTCACAGACATCACCTATGGAGAGGTAACACAACTTTGTTTTCTGAATATACAGAGCTATTGTCTATTTGTCAAGCTTACTGACTTAGGCATCGAAGAGGTTTCCGGCACACACCCGCCGGCTAGCTCACGTTTGTGTTTTCAGGTGATAAAGTGCCGTCGTACGGAGGACCGCAGACTTGATCAACAAGATTATACGATAAGGTTTATTTCTTTCCCGTACAATTGGCGCCGTCTGTGGGAATACAGACAATAACATAACCTCTTGATCAAGCTTTTTCTCTCAAAAATCGATGGCAAACAACGAAGAGTTACCACAGTCTGCCCTTGACGGACTAACTCCAGAAGGGGGTGCGAGGCGCGAAGGTCTACCCTTGGTCACTCCCATGGCAAGCCTGGAACCACAAAGACAAAATTCCATGAGAGATGCGAGGGGTAGAAGGCGGGCTACTAGCCCCCATCACTCTCGTTCGCAAAGCCCAGAAAGACAACAGCGAAGGATTGATCCTCAAACTTTGGAGGATCGAGTCAGGGAACAAGACGAATTGATTCATCGGATGGCGGCGGACATGGAATCTCTTAAGCGCCAGGTAAAAGGAAAAGAAGTGGCGACAGGAGAGGGGCGCACAGACAAGACGCCCCTTCGCCACTCGGAAGGTCGTAGTAGGAATACTACACCCTCTCAAGCAAAGAACAAGAGCCTTAGGACAGGCGATACGCAATCCAGATCTTCCAGAACTCGTCACTCCAGGTCTGAGAGGATGAGATCTGAGAGGTCTTGCACCGAGGGAAGCACATATTGGCCCTCGCATACGGACCAAACAAGGTCTAGACAGACGGAGTTGCCCAGATCGTCCGATCTACGATCCGTTCTAAAAGAAAAGGCACGATGGAGGGAGGACACCAGGGCACGTGATCCACATAGAATTTCTGCCTTGCAGCGGTTGGTTCCTCGAACGCACGGAAGCGTCGAGGTTGGAATGCCAATACCGCACCCTACCTACGAACCAACAGATAAGGCATTGGCGAGGCTGCAGACCTCACCATTCGTTCCGGCAATAAAGAATGCACCCCTGCCGTCAGGCTTCCTACAGCCCAAATTCACCACGTACGAAGGGAAGACGGACCCCTACTCACACCTGAGCCACTTTCGCCAGGTCATGGCTGTATACCGACGGAACGCGGCCCTCGTGTGCATCCTAATCCCCTCGAGCCTTGGCGACCTAGGCCTGACTTGGTTTGAGAAACTTCCAGAGGGCAGCATAGCCTCCTGGGCGCAATTGGCGGAGGCATTCGTGACAAGGTTCCGAACAAACACTAAAACTCCGGTGGAGATTGACCAGCTACTCTCCATCGACATGGGCGACAAAGAGACCCTAAGATCATACAACAGTCGCTACTGAGAGACCTTCAACCAGATTGGGGACTGCCCCACCAATCTCACCATTGCACAATATAAAAGGGGCCTTCCAGTCGGCAACAGACTAAGGGACTCGATTACCATGACACCGCCCCTCACCATGGAAGCCCTGATGGAAAGAGTGCATCAGCACATCAGGGTGGAAGAGGATGGCGCACGTGCCAAAGCAAAATCTGGCGCAACCACAGCACCAGAAAAGAAGACCTCAGCAAAGGTCAACACGGTAGACCGTCCGAACAGAAACGGACGTGGCAGAAGAAACAACGGAGAAAACCAGAACAAAAGATGGTTGAGAGTCCGCACTGCCATAACCACGGTTTTCAAGAAACCGATCTACCGAATACTTAGCGAGATTCGAAACGAGTCTTTCGTCAAGTGGCCAGCCAAGCTAGGCGATGCTCAGAAGGATTACGATGACAGGTCACGGTGCACCTTCCATAAAGAAAAGGGGCACCGCACTGAGAATTGCAGGCCATTGAGACAGCACTTGGAGGAATTAGTGGCGACAAGTCACCTGGATAAATACATCGAAAGAGGGGCACAGCCAGCCCCCCAGGACCATAATAACCCCAATGGTATGCCAATTGACGCCCCACCTCAAGGCGTAATCAACGTAATACATGGAGTCTTTGAACCTGAGCGTGTATGCGAGCTCAGAGGATCAATTAAAAAGGCTGAGCACTTGAGAGAAGTGCTAAGTGCCCAACCCATTATCAAGAAGGGGAAGACAGAGGCCACGAATGTCATGTCTTTTTCGGATAAAGACTTGGCAAGGATATATTGCCCTCACAATGACGCCCTGGTCGTCACTCTCCGAGTCAAGGATTTTGACGTCAAGCGGATTCTGATCGACCAGGGTAGTTCATGCGAAATCATGTACTACGAAACCTTTAAACAATTAAAGTTAAAAGATAAAGACTTGGCACCCGCTGTATCTCCCCTGATCGGATTCAACTCCATGCCAGAATGGCCCGTCGGCAAAATAATCCTCCCAGTCAGAGCAGGGAGTGTGACAAAACAAGTGGAGTTCTGGGTGTTGAAGGTCCCATCCACTTACAACATCATCTTGGGCAGAACATGGCTGCATGCCATGCGCTCGGTGGCTTCCTCCTACCACCAAGTGATGCGGTTCCCCAACAACACCGGAGTAATAGAAGAAGTCTATGGAGACGGATCATGTCGGCGGTGCTTTGTCACGATAACAGCAGCCACCGCCAAAGGATACGTTCATTCAGTGGAAGAACCAGAGAGTAATGAACTGTTTGCAGATGTCGGCAAAGCGGCTAGTCAGAAAGCGGTGGAAGACTTGGTGGAGGTAAGAATAGACGAAAAGAACCCGGATAAGTTCTTTTTGCTCGGTTCGTCGTTGTCCAGCACCGAGAGATTGGAGGTCTTGGAATTTTTGACCTCCAACATCGAAGTGTTCGTCTGGACACCATACGACATGCCAGGCATTGACCCCAACTTCATCTGCCACCAACTCAACGTCCACCCATCCGCTAGACCAATCATCCAACGCACACGCAGATCGGCACTCCACCACGCCGAGATAGTGGCGGAAGAAGTAGGAAGCCTGTTGGAGGCTGGGGCAATCAGAGAGGTGCACTACCCCAGATGGATCTCCAACACAGTCGTAGTGCCAAAGAAGAATGGCAAGTGGCGCGTCTGCGTCGACTACAAGACAGTCAACAAGGCATGCCCAAAAGACAGCTTTCCTCTACCAAGAATAGATCAATTAGTAGACCTAACGGCGGGGCACAACCGACTTAGCTTTACGGGCGCATCTGAGAGGCTACCACCAAATTGCCATGCACGAACGGACGAGAGGTCACATCCTTCGACTCCAAGGGACTCTCTTTGTTACAAGGTCATGCCCTTTGGCTTGAAGAACCTTGGCGACGTTTGAGAGAATGGTCACCAAGATGTTTGAACCATTGTTAGGCGGAGACAATGGAGGCTTACATCGATTTATATGGTGGTCAAAAGCAAAGATGAGAATGACCACCTCAAGGACCTAGGAGAAATGTTTGAGATCCTGAAGAAGCACAAGTTGTGCCTCAACGCATCAAAGTGTGCGTTTGGAGTAGGATCTGGCAAATTCCTAGGCTTCTTGGTGACCAACCGAGGTATAGAAGCAGACCCTTCTCAGATCAAGGCAATTCAGGATCTGGAGAGGCCAAATTCAGTAAATGAGATGCAGCATCTCACCGGCATGGCGGCTGTGCTCAATCGGTTCATAAGCCGATCGTCAGACAGACTACGACCATTCTTCCATGCACTGAAGGCCAAGTTTGAGTGGGACGAAGAATGCGACCACGCCCTGGAAAGCCTAAAAGAATACATGTCTTCTCCACCACTACTCGTAACTCCAATCTGTGGAAAAGAACTCTTCTTATACCTGGCAGTCTCGCAGCATGCAATTAGCGCAGTGTTGGTCCGCGCAAAAGGAATCCAACATCTTCCCATCTACTATGTCAGTAAGACATTACTGGGCGCTGAAACAAGGTACTTACCACTGGAGAAACTAGCATTGGCCTTGATGATGGCCTCAAGGAAGTTGTCGCACTACTTTCACGCCCACACTATAGTTGTCCTCACAGCCTTCCTATTAAAAGCTTTGTTTGAGAGGGCGAACTTTTCTGGGCGAATCTTGAAGTGGGCAGTAGAGTTGGGACAATTTGACATCAAGTTCCAACCCAGAACCGCAGTAAAGGCCCAAGCATTGGCAGATTTTGTCGCAGACCACACCGGAGTCATCACATCTGCCCAGTCGACCTAACTGAAACAACCGAACTAGGGATGGAAGTTGACGTCGGAATAACACAACCCCTAGTACTGGTTACTCAGTCAGGCCCCAAGGCAGACCAGAGTAAAGAAAGGAAGGAAAAAGCAAACCATGCTGCACCAAGTCAAGACTCACCAACAAAACAAGACTTGGTACAACCAGATGACGAGGAGCAAACAGCAAGCATGGACCTTGAAGAAGACACCTGCAACAAGGAAGATCCCAAGGCATCATCTGATCCCTCTACTTGCTGGAAGTTGTTCGTGAGAGAGATGTGGAAGCTCTTTATGGATGGAGCCTCCAACCGGCATGGAGCAGGGCTTGGCATAGTCATCATCTCTCCAGACGGCCTAGTAGTGGAACAGGCGATCAACCTTGGCTTCCCAGCATCAAATAACGAAGCAGAGTATGAAGCGTTTCTTGCAGGTCTCAAGTCAGCATTCCACATGAAGGCCACCGAGCTAATGGTCTACAGCGACTCACAGCTGGTGGTAAACCAAATATCTGGCGACTACGAAGCAAAGGATGACAGGATGGCCAAGTACCAAGAGTTGGTCAGAACAGAGGTCAAAAAATTTGATGTAGTCAGGATAAAACAAATCGGCAGGGAGGAAAACAGCAAAGCAGACGAACTAGCAGGCTTCGCCTCAATGGCAGACACCTCCATCCCTCATCCATTACTGATCGACTACCTACCTAGACCAAGCATAGAAGACCCCGAAGCAGAAGAGGTATGTTGTGCAGAGTTAGGCCCTTCTTGGATGGACCCCATCATACTGTTCCTAAAGGACGGCACCCTACCGGAAGAGAAGAAAGAAGCCAATAGAATAAGAGCAAATTCGCAGCGATTTTGGCTCTCTCCATTCTTGGCATTATACAAAAAGTCGTTCTCAGGACCTTACTTAAAGTGTGTTCACCCCAGCAAAGTGGAAGCATTCCTGTTCGAAATACATGAGGGTGTATGCGACAGCCATCAAGGAGGAAGATCACTAGCATACAGAGCAATTTCGCAAGGATATTAGTGGCCATACATGCAAGCGGATTCTGAGAAATATGTCAAAAAGTGCGAAAAATGCCAAAAATTCGCACATCAAATACACCAACTTGCCAGAGAACTTCTACCTCTCACTAGCCCCTGGCCCTTCGCAATATGGGGATTGGACATAGTAAGCCCACTTCCAACAGCACCAAGCAACAGGAAGTTCTTTCTTGCCGCAACCGACTACTTCACAAAGTGGGTGAAAGCAGAAGCCTTGGCGTCAATCAAGGGAAAAGATGTGAAGAAGTTTGTCTGGCAGAATATCATCACTCGATTTGGCATACCAAAGGCATTAATCTCAGACAACGGCACTCAGTTCGACGGCAGAATTTTCAGAGGATTTTGTGAAGAGTACAAGATAGAGTTCTACAATTCCACACCGGCATATCCCCAAGCAAATGGTCAGGCAGAGACATCAAACAAGGTAATCTTGGATGGATTGAAGAAAAGGTTAGAAAAAGCGAAAGGCAAGTGGGCAAAAGAGCTCCCTCATGTTTTATGGGCTTACCGCACCACGCCTCGACGATCAACAGGAGAAACACCATTCTCCTTAGCTTATGGCATGGAAGCAGTCATCCCATTAGAGGTTGGCCTCCCCACAATTCGAAGCGAAAACTTTGATCCAAACTTAAATGGCGAAGCCATAGCATTAGAGCTTGACCTTGCGGAAGAAAGAAGAGACAAAGCATTGGTCCACATCGCCTCCTACCAACAAGAGTTGTCCAGAAAGTATAACAAAACAGTGCATCCAAGGCAATTCAAGATCGGAGATTGGGTCACGAAAGTGATGGGAAATACCTTGGTTCCAGGAGATGGCAAGTTGGGGCCTAATTGGGAAGGACCTTACAAGGTGGTTGGATTAGCAGGTAAAGGGGCATACCACTTGGAAGATAAGGATGACCAGTAGGTTCCTGTGCCGTGGAACACCGCCAATCTCAAGTTGTTTTATTTCTAGCTTTTTTTTTTTCTTTTTTAAGTATATGTAATTTTTACTTTCTCAATAAAACAAGTCTATTCTTTTCAAAGATAATTGTTTTCAGAGAAAGTAGCTTTAGTAAGTTAGGAGCATCGTAAACATAGTTGGCCGGAATAACCAACTATGAACCCTTCCTAAGCCTAGGATAAGGATCCAGGCTGCAGGACGTTTGGTCGGAATAACCAAACACTATATTCTAAGTTGGCTGGAAAAACCAACTTATAGGTTGGCTGGATTAAACCAACACCCCTCTTAAGCCCAGGATAAGGATCCAGGCTGCAGGACGTTTGGTCGGAATAACCAAACACTATATTCTAAGTTGGCTGGAAAAACCAACTTACAGGTTGGCTGGATTAAACCAACATCCCTCCTAAGCCCAGGATAAGGATCCAGGCTGCAGGACGTTTGGTCGGAATAACCAAATACTATATTCTAAGTTGACTGGAAAAACCAACTTAGAGGTTGGCTGGATTAAACCAACTCTTTGTACTCTTCAGCCGAAGTAAGTTTATGGCTGAAGAGTGGTTGGCTGGATTACACCAACTCTTTGTACTGTTCAGCCGAAATAAGTTTATGACTGAAGAGTGGTTGGCTGGATTACACCAACTCTTTGTACTCTTCAGCCGAAGTAAGTTTATGGCTGAAGAGTGGTTGGCTGGATTAAACCACCTCTTATTACTCTTCAGTCGAAGTAAGTTTATGACTGAAGAGTGGTTGACTGGATTAAACCAACTCTTTGTACTCTTCAGCCGAAGTAAGCTTATGGCTGAAGAGTGGTTGGCTGGATTAAACCAACTCTTGTTACTCTTCAGCCGAAGTAAGTTTATGGCTGAAGAGTAGTTGGCTAGATTATAGAAAGTTTATACTCTATCTCAGTTAAAAGTATTGCAAGAGCATGCTCAAACAGGAAAGCAAACCGAAATAACAGTTGAAGCAGTAGAAGACATTGAAAATTCATTACAAGTACAAGCATACAGAACAAAACCGGAATAAGAGTTGAGCACAGAAGAAACTTTTTTCATTAAAATAAAAAACAAATACAACTGAGGGGCCGCAGCCCGGTTACAAATTCAAAAGATCATCAATTTCGGCGTCTAGTTCAATATCAGCATTTGCTCGAAGTCTGGTTTCAGACGGGAGCACGGTTTGAGATGGGAGCTCGGTTTCACCATGAACCTCGGTATTAATCGGCTGAATGTTGTCAGTTAGCAACTCATCAGTTAAGTCTTCAACTACCGGCTCCAACCGAACTGTTTGATCGTTGGGTTGCTGATTAACGGCCGGAGTATCAGTTGGTGCATCCTCATCATCATCATCATCATCATCATCAGACCCTTCAAGCAACTGCCTCTGAAGATCGGCAGCGTACTGCACCAGAGAAGCCGGAATGGAATGTTGTGGAGCATTGTAGACCTCGGTGTCGGGTGTATAACCGAGCTGCTCCACCGCACTCCTCCAGCCGCATTTGAAGAACAGATCCTTGGCGGCATCACATTGGAGGGTGTAGGCGTCCTCTGCCTTCTTGAAGCCTCGCTTTTCAGCTTTCTTCACACCCGCCTTCAGTTCGGCTATCTCGGCATCTTTTTTCTTTTTAATTTTTGCCAGCAGACGCAGGTACTTGTCTTTTGCCTCAATGGCAACCTTCTGCTTTTCGGCTTCGGCCGAATTAGCCAATTCGGTCAGTTGACCGTTCTCAGCTCGTAGCTCGGCCATTTGCTTTCTGGCCTTTTCTAGTTCGGCCGTCTTTGCTTCGGCCTCTGCCATAGCCTCCCTCGTGTTTCTCCTCAGCTCCATCACCCTCCTGTGTGTAACATTGTTTTTTTGGATGGCTTGCAAAGGAGTAGTAACTTTTTCTTTAGCCGGATTGAAAGTTGGAAAAATCACAAAGAAAGAAGAGAGTTATTTACCAGGATCATTGATTTAGTCGAAGACCGGATGGACTTCAGCTCGGTATTCAGTTGTTTATAGTGGTGCTCCATGTCTTTTGGAAGGCACACACTCTTGGCTAGATTGAAAGCCATCGAGTGGTCCTTCTCAGCAACAACTAAATCCGAAGGCAAAATATCTCGATTGTTGAAGGTGAGGTTGGGAACCCATTTTGAGAAGCCACCTTGGTCGGGGTTCTCCGGTTAAGGGCTTTGTTGGGGGCTTGGAGGAGGGCTTGGTGGCAGAACGTTCTCATCCACAAGTCGTTGCTCGGTTTGGCTAGTCCGAGTACGTTTGCTTGGGCGAGATGACGACGGCTGTTGGGATGGAAGGGCCACCACGGTCTTAGTGGTCTGGCCGGTTTGTGGGACATCGGCTGGAGTTGTTGCGGTTAACAAGGCCTTCAGCCTGCTCCTTTTTGCCATCTCTTGTTCGGTGGTGAGAGGCACTAGGTTGATCTGGGGCAAGGCAGGGTCCGGTTCTGGCGCGTCTTCTAAAAAGAAGTCGGTAACTCTCGCTTTTCGGCGACCGGTGTATCGGTATGTCGGCTCAAAGTTGAGGAGTTTAGCCCAACTTCTTTCTTGAATACGTAGTGCGGCACGGAGAGTACCGAGGTTGGGGTAGCTGTACAATGAATGTATATGGGCTGAATCTGCATGAAGAAGACAACTGTTAGTCCGGTTTAAACCAAGAAACCGAAGTAAAAAGAGTATAATGCATGGAAACCGAAGTAACTATACCGGGTATCCCTTTATTCCAATTTATACGTCGGCCAGGAATCTGGGCTTGATGATCTTCAAAATTCCCAGAGACCCAGAAAAAATCGTCATCATTTAGGTCCTTATCCGGTGTATCCTTAATTATTTTTTCACGCCGGCGGCGTATCCTCAAGTAGTAAACCCATCCATCTTCCTTTGATCCTAAGGAATATTGGTGGAATATTTCGGCTAGGCCGAGGTTGAGACCGGCTTGGCGGTTCAGTTCGGCTATACCCATTATTATACGGTATGAGTTGGTGGAAAGCTGGGTTGGGCATAGTCTGGTCTGCCTAAGGAATTCGCAAATTAAGGGCTGGACGGGAAACCTTAGTCCGGTTTCTATTATTGACAGAAGGGTAAAAGGAACAAAACCTTCATTCCCCCATGGAATGGTATTTGGTTTGGCTAGGGTAAGGTGCACGTCGTCAGGTATCTTATAATCCTTTCGAAATTCGGCAAGGCCTCCTGGGGTTTCTACCAAAAACCTATACTTCCCCATTTATTGTATAAGTTAAAAATAAGTTAGTTCGGTTGAGAAATTGTGCTCAGAAGCTCGGTGGAGCGCGCAGTGCCTGGGCAACCTAAGTCTGCAAAGTGGAAAACAAAGGGGTTAAGCACAGATCATTGGACCGTGCTACAGAATAAGCAAGAAAAAAGAAGTCTTACTTCGGCCGCACAGATAGGTACAGGTTCTATCTCGGTTTTAAAAGGATCTTAGGTAGCTCGGATTGAGCAAGGATGTTTGGTTATCTCGGTTCTACCTATGGGTTTTGTTACTCCGGTTGGGCATCAAGGGGCAGCTTTTTGAGTTCGGTTTAGAAACTGAGAAAGCTGGATTAGCCCCGGAGGCTTAGCTCGGCCGACGGCCTAGATTTCTAGTTTGGTACGTTTTGTTTCGGCTAAATGTGAATCAGATGGTGACCTACTGGAATTGCTATTTTACGCCAAGTTTTAATTCGGTTATGGTCTGGGTAGATCTACATTAAAACACAAACAGTATCCTAGTTCGGTTGCTTCGTGGTTTTGGATCAAAATCAGTATTCTATAGGATTGCTTCATGATATTCACAGTGTTCTTATGAAGATTTTTTCCCAGAATGAACAAAAGGAAAGAAAGAAAGTGTTTTGCAAAAACACGTGAAACAACACAAGTAGAAGCAGAAAGGTGTTTTTCAAAAACAAACACAAAAAGCTATGGATTGCAGAGCATAACAATGCAAAAATGAGGCGAGAAAGATGGATTTACTTACCAGATTGAAGCAAGAGGAGCTGGAAGTGGAAGCAACGGCAGTGATGAAGAGACGAGATTCACAGTTGCAAACGTCGAGAGGCAATAGAGTAAGAGAGAGAGAGCAGAAGAAGTGAATAGTGTATTTTTTGATCCAGATGAAGTGGAAGGTTTTTGTTTTGGTAGAAAGGAAAAGGCGGGAACTGTTCAAAAGGGTGTGAAGTACGAAGAACGGCGTGACAACTATGCTGGCCAACCAGAGCATGCCACGTGTCATTGGAAGGACAATCGATTCAGTTTCTGCGATTGAAGAGATGTTTTGACCGGATGTGTACAGCTCGGCATCTAGCTCGGCTGGAAAGGCTAAGAGTAGCTCGGCTGAAAAGGTTGAAACTGTAGCTCGGCGGATAAAAAGATAATCCCAATCATGTTTTGCAGATGGAATTAAGGGGCAATTGAGAGGGTAATTTTTACATGTAAAATTGGGCTGAGCTAAGTAAGGGCCGGCATGGGCCGAAGTACAAAAGGCCTACGAAGGGCCATTGAGTTAGTCCGGTCCTAAGGTACCTGTTGGTTATCTCGGTTGAAGTATCTTTGTCTGATTAGACGGTTTAAGAATGCTTTGAGCTTACACCGGTCATGGCGCAATGAATCTAGACCGGGCTAAACCGGTAAAAGATAATTCGGTTTTAGGCATGCCGTGGTTAATTGGAGAGGAACTAAGGGCAGAGGACCGACCTAAGTATAGTTCGGCTAAGTATTAGCCATAATTACTTCGGTCGTATTGTAGTCCGGCCGTGGTAAGACCATCTCACTTGGTTTAAGAAGTGAGGGGGGTGTTGGAGGATAAGCATTATCCTTCAGGAGTATGAATCCTGGAAGGACTCTACGTGGAGGAATAAGAGTCCTACTTGGATTGTGCCACACGAAACCTATAAAAGCTCACAGACATCACCTATAGAGAGGTAACACAACTTTGTTTTCTGAATATACAGAGCTATTGTCTATTTGTCAAGCTTACTGACTTAGGCATCGGAGAGGTTTCCGGCACACACCCGCCGGCTAGCTCACGTTTGTGTTTTCAGGTGATAAAGCGCCGTCGTACGGAGGACTGCAGACTTGATCAACAGGATTATATGAGAAGGTTTATTTCTTTCCCGTACAGTTACTAGAGTCAAACCTTGGGTTTTTTTGTATTTTTTCCAATATTTTTGTTTTTCAATTAAATTAGACTTCAACGGTTAATAATTTGTAGAATCATCTTCAATTAGATTACATGAACATAAATTAAAACTTTGGGACTAAATAGAGAAAATTAATAGTTTAGGAATGAAATGGAAAAAAAAATGGTGATAGCTTGCGAAATAAAAGTGAAATTAACCCACTCTATTACTGTATAACGTTATCCTATATCGAGAAGGAAAGGAAGCATTGGTTATCCCACCTTCTATAAATAACGGTGATCCATCATTTTGGCACAATTAGGCTCACATCACCATTATCCTATCAATTATCCTTTTATCAAATTGATCTAGATGAATATCAAGTTTTTGATTTTGTCCCTTCTGAAAAACAAAAAAAAGTCCTTGATTTTGTGATTTCTTATTGTTTGAAGATAAATAAATTGTGATTTGGTGTTATTTAACTTTTATAATTATAATTTTTAATATTTTTGAGTTTTTTCAACTTGTAGAATTTTTAAATTTGAGTTCTGATGTTGTATAAAATGACTTTGCCAAACTTTTAGTTTAAAACCAACTAGTGATGGCCCGTGCTATGCATGGGATTTCATAAATTTTTTTTAAAAAAATTATTATAATTATCTTGAATTAATTTAATATTTTATCTTGCAATATACGTATAATTTATTAGTTAATTTTTATGTTTATAACTTTTTAAATTATTAGTTTAAAAAAATAATATATATATATATATATATGTATATTTAGTGCAATTTTGATAATTTGTATTAAAAAAAGTTAAACATGATTAGATGAGTTATGACATACATTTTCTTGTTATGAAAATGTACAAGTTTAAAAGTTATAATTAAAGCAAATATAGAATTTTATTATTAAATATGAAGTGAAGTGATATTTAACAATAATTACTATGATGTTTCTATTATTAATCCAATAATTTAAGTTACATTTCTTTTGATTTCAATTTCATAACTAAAAATACAATATGAATATAACACACAGATTTCTAATTTTTATGAATAAGAAGGTTTAAAATTATTTTCAAACTTTCATCATTTTCTTTTAATTTTTTTTATTTAATTTGATTTTAAATTTGAATAAAATTTTTGATTTGCTATGAATTACTTTAACTTTTTCATTAAATTTTTATCAATTTTTAAAAGAACTTTCATTCTTATCCTTTTTTTTTTCTTTTCACCAATTTTGATGGAAAAAACATAATTTTCAACGTTTCATCTTTTTAAATTTTTATCAAATTATAATTTGATAAAAAAATGTCACACCCCAAATCTGGACATGACCGGCCGTGGCTCACAAGAACTCAGCCCAAGGCACACGTCAGCCTAAACATGAACCCAAAATCATGAAGAATAAATGTGATGATAGCCTATAAATAAATAAATCAAAACTCAATCCAGTGACAAGTCACAAGTATAAATGGTAAAACCAACCAAAACCTACTCCAAAAATATGTACTAAATGGAACACAAACCGCCCACAACATAAAATAATTCTAAATAAAAAAAGATCCAACCACAAATTATGCACAAAACCCGACATAACAAGCTAAAACAAAATAAATAAATGTCCTAGAGGTCCATACAATTGAGTCCCCCCTATGCCATAAGTCTAGTCTAAGTCCTTCTAACACTTGGAAGTGATAAACAATTAAGGCAGCTAATAGTTCAATGAGTAGCAACATGGATAGTAAATATAGTTTTGAAAATAGGGTTCAATTCCAAAATAAGATATATATCACAGAAACTAAATTGGCATACAGTTTGATAAAGACAATCTGTTTCGAAAAGAAGGTTCCACAGTTCAACAGTTAAAATACTCATGTCTCTCAAGAACATGATAAATGACATTTTCCACTTAAAACAGATTACAACATGAACGCCAATAATTTTCTAGGTACCAAGAAATAACTAGTAACATGCCACAAGCCTTGTTGGATCCAATACCGAACTAAGAGTCATCCTTAGGGTGGCAACTCGGGCCTTTTCTCTAAGACGATCCGATTGAAGGTCACCTAGCCTAACCTAAGTCTTTTCCTTACAATTGTTGAGCACTAGAGTCATCACAGCCCAACTCGGATATATTCCCTACTGGCCAGAGTCACCACACACAGTGGAATAATTTTCCTAGACTAAAATATACAGATGGTCCCAATAATCAATACACATCAATTTTGCAAACACATGGTAGTTCACCATTATAAACATGAGACCAAAAACAAATAGTTTACAGTATGCCAAGTTTAAACATGTTTCAGAAATAATTTAATTCCATTGATAATATAATAGATTATCAAAACAGTTTAGTCCTGAAACAACAATTAAATTTTCCAACAGTTCAGCGTAGGGGAACATTTATAAAAATATGTAGCATGAAACTACTCACCTAAAAACGAAATAATATAATCCTCAAATAGAGTATGCAAGTCCAACTAATGCCCTGAACCAAGTATAAAGATTACACGTCACTACTAATTTAAAAATACTAAAGAGAATAATAAACTAAGTATCCCATGCTAAAGTGCACTAACACAGCTCAACCTCACTCACTGTTACTCTTAAATAATACCTAAGTTCATGTTCTTCAAGGTCTAAAATTACCCAAGACATGGGTTCCAAGTGAAACTTAACTAAAAGTAACTTTAAGATAAAATAGAGTTTTAAACAAGTTTTCCCATCTATTCGCTAACTTTGAAAATTAAAAACCCACTCTATACTGTTCGAAAAATTCCAAAACCCTCTAGATATCAACTAACATACCCTAAGTTTCAAACGCAATTGATTTTACTTGATTTTCATGTCAAAATAATTATTTACAATTAATTATATCCAACCAGATTGTTTTCTGCAGCACTTTAAAGAAAATAATGGTTCTCTTAGTACACACGAGCAATCAATGCAAGGCCAAAAATGTACAAAACTAGACTCGTAACAGGTTCTAATGACACTAATTTTATAATTTTTTGATTTATACCCAAAGAGAACGACACTCCTGAACTTACTGTTTTAAACCAATTTTCTAGACAGATTTAAACGCATCAGTTTATATGGATTTTGACTCCCAAAAATTATGAAAAAATTCAGATATGCAATTCAATATGTAATTAATCGACTATAAAAATTTCAATTCAAAATTTGAATTCAAAATTCATTCGTTTGATATGGTTTCTTGATTTGTAAAGTTTGTAGTTCTGTACATAATTTTTAAACTAAGAATTTCTCCCATTCTTTATACATAAATTTAATTTCTCAGGTTTCTTAACAGGATATCTATATACAAAATAGATAAACCTATAACCTCTCCATCAATGAACTAAATAATAATAGAGTAAGGATAAAGAACAAAACCAAAAAAAAAGAAGAAAGATAAAGACCTACCACACACCCAAAAATCCTTCCTTATTTGCAACTCTTTTTTTTTTCTTCTTCTTTTCTCTCAACCTTTCTCTCTCCCGTGGCTGCCTGCTTGCTTCTGCTATATTGTATTAGGCAACCTGGGGTTACATTATGTATCTAAACAAAAAGGCCCTAAAATATTATCTTTTGTTTTAATTTATTTTCTCCCCCCATTAATTTAAATAAAATACAAATATTATTAGATCAAAATATGCTTACTAATGCGACACTTTATTTTATTTTATTTTATTATTTTTTTAAATAATAAATCTTGTCTTTAAATTAAAGACTTTCACTATAAATTTATTTTAGGTTTTAAAATTAATTAAAAGACCCTCTAAATATTTAATTTGCACTTTAGGATTCACCATCAAAATATTTGAGATTGTAATATTATTATTACTTAATTATTTATTTGATTTGTATATTCGGATTCTCACAAAAAATATATTAAGAATTGAAGATTCTCTTAATTGGAATTATAGTGAAATAACATCTTGAAATAGTCAAAGTTTAAGTATGTGGTTAGTTGAAATGTATAATTTAATTATGGAACTTTTATTGATAAATCTTATTTAGAAGTGTTTTAACCCAAGAAGTCCATGAAGGAATTTTTTAACCCATTTAGTCCCATGTATGTATAGTTTTATTCCATAAAATCCTTTTTCTTGATTTACACTATTTTCTTGGACACTTATGCCCTTATATTTAATTTTGATACCCTTGTAAATATTTTTTGAATGGTTAGCATTTTTATGATGTGAACATTCATATTTTAAAATTCACATTGGTAGGAATGTAAAATTGGCCCATGGGTGGCCCGAAACCCGCCCGCGAGCTGAGGCGAGCCCGGCCCCGTTGACAATGTGAATATTCACATTGACATGTTAACATTCACATTAATAGGAGTATAAAATTGGCCCGCGTCCCGTGGCGGTCTGGCTCGCCCGGCCCATGAGTGGCGGGGCGGGCAGGGGCGGCCGTTGACAATGTGAATATTCACATTGACATGTTAACATTCACATTGATAAGAGTATAAAATTGGTCCACGGCCCATGGGCGGCCAAAAGTGTCACGACCCAAACCCGGCCCTATGGGTTTAGCACCGTAACTGGCCAGTAATCCGAGATTACCAAAGGCCTGCTGAAATAAGAATACAAAGAGAACAGTCTGTACTGGCGGAAGCCAATACAGTAAGTAACTAGTGTCCATTGAGCTGTGAAAGTCTGTATGCCAAAAAAATATTTTTCATGCATTCATACAGTTCGGAACAGTACAGTCTATATACAGTCTATGCAATCATATACAAGCAACAAGACGAACCTAATCCTCGATAATAAAAGATAAAAAACAAGAGACGGTCTATACTGAGTAAACAAGCATAAGAAGGAGACCGATGGGGACACAAAAACACCCCAAGCCATAGCATGGCAACTCGAACCTCATGATGAGGCACATAGGTCGCTTGACAAAACTGGGGACCAACCCACGCTCCTAGCTCCGGTCTGGCTGCTGAGAACCCACATATATATATAAATAGTGAGCTAAAGCCCAGTGAATAACATAAAGCGTAAAGAGGTTATGAATGAATGTCCTTACAGTAATGAAATCAGTTCATTAAACAGTATTTCAGTCAATCAGTCATATGTGGTACACCCATTAGCCTATAAACAGTAGGTCCAAAAGGACCGGGTCTTAACAGACCCTACAGTAATGATGGCCATCAATTAGTAAACAGTATGGTTCCACAAGGGAACCGACAGAGCTCTGTAACAGTAAACAGTAAGTGCTAAGGATGCCACAATACAATTCAGAATACAGGACATACATTCATTTAGTAAATAATATCAGTTCAATAAACAGTTCAGTTCGGTATTCAAAAGATAACCATTTTGAACATATCTTTACACAATTGTTACTCACAGAGATTGGGCTAATAGCAGCTAGAGTGCGTCCCCGAGAGCCAACCCTAAACAGTTAACAAATAGAACACACACTAAGTTTCACAGTCGGGAAGGATGATAATTAAATCCCTAAATTTCCTCGGTGTAGTTCTATGTCTAAATCCTCATTAAGATGCCTTAAACTAGGCCTAAGAATGCCTAGGATGGAATGAGGATGCAAAAATACACTTAGAAAATATTTTGCATGATTTGCTGAAATAAGAGCCTCGCTCGAGCGAGCCTTTCTTCGCTCGAGCGAGCTTCCAAAATCAAAGGCTTCGCTCGAGCGAACAATCCTTCGCTCGAGCGGTCTGATGAAACAGTAAAAGTACTGGATGCTCGATTTTTACGCTCGACCCACCAATCCTTCGCTCGAGCGTGGCTCAGAGGAAACGTTGGTCGCTCGAGCGAGGAATCCTTCGCTCGAGCGAAGAAGCCAAATCTGGAATTTCCAGATTTGCCTTCCAAGCTCAAACCAAGCATTCTCAACTCAATTCTCGACCTCTTGGGCCCAAATTCTGGAAAATACATCCCAAAACAATGTATAATAAGTTTCAAAAGCCAATTGATGAATTCAAGCCCCAAAGATGAGTCAATTAAATCCAAAATTCAAACCCATTTTCAAGAACAATTTCAAAACATGCAATGCATGAGTTTTTAACCAAATTCAAGGTTCAAATCTTGCTCTAATGAGCTCAATAGTTGGAAAACAAAATGAAAACATGGACTATAGCTTAAACATGGACATGCATGTACAATTCCAACATGAATTCAACTCAAAAATCACCAATTCAACTATGCATGTAACAATGGAGTTCCAATTCAACATATATGAGCAATTTCATGACTCAACTTCTCTATATCCATGATACATGCAAGATCAACTCAAATATACAATGAAGAGGGTCAATAATCTACCTTAGGTCTTGAGTACAAGAAGGGAAGCTTAAATTTGCAATCTTTCTTCTCAATCTACTAAATCTCCAAGACAATTCCTAATTGAAGCCAAATCTCCTCACTCTCTCTCTCTCTCTAATTCGGTTGTAAGCTCAAAATGAGCTGATGAAATGTTGCTTCATGGCGTAATAAGCCTCAACATAATAATAAACAAAGGCCCCACTAGATGGCAATTTGGTAGATAAGCCTAAGTTTGCAATTAGCTCATTTTAAATCTAATTTAATCATTCCTAATCAATTTTCAGATAACCATACCATTAAATCATAATTATCCTACTGATTCCAAAACTCTAAACGGTTCCTAATTCGGCCGCCGATAAGGCCTTCAATTAGCAGTTTAAACGTATGAATTCAAATAGATAATCAATCAATCAAACAGATGCAATATGGAATTCAATAGATAAACTTATTCAATTTCAGTTTCGATTTCAATCAGTCTATTCAGTACTTCAGTTAATTCAATTATCAGTCATTATCAGTTTAGTTTAGCAGTAACCAGTAGCTAATTCAGTAGTTTATCGGTAATCAGTACGAGGGTTGTTACAAAAAGCCCGCCCGCAGCCCGGGGCGGGTTTGGCCCGGCCCGGTCCGTTGATAATGTGAATATTCACATTGACATGTTAACATTAACATGTTAACATTCACATTGATAGGAGTATAAAATTAGCCCGCGCCCCGTGGCTGCTTGAAACCCACTCACGGCCCCGAGCGGGCCCTACCCGGCCTGTTGACAATGTAAATATTCACATTGACATGTTAACATTCACATTGATAAGAGTATAAAATTGGCCAGTGGCCTAGAGCGGGCCCGACCCGGCCCGTTGACAATGTGAATATTCACATTGACATGTTAATATTCACATTGATAAGAGTGTAAAATTGGCCCGTAGCCTGTGGGCGGCCCGAAGCCCGATCTCAGCCTGAGGCGGGCTTAGCCCGACCTGTGACAATGTGAATATTCACATAGATATGTTAACATTAACATTGATAGGAGTGTAAAATTTGCCCGCGGCCCGGGGTAGGCCCGGTTCGGTCCGTTAACAATGTGAATATTCACATTGATATGTTACATATGCACATTGATAGGAATGCAGAATTGGCCCGCGGCCCGTGGACTGCCCAAAACCAGTCCACGGCCTGGGGTAGGCTCATTTGGGTTTGGGTCTGGGCCCGAGCATGTCTGAGACCCTAGGCTAGGGCCTAGGCCATCACTTTGAAGCCCGATCCGGCCCATCGGCCCGCTTAAGGCCCATTCAAGGCTCAGTCCGAGGCCCATCCCGCCCAAGGCGTAATGTTTTTTTTTGTGGAAAATAATAAAATTTTGGTAAAAAAAATTTAAAAAAAATGGCCAGGCCCGCCCAAGCCCGACCTAAGCTCGAGGCTAGGCCCAGGCCCACCGTCCCGATCCGAGGCTCGATCCATCGACTTGTCCAAAGCTCGAATACCCTTGTGCCAGGGCTAGGGCCTAGGCCTAATTTTTTGTCCCGTGGGCCGGCCCGGGCCTCTGCGCATTGATGATATGAACATTCACATTGACGATGTGAATATTCACATTATGGGTATTTTGGTAATTATGTCTCTCATAGAACTTATTGAAACATAAGAAAATAATGTGGACTAAATAGAATATAAGTAGATGAAAATGGTATTTTGGTCTTCTTACCTCAAATAGGACTTAATGGAATAGTCAAAAAGAACATAGGCTGCCCGAAGCCCGCCCGCGGCTCGAGAAAGGCTCATTTGGGCCTGGGCTCAAGCCTAGTTCGAGACCCTAGGCTAGGGCTTGGGCCATCACTTTGAAGTGCGATCTGGCCTATCGGCCCAGTTAAGGCCCATTCAAGGCTCGGTCCAAGGCCCGACCCGCACCAAGGCCTAGTGTCTTTTTTTGTAGAAAATAATAAAATTTTGGTAGAAAAAATTAAAAAGAATTAAAAAAAAATGGCCAAGCCCGACCCAAGCCTAAGGCTAGGCCTAGGTCCATCAGCCCGACCCGAGGCTCGACCCACCAGCCCGTCCAAAGTCCGAATACCCCCGTGTCAGGGCTAGGGCCTAGGCTTAATTTTTTGGCTCGTGGGCCGGCCCGGCCCGACCCGATTTTTTTCAGACACCCACGAGACTCGACATGGGCCGGGCCTCTACACATTGACAATATGAACATTCACATTAGGGGTATTTTGGTAATTATGTCACCCATAAGACTTATTGAAACATAAGAAAATAATGTGGACTACATAGAATATAAGTAGATTAAAAGGGTATTTGGGTCTTCTTACCTCAAATAGGACCTAATGGAATAGTAAAAAAGAACGTGGGCTACTCGAAGCCCGCCCGCGGCCCAAGGCAGGCTTGTTTGGGCCCAGGCACGAGCCCAATCCGAGACCCTAGGCTAGGGCCTGGGCCATCACTTTGAAGCCCGACTTGGCCCATCGGTCCGTCTAAGACCTATTCAAGGCTCGGTCCGAGGCCCGGCCCGCCCGAGGCCTAGTGTCTTCTTTTGTGAAAAATAATAAAATTTTGCTAGAAAAACTTAAAAATAATTATAAAAAAAAGGCCAAGCCCGTCCAAGCCCGAGGTTAGGCCCAGGCTCACCGGCCCGACCCAAGGCTCGACCCACCAGCCCGCCCAAAGTCCGAATAACCCCGTGCCAGGGCTAGGGCCTGGGCCTAATTTTTTGGCCCATAGGCCGGCCCAGCCCGACTTGAATTTTTCCGGGCATCCACGAAGATCGACATGGGCCGGGCCCCTACACATTGACGATGTGAACATTCACATTGACGGTGTGAACATTCACATTGAGGGTATTATAGCGATCCCGGTTTTCCCTTTCTGTATTTGTTGTACTCCGGACTTTGGTTCCGTGGAGTTAGTGGTTGTATACCTTGTTGTCATCCTTTAAATTCCACATGTTTGAGTTTTAGGATGTATTGGGCAGGGTTGTTACAGGTTGGTTAAGCCTTGGTTTCAATTCCTTGTTGCCTAGTTTTTAGGTGGTCTGCTCGAGTGGGTCTTCTTGCGCTCGAGCGGGGTTTACACACTCCCAGTATCTTGTGTCTCTGCAAAACTTCTGCAGGTGTGTTTTTCACGCTCGAGCAGGTTTCCTTACGATCGAGCAGGTCGCGCTCGAGCAGGTATGTTGGCGCTCGAACGGGTAGTGCTTTGTCTGTGAAAGTTCTGGAAGGGGGAAATCTACGCTCAAGCGGACTGGTTTTCACGCTCGAGCAGATGTACTTTATTCTTGTGTCTTGGCGCTCGAGCGAGCCTTCTTGCACTCGAGCGTGTCCAGATTTTTGTGCTTGACGCTCGAGCGTTCTATTCTCCACTCGAGCGAGAGTGTCGTATATTAGTTGGCAGCTGGGCATTTTTGAAACACTTTTCAACTTCACTCTCTCTCTCTTACTTTCTAAAAACACATTTTGAGAGCCTCTCTCTCTAAAATCTCCCTTCTCTCTAGGGTATGATCTAGTTAAAGTATTCCACTATTCTTCAGCCTTTGTAAAAAGTGTATTGATCGTCGAGGGCTACATTTTGATCCGAGAAATTGTTGATTTGGAGCATTTTGAATTTCTTCATCTCCTCCATTTGAGCTCTAACTTCGAGGTAGGGATATCATACTTCATCTTATGAGCTTTGTTTTTGGATTTTTGTATTTCGATATGTTGGGGGTTGTTGAGTAACTTTGAGAAAGTTTGGGGCCTTTATGAAATTTTCAAAAGATGGGTTTTCAAACATATAAACTCTCATGTATGTAATACATTAGAAAATGGACTTGGTGTTGGATTGTTGATGGAAAAGGAACCTTAGGGTTGGTGTTGCGAATTTGGGAAAAAGCCCTAATTGCATGATGAATTAATTGGTATAATTAATTTTGGGAAATGAGAAATTGAATAAGAAATATTCAAATTAGAATGATGTGGGATTAAAGGGTGTGGTTGGATTAATTTATCGCTCACCTAGGCAAATGTTGATAATTTATCCATTTGGTGCATTTATTTTCTGTTTAGAAATAACTGCTTTGGGTTGTCGCTGGAGGATAGTCTTGATTGTTGTAGACAATGCATGATGATTAGGCAAACGGGAACTAATTAATTGAAAGTGTCATCGAATATGACTGTGAAATAATACATTAACCTTATGTATTGATTGATTGTGGGTATGATAATTGTTTATATGCACTATGTTGTGTGGGAAGAGATAGGGGATGTACTCCACGGTTTAGGGGAAGATAGGGGATGGACCTCTAAACCGGAGATTGTTTTACATTGATACAGCACTACGATGTGTATCAGTGGTAAAGTATGGAAGTGTTATGTCATATTGAGACAGTACTACAATGTATATCATCTGTGAAGTATGGAAGTGTTTTGTCATATTGATACAGCACTACAATGTGTATCAGTTGTAAAGTATAGAAGTGTTTTGTTATATTGATACAGCACCACAATGTGTATCGTTTGTGAAGTGTAAAAGTGGTTTTATGCGATATTGACACAACACCAAAATGTGTATCCGTCATGAATTTTGAAAGTAATTGAGTGATGAGTTATAATCTCATTAGATTATTTGGGCCAGGTTCTGAGCCTTGTTTTCAAACTGAAATGTAACATGGGTATGGTTGTCATGAAACTGTAATATGGCATGAGTGGAATATAAGTGTGGACCATCTATTGAATGCTATTATTTTAGTCATTGCTTATAGTTGGTTTAGTATATTTCTGCTGGGCTGTGGCTCACCCTTTATGAGACATCATTTTCAGGTGCAGGTAGCATTCCACTTCCAAGGACGTAGCTTGGGAGGCTTAGTGGCTAGGCTTTACTTTTGTTGTTTGTTGTATTACATGTATATCAAGCCAAGGGCTTTCTTTGTATAGAGTTTGCACTCTCTTTTTGTAACCAAGTGTTGACTTGGAAAGTTGTAAGCCCATAGGGCATTTACTTTTGTTGTCAACATGTAATACATTTTGTAAAAACTACTCTGATGGAATATATTTATGCCTTATTCTCTTCTGTTTAAGCATGCTATTGCTAGATGATTTATGGGTTTATTTTGAGGGTGTTACAACTTAGTATCAGAGCGTACCGGGTTCGAATACTTTGGGTACGTGGGAAGTGATTAGTATCACAATGGTTTTGTCTCACTTGATTAGAGACTTAGATGTAATGTTATGTGCTTATGTGATAACATGTTTATGTGACTATTTGGATATGAGATTTAGTTTCTAGGATGTTGATTGAATTCTTGGGTTTCTGTGAGTCTTGTTGGAAAAGCACTTGATCAATGCTGTTTCTAACCGGAACTCTAGTAACGCCTCAGGACTATCATTATTTGGAAATGAAATTCGTAAGTGCTTATGTTTTTATGTGCTTACGTGGAGTAAATTAAAGTTGTCCATGTATTAAGCCGCGAATGTTTAGTTTTGGCACATTTATGAATGTGATAATGTTCTTCGTTACTTTTATTAGGATGTTAGGATGAGGAAGAGGTGGTAGACGTGGCAGGCGTGGCATGGTAGGCAGGAGATGCCTTTACCGGATGATATTCCGACACGGCAGAAGGGGGTTGGCCAGGCCAATGTGGCCGAGTCAGCAGGTCAGGAGGCTATGGGCGCTTTAGCCCGAGGGATAGCCGATGCTTTGAGGGAGTCCATGGGTATTCTCAGAGCTGAGAATCCAGTTCAGGCTCCAGTGCAGGCCCAGGTTGTTGAGGCAGGGCCTTCCTTCTGGAAGAGGGAGTTCGTCCAGTCTAACCCAGACGAGTTTATTGGGGATCCAAAGGAGCCACTTAAGGCTGACGAGTGGTTGGAGCAGATGAGTAAGACGTTCGAGATACTTGGCATCGAGAATGGGGCGTTGAAAGTGACCTTGGCATCCTTCCAGTTTAAAGGGGGTGCAGGTCAGTGGTGGAAATACATAAGGGGCCGTATTGCTGGCACGTGGGAGATGTCTGTGGAAGCTTTTCAGGAGAAGTACTTATCTCCAGCAGTCAGGGAGAAGCTGATAGACCAGTTCTGCCAGCTTTTGCAGTTGAGTTCTTCAGTGGCCGAGTATGAGGCTGCTTTTACTAGCTTGTCCAGGTTCGCACCTGAACTTGTGGCGTCCGAGGAATGCCGCTGTATCAAGTTTGAGAAGAGGTTGAGGTGCGGCCTCAAGATGAGAGTTGGGGGTTCTATGATCCGAGACTATGGGCGCTTGGTTGACGCTGCAGCCCATATGGAGATCATGATGCAGGAGGAGGAGGGACAGAGAGTCTCCAAGAGGAGCCAGGATGGTCAGGGTGATGGCAGGAGACAGAGGGGTGCTAACCCTCAGCAGTCTCAGGGTGGTTTTGCTAGATTGACCTTTCCAGTGCCGAGTGCGGGCTCAGGGAGAGGCAATCAGGGAGATATCACCTGTTACAAGTGTGGTTGTAACAACCCTCGTACTGATTACCGTTAAACCACTGAATTATATACTGGCTACCCTTAAACTGGACTGATTATGACTGATAAATGAAGTAATTAAAGTACTGAATGAACTGATTGAAATCGAGACTGAAATTGAATGAGTTTGTCTGTTATATTGCATATTGTATCTGTTTGCTTGAATGTCTATCTGTTTAAATTTATATATTTAAACTGTTAATTGAAGGCCTTATCGGCGGCCGATTTAGAACCCGTTTGATGTTTTGTAATCAGCATAATATTTGTGATTTAATGATATTTTTATCTGAAAATTGATTAGGAATGATTAAATTAGATTAAATTGAGTTAATTACGAACTTTGACTTAATTACCGAATTGCCACCTATAGTGGACATTAGTTTAATACCACTATTGAGCCTATACACTTAAAACAACCATTTGATCAGCCTTCTTCCCTATCTATAGCCGACCAACAAGAGAGCATAGAGTGAGAGAGAGTTCATCTTGGGAGAAATTGGATTCATCTTGTAAATTGCTAAAGAACTTGTTGAGATTGCTAGAGACTTGGCATAATTGAGCTTGCTAGACTTGAAATCAAGACTTAGGTAAGGAAATCACCATCTTCTTGTTGTTCTTGAGCTTGGTATTGCATCTTTCATGCCCAAATAGAGAGCTAGGCCATGTTTTAGTGTAATCAAGATGAATTAGAGCTCCATTGTTGCATGCATGTTGAATTTAGTGAGTTTGGAGTTGGTTTCATGGTAGATTGTACATGCATGTTCATGTTTGAGCTAAAATCCATGTTTGCAACTTACTTTTCAAAGAATTGAGCTCATTTGAGCATGATTGGAAGCTTAAAATTGTTTTGAATGCATGCATGTCATGTTGGAGCATGGTTCTTGGAATTGGTTTGAAATTGGGTTTGAATTAAACACCCTTGGGCCTTGATTTCTTAAATTGAGGTTTGAAACATGTTATATTATGTGTTTTTATGAGTTTTCCAGAAAATGGGCCCAAGAGGATCGATTTTGGAGGTGGAAACCTTGGTTTTGAATTCAGAACACAATTCTGGATTTTCCAGATTTCTGTTGTCCGCTCGAGCGGAGGTGTCTGCGCTCGAGCGTAGAAATCGCACTCCCAGTAATTGTTGCATACTTTGTACAGTGCGCTCGAGCGGATAAATTCACGCTCGAGCGGGTTTTTCGACCATCCAGTATATTTTGCAGACCGCTCGAGCGGAGGAAGTTACGCTCGAGCGGGTAACGTTTTTGCCTGTACGCTCGAGCGGGGAATTGTGCGCTCGAGCGGGACTCTGTTTTCTGAAAAATTCTGAAAATGTTTTCGGTATGCATTTTTGCATCCTCATCGCATCCTAGGCATTCTTAGGCCTAGTTTAAAGCATCTTAATGAGGATTTAGACATAGAACCACACCGAGGAGATTTAGGGATTTAATTATCATCCTTCAGACTGTAAACTTAGTGTGTGTTCTATCTGTTTACTGTTTAGGGTTGGCTCACGGGGACGCGCTCTAGCTATTGATAGCCCAATCACTGTGAGTAACAGATGTGTAAAGATATGTTCAAAATGTTTATCTTTTGAATACTGTTTACCAAGCATTTCTTGGATCGATATTATTTATTGAATGAATGTATGTCCTATTTCCTAAATCAGACAGGCATCCTTAGCACCCATCGTTATTGATATTCTGAGCTCTGCTTCCGTGTGAAACCATACTGTTTATTGAATGATTGGCCATCATTACTGTTGGGTCTGTTAAGACTCGGTCCTTTTGGACCTACTGTTTATAGGCTATTGGATGTACCACATATGACCTATTTTGGTGAAATATCGCAAGATCAACTCTTGTTTAAATGAATTGATTTCATTCTTTGTCGGACATTCATTCATAACCTCTTTACACCTTATGTTATTCATCGGGCTTTAGCTCATCATATATATATATGTAGGTTCTCAAAGAACTGCGGAGCTAGGAGCGTGGGTTGGTCCCCGGTTTTGTCAAGCCAGCCAATGTGCCTCACTGTGAGGTTCCGAGACGCCATGCCATGGCTTGGGGTGTTTTTGTGTCCCCATTAGTCTCCTACTGTTTTGTACTGTTGCACGTTATTGTATAGATTTCTTTGTATAGACTGCTTTCTTTCAAGCTTTATGTCGAGGGATCAAGTCCCCGTACTGAATGCCTGTAATAATTGTGTATACTGTACTGGTTTGAATGCATAAATGTATGAAAAATGTTTTTGGCATACAGATTTTCACAGCTCAATGGACACTAGTTATATACTGTATTGGCTTCCGCCAGCCTCAGATCAGATTATCAGACATCGATTAAGGTGCCTTGGTAATCTCGGATTCTTGGCGATTCTGATGCTAAACCCATAGGGCCGGGTTTGGGTCGTGACAGTGGTCAGCTGGGCCACAAGTCTTCGGTTTGCCCGTAGAGGGGAGGAGGTTAGCGAGCTACTTCTTCTTCGGCTCGACCTCAGGGCCAGAGTCGAAGCGAGGCGGCCTTTGTCTTGTTATCGGTGTGGTCACCGGCACTGAAGAAGTTTTGCCTGATTGAGTGCCACTGTGCACGCCCGTTCTAGGCAGACGCAGGGTTTTCAGCCAGCTCAGTCTGTGTAGGCCTTGAGGGCCAATCCGGGAGCTTCGTCGTCCCAGTCTGTGTAGTAGTCGTATGCTCCGAGGGGTGAACAGGTGGATCGGGGGCCTACTGGGCGCATGTATGCTGTTACCGCGCAGGATCTTGTACCTGCTTCATCAGTTGTGAGAGGTACCTTCTTGTTTTGCAACTCGGTTGCTAGTGTATTGATTGATACGGGTGCATCTCATTCTTTTGTATCAGCTGCATTTGCATCTGTTTTGGAATTGGAGTTGGCACAGTTAGCATCTCCTATATGTGTTGTATCACCTGTTGGGGGTGAATTGATTTTGAAACAAGGTTGTAGAGGTTGTGATATAGAAGTCGCCGATCGTAGGCTTCCGTTCCCTTTTGTAGTTATGCCCATGAAGGGTTTTGATGTTATTTTGGGTGTGGACTGGCTATCATCATACCGGACTGTTATTGATTGCCACCGCCAAAGGGTCACGGTATGTACCCCGAGCGGGGAGTGTTTCCATTTCTTAGGGGATCGGGTTGGTAGTGTGTTGCCACCGATGTATGATCCGCGAAGGCGGAGTGAGCTTACTGGTCTTCTTGCTAGCTTTATGAGTAGTGAGTGTGATGAGACCCAGACTGTGTTGCCGAGAGTGGTTTGTGAGTACTCGGACGTCTTTCCCGAGGATCTCGTTAGTTTGCCACCTCACCGAGAGATCGAGTTCTCTATTGATTTAGTGCCCGGCACGGCGCTGATTTCTATGGCACCTTATCATTTTGTCGCAGCTGAGTTGAGTGAGTTGAAGATTCAGCTCCAGGAATTGCTAGATAAGGGCTTTATCCGCCCTAGTGTTTCACCGTGGAAAGCACCGGCCCTCTTTGCTAAAAAGAAAGATGGTGCCTTGAGACTTTGTATCGACTACTGGAAGTTGAATCGGGCTACGGTCAAGAATAAGTACCCTATGCCCCGTATAGATGACCTGTTTGACCAGTTAAAGGGTTCCCGTTGTTTCTCTAAGATAGACTTGAGATCGGGTTACCACCAGTTGAGGGTCATGGGGGAGGATATTCTGAAGACGGCATTCCGTACGCGGTATGGCCACTATGAGTTTCTGGTGATGCCATTTGGGCTCACCAATGCACCGACAGTCTTTATGGATTTGATGAACCGGATCTTCCGGGAATTCTTAGATCATTTTGTAGTCGTTTTCGTAGACGACATTCTGATTTATTCACCTTCTGAAGAGGAGCACAAGGAACACTTGAGAGTGGTGCTTGAATTGCTTAGAGCCCATAGGCTGTATGCCAAGTTTGGAAAATGTGAGTTCCGGCTGGGAGAAGTCAAGTTCCTAGGCCATGTGGTTTCCAGGGAAGGAGTGTCTGTTGACACATCCAAGATAGAGGCAGTGCAAGACTGGGCACAGCCTAAGAGTGTTTTTGAGATCCGTAGTTTTCTAGGATTAGCTGGGTATTACCGTCGGTTTGTGAAAGATTTCTCCAAGCTAGCTTCGCCATTGACTAGGTTGACGCGGAAAGGGGTCAAGTTTGTATGGAGTGAGACTTGTGAAAAGTCTTTCCAGGAGTTCAAAGTTAGATTGACCACCACTCTGATTTTGATTATTCCGGAGAGAGGTTTGGGTTATGTGGTTTATTGTGATGCCTCACGAGAAGGTTTGGGTTGTGTGTTGATGCAAGAGGGGAAAGTGGTTGCCTATGGCTCACGTCAGTTGAAAATACACGAGAAGAATTACCCTACACATGACCTTGAGTTAGCAGCAGTGATATTTGCCTTGAAGATTTTGAGGCACTACCTTTATGGTGAGAGGTTCGAGGTGTTCTCGGACCATAAGAGTTTGAAGTACCTGTTTACACAGAGGGACTTGAATTTAAGGCAGAGGAGGTGGATAGAGTTCATTGAGGACTACGACTTTGAGTTGCACTATCACCCGGGAAAGGCCAACGTAGTAGCCGATGCCCTTAGTAGAAAATCCATTAGTGATGTAGCTTGTATAGCCATCCAGGAGTGGGAGATGTTAGGTGCACTTGGCGAGTTTGATTTACTTCTAAGTGAATCCGTTGAGGCTGCGGCCTTGTTTTCTGTAGTTGCGCAGCCTACACTTGTGACTCGAGTGTTAGAGGCACAGAGAGGTGACCTTGAGGTAGAATCCCTCCGAGAGAAGATCTCCAGTGGGAAGGTTGAGAAGGGTTTGACGGTGTATCCCGACCTGAGTGTGAGATATCGAGACCGTTTGTTTGTGCCGGAGTCTTGCCGAGAGGAGGTACTCCGAGAGTTTCACCATTCACGCCTTGCGGTGCATCCGGGAGGCACTAAGATGTATCGGGATTTGGGTCGCCAGTTTTGGTGGCAGGGTATGAAGAGAGACGTGGCAGTTTTCATGTTTAAGTGCCTTACTTGTCAGCAAGTGAAGGCCGAACATCAGAAGCCAGCGGGTTTGTTACAACCCTTACCTATTGCTGAGTGGAAGTGCGAGCATGTCACAATGGACTTCGTTGTAGGTCTTCTGAGGACTCAGTGGGGTAGTGATGCTATTTGGGTGGTTGTAGACCAGTTGACGAAGTCGGCGCACTTTATCCCTATGCGCGTGAGAGATTTGGTAGACCATCTTGCCGACTTGTATATTCGGGACATAGTGAGGTTGCATGGGGTCCCAGTGACGATCGTCTCAGATAGAGATCCTCGTTTTACTGCTAGGTTGTGGCAGAGTTTGTAGAGTGCCTTGGGCACTGAGTTGACCTTTAGTACGGCTTATCATCCTCAGACTGACGGGCAGTCCGAGCGTACTATTTAGATCCTTAAGGATATGCTTTGAGGTTGTGTCCTTGACTTTAGTGGGACATGGGAGAGGCACTTGCCCTTGGTGGAGTTTGCCTACAACAACAGCTTTCAGTCGAGTACCGGTATGGCATCATTTGAGGCCTTGTATGGCCGACCGTGTAGGTCTCCAATTTGTTGGGCCGAGGTGGGTAATGCACCTTTGTTGGGCCCGGAGTTGGTGAGGGAAACGACGGAGAAAGTTGAGCTTATCCGTAGGAGGCTTGTTACAGCCCAGAGTCGCCAAAAGGGTTATGCCGACCGTAGGAGGAGGCCTTTGGCTTTTGAGACTGGTGATCATGTTTTTCTGAAAATATCACCTAGGCGAGGTCTGATGAGGTTTGGGAAGAGTGGGAAGTTAACCCCTCGGTTTATTGGCCCTTTTGAGATCCTTGAGAGGATTGGCGAGGTTGCCTATCGTTTAGCTTTGCCGCCACAGTTGTCCGGAGTTCATGACGTATTTCATGTGAGTATGCTTCGGAAGTATGAGCCAGATCCATCGCATGTATTGGATTGGACCGACTTAGAGGTTGATGAGGATGCCTCGTATGAGGAGAGACCAGTTCGGATCTTGGATAGACGGGATCAAGTTCTGCGAGGCAAGACCATTCCCTTGGTAAAGGTTTTGTGGAAGCATCACGGAGTGAAGGAAGTGTAACAACCCTCATACTGCTTACCGATTAATTACCGATTACTGCTAAACTGAGAATGATTATGATTGGTGATTGAACTGACTGGATCACTGAACTGACTGACTGAAATCTGAAATTGAATTGATTGCCTGTATCTGTTTGAATTGTAATTCTATCTGTTTGACTATTTGATTATCTGTTCAGTTTGTTTCGGTTAAACTGCTAATTGAAGGCCTTATCGGCGGCCGAACCGGAAATCGTTTAGTGAGTTATAATCATGAGAATTTATGTGATTTTATGGTGTACTTGTCTGAAATGTGATTTAGGATGATTAAATTAGATTAAAATAAGCCAATTGCATGAGTTACATTAATTACAATTTTGCCACTTAGTGGCCCATTATCTTGCACATACTTTTGAGCCTTACACCTGATCACCAAAGCACATTTCATCAGCCATTTGTTGTCTACAACCGACTATAGAGAGAGAGGGAGAGAATTGAGGGAGATTTTGGCTTCAACCTTGTGCATTGTTTGGGAACTTGAAGGAAATTGAAGTGTAGTTGCCAATTGAGCTCCTAAACCTTGAATACAAGACCTAAGGTAGAATAACTACCCTTTTATTTGCAATTTTGTTAGACTCTTGCATGATTTAGAGCTAAGTTGAAGTCTAGAGCCAATGTATGGCTTGTAATGTTGTATTGTAGCTCATTTCATGCATGCATGTGTGCATTGATGAATTTTGAGTTGATTTCATGGCAAATTGTCACATGCATGTTCATAATTAAGCTTAGGTCCATGCTTTCAACTTCTTTTGAAAAGAATGAGCTCATTAGAGCATGTTTTGAAGATGTAAAATGATTTAAATTCATGCATGTTTGCATGTTCTTCATGTTCATGAAAATTGATTTGAAATTGAGTTTGAATTAGACACCCTTGGGCTTTGATTTACCAAATTGATCTTTGAAATACATAATGTTATGTGTTTACAAGTGTTTTTCCAGGTTTTTAGCCCAAGAGGATAAAAAATTTGGCTTTTAAACTTGATTTTGAGCTTGGGACTCAAATCTGGAATATCCAGATTTTGAGCCTACGCTCGAGCGAGGAAGTCCACGCTCGAGCGTACACTCTGTGATTCTGCCTTCCGTTCGAGCGAGAAAAGTTACGCTCGAGCATGAAATGCGAGCATCCAGTACTTTGCATGAGTTCACAGTCCGCTCGAGCGAGGACTTGTGTCTTACGCTCGAGTGGGGGTCGAGCGTCCATCGAGCGTATATTTGGAGCATCCAACATTTTTACTGTAGCACACAGTCCGCTCGAGCGACGGAATTGACGCTCGAGCGGAGCTCCTTTGTCTGCATGTCCGCTCGAGCGTAGAAAGCCACACTCGAGCGAGACTCCTATTTTCAGCAAATTTTATAAAGTGTTCAAAAGTGCATCTTTGCATCCTCTTTCCATCCTAGGCATTCCTAGGGCATATTTAAGGCATCTTAAAGAGGATATAGATGTAGAACCACACCGAGGCAAATTAGGGATTAAGTTATTATCTTTCCCAACTGTGTAGCTTAGTGTGTGTTCAATCTGTAAACTGTGTAGGGTTGGCTTCCCGAGGAGATGCTCTAGTTCACTGTAGCCCAGAACTCTGTGAGTAACAATTGTGTAAAGATATGTTCAAATGATTATCTTTGAATCTTGAATCGCCTTCTTGAATTGATATTGATTCTTGAATGAATGTATGTCCTTTATTTCTAAACTGCTTGTGGCATCCTTAGCACCTCATCATTATTCTTTATTCTGAGAGATCTCTATCGGTTCCCTCGTGGAACCACTACTGTTTACTGATTGATGGCCATCATTACTGTTTGGTCTTTTAAGACCTACTGTTACTATTTGTAGACACCCCATTTTTGGCTGCCCTCAAGACTTGGGCGCTACTGATGGTTTACTTGTTGGAGAAAGGTGTGCGATTGCGAGTTCGATTTCTTGACAGAGAGAGGCAAATCTCAACTTCATACCCCATTGTGGACAAAATTATTCTTGATGGTTTTTATACCTTAAAACCCTCTCTTTCAAAACATTTTGAAATAAAATTCCCACGATGTTCCGACGCATTTTTGGTAAATGTTATGCTTTTCGATTAAACCGAGCAAGGACAAAAGGGGAGATGAATGAAAGAGAGATGAAATCTTTGAAAAATCTTTCAAAACACCTTACTTAGGGGTTTGAAGTTGAAGAAAAGAGGAGAAGAGGGGAGAAAACTAGTTTGGGAGTGGTTCAGCATGAATCCGGGAAGGAGAAAAGTCTGCGCGGCTTCCCCGAAACGGGCGTAACTCTTTGTACAAGAGGAATTAAAATATGGGGCCACCACCATTGGAAACCTTACTTCCGGGGCTTCATTTTGCACTCAAGAATCTCCTAAGTCCAAATCCGGGGGGAGGAGATATGGTTGGTTGAAGTCCGGTTGGACCGAATCTGCGCGGCTTTACGGAAACTGGCATAACTTTTTCTACAGAAGGAATTTTAATGCAAGGTTTGCGCCATTGGAAAGCTAACTTCCGGGGCTTCAATCTGGACTTCCACCGGCACTTTTTGACCTCATTAGCCACCCATCGGCACTCTATTTAGCCGACCGGCACAAAAGATTGCCGGCCGGCCAAAAGTGCCCAGAACTCAGATTTTTGACAGATATTTATCAATACACTGTGGCAGATATTTTCAATTGGGATATTTCGACCAAAATCTCTTATTTTGACATATATAGAGCCTTATATCTGATATGGCTTAGGTTAGAATAAAAAAGCAAGTTTTTGGGAGCCTCTCACTCTATGAAATCCCTCTCTCTCTACACTTCCAACTTCCAAACCTCTCAAATCCTTGGCCATTTCTTCACCAATCCATAGCACCACCACCACTACTCCATCACAGCAGCTTGGAGCAGTTTTTCAGAGGCAAAAGGTGTTGCAACTCAAGCCAAGAAGCAACAAAAAGGGTAGTCTTCAAGGGTAAGATCATTTTCCCTCTTTTGTAGCACATTCTTGTCACATTTTCCTACCCTATTTGCTTACTGTTTTGAGCTCCGTCTAGAAATGAAAAGGTCATTATTTTGAGGCATATTTCATGTTTGTTTAAGGGCTCAACCCTGTTTGAGTCCTCCATTTGGTACTTGCTTCAATACCATCTTGTATGCCATAATCTTGCATAGTATTTCTAGCCTATGTGTGATCTGTTTCTGAGCATAATGTAAACTGTAAGTAGGCCTATTTTGAGCCCCTCTTCAACATTGAAGAAGGGATCAACCCTGTTTGGGCCCCCTATCTTGCACTTACTTCATAATCTCTCCTATTTACCGTAAATTTGCATGATTTATTTGGCCTACATGTAGTCTGTTTTGGAGCATGTCATGAACTGTGAGTAAGCTTATTTTATGTCCCTCTACAACATTGTAGAAGGGATCAACCTTGTTGGGGGTCTCCATGTTATACTTGCCATTATACCCCTCTTTGACCCCCATTTTTGCATGCTTTTTTTAAGCTTATCTAGCTTCTGTTTTCAGCCATCATCAGAGCTGGAAAGAGTCATATTTTGATCTTCTTGACATATTTCATTAAGGGTCTTTGCTGGTTTGATGAATGTTTGGGGTACCTCATGTTATAGCCTTATGTATCCTAGTTCTTGTATGACATTTTTAGCATGTTTTCATACTGAGTTGGGGGATGTCATCTACTGTAAATGTTCATATTTTTAGTCCCTCTTCAGTGTTGTCGAAGGGTATTTTACTGTTCGGGCATTGCATGTATCACTTGCTTCATAGCCTCCCTTGTGGAGCCATTTTTGTATGCCATTGTTGCCCTATCTATGATTGCTATTTGGCCATGTTTTAAACTTGAAAATGCTTGTTTTGGGGCTGCCTTGCTACTTTATTTTCATTCCATGTCCATATTGTGCATGCATTGCATAACTATAGGCCATTTCGGGTGCCTAAATTCGCATTTCGGGACCATTCCTTGCATTTGGTGTCATTTCGCCGTCTTTCGGGACTGTTTCCCCCCATATTTCAGTGCTGAAATTCCATTGGCATGTTTGCATATCATTTTCTATGCCATTTCATGCTTTAGGGCCGTTGCCTCGGTTTGCGTATCCGTGCGCACGCATTTCGAGGCACTTCATTTTCATCCATCAGCCTCTTATGTGAGGGTGGCTGAGGCCCTCTCATGTTAGTGTAAGCCCAATTTGCATTGTGTATGCCATTTCATGCCTTTATGCCATTGCCTCGATTTGCATGCCCGCGTGCACGCATTTCGAGGCATCTCATTTTCATCTATTGGCCTCTTATATGAGTGTGGCTGAGGCTCACTCATGTTAGTATAAGTCCATTTTGCATTCTGTATGTCATTTTAGCCTTATTGCATTGTGTATGCCATTGCCTCAGTTTGCGTGCCCGTGTACACGCATTTCGAGACATCTCATTTTAGTCTCATCGCATCGTGTATGCCATTGCCTCAGTTTGCGTGCCCGTGTGCACGCATTTCGAGGCACCTCATTTTAGCATCATTGTATTCTGTATGCCATTGCCTCGGTTTGCGTGCCCGTGTGCACGCATTTCGAGGCACTTCACTTTTATCCGATGGCCTCCTATGTGAGTGGCAGAGACCCACTTGTGTTGGTGTAAGTCCATGTTGCATTGTGTATGCCATGTTTTAATGCGTTGTGCATGTTATGTTGTTAGCGTTGTGTATGCCATGTAATTGCATTGCATGTTTGTATGTTAGCTTGCATGCTTAGGTTGCATGTGCATTGTTGTGTATTGCCTTGCCTCTTGATCAACCATGATTGAGGTTGGGTCCCTTGTATGTTTGGTGCGCATTACATTTGATATTAAAATGCACACTTGACTCTTTGGCCATCATGCATGGAAATGCGCGATTGGTGGCCCGAGAATCGAGGCATATCCTCCTTTGAGTCACAAACATGATAAGGAATGTGTTTGGTGCATAGATTGCTTGAATTGAGCTGCCATGCAAGTTTTGCCCTCTGCTGCTGTGAGTTGCAGGTTCTGCAGGAATTCATTGCCGGCCGGCAGTATTTAGTGTCGACCGGCAGTCAATCAATGGCCGGTGGATATATTTTGTGCCGATGGCTACATCCTAGTGCTGGTGGTCATTTCCTCCAGCCGGTGGGATTCTCCAGTGTCCAGAGAGGCATCCTTGAGACTTTGGCAGATTTCAGAGGAACAAAGCAGGGAAAACAGAGGCAAGCTAGGCATGGCAGTGCAATTCCGAGCGGAATCCGAGTGTGCATGCATTGGGCCCTCGCCCCGAGGCGGTTTACTGTTTTTCTTAGATTAATTATTTTGTTAATTTAATTAATTTGTATTATTCTTTTGGTCCCTCCGAGCGAGGGCAAATCTGTAATAAGTGTGCGTGGGTGTGTGCATGTCTTCCAACCCCCACTTCTTTCTTCCCTTTTATTTACCTGCTTATGATGGTAGGTTAGGGCACGTTTATTTTAGCATACCTTATGCCATGCATGCGTGCATCCATACATTTGTTGACATGCACCGGGCTCGGTACATCATACAAACTGCATTGTATTCTAAATTCCAACTTGAATACGTGCATCAAATGATTGCATTTCACGTGCCATTTTAGGGTTAGCCGAGCCTACTCTAAATTGCATCATTGCCTGTGTTGCATTAGCCACTTAACATGACCTAGGGACATGCATGTCTGCTAACTAGTTTCTTGTTTTGGCACGGAGTACGATGTAAGTATTTCACGCTTTAGCATACCACATGCGTGTGAATGTTGCCATAACAGTATGCTTACCATGCGGCTAAGTGCTTATATGAGATAAACTGTTTGAATGCCTGTGGGTGGAGGTTGGATTGCTTGAGTTGGGAAAACTCATTGAAATCCGTGTTTTAGCCTACTTGCGAGTAGCAAATTCCAAAGCATTTTCAAAACGAACGGATATGCAATGTTTGTTTCCAAATTAGGCGATCTAGTCTATACTTGTTTGTCAAGCATAACATAGTAATTCTAGGCTAATAATTGGAATAAGAGCATGTAATGTTTTCAAAAACGGATATCACGGTTAGTAGAGGCCGGTCTTCGGACCGGGCGAAAGGGGGTGCTCATAGCTGACCTTCCCCAATCGTACCCAAGCTCCCGAGCCAAGACACTTTGGTGATGACGGACACGTGGCCTTCGGCACCGAGTCAGGGTTTCCTAAATTTCCCATTTTAAAATATTTAGGTGGCGACTCTGTCGCAAAGCGATCCATGTTTGGCACTTCTTTTCAAAATCTGTTTTTCTTCAAAACAATTTGCCAGAGTTGGACTCTTTGGTTCAGATTTAGAACCGCAACAAACGAAAAGGGAGTCCAAACTGTAGCGAGGTCCCTTCGCGGACGTGTTACACTATTATGCTAATGGATGTACCACATATGACTGTTTACTGTACTGAACAACTGATACACTAATTGAATTGAACTGTTTTCATTACTGTAAGGACATTCATTCTAAACCTCTTTACGCATTATGTTATTCACTGGGCTTTAGCTCACTGCTCATATATATATATATAGGTGTACAGGCACTGGACCAATGCTAGAGGCGTCGGGGTAAACTCCAGTTTTGTCAAGCCAACCAATGTGCCTCACTGCGAGGTTCCGAGCCTGCCAAGCTAAGGCTTAGGGGTGTTTTAGTTTTCCCCCTCCCGTACTGTTTTGTTTACTGTATAGACTATATAGACTACACTGTACTGGTTAATAGGGACTTGATCCCTGTCCTGAATGCTTGTAAAAAGTTTTACATACTGTTCTGTTCCGTATATATATGTGAATGTATGAAAAGTCTTTTTGCATACAGACTGTCACAGCTCATTGGGCATTGTTTATTTACTGTATTGGCTTCCGCCATGCCCCTGTACTGCTTTTCTTGTATTCTTGTATTCTCATTAGTGCCTTGGTAATCTAGGATTCTTGGCGATTCTGATGCTAAATCCATAGGGATGGGTTTGGGTCGTGACAGAGTGGTATCAGAGCGATACTTAACCATGAGTTATACCGCACACACGTGTCCAAATGAGCTATAGGGTGTCCTACAAAAGCGATTAGGGCATTCATGAGCATGATAAGTGTGTGGTGACTGAATATATGTTGATGTGTTAATCTGTTTAAACACGTGACTGCTTATGTGATAAACTGTTTAAGTGTGTAACTGCTTATGATTGGAACTGTTATAACCGTTTATAGTGAAATGGATAATGCAAATGAATCTGAGTCCTCATCCACTGAGGCAAGAATGGCAAGAATGGAAAGAATGATGGAACTGATAACTGAAAGATTAGATCAACAACAAAACCAACAGCCCCTACCTCCTCCTCCTCCAGTACAGCCGGACCAGAATGTGAATGTGAATGTGAATGATGGGGATATAATTGCTCTCACCCAAAAGTTCAGCAAACTAAAACCGCCATCCTTTAAGGGAGGCCTTAAACCGTTAAAGGCTGAAGCTTGGGTTCTTGAGACCGAAATTTTTTTTGAGGTTTTTCCATGTTCTGAGGCACATAAAATGCTGCTGGCTATCTTTACTTTACAAGAGGAAGCAAGAAGGTGGTGGATGCTTACCCGTGAGGACAACACCGTTATGACTTGGGCTCAATTCAAAGTAGCCTTCTTTGAAAAGTACTTCCCTCAATGTGTCAGGGATAGGAAGGTGACTGAATTTGAACAACTGAGGCAGGGCACGATGTCTGTTGCCGAATACGAAACAAAGTTTACCGGACTTGCTAGATATGCGCCACATATGGTGGATACTGATTACAAGAAGGCCAGAAGGTTTGAAAGCGGCTTGAATGTTGCAATACTGGACAGAATAAATGTTCTAAAGCTACCGACCTATGTGGGTGTTCTTGACCGAGCATTGATGGCCAAGTCAAACATCGAAGCTGTGAAACAATCTGAAACACCGACGTCTGAATGGCGTGGTAAAAGACAGAATTTCAAATTCAAGAAAGGCAAGCATAATCAATTGAACAAAAAGCAAAATACAGGGTCAACGACTACTTCGATCAAGAAACCGCCCATTTCATACATTAGAATGTGGTAAGAACCATAAAGGAGTTTGTTATAAAATCTCGGTGCTTGTTATAGGTGTGGCAAAGTGGGCCACATGGTGAAAGATTGCCCTTCCTTGCTCCGGCAATAGTAAAAGGCCAAGAAAGATCACATCAGCAGCACCAAAGCCTAACCACAAAGCTACTGGGAAGGAGCCCATGAGGCGGGGCAGTGTTCGCCTAGTAGGAGATGTACAAAATACTGAGACCGTTGTGTCAGGTATCCTCTCTATTTGTGCTCAAAATGCATATGTACTGATTGTTTTTATTTTTTATGTTATAATATATAAGATATAGATAGATATCTACAATTTTTTGAAAAATATTATCTGATTTTTGGGAAAGAGAAAAGGAAGGCAAGTTTTAATTTTTTTTTAGAAATCGGCGAGAGAGATTAGGATAGAGAGATTATGAAATATTTTTGTTATTAAATAAATAAATCAGTCAATAGTTTTTAATCTAATTTATAAATTAAAAAATCAATAATTTTAGAAAATTGATTAATTTGTCCCATTATGTGATTAAAATTTTGATAGATATACATCAAAAAAATAGATAATTACATTACTAAATCATAATTCAAATTTAGATGTTGTTATAACTTTTTGAGTTTCATAACTAAATTCTTATCTTCTTTATTTTTGTGTGTAACCATAGTGTATGGGAGAAATTGAAAGGGTGTTGCAGTAATTATAAGAGAAGTCAAAAAGGTTTGTGAGATGCAAAATAAAGATTTCAACTAAATAAATAAAAATCAAATTTATTAATTTTGTCTGTTTGTATATCTTATTTTTAGTTTTTTTGTTTTTATGTTATAATATAATATATAAGATACAGATAGATATCTACAACTATTATGAAAAATATTATCTGACTTTTTGAGGAAAAGAGAAGGAAGGCAAGTTTTAATATTTTATTTTGGAAATCAGTGAGAGAGATTAGAATTGAGAGATTATGAAATATTTTTGTTATTAAATAAATAAATCAATCAATATTTTTTTTAATCTATTTTATAAATTAAAAAATCAATAATTTTATAAAATAGATTAATTTGAAATCATAATGCAAATTTAGATGTTGTTATATCTTTTTGAGTTACATAACTAAATTCTTATCTTCTTTATTTTTGTTTGTAACCATAATGTATAGGAGAAATTGAAAAGAGTGCTGTAATAATTATGAGAGAAGTCTTTTTGTAGGTTGGGAGAAGTCTATAAATGCTAAGATTTTTTTTTAAATCAAAAAATTAGAAAATTAGGAATAGGATATTAGAGCTCTCACAAAACTTATAGATTAGAAACCCCTTTTTCCTAATATATACTAGCCTATCACCCGTGCTATGTATGGGATAATTATAGATATTTATATTTGTTTTAGATTTTTTTTAATATATAAATTATGTTTTTTAAGATTTTTTTTATAAAAATGATTTAACAATCTTATCATTAACCATAGTATATGAGAGAAGTTGAAAAGGGTACTGCAGTAACTATACATGGATTATATCTATAATTATTTGTATAAAGGGATTTTAAATGCTGATCAGGGAATTTTGACCAAATCAATAAATGCAGGCATGTGAAAAGACATGTGGATTGAAAAAAAGTTAATAAATGTTAATCAAGAGATTTTGACCAAATCAATAAATATTGAATTTTTTTTTAATAAGAAATTTAGAAAATTCATATTGGGATATTGAAACTCCCACATACATTGGGGTTAAAAATCCCATTTTGCTTAATATATAGTATAGATAGATAGATTTAATAAGAATTTCTATTTGTTTTAGATATTTTTTTAATATACAAATTATTTTTTTAAAGATTTTTTTATAAAAATAATTTAACAATCTCATCACTAACCATAGTGTATGAGAGAAGTTGTAAATGGTGTAAGAGTAGGTATGAGAGAAGTCAAAAGGGCTTGTAGGTTGCGAGAAGTCTATAAATGTTGAATTTTTTTTTAAATAAAAAATTTAGAAAATTAAGATTGGAATATTAGAGTTCCCACAAGGCTTGTGGGTTGAAAACCTCATTTTTCTTATATAATGTACTAGCCTATCACCCGTGCTATGCACAAGATAATTATAGATATTTATATTTGTTTTAATTTTTTTTAATATATAAATTATATTTTTTAAGATTTTTTTATAAAAATAATATAACAATCTTATCACTAACTATAGTGTACATGAGAAATTAAAAAGACTACTATAGTAACTATGCACGGGCTGTATCTATAATTATTTGTATGAGGGGATTTTAAATGCTAATCAGGTATTTTGACCAAATTAATAAATGCAGGCATATGGATTGAAAAAAGTTAATAAATGCTAATAAGGAGATTTTGACCAAATCAATAAATGCTGAGTTTTTTTAAAAAAAAACAAAAAATTAGAAAATTAAGATTTGAGATATTGGAGCTCCCACAAGGCTTGGGGTTTAGAAACCCTATTTTCCTTAATATATTTACAATTATCTATATATGTGAATTGTGATTTTTAATTTTTTTTTTTAAATGTCTTCTTTTTTTCCTTTTTTATATTATATTAAAGTTTAATATTTTGATAATAATCATATGTGTTCGACTTTTCAACGAATTAAATGTCTTGTTTTTTTATTATATTATATTAAAGTTTAATATTTTGATAATAATCATATGTGTTGGACTTTTCAATAAAATTTTTTTTTAATGTTTGTTCTTAATGCATTAAAGTGTTATTATGAGGGATAATAATCATATGTGTTGGGACTTTTCAAGGAATTCATATGTGTTGGATTTCAAAGAATTTTTTTTATGCTTGTACTTAATGCATTAAAGTATTATTATGAGGGTAAAAGTTAGGAGTTAGGAGAAGTTAATAAATGCTAAGATTTTTTTTTTTTTTTTAAATCAAAAAATCAGGAAATTTAGATTGGGAGATTGGAGCTCCCACAAGGCTTGGGGTTAAAAACCCCTTTTTGGTTAATATATAGTATGCTAGCCTGACACCCGTGCGATGCACGGAATAATTATAAATATTTATATTTGTTTTAATTTTTTTTAATATATAAATTATATTTTTTAAGATTTTTTATAAAAATAATTTAACAATCTTATCACTAATCATAGTATATAGGAAAAAATAAAAAGGCTACTGCAGTAACTATACACGGGCTGTCTCTATAATTATTTGTATAAGGGGATTTTAAATGCTAATCAAAGATTTTGACCAAATCAATAAATGCAGGCATGTGAATTGGAAAAAATTAATAAATGCTAATCAGGGGATTTTGACCAAATCAATAAATGCTGAGTTTTTTTTTTTTTAAATAAAAAATTTAAAAAATTAAGATTAAAAGATTGGAGCTCCCACAAGGCTTGGGGTTTAAAAACCCCATTTTTCTTAATATATTTACAATTATCTATATATGTGAATTGCGATTTTTAAATGCTTTCTTTTTTTCCTTTTTTATATTATATTGAAATTTAATATTTTGATAATAATCATATGTGTTGGACTTTTTTAGAAATTTTTTCTATGTTTGTTCTTAATGCATTAAAGTGTTATTATGAGGGATAATAATCATATCTGTTGGGACTTTTCAAGGAATTCATATGTGTTGGATTTCAAAGAATTTTTTTTATGTTTGTTCTTAATGCATTAAAATGTTATTATGAGGGTAAGACTTGGGGGTTGGGAGAAGTTAATAAATGCTAAGTTTTTTTTTTTTTTTTAAATCAAAAAATTAAAAAATTTAGATTGGGAGATTGGAACTCCCACAAGACTTGGGGTTAAAAACCCCATTTTACTTAATATATAGTACTAGCATATCACCTGTGCTATGCACGGATTGTGTTTACAATTATCTATATATGTGAATTGCGATTTTTAAATGTCTTTTTTTTTTAAAATGTCTTCTTTTTTTCCTTTTATATATTGTATTAAAGTTTAATAGTTTGATAATAATCATATGTGTTAGACTTTCTAAGAAATTAAATGTCCTTTTTTATTATATTATGTTAAAGTTAATATTTTGATAATAATCATATGTGTTGGACTTTTCGAGAAATTTTTTTTATACTTGTTTTTAATACATTAAAGTGTTATTATGAGGGATAATAATCATATGTCTTGGGACTTTTCAAGGAATTCATGTGTTGAATTTCAAAGAATTTTTTTTATACTTGTTTTTAATGTATTAAAGTATTATTATGAAGGTAAGACTTGGAAGTTGGGAGAAGTTAATAAATGCTAAGGTTTTTTTTTTAATTTTAAATGTCTTCTTTTTTTCCTTTTTTATATTATATTAAAGTTTAATATTTTGATAATAATCATATGTGTTAGACTTTTTAAGAAAGTTTTTTTATGCTTGTTATTAATGCATTAAAGTGTTATTACGAGGGATAATAATCATATGTGTTGGGACTTTTCAAGAAATTCATGTGTTGGATTTCAAAGAATTTTTTTTATGCTTGTTCTTAATGCATTAAAGTGTTATTATGAGGGTAAGACTTGGGAGTTGGGAGAAGTTAATAAATGCTAAGGTTTTTTTTTTTTAAAATCAAAAAATCAAGAAATTTAGATTAGGAGATTGGAGCTTCCACAAGGTTTCGGGTTAAAAACCCCATTTGGTTAATATATAGTATAGATGGATAGATAGATAGATAGATAGATAGATAGATATAGATATTTATATTTGTTTTAGATATTTTTTTAATATACAAATTATTTTTTTTAGATTTTTTATAAAAATAATTTAATGATCTCATCACTAACGATAGTGTATGGGAAAAGTTAAAAAGGGTGCTGCAATAACTATGAGAGAAATCAAAAAGGTTTGTGGGTTTGGAGAAGTCAATAAATACTGAGTTATTTATTTTTTTAAAATCAAAAAATTAGAAAATTAGAATTGGAATATTTAAACTTCCACAAAGCTTGTGGGTTAAAACCCTATTTTCCTTATATAATATGTACTAGCCTATCACCCGCACTATGCAGGCGATAATTATAGATATTTATATTTGTTTTAATTTTTTTTTAATATATAAATTATGTTTTTAAGATTTTTTATAAAAATAATTTAACAATCTTATCTCTAACCATAATGTACAGGAGAAATTAAAAAGGTTACTAAAGTAACTATGCACGAGCTGTATTTATAATTGTTTGTATAAGGGGATTTTAAATGCTAATCAGGGATTTTGACCAAATCAATAAATGCATGCATGTGGATTAGAAAAAGTTAATAAATACTGATCAGAGGAATTTGACCAAATCAATAAATGTTGAGGTTTTTTTTTTTTTTTTTTTTTAAATCAAAATTTTAGAAAATTAAGATTGAGAGATTGGAGCTCCCACAAGGCTTGGGGTTTAGAAACCCCATTTTTCTTAATATATTTACAATTATCTATATATGTGATTTGCAATTTTTAAATGTCTTTTTTTTTAAAATATTATATTAAAGTTTAATATTTTGATAATAATCATCTGTATTGGACTTTTCAAGGAATTAAATGTCTTCTTTTTTTTATTATATTATATTAAAGTCTAATATTTTGATAATAATCATATGTGTTGAACTTTTCATGAATTTTTTTTTTATGCTTGTTCTTAATGCATTAAAGTATAGCGATCTTGGTTTTCTCTCCATTGATTAGTGTAATCCGGACTTAGTTCCGTGAATGTTGGTTGTTGTATATATCTTATTTCCATCCTTCAATACTTTGTATTTGGGTTATAGGATGTTATGGACAGGTTTGTTATAGGTTGGTAGTGAGTTGAAACCAATGGTTGCTGCCCAGAATTTTGGTTCTTCCCTCGAGCCAAGCTTTTGTCGCTCGAGCAAGCTCTTTGTTTTAGATCCTTCGCTCGAGCCAGATTTCCTTCGCTCGAGCGAGAGTTGAGTTTTGTGTTTGGTGGTTCGAGCGAGAAGTCTTGCGCTTGAGCGTGCGTTTGCGTCTCATTTTGACCTGAGAGCTGTGTTTCTTGGCTCGAGCGAGCTTTCCTTCACTCGAGCGAGCGAGGTGTATGTTTTGAGTTTCTTTGCTAGAGCGAACATTCTGTCGCTCGAGCGTGCTTCTGGGTTGCAAACCTGAAGCTTCAAACTGTTGGCTCGAGCGAGGGTTCCTTGTGTCTGGTCGCTCGAGCGACCAATCCTTCGCTTGAGCGAGCCTGTGTTATATTAGTAGACAGCAGCGGGATTACACTTCACTTTTTCATCTCCTCTTTTGTATAAACCCTAGATCCAGCTGCTCCTCTCTCTACACTTACCTTCTCTCTAGGGTTTCATCTCTTTTTAGTGTGTTTCTACCCTAAGCTCTTTGTAAAAAAGATAAAGGGGGGTGTGAGCTTTGTTTTAATATGAAAAATCTTGGATTTGGAGCACTTTGGATTTTGGTCATCCTCTCCTTTAGGCTTCTAATTTCGGGGTAGGGATAACCTACTCCATCTTATGAGTTTTGTCTTTAATTTTGGTCATTTTGATTTGTTGGTGATATTAGGTAATTTTGGAAAAAGTTGGGGTTGTTTTGTAATTTATAAAAGAATGGGGTTTTAGAAGATTGAGACCCATATGTATGTGAAACATTGAGAAAATGGAATTATTGTGGTATTATTGATGAAAATGAACCTTAGGGTTAATATTGAGGATTTGGGGAAAATGCCCTAATTATAATGATAAATTAATTTGTATAATTAATTTTGGAGAAATGAGAAATTGAGTTGAGAATAATAAAATTGGGAAATTATGGGATTGAATGGTGTAGTTGGATTAATTTATCACTCACCTATGTAAATGTTGACATTATATCTATTTAATGCATTTATTTTCTATTTAGAAATAACTGCTTTGGGCTATCGGTAGAGGATAATCATGATTGTTGCAGACACTGTATGTTGATTAGGGAAAACTGAAACTAATCATATTGAATATGTCATTGAATATGACGGTGGAAATAATACATCAAGGTTGTGTATTGATTGAACATGTATATGATAACATTTATATGCATTGTGTTGTGTGGGAGGAGATAGGAGATGGACTCCAATGATACAGCAAATATGTGTATCAGATTGAAGTGTTAATACAGCAAATATGTGTATTAAATGGAAGTGCCAATACAGCGAACATGTGTATTATGTAGAGTACGTAAGTGTTTAAATTGAGAGTCGTAGACTGAATTGAATTGTGAATCAGGGAAAGGTTTTAATGTGAGATGTGGTCTCACTTGACTGTTTGGCCAGGTTCTGAACCATGTCTATGGAATGATTTGGATAAGTAAAGAATTATGAACTAAATCATGGACTTTATGTCATGGAATTGGATTATGTTGTGAATTGGTTTTTAAGTGTTAACAATTTGTCAAATGCTATTATTTTAGTCATTGCTTATATTTGGTTTAGTATATTTCTACTGGGTTGTGGCTAACCCTATGTGGGACATCATTTTCAAGTCCAGGTGATATGCTACCTCCAAGATCATAGCTTGGGAGGTTCTGGGAGTTGAAAACTCTTTTTGGTTATTTTGTTATCTTTTGTTGTATTACATGTGAATTCAAACCAAGGGCTTAATATGTATTTGAGTTAGTACTCTCTTCTTGTAACCAAGTGTTGGCTTGGAAAGTTGTAAGCCCGTAAGGTATTTACTTTAGTTGTCAACATGTAATACTTTTGTAATGGATACTCTGATAAATGGAAAGATATTTATTTCTCTTATATTTATGCATGTCAAGATTGTTGGGTTTTATATATGATTTTGAGGGCGTGACATAAAGTGTTATTATGAGGGATAATAATCATATGCGTTGAGACTTTTCAAGGAATTCATATGTGTTGGATTTCAAAGAATTTTTTTTTGTGCTTGTTCTTAATGCATTAAAGTGTTACTATGAAGGTAAGACTTGGGGGTTGGGAGAAATTAATAAATGCTAAGTTTTTTTTTTTAAATAAAAAAATTAAGAAATTTAGATTGGGAGATTGGAGCTCCCATAAGGCTTGGAGTTAAACCCCCTTTTGCTTAATATATAGTATAGACTAATATATCACATGTACGGATTGTGTTTACAATTATCTATATATGTGAATTACGATTTTTAAATGCCTTCTTTTTTTTTTCCTTTTTATATTATATTAAAGTTTAATATTTTGATAATAATCATATGTATTAGACTTTTCAAGGAATTAATTGTCTTTTTTTTTATTATATTATATTAAAGTTTAATATTTTGATAATAATTATATGTGTTGGACTTTTCAAGAAATTTTTTTTATACTTGTTCTTAATACATTAAAGTGTTATTATGAGAGATAATAATCATATGTGTTGGGACTTTTCAAGAAATTCATATGTGTTGGATTTCAAAGAATTTTTTTTTATGCTTGTTGTTAATGCATTAAAGTGTTATTATGAATGTAAGACTTGGGGGTTGGGAGAAGTTAATAAATGCTAAGTTTTTTTTTTTTTTTTTAAATCAAAAAATCAAGAAATTTAGATTGGGAGATATGAGCTCCCACAAGGTTTGGGGTTAAAAACTCCATTTTGCATAATATATAGTAAGTATAGATAGATAGATATAGATATTTATATTTGTTTTAAATAGTTTTTCAATATACAAATTATTTTTTTTAGATTTTTTTATAAAAATAATTTAACAATCTCATCACTAACCATAGTGTATAAGCGAAGTTGAAAAGGGTGCTTCAATAATTATGAGAGAAGTCAAAAAAGTTTGTGGGTTGAGAGAAATCAATAAATACTGAAGTTATTTATTTATTTTATCAAAAAATTAAAAAATTAGGATTGAGATATTAGAGCTCCCACAAAGCTTGTGGGTTAAAAACCTCCTTTTCCTTATATAATATACTAGCATATCACTCGTGCTATGCACAGATTGTATTTATAATTATCTATATATGTGAATTGCGATTTTTAAATGTCTTTTTTTTTTTTTAAATGTCTTCTTTTTTTCTTTTTTTATATTATATTAAAGTTTAATATTTTGAGAATAATCATATGTGTTAGACTTTTCAAGAAATTTTTTGTGTGCCTATTCTTAATGCATTAAAGTGTTATTATGAGAGATAATAATCATATATGCTGGGGCTTTTCAAAGAATTCATATATGTTGAATTTCAAATAATTTTTTATACTTGTTCTTAATGCATTAAAGTATTATTATGAGGGTAAGACTTGGGGGTTGGGAGAAGTTAATAAATGCTAAATTTTTTTTTTAAATCAAAAAATTAGAAAATTAAGATTAGGATATTGGAACTCCCACAAGCCTTAGGATTAAAAATTCCATTTTACTTAATATATAGTATAGATCTTAAAACCTAACCTAATCGGAAAAATAATTATATTATTATTAAATTAAAAATAATAATAAACACTCTCCTCGTTGCATTTTGTTTGTCCTTTTTTGGAAATTGTGCCTTTATTCGGATCAAGAAAAAAGACAATTTTGTGAATATTTTTTTTTAATTTTTTACACAATTAAAAGAATAATTTTTTTTCTTGATTTGGAAAAAGGCACAATTCTAAAAAATAAATAAAGAAGAGAGAGGGAACACTAATTACGAAATTTAGTTCCGTGTAGCTAAAGACCCTACGGGGGCTAGAACAAGGCTTCTAAGTGCAGTAGAAAAAGGTTTGTAATCTCAATAGATGGCCGTATTGGTTGGACAAGGAAGTGAGAAAATTATTACAAACATGAGTCATCCACGTATTGTAATCTTAAAAGTATTTACTACTGTAGTAATAACAGACATGTTGTAATTATTTTCTCAATGTTGTAATTATTTTCTCAATTTCTTGTCCAGCTAATACGTGGATGACCCATCCATTGAGATTACAAACCTTTTTCTTCTATTTTTGGTCCATCATTTTAATTGTTAAATTTTCCTACAAAAAATAAAAATAATTTATTGAACTCACAACTAAATATAAATTGAAAAAATTAATATAACAAAAGTGCATAATGGAATAACAATAAACTTTTAGACAATTCTCACATAATTAAAAATAAATTTGACAATATTTTTTGTTGTTATTGTAAAATTTTAAAACTGAATATTTATTATAAGTTCAAGCTTTAATAGGTAAATCATTCATCTTAATTAAAGCATACAACCAAGTTGGTGAAGATTTGTATATATATATATATATTTTTAAAAATGGCCATACAAGAGCAATTTAGTTCTGTCACGCCCCCAAAATATAATACAAATAACCCAACTCATAAGAGAAATGAATATAATAGAATTCGTATATTTTCATATATCAGAGTTTGTATTATAAAATATATTACATGTATTATACATTCATAAATATTCATCCTGAATCTACAGCATGTAACACTAGCTAATAACAACAAAATAAATACCCTACGGGTTTACATCTTTCCAAGATATTACTTGGTTATAACGAAAGAGAGTCATAAGCTCTGTATATATAAACCCCTAGATTTGAATAAACATTTAAGCACAAAATAACAAATAGAGCCTCCAGCTCCTAAGTCCTCCCAAGTTACGTCCTTAGAGGAAGCATGTCACCGGTACCTAAAAATAGTTTTCCAAGTAGGGTGAGCCAAGGCCTAATAGAAATAGTCTAAAACAATCTACGAAATTTAACTAAGATATAAGTGTCAGATATATTCCATGTTTATGACAGATGCACATTTTTCACATGATCACACGATACTGACATTCACATCTAAAACCATTCCCATTTATTCATTTCAGGTTAGTTCATTTCATTTCAACTCATAGACCACATTTATACTTTTCTGAATAACTCAACTGAGACTACAGCCCAGTGGTTTTCAATCAACATAATTATCACATAAACACTTCAATCTTGCCATTTTACGAAAATTTCATTCGTGGGATCGGCACCCATGTATATATAAGATTTCGGGACTTTCACCCTAGACACTCCGGCCAACTTAGTTTTCAATGGAGTCCATTCCCTATCTCCTTCCAAAACATGGAGTACATTCCCTTTCTCCTCTCAAAACGTTATACATATACAATGTATTTACAAGTATCGTCATATTCAATGACATTCAATTATACATATTCAATGCCTTAACATACCGTCATATTCAATGACATAATTGTGAAATCCCGTATTTTTAAGGTATTAATATTTTAATGAAAGGTATTGGTGGTAGTTTGGTGGTGAGATTCTTAGATGAGAATCTAACTTATTTTTCTCTATTTATTTTATCGCTTTTTCTCTCCACCACATTATTATTCATCTCATTTGTTTTCTAATATTTTTTCATTATTCTTGGGCACCAAGTAAATTTTATTTTATTATTTTTTCATCATTTCCTTGCTTACCAAGTAATCTTTTATTTTTAATTTGTTTAATCTTCCTTTCTCTCCAAGTTACTTTGTCTCCAAGGAAGTTTCTTTTCTTGTTCTCCAAGTGAATCCCTTTCTTGCCCACCAAGTAAAGTTCCTTTCTTTGGACCCAAGTCTTTGGTTTCTTTTGTCCCAAGTATCCTTGTCTATAAATTGAGCTCACCTTTCAACTTTTTTCTATGGTTCTTCCCATATCTCTCTCCATTTGTTATATAGATTTAGAGTTTAGATTAAGAGTGTTTAGAATGAGAGTAAGCATTTTCATATTGGAGGAGAGTTTTAGATTTTGTGGAACCTTACATACCTTATGTCTTAGACTTTGGAGATCCATGGAGAAATGTCGAGATTCGAGTGTTGGCGACGGAGGAGATTGATTTGAGGTAATTCGGGTGGTATACAATATGATTCCTTCAAATCTCTTTGCGAAGAGTGTTTATTTTAATTATTTCAAATTTGTAATCCTCTTGATTATTGTGATCATTTGATCCTGTGAAATCATTCTGTTGACACGTTTGAGTGCTTTGGTCAGTTGATAAATTCTGTGAAATTGTTCTGTGTAATCAGTGTTGATTTGTCTGGCTAAATAACGTGAAAATGCTCCGTACATAGATCGAGTAGACCTTGCCAATAGGTTGGACCAATAGTTCGGATAAGCGATTGTGCTTGGGTGAGGTGGGTGAGGCCGGTCACTGGTCATGTACCGAGTAGGACTGGGTATTTGGTCCTGGATAAATTATCATCTGTCGAGTTGACTTGTTTGTGCAATCTGGGTAAATAGCTTGATTATCGAATCTAATCGGTTGTGTAATTGTTGGATCCCTATAGATTTATTCTCTGTCCGAGCCTTGTTATTCCTGTTGTATTGTATACTTCCCGAATTAATTTATTTTTCAGGTGCGGAGGAATTTAGCGGAGATCGAATTCGAAGTTCTAAAGAGATTACTTGAGTTGGAGATATTTGGGCCCACAACTGTATATTATTTTTGGAGATTTGTATAATTTATATTTTGGAGACATTTGAGTAAATTATTTATGGAGATAATTTGTATGTTTGAGATTATGAGTTATCTGCAATTATAAATTTGAGGTTGATTTGATTAATTAACGACCCAGAAGTTGGGGCGTTACAATAATTAAGTGATTAGTTTCAATTTACCCAATCCTCATGTAATTTCTACAACAATCATAGCTATCCTCCACCGATAGCCCAATACAGATATTTCTAAACAGATATACAATCTTTGTAATAGATAATTCATCAGATTTTCATAGATGAGTGATTTAACAAATCCAACTACACCATTCATTCATACATTCTCTCAATTTCACATTTCTCATACCAATCCCATTATTTATACAAAATACTTATTTAATACATGTTAGGAAAAATTTTCCCATTTTCTAAATATCAATCCAAAGGTTAAAATCTACCATTCTAACCCAAGATAACCCCATATTCAAAACCCCGTATTCATTTATAGACCACAACATAGAAACCCCTCTTTCTAAATCATGAACCCAAACCCTAGGTTTTCTCCAAACACCCAAAATCTCACCATATATACATAATAACAAATAACTAGGTTAAAACTCATAACAAAGTGTAGAATATCCATACCTTAAGTGTAGAAATCCAAAGGAGAAATGGTAGAACTTCAAAAGTGACGAAATCAAACTCTATTCGGATGAAATGGTAGCCCTTGAGATGCTCTAACTCTTTATCAAAGAGAGTAGGGTAGAGAGACCCTTAGATCCTAGAAGATTTGTAGAGAGAAGTCAATTTTAGAGATAGAAAGAGCCGATCTAGGGTTTTTGAGTGAAAATATACAAAAATTCTGTGTAAAAATGAGCTGTTGCGATTTGATATATGCGAGGCTCGCTTGAGCAAATGAGTTGTCGCTCGAGTGACCAGACATAATAAGTGACCTTGCTCGAGCGCAAGAAGCGCCACTCAAGTGCAGAATACACACCTTCAGAAGTTTTATAGACACATACCATCGCTCGAGCGCAAGAAGCCTCACTCGAACGAAGAAGCCAAAATCTGGACAACAGCATTCTAGACTAACCTGTCCCAAACATGCCCAAGTCATTCCAATTCTCAAATAGGAAAGGAAAAAGAGGAAAAGAGACGTAAATAACAATATTAAGCCACAAAATCTGAGTTCGGAATACAATAAAAGTCAGGTCAAAACCGGAATCACTATAAGTTCCTTTTATTTTTTCTAAAAAACCTCTCAACTACTTTGGTTGTTGATTTTATAACACACATTTTTTTTCATGCCCAATGTACCGCTAAATAACTGCCAAAAATTTTAATTTTGGAATGTGATTTTTTTTAAAAAAATTTTTCTTCATCTACATTATTTTGAAATAATTACCAATAAGTCCTATTAGTGAAGGTTATTCTAAGATAAGTCCCGTCTACAAATTTTTATTCCAAGAAATCCTTTATTTTATTTGCTAGACGATTTTGCCCTCAATTAATTGGTGGAAAAGCTCATGCGTAAAGGGACTCACATGTGTTGACGCACATGTTTGATGATGTGGCAAAATTTAGTCTTTTTTATATTTTTAAACTTTAAAATGTCATAACTTTCATATTATTTATCCGTTTTTTATAAAATTTATATTTTTAAAATATACTCGTCGAGATCTATTAAATAAAACTAATATTGAATATAAAATTATATAAAAGCAAAAAAATAATTTTTGTCTAAGCAATTATATGAAAAATTGTTGTGACAAACTAAGAAATTTCTCAATTTTGCGAATTGAGAAAATTGAAATTTTTTTAGTTTCGTATAACTAAAAAAATTAATTAGTTTTTTTTTTAAAATTATATTCAATATTGATCGTGTTTGATAGATCTTAATGTGTAGATTCTACAAATATAAATTTTATTTAAAATGAATGTGTATAATAAAAGTTATGAAATTTTAAAGTTTTAAAACAACAAAAATAAAAATAATGCCACATCACCATCATGAAGGTTGTGTATTTCAATTATGAGAAATTATCTAGTGCTCCTGGGGCCAAGTAGTATCCTAAGAGAATTGTGATTAGTGAAAAGGGTGGGAGTCATGATTTTTGTGCTGGGGCATAAGTACATGGTGATTGGTAGGTAGTCTTGCCACGTGGTGTACTTGGAGCACCTAATTATCTTTCCATTAGCTATGCCCCCATGGTGTACTTGGAAAGTTGGCTATTTTAGTAGGTTAATATTTTTATATTTAGGAAGATAGTTAAATTTTTTTTTATAGTTAGATGCGATATTTGTGAGAGAAAAAATGAAATGATTATAAATTTGATATGACATTTTGTCTTATTGACTATTTTAACCTATTTAGTCTTATGAATTTTAAACTAAAAAACCAAAATTTATCCTTTATGGAAAAAAAATACTAACAGAACTTATTGAGTTAAAAATATATTGAATAGGACCTATCCTCAAACAACTTTATAAAATAGGACCCGTCACTAAATGCCTCTTCAATTTTTTGAGACGTAGGACCATCTTTCAATTCTACATACATATCACATATGGCGTAGTTTTGTAGTACTAATATTTTTATCTATACTACTGCAAGAGAGGCTTTATGATTTGCTATAGTAAATACTAAAATGGCTTGTATTTTTGACCTCTTTCTATTAAAATTGCCTTATGCCTTGTAGCTAGTTCATTAGCCAGTCTAGGTCCTCTTTTGAAAGTTGGGGTGCGTTTGGATGAGGTTAATTTAGCTAGTTTTTTTTTTCTAAAATAGTCGAAAAATAAAAAAGCATACTAAAAAATATCCAAAGTGTGTTTGGAAAAACCTAAAAAAATAAAGTTCAAGATTACCTTTTACCCTACTTAAAAATTCTGATGTGACATTACCTTCTTTTTATAACATCAAGAATGAAATAACCTTCTAATCCAACTAAAAAGTTCACATTTGGTTCAACTTTTTCAAATACCCAAAAAAACCTTATAATTTAATCACAATCAAACACTTTTTAAAAAATTCAACAAAAAAACCAAAAAATCACTTTTTTTAGTTGCTTCCACACGCACACTTACTAAAAGCAGTGATAGCTATTGCTGCCCACTATCATGTGGATTTGTCAGGTGATTTATTAAATTTCATTTTTTAGGCATATGGTGTTGTAAAAATTCAATATCACGTTATCATTGAAACGTGGTATTATTAATCAATAATAAATTTACATATGGGAAAGGGACAAAAGAGGGTGATTGTCCTTCCTACGATTTCAAAAAAATCCCATTATTATATTTCCTCTTATTTTTTGTTTTGAGTAATGTTATCATATTATTTTAAATATTTTACATTCCAATATCGGATCTAGAGAGGGACAAAAGAGGGCAATCGTCCCCCAACTATTTCAAAAAATAACCCAAGACCTAAAGAGGGACAAAAGAGGGTAATCGGATCTGGAAAAGGCCTCGATGCTATATAAGGGTCCATGTTTTTACTTTTATAACCTAGGAACTCCCCATTCATTCCCAATGTGCGACACGGGAACCTTACAGCTCGACAGCAAGTGCACAGCTGTAAATTTTTTTATTTTAACTCGCCTTAGCTCGGTTATCAAAGTTGAAGCTTGTCTTTGTTCGGTTACAAAACCTAGGATGCTAGCCCGGTCTAGGCCTTAGTTCTAAATGTTTGGTACCTATCTCAACTCAGTGCCCATACAACAACTCAGCACGGCTCAAATCATTTGAAAGGACTGCAAATAGGTTTTTAGCTCGGTCGGGTTCTGATTTTAGATCAAGCAACCAAATGTTTGCTCGGTCACTTCCAGATTTTATAATGTTCATCCTAAATACTAATCTGCATATGGAAATGAAGGAAAACAAGGGAGAAGAAGCCCCTCATCCGTTTCTGGGTTCGTGTTTTCCTAGTTTCAACGAGTGCCTATCGTTCTCATCTTTAAAAAGAGAAGTTTACAATGATCAAATAGTCACAAAAATGGAGAAAAATGAAGAACACGAAGAACACGAAAAAGGGAAAATGAAGAGATTCAGAGAACTCACTAGAAATGATACGAAACCTCGTTTTAAATAGATGGAAAGCTTCATCAGGTGATGGCGAATCCAACGGAACAAGAATAGCAGCCTAAAATGCACAAGATAGTGGCTGTGATAGTGGAGGGAGCTCTGAGAAAATTAGGGTTTCGATGAAGAAGAAGATGAACAGCAGGATGGAAAGGGGGTGTGTGTCGCCTATTTATGGGCTAAGACGAAAATGCACCAACTTTTTGAATTTTAGAGTTAGCGGGGACAGTTGTAGGGCTACATGGAGCCACTACGGGGATGCCACGTGGCACTAAAATGACGAGATGTCAATATGGATGGCTGATAGATAGCAGGACGGCTGAACCATAAGAGACACGACGGTGGGCGCATGTAAAAACCCTCGTGATTCGACATCGATAAACTCTCAATTAGCTACCGTTATCGCTAAACCGAATCGATAATGACCGATAATTGAATTAATCAAGTCTTGAATGGACTGATTGAAATCGAAACTGAAATTGAATAAGTTTATCTATTGAATTGCATATCGCATCTGTTTGATTGATTGATTATCTGTTTGAATTCATATGTTTAAACTGCTAATTGAAGGCCTTATCGGCGGCCGAATTAGGAACCGTTTAGAGTTTTGGGATCAGTAGAATATTTGTGATTTAATGGTATATTTATCTGAAAATTGATTAGGAATGATTAAATTAGATTAAAAGGAGTTAATTGCCAAATTTAACTTATTTACCAAATTACCACCTATAGTGGGCCTTTATTTATTATTATTGTTTGAGCCTTATCACCTAATCAAAACAATTGATCAGCCATTTCCTACACTCCAGCCGACCAAAGTGAGAGAGAGGGAGAGAATTAAGAGGAAAATTGAATTCATCTTGTTCATCTTGTGGATTGCTTGGGAATTGAAGGATTTGTAACATAGGTTGCTAAATTGAACTTCTAGACAAGAAATTGAGATTTAGGTAAGGAAATTCACCATCTTCTTGTTGTCTTTAAGCTTCATCTTGCATGGTTCATGCTCCATTGTAGGATTAAACCATGATTTAGTGCTAAGAGGTTGAGTTATGCTTGGATTGTTGCATGCATGGTTGAATTGGTGATTTTGAGTTGAGTTCATGTGAAGATTGTCCATGCATGTCCATGTTTAAGCTAAAGTCCATGTTTTCATTTTGTTTTCCAACTATTAAGCTCAATTGAGCAAGGATTGAAGCTTAATTTTGGTTTAAAGCTCATGCATTGCATGTTTTAAATGGTTCTTGAAAATGGGTTTGAATGTTGGATTTAATTGACTCACCTTTGGGGCTTGAATTCACAAATTGGCTTTTGAAACTTGTTATTCATTGTTTTGGGTTGTATTTTCCAGAATTTGGGCCCAAGAGGTCGAAAATTGAGTTGAGAATGCTTGGTTTGAGCTTGGGAGGCAAATTTGGAAATTCCAGATTTGGCTTCTTCACTCGAGCGAAGGATTCCTCGCTCGAGCGAGCACCCTTTATTCAGGGCTCCGCTCGAGCGAGCATCGAGCGTGGTATCGCGCGTAAAAATCCAACAGCCAGTACTTTTGCATTTTACAGACCGCTAGAGCGAAGGACCTCTCGCTCGAGCGAATCCTTTGATTTTGCAACCTCGCTCGAGCGAAGGAAGGCTCGCTTGAGCGAGACCCCTGTTTTCAGCAACTTTTGAAAAATGCCTTCTAACTGTATTTTTGCATCCTCATCTCATCCTAGGCATTCTTAGGCCTAGTTTAAGGCATCTTAATGAGGATTTAGACATAGAACCACACCGAGGAAATTTAGGGATTTAATTATCATCCTTCCCGACTGTGAAACTTAGTGTGTGTTCTATTTGTTAACTGTTTAGGGTTGGCTCTCGGGACGCTCTAGTCGCTATTAGCCCAATCTCCGTGAGTAACGATTGTGTAAAGATATGTTCAAAATGGTTATCTTTTGAATCTTCGAATCGCTTATTGAACCGATATTATTCTTGAATGAATGTATGTCTCAGATTCTCGAATCAGACAGGCATCCTTAGCACTTATCACATCGTATCTTTATTCTTTATCAAGTCTTTATTCTGAGCTCGCTTCCTTGTGGAACCATACTTGTTACTAATTGATGGCCATCATTCTTTGTTGGGTCTGTTAAGACCGGTCCTTTGGACCTATTGTTTATAGGCTAATGGGTGTACCACATATGACCGATTGATCAAATCTTGAAAGATCAAATCTTGTTTAATGAACTGTTTTCATTCGTAAGGACATTCATTCATAACCTCTTTACGCTTTTATGTTATTCACTGGGCTTTAGCTCACTGCTTATATATATATGTAGGTTCTCGCGCCTGACCGAGCTAGGAGCGTGGGTTGGTCCCCGCTTTTGTCAAGCCACCTATGTGCCTCATCGAGGTTCTCGAGTTGCCATGCTATGGCTTGGGGTGTTTTTGTGTCCCCATCGGTCTCCTTCTTTGTTTTGTACTCATTGTATAGACTGCCTACCTTTTTTCTTGTCTTGTTATCGAGGATTAGGTCCCGTCATCAATGTTTGTATATGATTGTATAGATGTATATAGATCGCATCGTTTCAATCAGATGAATGCATGAAAAATGTTTTTGGCATGCAGATTTTCACAGCTCAATGGACACTAGTTACTTACTGTATTGGCTTCCGCCAGTTCAGATTCGCTTAATCAGATATCGTTTCAAGAGCCTTGAATCTCGGATTCTTGGCGATTATGGTGCTAAACCCATAGGGCCGGGTTTGGGTCGTGACAGAGTGATATCAGAGCGATACTTAACCACGAGTTATACCCCACACACGTGTCCAAACGAGCTATAGGGTGTCCTAGAAAGTGATTAGGGCATTTCATGAACTGGAAAAAGTGTGTGGCTATGTTATGATTGAATACATATCCATGTGATAACTGTCTAAACATGCAACTGTTTAATGCTATAATTGCTATAACTGTTATAATCGCTATAGTGAAATGGACAATGCAAATGAACTCAATCCTCATCTACCGAGGCAAGAATGGCTGAATGGAAAGAATGATGGAACTGTTAATCGCTAGACTTGAGCAACAATGAGAACCAACACCCCACCTCCTTCTCCTCCCAGACAAATTAACTAAATGCAAATGTGAATGATGGGGACATTATTGCCTTTACCCATAAGTTCAAAGCTGAAACCGCCATTCCTTTCAGGAGGCCTTGAACCGCTAAAGGTCAAGCTTGGGTGCTTGAAACAGAAAAATTGTTTGAAATGTTTCCGTGCTCAAGCCAATAAAATCTTGTTAGCAACCTTCACCCTTCAGGAAGAAGCAAGAAGGTGGTGGATGTTGACCCGCGATACGAATACTATTATGACTTGGGCTCAGTTCAAGGAGTCCTTCTTTGAAAAGTATTTTCCCAAAGGCATCGTGATGTAAAAGTAATGTAGTTTGAACAATCGAGACAGGCAAAATGTCAAGTTTAGTATGAGAAGAAATTCACCGAACTTGCTAGATATGCACCACACATGGTGGACACCGATTATAAGAAGGCCAGAAGGTTTGAAGGAGGCCTTAGTGTTGCTATACTGGACCGAATAAATGTTTTGAAACTACCGACTTTTGTGGGTGTTCTCGACCGGGCATTGATGGCCGAGTCGAATATTGCAGCAGTAAAACAATCTGAAACACCAACAACTGAGTGGCAAGGTAAAAGGCAGGGTTTCAAATTCAAGAAAGGCAAGCATAACCCAGCAACCAAGAAATGAATCACGGTCGACGACCAAATTTCAAGGGAGTGGGTTTACTCCATCCTGCTCCGTATATGGCAATAAGCACAAAGGGGTTTGCTACCAGATTTCTGGAGCTTGTTTCAAGTGTGGCAAGGTGGGCCACAGAATTAAAGACTCGTCCTCCGCCTCAGAAGCCAAAAGTAGTAAAATTTGCACCAAGATCACCGCAACACCAAAAACCGAACCCCAAAGCTACGGAAAGAGCCTATGAGGCGGGGCAGTGTTCGCCTTAGTACCGGGAGACGTGCAAAACACTGAGACTATTGTGTCAGGTATCCTCTCTATCTGTGCTCAAAATGCATATGTGTTGATTGATTCGGGGTCTATACATTCGTATGTATCGCATGCTTTTTCGCGTAAATTGAATAGACCCTTAGAACCCATGAACTATCTGCTAGTCAGATTATCACTGTTGAGGATCCATGACATGTGCATATATGTATCCTGCCTGTGAGATTATTGTTGGGGATATGCATCTATTTATTGATTTACTGCCACTGAATATTGATCACTTTGATGTAATATTGGGGATGGACTGGTTACAAAAATATCATGCCACTATAGATTGTGTAACAAAACAAGTAGTTTTCCGTCCACCGGGTTTGCCTGAATTTGTGTTTAATGGGAGTGGAGTAGTACCTCCTCCATATCTGATTTCTTCTGTGAAAGTTGTTAAACTGATTAGAAAGGGGTGTAAAGGATATCTGTGTTTCAGGCCGATGCCCATCGATGATAGTGTTAAACCGATGTGAATTGTATTCCTATAGTCGAGAATTCCATGTATTTCCAGATGATTTGCCAGGATTTGATTGACAGGAAATTGAATTTATCAGGATGTGATTTCGCACACAACCGATATCTAAAGCTCCTTGTAATGGCCCCAATCGAACAGAAGGAATTGAAAGTGCAATTGCAAGAATTGTTAGACAAGAAGTTCATCAAAGATTTCACCGTGGGTGCACCTGCTTTTGTTTGTAAAGAAGAAAGATGGCTCATCGAGATCGGTATTGATTATCATGAATCAACAAGGTAATCAGAAGAATAAATATCCATTACCGCAGATTGATAATTTATTTGACCAAGCATGGTGCACAAGTGTTTTCCAAGATTGATCTTAGATCGGTATCATCAATCGAAAGTCAAACCTAAGACATCGATAAAATCGCTTTTAGAACGAGGTATGGCCATTATAAATTTTTAGTTATGCCGTTCGAGTGACGAATGCCCCGCCGCATTTATGGACCTCATGAATGTAATTTTTAAACCATACCTTGATGATTTCATTGTGGTATTTATTGATGACATCCTGATTTATTCTAAGACTAGAGAAGAACATGAACACCATCCGAGACTTGCCTCGCAAACCTTAAGAGAATGTAAACAGATGCTAAATTGTCTAAATGTGAATTTTGGCTTGATCATGTTATGTTTTTGGGGCATGTTGTTAGCAAAGATGGAATTTCTGTTGATCCGCAGAAAATTGAAGCTGTAGTAAACTGGCCTAGACCAACAAATGTGACTGAAGTCCGAAGCTTTTTGGGATTGGCTGGATATTACAGAAGATTTGTCAAAGACTTCTCTAAAATCGCCTTACCATTGACTCAGTTGACTCAGAAGGGGACATAATTTGACTGGACTGACCAAAGGGAATCGGCATTTCAAGAATTGAAAACCCGACTTGTGATCGCACTGATTCGACTCTACCTTCGTGCAGATGGTTATCAGTATTTAGTGATGCTTCTCATAAGGGTTTGGGGTGTGTTTTAATGCGTAATGGGAGAGTTATTGCTTATGCTTCCGACGCTTGAGACCACATGAAAAGAACTACCCGACCCATGACTTAGAACTTGTCGCAGAGTGTTTGCAATCAAAATTTGGTGTCACTATTTGTATGGAGCAACATGTGAAGTGTATATCGACCACAAGAGCTCAAGTACTTTTTCACCAGAAAGAACTCAATATGAGACAGGAGATGGTCGAATCGATCAAAGATTATGACCTACAAATTTTGTACCATCCGGAAAAGCTAACATCAAGCCGATGCATTGAGCCGAAAGTCAATTGCCAACTTAGCTTGTTTGCTCACCGGCGTAAAGAATTGCTTCATGATCCGGAAAAGTCTCAAATTGAAATTGTTTTGAGAGAACAAGGTGGAACAATAGTCGCTATTATCGCTCAACCAAAGATTGATTGAGGAAATTAAAGAAAAACAACAACCGGATGATTTCTTGAAAAAGGTTATTGAAGAAAGAGATTCTAAACCGAGACCGGGTTCAAATTTGATAACAATGTATTGAAATTTCAAGAAAGACTGTGTGCCGAATGACACCGAATCAAAAGAAGAGTATCGCAAGAGGGCCACAATTCAAAATTGTCTATCTATCCGGAACACGAAAATGTACCAAGATCTCAAATGCACTTCGTGGCCGAATGAAGAAGGAAATTGCCGATTTTGTGTCCAAATGTCTTCACCGCCAACAAGTCAAAGTTTAACATCAACGACCCGCTTATCATCGCAACCCTTACCCATACCAAAGTGGAAATGGGAGCATATCACGATGGATTTCATCGTTGGATTACCTCGCCCGTAAAAGGTATGGACTCTATTTGGGTTATTGTTGATAGATTGACTAAATCGCACACTTCTTACTGTCCAAGACAATTTACAATGCGCATAAATTGGTCATATCTATATTGACGAAATTGTGAAATTGCATGGAGTGCCTGTCTCTATTGTTTCTGACAGGGATTCGAAGTTTACATCGAGGTTCTGGCAAAGCCTACAGACTGCATTGGGTACTGAATTGAGGCTGAGTAGTGCCTATCATCCTTAGACAGATGGACAGTCAGAAAGGACCATCCAGACTTTAGAGGATCTACTGAGAATGTGTGTCCTTGATTTTCAGGAAAACTGGGAAAGTCATTTGCCATTGGCTGAATTCGCCTACAACAACAGCTACCATTCGAGTATTAGAATGGCACCTTTCGAGGCATTGTATGGCAGAAAATATAGATCTCCAATTTGCTGGGCAGAAGTTGGAGATGGGCCTTTGCTTGGGCCCGAGATTGTATATGAAACGACTGAAAAGATAAACCGATACAACAAAGACCTAAAACCGCATGCAGTAGATGTAAAAGTTATGCGGATGTCAGAAGATGGGACAGAGAGTATGAAGTGGGTGATCACATTTTTGTGAAAGTGACACCAATGAAAGGCCAGACTCGTTTTGGAGTCAAAGGCAAGTTAGCACCGCGGTATGTCGGACCGTATCAGATTATTGAGAAAATCAATCCGGTGGCATATCAAGTTGCACTTCCTCCTGAAATGGAGCATATGCATAACGTCTTCCACATATCTATGTTGAGAGATTATCTCCGGGATCCTTTCCATGTGATTGAGCCCACTCGAGTAGTGTTGAGTGATGACTACACTTACGAGGAACGGCCTATACAGATTGTAAACCGACGGATCAAGAAACTGAGAAACAAAGAGATCCCGCTAGTAAAAGTTGATTGGCAGAACCATGGTGGTGTGTATGCCACTTGGGAAAGGGAAGATGACATGGCTAAAAGATACCCAGAACTGTTTCCACTGAACCTTGTTTTCTTCCAGAATGAAGGTAACTCGAGTTTAGAGGACTAAACTCCTTATAAGGAGAGATCAGAACAACCTCGCATCGACATCGATAAACTACATCAATTAGCTACCGTTACCGCTAAACCGAATCGATAATGACCGATAATTGAATTAATCAAGCATCAATGGACTGATTGAAATCGAAACTGAAATTGAATAAGTTTATCTATTGAATTGCATATCGCATCTATTTGATTGATTGATTATCTGTTTGAATTCATATATTTAAACTGCTAATTGAAGGCCTTATCGGCGGCCGAATTAGGAACCGTTTAGAGTTTTTGGATCAGTAGAATATTTGTGATTTAATGGTATATTTATCTGAAAATTGATTAGGAATGATTAAATTAGATTAAAAGGAGTTAATTGCCAAATTTAACTTATTTACCAAATTACCACCTATAGTGGGCCTTTATTTATTATTATTGTTTGAGCCTTATCACCTAATCAAAACAATTGATCAGCCATTTCCTACACTCCAGCCGACCAAAGTGAGAGAGAGGGAGAGAATTAAGAGGAAAATTGAATTCATCTTGTTCATCTTGTAGATTGCTTGGGAATTGAAGGATTTGTAACATAGGTTGCTAAATTGAACTTCTAGACAAGAAATTGAGACTTAGGTAAGGAAATTCACCATCTTCTTGTTGTCTTTAAGCTTCATCTTGCATGGTTCATGCTCCATTGTAGGATTAAACCATGATTTAGTGCTAAGAGGTTGAATTATGCTTGGATTGTTGCATGCATGGTTGAATTGGTGATTTTGAGTTGAGTTCATGTGAAGATTGTCCATGCATGTCCATGTTTAAGCTAAAGTCCATGTTTTTATTTTGTTTTCCAACTATTGAGCTCAATTGAGCAAGGATTGAAGCTTAATTTTGGTTTAAAGCTCATGCATTGCATGTTTTAAATGGTTCTTGAAAATGGGTTTGAATGTTGGATTTAATTGACTCACCTTTGGGGCTTGAATTCACAAATTGGCTTTTGAAACTTGTTATTCATTGTTTTGGGTTGTATTTTCCAGAATTTGGGCCCAAGAGGTCGAGAATTGAGTTGAGAATGCTTGGTTTGAGCTTGGGAGGCAAATCTGGAAATTCTAGATTTGGCTTCTTCGCTCGAGCGAAGGATTCCTCGCTCGAGTGAGCACCCTTTATTCAGGGCTCCGCTCGAGCGAGTATCGAGCGTGGTATCGCGCGTAAAAATCCAACAACCAGTACTTTTGCATTTTACAGACCGCTCGAGCGAAGGACCTCTCGCTCGAGCGAATCCTTTGATTTTGCAACCTCGCTCGAGCGAAGGAAGGCTCGCTTGAGCGAGACCCCTGTTTTCAGCAACTTTTGAAAAATGCCTTCCAACTGTATTTTTGCATCCTCATCTCATCCTAGGCATTCTTAGGCCTAGTTTAAGGCATCTTAATGAGGATTTAGACATAGAACCACACCGAGGAAATTTAGGGATTTAATTATCATCCTTCCCGACTGTGAAACTTAGTGTGTGTTCTATTTGTTAACTGTTTAGGGTTGGCTCTCGGGGACGCGCTCTAGCTGCTATTAGCCCAATCTCCGTGAGTAACGATTGTGTAAAGATATGTTCAAAATGGTTATCTTTTGAATACTGAACTGAACTGTTTATTGAACTGATATTATTTACTGAATGAATGTATGTCCTGTATTCTAAATCAGACAGGCATCCTTAGCACTTATCACTTATCGCTATCGCTATTCTTATTCTGAGCTCGCTGGTTCCTTGTGGAACCATACTGCTTATCGATTGATGGCCATCATTACCGTTGGTTCATAAGACCCGGTCCTTGGACCTATTGTTTATAGGCTAATGGGTGTACCACATATGACCGATTGATCAAATATCGAAGATCAAATATCGTTTAATGAACTAATTTCATTACTGTAAGGACATTCATTCATAACCTCTTTACGCTTTATGTTATTCACAGGGCTTTAGCTCACTGTTTATATATATATGTAGGTTCTCAGCAGCCAGACCGGAGCTAGGAGCGTGGGTTGGTCCCCAGTTTTGTCAAGCCAGCCTATGTGCCTCACTGCGAGGTTCCGAGTTGCCATGCTATGGCTTGGGGTGTTTTTGTGTCCCCATCGGTCTCCTTCTTGCTTTTGTACCATCAGATAGACTGCTTCATCGCTTTATCAGATCATATCGAGGATTAGGTCCCCGCATCAATGTTTGTATATGATTGTATAGACCGTATATAGACTGCATCGCTCGAATCGTATGAATGCATGAAAATGTTTTTGGCATGCGATTTTCACAAATCAATGGATACTAGTTACTTATCAGATTGGCTTCCGCTTGCAATCAGATATCGTTTCAAGCGTATTCTTGCCTTAATCTCGGACATCTTGGCCATTCTGAGCTAAACCCATAGGGCGGGTTTGGGTCGTGATAATAAGTCTCTAAAACCAGCCAAAATCAATAGCTTAGCCGAAAAGAGTAATCCCAATCATGCTCAACTCGGATGGGATTAAGGGGCAATTGAGAGGGAGATTTATGCCGAGAGTTGGGCCAGACAACACGGTGCACAGTGTTGGGCTAGACTAAACCTACACGGCACACAGTATTGGGCCGAGCTACAGCTAATAAGGAGCATGACGTTGGGCTGAGCTAAAATCGGTCTAATATGAGGCGTAGTATTTTGGCCAAGATATGGTGCGGCCATATATGCCATGGCAAGATCCCAGAATTGACTGAGCTATCAGTGGTTAGATCGGACTATGTAATCAAGGGTATTGCACTGATGTTGCGGTACACGACTGAGCTAATAGTAGACACAATCATTGTTGGCCGGCTTAGAGGTATTGACTAAGCATAGCGCCAACCTAAGAGCCAGCATGCCTTAGCTCGGTCTTGGCATGTCAAAAGTCTATATCTTTGGAATAACAAATAGTAGCACGATTTTGACATACCACGTGGACCAATGAAAAATGGAGAGGAATCCACTCCTGGTATGCGTCAATACCGTTTGGTGGTTTGGCCAGCACTGTTTGGCAGTTTTGGTCTATACACGTGTGAGAAACGTAGAGGGCAGTACAACCACGCGTCTAACAAAGGACAACAAAGGTAGTTCACGCACAACTTGGGGCTGCATGGCCAGCCTAGAAAATGAGGTGCGAGTAGACTCTGAAGGTAAGAAAACCTTTGCAATACTCTCTCTCTACAATGCTCCGTCTTCTCTCTTTTTCTCCAAGAAAACTAACTTGGCCGTCAGAAGGGTTTTTTGGCAAACCCACCCGTGTAGGTAGCTCATCGTTGCTTTGTTTGCAGTGAGTCGGAGTCCGTTCGAAGTCTAGATGAACTTGGTAGCAAAGTGTACGGAAGACGAAAAATATTTCCTTCCCATACAGGTGGGGCACAATAAAACAGACCACCAGAGAACAATAGGTCATTCAATTGATTAAGATCTACAAAATTGTGATGAAATCACTAATACTAGACAAAGTCTAAATATTTCTACAAGCTTCTAAAATCAATTAAACTAACAATTAATGAACACAAATCAATACACACGTATATAAATAAAATTGAAAAAACACTGCAAACCTAATAATGCACAGAGACACAAACACTGAATCACTGAATCACAAATTCAGAAGCATGCGATGCTAGGAACTTGAACTCAAAGTTCATTGCAAACCTAAGAAGCTATGGATTTAAGGTGCTAAAACTACTTCCAAAATTATGACAAGAGTGCACAAATCCATTACTCAAAACAGTTGGTAAGATTCGATTACAAAGTGAAATTCGAATTTACCTTTGCTGATTCACCCAGTTGATGATCCTCAAAAATCTCCGAGATTAAAGAGAACTCGATCAAGCCTATTGGTGATTCGAGTGAGACATCCTTTGAAACCAATGTAAGTACAGAATCCAAACACTTTTTGCTAATTTGCAAAAGTAGACAAGCAAATGAGATATTCGAAAGTTGAATTCACATGAAATTGATGTATATACATTACAGATATATATATATATATATATAGAGAAAGATTGATTCATATCGGTGGAATGGACTCGCAAGCAAGAAACAGAGAGACATCGCAACCGAGAGATAGAAGAGAGAAATATCAATGGAGAGTAAAAGGGGTTAGGGGAAGGCAAGTAAATTGGGGGAAATAAACAACCAAAAGTACGTAGTTTTAAGTATTTACAACTCCATATTTTTACTGCTATCTTACTATCGCAAGTAAGGTTTTTTTTTTTGGCCACCATCTATCTATGTATCAAATTTTGAGGTCGCAAATAATTTTTTGCGATGGCCAATAAGACGGTCGCAAAAAACATAGACACAAAAAACTATTATTCTAATACTAAAGTAGCACATAATTATTTTGATTTTTTTTTCTCCCTTCCGGTCCTTATTCTAAATTTGGATTGGAGGGTCCATTCTTGGTTATTGTGAACCCATTTGGGGTTTATTTCGGTAACTTGAACTGTTCAAATTTTAGTATCTTTAGAGTAGATCATTCATATGTAAAAAAATCAAATTGATTAGATATTGATAACCACATATTTGAAACATATTTACTTTTCAAAAAATAAACGACAAGTATAATTTCAAAGACAAATCATTTATTTTTTAATGTTTTTGTTTTCATTTTTGTTTTAGAAATTACTTTTGTTTAATAAAAAAATGGTGAAATTGAATCTAAAATTTATAAAAAAGAAAAAAGAAGGTATTTTTACTTGTTTTCAAAACAAGTTTTTATTCTCTGTTCCATCTCCATCACCTTTCATCACTATTAACCTCCAACAACAAGCTTTCTGCTATTGGTCAGTCACCGTTTGTGACTTTCAATGGCCCTCTGATCACCTCGTGACACTCTTGCTGCCAACTTTGATTGCTACCTCCATCCACTTTCACCATTGGTCACCACATTCAACAATTCACCAAAATTTTCTTAAGTTTTATTTTCATTTATTTTATAATATTTGTGTAGGTCAAGTAAGTTTTTGTTTTAAAAATAAAAAAAGTAAACTTGTTTCATTTTCTTTGATAAAAAAAATTAAAAAAAGTAATAATTTAAAAATTAAAAATCTTCTTACACTTATCACAAAATATAATTTCCTTTTTAGCAGAGGCTAATAGATCACATGTATAATCGCAAGAGAAAAGTCTAGCATTCATAAAAAGATTTTATAAAACAATAATGAAATATAGATCAATAATGTGTATTTATCCGAAGGGGTTTGTCGAAGTTGGTAAGACTTGGGGATAGAAATTTCCAGGTCCCAAGTTCGACTCTCCTCGGGGCTAGCTACTAGCGTAAAAGCCTGTAAAGGTTGGTAGGACGAGCCTTCTAGACTTGGACGAATTGTATTCAGTGTCAACAGTGTGGGTTCGAATCCCTATCACTGTGCAAATTTGCAACTTACCACTACATGGTTAAATAGCTCTGCTACATAGCATACCCCAAGAGTGACCTCTAAGGCCTTGGCTCCTTAGGGTCTAGTTCTAAAGATCACCCCTTTGTGGTTAGGTGTTATATAAATCAATATTGTGTATTTAAAGTATTTGTTATGGAGCCAAAGCTTGAATTAATTTTAACTATTGAATTTAATTTTTGATTTTTTTTTTTTTAGAACATAAGACATTCATATCATAATAAGCAATTTACAAAATAGTTTTTAGAAAATTATGCGCTGGACTAACAAACGCTCTATCTACCTTGGAAATACATAAAAACTCAAAATTAACACGAAAAGACTTAATAGCCTGAATAACATTAAGAGAAGTCCATTATGAAATTCTTCTCCCATGCAAACCTTCCACCAGCACCTTGCAATCCAAGAAGATGACCACTTGAAGAAAACCATGTTGCAATGCCCATTCCATTGCCTTCATGCAAGCCAAACTTTTCGCCATTGTTGTCGATAGGAAAAACAACTTGACAACTTCCTGTGCTACCTGATTCTGATACTCATCATAACATATCCAAGTTAGAGTGTATAATTGTGTATGGTCACATAGGATCTTAAAATATAAACAATTCAAATCAACAAAACAGGGCCTGTGGTGAACCCCACTAGCCCGGAAGCTGCCTCTCCAGTCTGCATAAGAGAGGATCCTCTCCCATAATAAAACTTACTGTGTATAGTTGTGTACCATACATACTGTAGTGGCATTCAAGATTAGAGGGGTGATTAGAGAGGCAAAACTATGCTAATGGTCCACTGATGATGGAAGTGGCTTGAGAACGAACAGCAGCAACTATCTAGGAATTGGAGTGTGTAGCTGGGTGAGGGTGAATCAAGTGGCTCAAGAAGAAGTGTATGGTAATACCAAATTGGGCAACATCTCCCCCAAATCCCCAAAATTTCTCCTGTTGAACCTTAGGAAATGGGCCCTATTTATAGGCTTTTCCTTGGTGCCAAGAAGACACCAAGTGGCCAAATAGAGAGAAGACATGTGTCTCAGAGGATCACATAGAATATTCTGCCTTGAGCCACCAGGCTGAAGGTGCCACGTGTCCCTTTGCATGTACTGTGTACTATCTGTTTGCCTCTATAACTACCTTTTTGAGCCTTGATAAATGTAGTTGTGACGAGAGTGTTTGGCGCTGCAACTTCTTTTTGAGCCTCAGCAAGTGCAGTTGCGGCAGGAGTGCTTGCTTCTGCACTTGCCTTCTCAGCTTGAACCTCAGCAAGTGCACTTGTAGTGGTGAACATCGCTGCTGCACTTGCCTTCTCAATTCTATTTGGCCAGTACATGCGTTCTCAGGACTCTATTAGCCTGCTATCAACTATGTTGGTGCTCACCTTAGTGAAACCTTCACCTTTAGCCACCTAACCACAAATTCCCCCAGTATCCCAAGGCGAAGGCCACAACCAAGCCTACTATCAGCCATGTTGTACCTTAATACCAAGCCCGAGAGGACTTCCTTAGTCCTGCATGTACAACTAAGGCAGGTCCATAACCTGGGTAATGGAAAGGGAGTCCCTTATGTTCAGGCTATCCTGCTCCCATCTTCACGGGGTTGCCGCGGCAAACTGGTATTTCTGGGCCTGCTATCAGCCCTAGGCTAGTAATGCCTTGGGACTTGCTATCGGCGCCAAGCATTAGCCTCTACTTGCAAAGGGAAACCTCTCTCAAAGGCTGCTATCACCTTGGCAAGGTATTCCCTCTGCAACTTCGTTGCTGCGGTAGTTGTTTCCCATGGCAAGTTTAGACGACATGACCGAAGATATTAGAGATAGCAGCGCCGACAAAATGCCTCCGTAACTTGGGCGTTGCAAGTATTGCCTCAGCAATCTTAGTTGCCTCAGTCTTCTCTTTCCTTCGGTAACTCCAGATGATCGTGACACTAACATTACTTGGAATGGGGGTGGCACCGAAGATACTTGGAGGGTAGCCTGACCACAAATTCACCCTTAGCCACCTAACCACAAATTCCCCCTGTTTTCCGCGCGGGCATGACGTCAGTGGGCGGACCAAGGGTCGCGTCGGTTGGGTCAGAAGTTGCATCAGCTCTGAAAAGGTAACCTTTTGACTGCCAGGTCATAATGGACCTAGGGCAATGTGCTAGCGCCCTTTTTCTAATTTTCTTTATAAATAATGCCCTTTGGGTCCACCAGTTCTCCACTTCTTCCCAACACACCTTTCTGTCTCCTTTGTCTTCTGCTCTCCTTTGTCCCCTCTTTCCAAATCTTTTTGACTTTCTTTACTCCCTTTCATGGCCAGCACGAGGTTTCTTGCTGACAAGGCTACCCCACCGTCTACTAAGTGGAAGCGGGCCACTTACTTCGGAGGGTTGGTCGACACCTTCTGGAAGGCAGTTGATTCCTTTGTTTCTAACACCCCTTCTCTAGAGAAGCCTCTACTTTTTTTTGGGGAGGTCGCCTTGGAAGACGCAGACATGGTGAACCCAGTTTCTGTGCTGCGATTTCGTGTGGAGCATGGCGACTTCCCACATTCTTACATCTACTATCGTACTCATTCAGGCCCTCAAGCAGATTGGTTCCTTTAGGTCGATGACGTCATGGCAGATGGCGATTTCAAGCGGCGTCTGCGTGATGTTCGCCTTTTCAACGCCATTTTAATCTCGAGAGAGTTGTCCGTGCGTAAGGTGTAGACCAACACTGATATGATTGTCTCCCGTTGGAGTCGTGACACCCACACTTTTACCTTGGCATAGGGGGAGATAACCCCGACCCTGGAAGATGTTGCCGTCCTTTTGTGCCTCAGCACCCGCAGAGATTCCCCTTTGATCCAGAGTCTCTGACCCTTGTAGAGCAAGTCACTGTCACTGCTCTTCAGACAGCCTTTCGGGAGGCGCGGAAGTTCGGTTCCTGGTATGATCTTAGAACCAGGGAACTGCTCCAGGAGAGGCCCAAAAGGGATAAGACTACTTATCTTTCTTGGCTGAAGCATTTCTTTAAGGACTTCTAACCAGTCGTAGGGACATCGTTAAGGAGAGCCGCAAGTCTATAGTTGGTCCAGGCTACCGAGGTGACTTGTATTTGGCGGCATTCATCAGCTATTTTATCTCATTCTTCGTTCAACCCAGTAACCCTGCCGAAAGTATCAATCCCCTGGTATTTCCCTTGGCTGTAAAGCTTTGCAGCGGTAACCAAATCCCTCTGGCTCCTCTTTTTCTGGGTAACTTATACTTTCGTCTTGACCTTATCCATTCGGACATGGAGCGATCCATGGGCCGCTATGACGTATGGAGCTTTGTGCATACCCAGTTCCTGACTGCCTTCTTCTATGAGAGATTTCTTACCGTGGGCCCCACCCCTAAGGAACACGAGCCCTTCTTTACTAATGAAGTTTTGGATGCAGAGGGCCACCCTGTCCTAGATGGAGAGGGTCGACCTGTCACGAGGCAAGTGCATTAGTCTCACCCTCGCATCTCTCGGTGGTCTGGCCTTGGCACCAACAAGCCTTTTTCAGACTATGTTGACCATATGGAAGAGTGTGTTTTTCGTCTTTTCACTCAGTCTCTCCTAGGCATTTCTGTTGTCCCCTTTTATTTTTCAGAGTCCCGCCATGTTAATTTTTCTCTTGACAGCATCCAGGCTAATTCTCTCCTTATTGTCGCCATAATTTGCCCTGGGTTTCTGCCCGTGTGGAACGAAGAAGGCATGTCCAGTGTCGTCTATCGACTGGACAGAGTCCTTATGCAATTCGGGATGGATCAGGGCGTCTCATCTGCTCCCTCTCCTCATACTGATTTCCCCCGGAGTTTTCAACGATTTATCCGAGACTACACTGCTCTACTTGTGGAGGGCCTAGGGGTTATGAAACTTCCTTTACTCGGGAGAGAAGGTGCTTGTACTCTCGACAATAGGCTATTCTGGCATCGCAATCTTAGTTCCTTCCTTAATTTTTGCAATAGCATCCCGGTCGTCCCAGCAATGGAGCCTATCCCGCAGCCCGACCTTTCCCTTCGCCTGCCTTTTGGTTGAAGGAAACAATCCGGTATATTCTGTCGTTTCGAGTTTCTGTCCTCGCGCGTTGTGAAGGAGCCTCACTCGTTTGGGGCGATGTCTGTTTAACCCTTGCAGATTGCTCCCCCTAAAGTGAGTGCAACAGTACACATGACCCGTTCTAGGCTAAGGGCAGCCCAAGCAGCAGCGACATCAATTCCCGAGGCACATGCCTCACCCAGCAGAAAGAGACTCCGACAGGTATGCATATTTAGACAAATATTTTTTCTGTATTATCTCTTTGTACTTAACATGTTTACTATAATAACCGCATGATCTTTTTCTTCTTTTAGGGGCCATGGAGCATACTGCCCTCTGGTCCAGAGGGTTCTTCTACTGCCATTGGCATTTCTTTAGACTCCAATGACAATGACAACCTCCCCATTGCGACTAGGGTAAAAAAATTTAAGACCCACAAGACGGTTCTTCCAAACGTTGAAGAGGAACCAATTGTGGGAGGTGATCCAACCGCTGAGGTCGAGGCAGAGCCAGTTGTGGATACTGTGGACAATGTGCAAGTTCCCCCTGTTGCGGAAGTTGCAACGAATAATGTAGCAGCTGAGGGTTTAGAGCCTCTGCATCCTTCTAACTTTATGTACTTTGGCCGTTCCTCTATTGGCGGGGATGACTTTGTACCTGAGACCCCTCGAGAAGATCACGATATGAGAGAGCAGCTGGAAGTTGTACCACCTACCTTTGAAGCTGCATCTGGTGGTTCCTTCCAATCTATTTAGTCCTCGCAAATTCAGCAAACTCCACTTCCAAACATTCAAGTGGCTGGAGAGAGTGCAAGTGCAACGACTACTTCTACTGTCCCTACTGTGACCCCTCTGGACTTAGACAGACTTACAGAGGTAGCTGTCACCTTAGCTGCCCACACTGTTACTACTGCTGCTGGGGCCTCTAATCCAGTTACTTCAGCGACCTCTGAACAGCTGGCAGACTTGTACCCCACCCATTTTCCAGAGATGCCAGCTAACCTTGGGATGTCCCGTGACTTTTATACTGGGATAGATACCACTACGGTTCCAGATTTGAAAGTTGGAGATTATCAGATGGACGACCTCTTCTCGGAGCGACGCGACGGTGCAGGCAGTTTTGGTCTTTCTCGTGAGACCAGTTCACCCGGTCGTCAGCCAGCGTCTACCCATTCCATTGCCGCTGGGCAGTCATCTTCAGGGGAGGTACGCCGCCCTCAGACATTCGGTCGCTCCGTCAGCCTCCCTCTAGTGATCGAAGCGGGCGGTGGTATGAGAGAGTCTCCCCGATCCTCAGAGAAAGTATCCTTCTTAAGTTACTGGGTTTCCTCCGAAGCTGCTGTAACCCTTGCTCGTATCCAAACACTACATCTGGACACCTTTACCGCCTTTAATGTCCCTGGGTCAATAGTTCAAACGACATTGCTAGAGTCACTTGCTGGCTTTATTCGTGATCTTGCCACCAAGCAGATCCTAGCCACTCCTAGCCAGTTTGTGGAGAGTGCCGAGGCCAATCTGAGCGATTTTGAGAGGAATGGTTTTGACCTATCATAGATGAAGGCTAGGCTCCAGACGGTTGATGGCTTCCTTGAGCACGCTGACAATGTGGCGATCATCGCGTCCTTGGAGGAAACTATTAAGAAGTGTGAGGGTGCCCTGCAGCAGCATCGGCAGAACTTAGCTTGGCTCAAAGAGAAGAACTTTGCATTGGTTGCCCAATTGCCTCAAGATGTAACTCTGATGGACTCCCTCTTGAAGGGTTTGATTTGATGTAACTTTGTGACTTTGCTATGGTTTCTTCCGTTTTTGTTTATTTTGTTGTTGCATCGCACTTGGTGCATCTTTTCTTCTCTTTTTTTGTATGTCATAACTTCTTTTTCAAACACTGTAATCATGTTCTGGAAGTTTGACCTCAATGAAAAAGTATGGATGCTTGGTGATACTCTGAGTTTCATTTCATTGCTTCCCTTACATTGCTTTCACATAGCTTCTAAAGATAAGGCAAGCTCTTTACAAGTGTAAAATTTCATTACGACTAAGCTTTTACAAGGATAAAGTTTCACTAAGTATGGAAAACTTTCCTCACACTAAGTGTATATAAGAGTAACATGTTCACTAAGTGTACGACCCTTTCTTTACACTTTGCTTTAGAAGTATTAACAAAGAAACTTACAACTCTTTTCAAAAGAAATTAAGGAAAATATTCTTTGACATACTTGGCGTTGACAGGGCTAGTTCCGAATCCATCATTTACTCTTGTAAACTTGTAGTACCCACTGATGCTTGCCTCTGTAACTTTGTAGAGACCTTCCCATCTAGGTGAGAACTTGGGAATTAGCTACCCCTGCATGATTGCATCCACTGTTTTCCATACTAAATCCCCTTATTTAAACTTTCTATGTTGAACAGATTGATTGTAGGCACGGGCTATGGATTGATGATACTTTTTCATTGCTCGTGAGGCCTAATCTCTTCTTTCTTCAACCGCCTCTATGTCGTTGTTCCTGCTGTTTGGAACTAAGTGTGCTGACATAGCTATTCTTGCTGAGGGTACTGCCAACTCAACTGGTAACACAACTTTGGACTCATACACTAGGGAAAATGGGGTTGCCTGAGTTGGCTTCCTCTTTGATGTTCTATACGCCCAGAGTACTATGGGGAGTTGCTCAGACCATGTGCCTCTTGCTTCATCCATCATCTTACTCAGTATTTTGGATGAGGGTTTTGTTGGTCATCTCACTTGTCCATTCCCTTAGGGATAGTACAGACTAGACTTATGATGCTTAATTTGGTAGACACCCAGCAGTCTTTCCACATGGAGATTTACAAAAGGATTGTCAGACAACATTACTTTGGGTATGCCAAACCTGTAGATTATGTTCTCTCTGATGAAGTTGGCTACCCCTACCCCATCTGTCTTCCTCATTGGTATAACTTCTACCCATTTGGTGCTAACTTCGGTTGCTGCAAGTATCCATCTGTATCCTTTAGACTGCTGTGCTATAGGGCCTACCAAGTCAAATGCCCAAGTGTGGAACGGATAAGGAGTCTTGATGTTGTGCACTTCAACAACTGGTGCATGTATCAGATTCCCAAACTTCTGACAAGACTGGCACCTCCTCACAAAGTTTTTAGCATCTTCTTCCATTGTTGGCCAGTAATAGCCGAGGTGAATAAGATGTCCATATAACCGCTGCCCTCCTTAATGCTTTGTCTTATGGGGTTCCCTCAGCACCTCGTTTGCCTCATCTTTTGATAAACATGCTAAAGGTTCCCTTTCGAAGCTTCTTCGGTATAGCTTGCCTTGGTTAAGGAAGAAACGGAGGACTCACTTTTTGACTCTGATTGCATCGGCTTTATTCTCAGGCAGTGTGTCATTCTCAAGGAAGTCGATATATGGCTGCCTCCATTCTTCACTGCTTAAGAAATGGGCTTCCTCTTTCTTAGGATAGGACTGACATTTTGCGCATTGCCTCTGCAATTCGATACTTTCTTTTTCTATCTCTGGCCAGTAATACCCTTGCCTCTATATTCGTCGGTATAGGCTGATATCTCCATCTCCACAAGACTTAGCATGGATTTGCTTAAGTTTTTCAGTTGCTTCTTGCCTACCGACGCATCTTGCCAACAAGTTGTTGAGACCATGAAAATACAACTCTCCTCTGAGGAGCAGAAATGGTGCAAGTTCTGCTGGTCTGATTGCTCCCTGGCCAATTTTCAGCTGCTGGATTATATCTGTTTTCCACCCCTCAGCATTTTGCTTTGCATGTTCTTCAGTTAGCACTGGTGGTGTTGTCATTTTCTCGATGATGATGGCTATACTATCGTCTGGTATCTCCACCTTTGCTCCCAGTGTAGCCAAGGCATCGGGAAAATGGTTATGTGCTCGAGGGGTATGCTGGATTTGGACATCGTCAAACTGAGCAAGCAACTTTTGGACTACAGTGCGATATGGGGCTAACAGAGGTTCTTTCAAGGCAAAATCACCCATTGTTTGTTTGACAACTAACTTGGAGTCGCCCCAGATTCTCAACTTGCGGAGGCCCTTCTTTTGGGCAACTATCAGGCCCAGTATCAACGCTTCATATTCAGTCTCGTTATTTGAACACTCAAAATCAAGCTTATATGATAGATGGAACTTCTCTCATTCTTAACTGGTTAGTGTAACACCAGCTCTACCTTTCCTAGCTCCGGAAGCTCCGTCAAACTTTAAGTCCTAATAAGTCTCAATTGTAGCTGCTGAGACATGGAACTCACCTGGTAGAGGTACCTCTGCAAGTTCATGTTCACCAGATGGGAACTGTGCCAGTAGGTCTGCGAGTGCTTGGCTCTTAATAGCCTTAGGGGTGACGCAAACGATATCATATTCCGCAGAGCCAAGAGCCATCTTGTTGTTCTCCCAGTCAGAGCGGGCTTGCTTACAAGTAACAGACTAGATCACTCCGGGTCACAACCTGGATCGGGTGTGCCAAGAAGTAGTGGCGCAGTTTCTGCGCTGTGAAGATTAAGGCTAAACAATGCCTCTCAATTGGAGTATATCGCGACTCGACACTATTGACTTTGTGATTGATGTAATAGACTGGCTTCTCAATTCCATCTATGTCTTGGACAAGTAGGGCTTCAATAGACCGAGGAAAGGTCAGGTACAGTAGCAGAGGTTTTTTAGGCTGTGGAGCAGTCATTGTAAGTGGTGAGGTAAGTGCTTTGTTCACCGTATCAAATGCCCATTGGTGTTCTTACAACCATTCAAACTTGTGATTCCCTTTTAGCAGTGTCCCAAAGGAAAAGGTTATCTCAGCAAGGGCTGGAATTAACCTCCTGAGATATGACACCTTGCTTAGGAATTTCTTCAAAGCCTTTTGAGAGTGTGGCGGCAGACTTGACCTTATCCCCATCTACTTCAATCCCCCGTTGGTGTACAAGGAAGCCAAGGAACTTGCCAGCGGTAACTCCGAAGGCATAGTTGAGAGGGTTCATCTTGAGGCAGAATTGGTAGCAGCGTTGAAAAACCTTTTCCAAGTCGTAGAGGTGGCAGTTTGCCTGAGTAGACTTGACCACTAGATCATTTACATATACTTCCACTTCATGATGCAACATGTTGTGGAACACTGCAGTCATAGCTCGTTGGTAGGTTGCCCCCGCGTTTTTCAAACCAAAGGGCATCACCGTATAGAAAAAATTTCCCAAGGGTGTCTTGAAAGCCGTATTTTCTGCATCTTCTGTTGCCATTTTGATCTGGTTATAACCACTGAACCCATTTATGAAGGAGAACATATGATGGCCCGCAATTGAATCGACAAGTGTATCAACATAAGGCAATGGAAACTCATCTTTCGGGCAGGCCTTATTCAGGTCGCAAAAGCCTACGCAGCCTTGATCTGACCATTCTTCTTCTACATAAGAACAATATTTGCTAGCCAAGTTGGGTATTGTATAGGCTCAATGAACTTGGCCCTCTGCAACTTTTCTACCTCTACTTTAATCTTTGCTTCAAGATCAGGGTGATACTTTCGAACATGCTGCTTGATCGGTTTAGAATTGGGAAAAGTGTCCAAATAATGAGTCACGAGGGATGGGTCAAGACTAGGCATCTCATCATATGTCCAAGCGAAGACATCACTGTATTGCTTTAGCAGTGCTATCAATTCTGCCTTAGCTGCTAGAGCCATTGTATCACTGACAAACAACGGTTTGCTCTGTCCAGGTAAATCACTGAGGTTGACCTCAACGAGTACCTCTTGCTGAGATTTGGGCCTATCTTGCATGCATTCAGGGGCGGGCTCAGGCATTTCCACCCATTTTTCTTGGAACTCACTTCCGTCACATTTATTTGTCTCTGGGCCATCCTCTCAGGGTATGAAGTTTGGCCCCTAGGATCGTCATAGGTAGTGAACTGTCTTGCCGCCCTCGCGCATCTTGACAATCTTGGGCGGAGGACTTGTGGATTTGCTGCCCCTTTACCGTCCACTATTTTCTGGAGCAGCTTCTGCATCTCGAATGGCTTCCCACTTTGGCAATTTTACCCCTGCAATTTTACTAGTCCTTGGAGCTTCATCCGTAGACAACTCAGTAAAGAAAACTGCATCCGAGTAGTGTGCCTTTTCCACTCCGAATGGCTTTTCAGATGCGTTTATGGCAACTGTGCGCTTTCCCAACTTTGCCTTCACACATTGGTGATAGCTGGACGGGATAGCCCCATATCGATGCATCCAAGCTCTGCCAAGTATCATGTGGTAGTTTGTATCTGCTTCAATCACATGGAATTTGGTCGCGGAATGAATCTCGTTAACCGCTAAGTCCACCACAACATGGCCCTTAGTGACCTTTTTCTTACCACCAAAACCAGTTACAGTAATGGGTTGGCGAACCATTCTAGACTCCGGGATGCCAGCCTTTGCAAAGGTGTCAGTGGTAATGATGTTTATAGATGCCCCACCATCGAGGAAAGCACGCTTGAACTCCACATCATTGATATAAATTGTGACAAAAAGAGGTCGGTTATGGGGAAATGGGTATGCTCTGTCCGCCTCTGAAAGGTAATGGCCCCATAATCTTCCTAGATGTGCCGAGGCACATATTCCTTGGCCTCAACAACTTCAGCGTGGTGCACTTTAGAGATGTTGATGAAAGCCTTTGTTGCTTCCATCCTAGTGGCTTGGCTTAGCCCCAATTGGTCAAAGAATGTGCGAAACTTAATAGAATTTTGCAAGGCTTGAGCATGAGTATCCTCTGCGAATTTCGCCTCTGCAAGTGTTGTTTCAAGGAGTTGGCCGGTTGCAATTTCTTCTAACTCATCATAGTAGGACGCCATGTGCACTTGATCACACATAGGCCCAAGGTAACTGATCATGTGTACATTTTTCCCCTTCTCCTTGTGGCTAGGATAAGGGTCTTTTCGTACATCACGATTACTGACATCTTTGAACTTCAGCTCATTCGCGTCAACTTTCTTTTTGAAGATATTTTTTAACCTCCAACAGTCCCTGGTAGGGTGTCTGGTGGTTCTGTGATAAACACAATAATCTGGGCTTTCTTTATCCTTCTTGGTTGGAGTAACCTCAACCGGCGGTAAAGTAAGTTCACCATCAGCGACCTATTCTTTAACCAAGGCCTTAACATTATCAAGGTTGCAAGGATATGGATTCCTGTCTTCATAACTCTTCCTCTTTCGAGAGGACGAAGCCTCTGCTTGCGAGCAGCTTGGCCCTGTGAGGGTTACCGTAGAGACTCTACTACTGCGGGAATAGCGGTGGCTGTCACGAGATCTGTGTAAAGGACTAGTGGTACTAAGATTTCTAGCTGCCTCAATCAAGGCTGAAAAGGTAGGCAAATTATGGTTCACCAAGAAAATCTTGTAGTCGCGTATGGCATCTTTCATACATATGCTGACTAAGTGAGCTTCATCCACTAGTTCATGACAGTCAATCGCCTTGTCTTGGAACTGCTTAACATGGTCCAGCATATCTTCTCCTTATTTTTGGACGTCTCACCCAAGTGTGAGGGTTGTAACTTTCTCCTGGACTTGGAAGAACTTCGTGTGGAACTTGTTCACCATCTTCTCCCAACTCTTGATCGAGTTGGGAGCCAAGTTCATATACCAACTGTAAGCTCTTTCAGTAAGTGATTTGGAGAACTCCCGAAGGCACAGAGAGTGGTCACTACCATGGATACCAAGAGTTTCAATGAACTTGACCACGTATTCTCTGGCATTGTCTTGTTTTCCATCAAACTTAATAAACTTGGCCACCGTATACCCAGTTGGGTAGGGCATAGCCAATATCTCTTGAGAGTATAGGGGCTTCACATCTGGGTCTGGGAGAGATGGCAATTGTTTCTTGCTGCGCTCTTGCTCGAGCATAACTTGTACATCGGCTAGAGTAACAAAGTGAGTGGGTTAGAATGGTCCAGTCTGCTCCTGGGTAGCTGAACCGGCGGCTGTACCGTTCGCCTGAGGTACCACCAGAGGCACTTAGATCGGAGCTCAAACCTCAGGGAACAAGTTAGGTGCTTGGTTTGGAACTGCTACAGGTGAGGGTGCGTGCACTGGAGCTGGTTTAGAAGCCATGGCCATAATAGCCTCAATGAGAGTTTGCAAGGCTGCCAGGATCTCCCTCTGCGTGTCCTGAAGCGACTGAACTGCCTCAACCACGACACTGTGGTCATGGTCTTCCGTATACGGTACTCCGCCATTAGAAGAACCTTGCTGTCGTGGGAGCTGCTGAACTTCATCTTCTGCTATTTTTTCCAACGAAGTGTGTAAGCCACTGCGGGTATGAACCACAACAAAGCAGCCTCCCCAGCGAAGTCGCCAGAAATGTAGGGGGGTTCAAGATTAAAGGGGTGATTAGAGAGGCAAAACTATACTCATGGCCCACTGATGATAGAAGTGGCTTGAGAATGAACAACAACAACTATCTAGGAATTGGAGAGTGTGTAGCTAGGTGAGGGTGAAGCAAGTGGCTTAAAAAGAAGTGTATGGCAGTATCAAATTGGGCAGCATCTCCCCCAAATCCCCAAAATTCCTCCTGTTGAACCTTGGGAAATGGGCCCTATTTATAGGCTTTTCCTTGGTGCCAAGAAGACACCAAGTGGCCAAATAGAGAGAAGACATGTGTCCCAGAGGATCACATAAAATATTCTACCTTGAGCCACTAGGCTGAAGGTGCTACGTGTCCTTTTGCATGTACTGTGTACTATCTGTTTGCCTCCGTAACTACCTTTTTGAGCCTCGGTAAATGTAGTTGCGACGGAAGTGTTTGGCGCTGCAACTTCTTTTTGAGCCTCAGCAAGTGTAGTTGCGACGGGAGTGCATGCCTCTGTACTTGCCTTCTCAGCTTGAACCTCAGCAAGTGCACTTGCAGCGGTGAACCTCGCCACTGCACTTGCCTTCTCAGTTCTATTTGGCCAGTACATGAGTTCTCAGGACTCCATTAGCCTGCTATTGACTATGTTCGTGCTCACCTCAGCGAAACCTTCACCCTTAGCCTCCTAACCACAAATTTCCCCAGCTTCCTAGGGCGAAGGCCACAGCCAAGCCTGCTATCAGCCATGTTGTGCCTTAATACCAAACCCGAGGGGGCTTCCTTAGTCCTGCATGTGCAACTAAGGCATGTCCATGACCTGGGTAATGGAAAGGGAGTCTCTTATGTTCGGGCTACCCTGCTCGCATCTTCACGGGGTTGCTGCGACAAACTAGTATTTCTGGGCCTGCTATCTGTCACGACCCAAACCCGGCCCTATGGGTTTAGCATCAGAATCGCCAAGAATCCATGATTATCAAGGCCCGCTAAAGGATACAAGAAACAGTAGTATGGTTCATGGAAGCCAATACAAGAAATAAATAATGTCCAATGAGTCAGGATAACAGATGCCAAAAAACTTTTTCATACATCTATACATTCAGTACAAAAACAGTACACAATATTACGATGCAGTCTGCTAACGGTCTATCTGATGTCTATAAGGATACGAATCTGAGGATAGACGGAAACTAAAACACCCCCAAGCCATAGCTTGAACAGTTCAGGAACCTCGCAGTGAGGCACGGTGGTTGGCTTGACAAAACTGAAGTTACCCTGACGCCTCTAGCAACAGTCCGGTGCCTGTACACCTACATATATATATATGAGCAGTGAGCTAAAGCCTAGTGAATAACATAATGCATAAAGGGTTAAGAATGAATGTCCTTTCAGTCTTGAAAATACTCATTTCAATTTGCTCATCGATCATTCAATTCGTGACTCTCACTTGAGGCCATAACAGTCATTCATTAGCATAACCGTACAGTACAGTAGTGGTTCCAACATGGAAACCGTACACAATTCCACCCGTTCGTCATTAGCATAACCGTACAGTACAGTAGTGGTTCCAACATGGAAACCGTACACAATTCCACCCGTTCGTAGACCGTCGGTGGGGGCTACCCGTTCATAGACCGTCGATAGCACGCTTAACAAATCCACCCGTTCATAGACCGTCGGTGGGGCTATCCGTTCATAGACCGTCGATAGCAAGGAAATGTCTCCTCGAAGCGAATAATGTACAATAGTTGCTAAGGATACCACATTATCATTCAGGATATCGGATATACATTCATTCAGTAGACAGAGAACAGTTCAGTAAACAGTTCAATGATAGCTCAATCTAGTAGACAGTTCAAGAGATAGTCATTTTTGAACATATCTTTATGCAATTGTTACTCACAGTGGTTCCGTAGATGGTCAAGCACTTCTCGGACGTTGACCTACAATCACAAAATACATAGAACCAACGAATCTTATCATTACTTATTCATGTGGCCATTAAGGCTTAGTTTTCATTACGTTGGTTCATGTTCATTCTTAACACATGGCTTAGAACACACACACACCCTTGCAATCTCTTAGTGTGATTCATTCTTATTACAATGCTCAAGTCACATACATACTTGCCATTCTTTATCTTAGTGTGCGTTTCTAGCCCATAACCTCATTACTATAGCTTAATTAAGGCTTAGGAATGCCTAAGATGCAATGAGGATGTCAAAACATGCCTTGGAACACTTAGGCAAAATTTCAGAATTTTAGGTCCTCGCCGGCGAAGCTTTCTCGCCGAGCGAGCATACTGACCGACACTCCGCCGGCGTAGACTTCTCGCCGGCGGACATGCAAAGATGAGTGGTCGCCGGCGCACATTCTTCGCCGAGCGATTCAGAATTTTGCAAAACTTCGAGCTCAAATTTACGCCGAAGGCATTTTTGGTCGCCGAGCGGCGTGCACACTTTCAGAGTGGTCGCCGAGCGAGATATCCTTAGCTCGGCGAGCACGCAAAATCTGGAATTTCAGTTGCATCCCGGGTTCGAAACTCGAATTTAAACCTTCAAAACTCATCACTTGGGCCCCAAAGCTTGGAATAACAAAGTAAACTTGTAAAACATGATGAATCAAAGATTATTTGATAAAATCATGGCCCAAGAGTTTGTTAAAAACTCACAATTTCAACTTAAGCCTTAAAAATGTTATGAACACAACATGCATGAGCTTCTTTGAGTTCAAACCCTCCAAGAACATAATTAAACCCGTAATTTGATGGAAAACCAGATGATTGACCAGCATGTGAGTGAAATTAACACATGCATGTAAGTTTCTATGAAAATTAACTTCCAAAATGCAAGAAGTAAAACATGCATGTGAATTCTTGCATCAAACTTCTTAAAACAAGATCAAATGCCACAAAACATCTTGAAACTTGATGATTAGATGAAAAACAAGATAAACTCATGGATTAAACCAATAATGTGGACATGCATGCAAGAATTTCCAAAGAAAACAACTTGAAGCTTCATGTTATGCACATGCATGCATGATTTGAGCTACAATTCCTCATTCTAAGCTCCATTACATGATTAATCCCATAATCTTGAAGAAATCTCATGTTAGATGACTAAAGTTCACAAATTAAAGGTTGAATTCTCACCTAGAGCCTTGAATTAGCTAGGTAATAGCACAATCTTGATAAATGCAAGCTATAAACTCAATCTCCTCTTCAATCTACCAAGTCTCTAAGCAAGACCAAGATGAAACAAGTTTTTCTCTTCACTCTCTCTCTCTATATTTTAGGTTGGGGCTCTCAAATGGTGAAGAATGTGTTGTGAAGGCTCACAATGTTGATGAAGTGGGCCACTCATGTGGCATTTTAATTAAGGCCAACTATTGCAATTTACCATTAATTGATCCAATTTAATCATACCAAATCACCTTTTAATTAAATATGCCATAAGGTTCTAAAAATTCCAAATAACACAATGGTATAATTAATTCCGGGTTTGGATGCCGATAAGGCTTTCAATTTCATTTTAAAGTGGAATTTCATCAGATATTACTATGGGTAGCAAATAAAAGTCAATTATGATACAAATTACATATTAATCCCATAGTTCATTTTAATCCACTCATTAGCATCCTTAAATATCGATTAATAGCTAATTACGGGTCAGGGTTATTACACTATCAGCCCTAGGCTAGTAATGCCTTGGGACTTGCTATCGGCGCCAAGCATTAGCCTCTACTTGCAGAGGGAAACCTCTCAAAGGTTGCTATCACCTTGGTAGGGTATTCCCTCTGCAACTTAGTTGCTGAGGTAGTCGTTTCCCGTGGCAAGTTCAGACGGTATGACCGAAGATATTAGATAGCGGCGCCAACAGAATGCCATATATTACAACAAATATTTCTATCCTAAAGAGGAGGTCTGAGTCCATCTGGAGTCTTGGTGGATCAAACCTGCCTCAGCCCACTTGTTAGCCCACTTCTCTTAGGCTTTGGCCCACGCTCCTCTCTTATCCCCGGTTGCCTTTTCAGGGCAATCTTAGTGCTTGAGTTCATACTTAGTTTAGGGTTCAATTTCTAACCCTCTACACATACTATATTTAAAAGATGACGTAAAAAGACAGTTTTTTTTGAAGAAGATATATTACAACAAATATTTCTATCCTAAAGAGGAGGGAGGCAATTAGACTTTAACCCCCGACCTTAGGTCTAGGGAAGGGGGTCCTAACCATTAGGCTACCCCTTTTGGTCTCGTAAAATGACACAGTTAAAATGAAATAATTTGCATAAGAGTTACTCGAAATAATAAATCTTATAAAAAAAAAATTTACTTACCACATGGCACTTAATATCATTGAAATGGGTCTAATTTTAAAATTTTATTATTACTTGACAAATTAGTAAGTGATTTTTTCCTTTTTACAATACTTAAGTTTGTATAGCTTTTTCAGTCTACTCAGATATAAATAGAATTGTAAACAAAATCAAGTTTGGCTTAAAATTTTTCTTCTCAAGCCTATCACATGTTTTAATGGAGCGGAGCTCGAGTAAGTTGGTTTTTAGTAGTGTGTATAATTGAGTCAAGCTTGCTTATTAGTAAGTTGTTGAAGTTTGACTTGAAAAGGGACTAACTAGTATTGTTTGGATTGTAGAGTTCACCACAAGTCTTATCTCAATTATTCGAATTGTTCATTTTTTAAGTTACAGTATATAGATTATTTATATAAAAAATTAAGTCGATCTGATAATTATAACTACCTTAGTTTATGACATTTATATGTAAAAAAATTAATATAAAATATTATTTAAAAACTAAACCAAATATTTTTTTGGGACCAGAGAGAGGGGCATTTCCCTAAAAAAGCCAAAATACTAAATCAATTCCCAAACTAAACCTAGTTTTGAAAGAATTCTCAAAATAGGCTAAATCGGGGTTCACAACCACGATTTCAACATATATGCGCCTGTCTCGCGCGAAATTCGGGTGGTCTTAAAATCGTGGTTACAAAATGCGTTTTTGATTAAGAAATCGCGGTTACAAAAGGCGCTTTTGATTATTTTTTTTTCTTCTGAACTCGCTGTTTGAAACCACGCTTTTATCCAAAAAAAAATTTCTTTTGAACTCGCTGTTCTAAACCACGCTTTTATGAAAAAAAAAATTGCTTCTGAACTCGCCGTTTCGAACCACACTTTTTGGCCAAAATTTTTTCTTCTGAACTCGTGGTTGTGAATCACGCTTTTTATACAATTTTTTTAAGTGAACTCGTGGTTTGTAACCACGCTTTTAGAACTGATATAAACCCTCCCCAGCCCCGTCATTTGCAATCACGCTTCTTAGATAACACAGTTCACTCCTGCTCTCTCTCTCTCGCTCTTACTGCTCTCTTACTGCTCTCTCTCTCTCTCGCTCTTACTGCTCTCTCTCTCTCGCTGTGCACGAGCTCCCTTTCTGCTCTCTGTCCTCTCTCGCGTTGGTATGCCTTCTGTCTCTCTCTCTTGATCTACTTTATTGTGTTTTTTATGGTTGTGAAAGTGGGTATAATGTTGGTAGAATAGGGTTCATGAATGTGGTTCTAAATCGTTCTATGGTTAAATCTAACATTTAACATTAACTTCGAATTGAATCAGATTTTTGTTACATATGCCATAAAAATACTCTAAATTCATCCTAAATGAATTGTGAAAATGCCATAATCGTTCTATGGTTAAAACCCTAATCTGATTTAAAAATACTCTCTTAATCTGGTTAATATATATGTGAAATTTGAGAAATTAGGATTACATTTATGGCATCTGTTGAATGTGAAATCTGTTGAATGAACCTGATGTTTAGAAAAATTTAAATATTATGTTTCAAATGAGAAAATGAGGGTTATGGTTTTCGATTGAATGTGAAATGAGAAATAAGGGTTTTGGTTTTGAATTAGGGTTTTGAATTGATAAATGTGAAATCGTTTTTCAATTAGGATTAGGGTTTTAAATTGTGAAATAAAAAATGAGGGTTACGGTTTCAAAAATTAGGATTTAAGAAATTTATAATAAGTTAAATTTTTTTGATAATGTTATATGATTTTTTTTAGGAACAAATTATGTAAAAACGTGGAGAAAATAAAATCCTAAATGATTTGGGTCAAATTGGATGAATAATTTTAATAATTTAATTTGATTACAATTTTTTTTAAACCATACCCAATTAAACTTAAAAAATGAAAGCCAATTTTGGGCATTTGGACATTTTACAATTTTCGGCAATTGGACATTTTAAAATTAAACCATACCATACCATACCCAATAATTTTACAATTTCGAGCACTTTTGGCCAACTTTGGTGTTTTGTGTTAGACTCATTATTTTGATATTTCGTGTAATGTTGGTAGAATAGGGTTCATGAATGTGAAAATATTGTCAAATCAGAAATAATAAATTAGGGTTAGGGTTTATATTTGTGAAATCTGTTTAGAAATCTGTTGAATATGAAATCTTAAATCTTAAATAAGGGTTAGGGTTTATATTTGTGAAATCTGTTTAGAAATCTGTTGAATGTGAATGTTGAATGGTTTATATTTATCTTAAATATGTTTATAATTGTGAAATCTGTTGAATGTGAAATCAGATTTCTATTGAATGTGAAATTAGATTTATGTTCAATGTGACATCTGTTGAATGTTGAATCTGTTTAGAAAAATTTAGATATTATGTTTGAAATGAGAAAATGAAGGTTATGGTTTTCTATTGAATGTGAAATCAGAAATGAGGGTTTTGGTTTTGAATTAGGGTTTTGAACTGATGAATGTGAAATCGTTTTTCAATTACGGTTAGGGTTTTGAATTGATGAATGTGAAATCATTTTTCAATTAGGGTTAGGGTTTTAAATTGTGAAATCAGAAATGAGGGTTATGGTTTAAGAAATTAGGGTTTAAGAAATTTATGATAAGTTAAATTTTTTTAATAATGTTATATGATTTTTTTTAGGAACAAATAATTTTTACATAATGAATAAATAATTATCTATAATAATAATAATTTTCTTGTATATTATTATCGTAATTAACTTTATAATTTCTTGGGAAAAAACATGGCAAAACACAAGAAAATCTAATTTTGTCTATATAAAAATTATCTATAATTAAAATTTCAAAATTTTCTATCCCTTTCTTTCAAATTTCCAAATTATTATTATTTTTTTCTTTTACTTTCACTTTCACTTTCCACAAAATTTTCTTTTTAATCAAAACATATTTAAGAAATAATCATGCCATTTCCTTTTATTTTCATTCCAATAAATTAAGCACAGCCTAACAATATTTACGATATATTAAAAAAAATAAAAATAGAATCATATAATATATATCAGTGTCATACAAAATTGAATTACAAGGAACTATGTTTAAAGTTGTCATGGTTAGTCTAGTACTAATTATCCCGAGTCCATAGATCCAACTGATCATTACATCATTTTTTATTTCGCTATTATGGAAAGTATAAGGGATGTTTGGCATAAAAGAAAAGCAAGTTCAGTCAAAAGAAAATGAGGAGAAAATTAAGGGGAAAGGGGGAGAAAATTTTCAATTGTGAGAGGGTGGCCGTGTGCTTCACCGCGAATAGTCTGAGTGAAACCCAAAATGCCTTTTTACCTCTTTCCCAAAAAATTACCAAAACATTAGAAGTCAAAAAATTTGATATAAATAAATGACTTTTTAGAAGTGATCCACAAAAAAATTACCAAAACATTAGAGGTAAAAAAATTTGATCCACAAAAAATTAGAAGTAAAAAAATTACTTTTTATCTCTTTGCCAAAAGAGGCCTTTCAAGTCGTCATGGAAAATACTATTATCAAAACATTTGATATAAAAAAAAAATATTTGTTTAAGAATTATGTTTGAAAAAATTAAAATATTTGATTTATAAAATGACTCATTCTCGATAATTTTTACCCATTTGAATTATCCAATTGACTTATTCTCTATGCACCTGCATTATGTTTATTCAATTAAGTTTTAACTTTTTATGACTTTTTTTTAATTGAAACCTGCAATTTTTTTCTCCCTTTGAATAGTAACCACCAACCATATTTAGCGGCCAAAGGAAAAACTTATTAAAAATGAAAGAAAAGCAAGTTTGAAGCAACCCATCCTGTGCAATTCAATTGTAGCGAATGGGTTTAGGTAGGAAAAAAAATGAAATTCATATTTGTTAAAAAAAACTTGAATAAGTTTGATAAGTTAAAAAAAATAAGTACAAAAGTTGGCACAACCCACTGTTTAGCGCTGATTTGTTAACATTTTTTTTTAATTTTAAATTTAGGATAAATTATATTAGTAGTCTGTAAATTTTGCTTCTTATGTCATTTTTATTCTTATACTTTTAATTAATTCAATTTTAACCCTTAACATGGTGGCATCTCTACATATAATTTGGTCTAATAAATAAAAACATTAGGATTTTTAACGAAAAATAATTACTAAGTTAGTTGATTTTAACTCAATAAATTTGTAAAGTTTATAAATTTGCTCTTAAAGAGGGACACATTTGCTCATATATGCATTTTTCATAAGTTTTTAATAATTGTAATAAATTGAATTAAATTCGAACAAAGTTGTAAATAACTTATTTTTATCCAATTGACTTATTTTTTTATTTATGTTATTTCTTACGTCATTTCCCTAAGTTATTTCCTACGTTATTTCATATGAGGTTATTTCCCTAAGTTAGGGAATAATCTCATAGGAAATAACCTACCAAATAACTTTGTCATTAAGGTCCCTATTGGCAGAAGCTTGAGCAAATAAAAATAACTTCTCTTTAATTGTCCATAAATCTCACTAATTGGACCACCAGTTTTAAAAAATTACATGAACAATGTTTGAAATAAAAATTAAGAACAAGTCAAACAAAATCAGTGGAGTTATTTCAACTCAATGAAAAAAATAATAATTTCATAGAAAAAGTTACACTATGATTTAAGATTTTTGTATGACTTGTCTACTTTGTCCAATCGCACTGAATAAATACAATACTTGATACAAATTATACTATAAAATTATATGAATAGAAAAATAAAAGAAGAATCTTCATAATGTCTTCATATTCAAAATTATTGATATATCTGTCTAGTTTATCGAAATACTAATGTCTGAATAGATCATGATTGGGAAATAATATCCTCAAAATAAGTGTTTTTAAAATTGTTACCATTTACATGCGTATGATTAAATCATTGCCCAAATTAGGAGCTTTTCCCAAATTAAGGCAAAATAGTAATTTATTTCCCAAAGTAGGCTTAGTTTGGACAAAATTCATGAACTAAGCTAAAACGCGGCTACAAACCACGCTTTCACTGTTTTTGTGGCCCTCCCGCGGACAATTTGTAAAAATTTAAAAGTGTGGTACAATCCACGCTTTTAATTAACAAAACGTGGTTACAAATCACGTTTTTCAGGAAATTTTATTTACACATAAATTTTTAAGTAATTATTTTTTTAAAGTAAATCTGATTAACGAAATTTGATTTATACATAACCATGCTTTTGTTAAGTAATTCTTTTTATCGTCAGAAAACGTGGTTGCAAACCACGGTTTTACTGTTGACCCGTGGATAATAACCACTTTTAACCAAAATGTAAAAATTCAACAAAAAATTCAAAACCAGCACTTATTCTTGTTTGTCACAGACACTCACAAACACTCTCTCTATCCCTCTCTCTGACACACACACCCACAACACTCACACTCACATCAAACATATATAATTTTTAATATATAGAAATTTTATTTTGTAAAATTCAGACCAATATTAAATATATATAATAATAATTGATAATAGCAAATAGTAATCAACTATATAAAATGATTATTTTTTTACTTTAATTCTTAAAATGTAATTTTTTTATTTAGGTAAATTACACTGACAGCCCTGAGGTTTCTATTTATGACAGTTATTCCCCCACCTTTGAAAAAAAAATTCATTGAAAAAAAAAATAAAATTAATTGGAAAAATAAATTATTTCAAAAGAAAAATTAAATTAAAAAAAAATTAATTGTTCTGAATTTTATAAAATAAAATTTATATATATTAAAAATTATATATGTTTCATGCGAGTGTTGTGGGTGTGTGTGTCAGGGAGAGAGATAGAGAGAGTGAGTGTGAGTGTCTGTGACAAAGAAGAGTGAGTGCTGGTTTTGAATTTTTTGTTCAAAATGTGTTTTGAAAACACGTTTTTACATATTTTACTTGCAAGCGTGGTCACGAATATGTATAAATCAAATTTCTTTATGTATAAATCAAGTTTACCAACACTTTATAATTTATATAAAGTCATAACCTACACTCATAATTTATGTAATGATTAGAAATTTAGGTAAATTAGAAATATTGTTACTTTGATGTAGGTTGTTACTTTGATGTGAAGTTAGGTTTACATACACTCATAAGTTTACCTACCTCATAAGATTGTTGGATTTTCTTACACTCATAAGTTTACCTACACTCAAAGTAACAAGATTAACAACTTACACTAATAAGTTTATGTAAATTACTTAGATTTATAATTTATCAATTACCTAAATCAATTTACATCAATTATATTTATTTAATGATTACAAATGTTGTTACTTTATAATATATAATCATTTTTTTATAATTTATACAAAATTAATCCAAAATTAATAAAAGATTTTCAAACCTAAAACTTAGCTGAATTTGTTTTAATGTGCACAAGAGCATGATCTTAATCATAATAAATAATGTAAAAAGCATAACAGAAGAGCATGATGTTAATTTTGTATGTGTTGTAAGATTTGTTTCTTAAAAAGCTAAAAAATGTAAAGCATTATCATTATTTTAACTCATATTTTAATTAAAAAATCAATACTGCTTGTTGGATTACAATTGTTGATTACTTAAATAAAGTTTTTGCGTCACAAGTAATTGTAATTGAATGAGTTAAAATTCATATAATTCTTTTACAAGTACAAGGAGATATAAGTATATTGTTGCTATTTTAATGTTTTTTTGTCTTAATTGAAGCAAGTATATGGAGATTGTTCCAATTATTTTCTACTGGGGGGAAACATAATTCGGGATCCCGATGAAGGCGTCTCATATGATGCTGAGCCGAAAGGGATATATGCGGTGCAAATTGGCACCACGCTTAACAATTTGGAGGAGATGTTTATGTCAAAGGTGGCAAGTTATAGGGAAAGTGTTCGATTGACCTTCAAATGTAGATATCCTTATCGCCAGTGGCAAACACACAACAAATACAAGATATTACCGATCAATGACGATGAGGCATTGAACACCGTATTAAGTATCGGTGTAAGTTTTCAAGCACCAAATTGTTTGGAAGTCTACATTGATAAAGAGGTTGTACACAATATCCCGAACATGACACAAATGGATTCTCGTCCGTTCACTACATTGCTGACGCATGGAATTGACACAATTGCGTTTCAGTCTCCTATGTATGAATCAGGTCAATGTTATCCACTGTGCTACACACAACAGTCATTTTAGGGCCATGGTGTAGAATCAAGTTCACATGGTGAATATGATTATGAATTTGACAATAACACACAAGAGGTGACCACATGCAGCCATCATACCACTCCAGTTGAAGTTGCTGGTAATATGGCTGAAATAGTGAATGAGGTGCAGTTTGCTGACAGTGACATGTACGGTCCTGATGTCGCCCTAAACGATGATGACAATGAAATGTCTGATGAAGAAAATTTATTAGGCGGATCAGATGATGATGATGATGATGAATATGACGTCCAGGCTCCCATTGACCCTGAAATTGCCCCCATTCCACGTAGAGTTGAAATCCCTTTCTATGACAACATTCACATGGGTGGTGATTTTGACATTAGTACCCGTGATGTCGTTTCCCGTAACCGGATCTGGAGCGCTGAAAATCCAGAGTTGGACAGACGAATGGTTTTTGTTAATAAGAAGCAACTTTTACATGCTGTCAAATTATACCATGCAACAAATAATCGAGAGTATAAGGTTGTAACCTCCAAGCGAGGCCTTTGGGTGTCTGCTTGCAAGCACGACTGCAGTTGGTGGTTGCGTGCATCTCTTAGTAGGAAACATAGTCTTTTTGAAATAAAGCAGTACAGGGGTCCTCACCATTGTTTATACCCACGAATGAACAGGGACCACACTAATATTAGCTCCAGTTACATTGCTTCTCATATTTTGGGACAAGTTGCGGTTAGTATAAAAAATAAATGTTTACATATATATACATATTTGTTTGTTTATAGTGTTCACACCCAGATAATCCAACTCATATTTGATTGTCGTATGCAGAATGAACCTGATATGCCAATTAAGAATGTCATCGAAGATATAAAAAAGACCATGAACTATAGTATATCATACAAGAAGGCGTGGCATGCAAGAGCAAAGGCAATTAAAATGGTATTCGATGATTGGGATGAATCATATAGGCAGCTGCCTAAATTCATGCATGCATTACAGACATCTAATCCTGGCACCATCGTGACATGGAAGCATAGATATACCGGGCATACAACCATTATGCCCGTCTTCCACTTTGTTTTCTGGTCTTTCAAATCCGTCATCGATGGCTTTAGATATTGTAGGCCTGTTATAACTATAGATGGTACATTTTTATACGGTAAATACACTGGTGTGTTGCTTGTAGCAACGATTGTCACTGCCAATGGCAAAATATTACCGCTTGCATTCGCTGTTGTCGACAGGGAGAGTTTGGAGTCTTGGTCGTTCTTCATTCAAAATATCAAGGAACATATTGTCATGGACCGACAGGGAGTGACTTTGATATCTGATCGAGCTGAGAGTATTTTAGCTGCTGTGAGGCGGCATTGGCTGAATCCCTCGCTCCAATTTGTTGGATATCATCGGCACTGCCTTCGACATGTTTGCAGTAACTTTAACACACATTTCAAAAATAAGGAGCTCAAACAACTTCTATGGAAAGCAGGGAGTGCTGATCAACGACGAAAGTGTAATGGTTACTTAGATCAGATACAGGCTATTAACCAAGAAGCCATCAATTGGGTCCACAAGATGAATCCTGAGGACTGGGCTCTTGCATATGACGGTGGATATCGCTGGGGGTATTTGACCAGTAATGATGCAGAATGCTTCAACAGCGTCTTGAAAGGTGTAAGGAACTTACCTATCTCAGCTATGGCTGAATTTACATTTTGACGGCTCGTCAAATATTTTGACGAGATGGGAGCCCAAGCTGAAACAGATGTACGCAATGAGTTCCAATACCCTAGAGAGATGCAAAAAACTATCGAGGAGGGTATCGCAAGGGGAAATACTTTCCAGTTGATATCGTATGACAGGTTAGTTTGTAATGTAAAAAAATTGTTATTATTATGTTGTTAAGTTAATTACATCTAAAAATATGAACTTGATTAGTTTGTATCAATATTGTCTTATAGGCCCCGCCGTGTATTTGATGTGCAAACATTTTTTCGCCGTGGACGAGGTCGTAATAGACAGATTGTGCAGATGAATCAACTCACGTACAGTTGTGGGAAAAATGAGATAAGACACTATCCATGTTCCCATATGCTCGCTGTAATGTCTGAATGCGGTGACAATCCATTCCAGTACGTTGATCCAGTATATAGGCTTCCTGTATACATGAGGGTTTGGGAAACTAAATTCAATCCAATACTGCATCAAGATTATTGGGATGATCCGCAGTGGACCTTAATGCCTAATGAACTTTGTCTGCGAGAAGTAAAACGGGGTCGTACATCTATGGCTCGTATTCCGAATGAGATGGATATATCGAATGAGCGTTTGATGACTCGTTACAATGAGTGCCACCAAGCAGTCATAATGAAGAACATGTCGTAGCGACTTGGTCGATGAAGACTATGTAATACTTACATGTTGTAATATATCATTTTGAAATTCTTTATTTGTAATAGACCATTTAATTATGTATTTTTAAATTCTTTATTTGTAAACGGGGTCGTACATTTAAAATGTGTATTACAAAATGTGTACTTGATTAAAAAATGTGTAATGCAAAATTAAAAATGTGTATAATTTATTCAAACTTGTATAATTTATTGAAAATGTGTACTTGATTCGAAATGTGTATTACAAGATTCTATACTTAATCACGTAGTTCTTCTACCATTTCAAAATTTCATATTTTTGAATAAATTTAATATCGAATGCTGCAATCATTGTTCACATTTTATAATTTAAAAAATTTACAAATTTTAAAAAAATTAACCTATTATAAATTAAAATTTTAAAAATTAGAATGTTGCAGTCATTGTTCACAATTACAAAATTTTATATGTAATTTGCAAAATTTATAATTTATTCAAATTTTTAGCATTACAAAATCAATATTTAAGTTTTGTCAAATATGCCATAACTTTAATCATTAATTTCGAATTGCTTCCGTGTAAGTGGCACATAAATTTGTCTTTTCTCGAACCCATAAGATTTACTTCATTGTATTTTAAATCGTTAAGTACAAAATCAATAATTACAGTTTTTCTATTATTATGTTATGATTAAATGAGATTTTGATATGGATGATCTAATATTTCAGTTGTACAGGCTTCATGGCACATGTACCTGAGGAGGTTCCACTGTTCAAACAGGCACATCGGGTTGACAGTATGTGGGACTGTCTGGTATGCAATAACATTTGTTGGACTTTACGCTTACAATTAAAATACATTGCATTTTGTTGTATATTTCGTGATAATGCTATTATTTAAACTGGTCATTCTGTTGTGCAAGATGAGGCACGCACCGTGTTGACATGCCGTCGGGCAGATTCTGGATTGTGGGAGCATCCATTGGACCATAGAGTCTTGCAGTATCTATTACGCGCGGGATTCTATGGTGTGTATCGTATCAGGCACATTCAACTGGACCACGCACTCATCACTGCTCTTGTCGAGAGGTGGTGCACAGAGACTCATACATTCCATTTCCCGATCGGGGAGGCCACCGTCACGTTGCAGGACGTATCCGTCCTATATGGTCTTCGGATTGATGGTTGAGCAGTTACTGGAGTTGACCCACCTTTTGCGACGGAGCAGTGGATAGCCCTATGTGCTGAGCTATTGGGAGTAGCACCTACACCAGCAGATTTCGAGCGGAGAGAGGTGAGGTGGTGGTGGCGAGCACTTTGCTCATCTTCCAAATCATGCTCCCGATGAGTTGGTGCATGACATACGAGCATATATTACGTGGCTTATTGAAGTACTTCTCACGATAAGTCCGCAGAACTACTCAAGCGATGTACTTGCCATTCTTGAGACATTTAGGAGATTAGGCGATCTGGTGGGGTAGCGACTCTGGCATGGTTGTATAGGATGCTATGTCGGCGACTCGGTGGTCTGAGGGAGATTGGAGGACCACTTGTGTTGCTACAGGTTAGTAAGAATTTTATTACATGTCAATTCATATTGTATGCCATATATCAGTATTGTAATTGTGTTCAAACTATTCCAAATTTGGGCATGGGAGAGATTGATTCGCATTGCCCCGTCTAGGCGGCAACTAGTTGGTCCTGGTCAGCTTCCTATGGGTGAAGGGGACATGCAGTTGGCCACCAGACCGCGAGGTAGCCAGTGAAGGGTTAATATGGGCCACGAGGTTGTCTCGACCCACGTAGTGGTAGTTTATAGAGACCAGCTGGACCGGATGATTGAGGACGAGGTATGAAATTTTTTGATTGCGTTTTAGTTGTCTTCTTAATTGTATATGTTTTGAGTTCACGAGCAAAATTTAATTTATTTGTCGTCATTGGTACGCTCCCCGACTACTACCGATTGGGTCAGGAGATATGGATGGCGAGAGTGCCACTTATTTGTTTTGACGTGGTTGAGTGGCATCTCCCCCATCGTGTCCTCCGATAGTTTGGTCGGGTGCAGTCCGTGTCGGATCGGTTCGACACTGAGTGGCAGTTACACGTCACTGATAGGCGTGGCCAAGCTGGCACTAACTGGCATCTGTTTTATATGCCCTATATCTGATTGTGGGATGCCGTAGGAACAAGAATGTCTGGTGACTCTGACGATGAGGTGATCCTCTTGAAACCGACTTACATGTTGTGGAATCGGCGACATACACACTTACTAGTTGGGAATCCGAGCCACGTGTCTGAGTCTGGATATCAGGGAGTTGGGCCTTATATTGAGGCATTGGTGAGTATCATATTATGTGTCAGATAATTATTAAAATCATACTTGATTTACTTTTAGTCAACTGTAGCCTAATAATACGTCTAAATGTTTGTTCAGGTGGCTGGAGCTGGGAGGTCGATTCACTTGGCTGAGGAGACCCATTTGTTACGTGGTGGGCAGTATGCCTTGCGGTAGCTTGCAGATCCGGAGTTATTGTACCAGGCATTCCAACTTGTCCATCGGGGAGATCGTTTGCATTACGGCCACTACGGTGTACACACTTCAGCGGCCCAGACATCGCGTCGGCGCCTTCCACTTGGCGCCTACCGCCCGACTTCACTCCACCACATACTACCCCATACATATCTGCAGATTCCCTCGACGTACTTCCTACGCAGCATACTGGCATACCTTATGTGCCTAACCCTGATTGGACACCGCCCCGATACATGCATGACGTTGTTACCCTACCCACTCAGTTACCACCACCAGACAGTTCGACCGCGACCATGAGTACACATGATGCAGTTCTCACTGACATCTCCCACGTTGACGCTGAGGCCCATATTGAGCCCCCCCCCAAGAGCGCGCAGGAGAGGCCGAGGTTTTGGTCATAGTGGACGTCGTAGCCGAGGTCGAGGTGCGGGCAGAGGCAAAGGTCGAGCTCCAGCTGCAGATCGTGATACAGTTGCACCAGATGATGGAGCTTTACAGCTCACAGCAGTATCCGATCTTCCTCCACAAACAGGATTAGGGGCAGCACATGCAGTAGAGGGGGGGTCACACTCACAGGCTCCACAAGATACGCATTTACAATTGAGGGAGCCAGATATTCAGAGAGTCTACTTGATGAGACCGAGGAGGAGGTCCACAGGGTTGTGGGGTTGAGGCGAGGTTAGGGCATTAGCGGGTGTGATGTGGAGTGTATAGTTTATTTTATTTATAGTTTTTGTTATAGTTTTTGTAAATCAAACTTGTACAGATGATGTAAATGTGTCATACGTATTTATTCGAAAAATATAATTTTACAATTTTTTATTCTTACTTGTTTTGATGATTTCCATAAAAATGAAAAGGAAAACAGGAAAAAAAAGGATAAGAATTGATATGATTTTATTATTGAGCGAGATTGGAGGACCACTTGTGTTGCTATAAGTTAGTAAAAATTTTATACAAAAAAAATCTGGGAAAAAAATGTAAACATTGCATAATGGATAGTTGTGGGGAGAAATATGAATAAAAAGGAAACAAAATAAATATCTAAACAAACACATAATTTTGTTTTCCCTTTTCTTTCACTTTTCTGAATGATTGCATTCACTGTCTTCTTTTCATGTACAAACCAATGATAACCAAACAAAATGTAGACATATATATTTGTTGTTCATCTAGCTTAAACGTGTATTTCAACTATTTGTTATATGAACATGTACTTCATTAAGTATCATTATTATATTTCACATCAATAATGCATGAAATCATAAAAGTCTAGTTCAAGTAGCGTTCTTCAAAATAACAATAACGGAGAGAAAGTAAAGGTAGAATTACAAGAACTATTCGAAAACAATTGAAATATCTCCCTTCATTGATAAGTCATGGATAAGCATTAAAAATTGCATGCATTACAAAAATGGTTTGGGCGTGCATCCAAACAATTTCATTCATTATCATCATCATCTGACATCTCAATATCATATTCATACATAACATCCATGCTCCAGGCGTAGTACTGGTGTGCATCATCCATTAACCCATCTTCAGCACGCTCATTTGCGGTCTTCATTAGTTCGGACCTTTGCAAACGTTGGGTCATGCGATTAACCTCGTCGCGGATACGATGCAATGCCCTTTGCAACAACTGTAGAGTGTCAGTTGGCATACGCATGGCTAACCGGCGAGGAAATTTAAGATTAACTTCACGACATAGCTCAACGAGAACGTTTGCTCGAGTTTTGCGAAATTCCCACTCAACTCTCATGGTATTGACAGTGGCACGTGAGTAACGCAAATTTGGATTTATTGGGTATTAAAATTCATCTCCATTTGCAATCTAATAGCGACCCATTACTGAATATAGATCAACCACCGTATATCTCATAATGATATCGCTCGAAATAGCTGTAAAACTTTTGTTGTGATATGATGCGATATTTATACCATATATACACATGGTAGCTGTATGTATGAAATTATTGTAAACAATTATGCATCAAAGTTGTCACGTTAACTTTTATGACCTGAACAACTATGCATCAACTTGATAGGAATTGTCACTTCGACTTTCATGAATTGCATAATTTATTGTTTTTCCAAAACAAAAAGTAAAAACATAAAAAAAAAATAATAAAATAAAAACCAAACTGATCAACCGACTAAACGTTTGAATTAGTCAAATTTCTCTGCCTGAAATTTTTTTAAAAAAATAAATGTGAAATTACAATTTAAAAATCTTTAAAATATTTTTAAATTTTTGGAAATATTTATTTACAAATTTGTTTTACTTTTTAAGTGTATTGACATATTTATTAATTTATTGTTATTTTGTTATGACACCCCCTCAAAATTTTAATGGATTGCATAATTCACAAGGGCACAGTAGGTATGGTACGATAATAAATTCTAGTTCGGCGCAGTGATACGTCCAACATTTGTCAGTGATGCTCGCCAATGACTTGAACAGATGTAATAATTTGGATGCTTTGTTTTTTCCTCAGATGCTATGTGACTTTGTGCAGCGATGCAGTGATGCATCTGACTTTGTGCAGCGATGCAGTGATGCATGTCACTTTATGCAGTGATGCAGTAATGCATGTGACTTTCTGACTTTGCGACCACATGGCACATCAATACGACCACATGGCAATAGTATTGATAAACAATTATGTGATGGACTGAAGGAGTAAAGTGTAATTTACCGAATATAAAAAGAAGCAAAAAATGCAAAGATGAGAAAATGGGATGACTGTGAAGTTCATTAAGTGAAAATAAGATAAAATACAGGCTATTTATGAATAATATTACTTTAAAACAAAGAAATTTTAAGCATTTAATTTCATTTATAATTTGTTGAAAACACCAATTTGTACTGAAATCGTCAATTCCAAGTGACTACTTACTATATTAAAAAAGTAAGTATGAAAAAATAGTTTCATGTGGCGATGTGACAACTCACTGCATGTTGTTTTATTTGACAATTCACTGCTCCAATATGAAGGGATTGCATTGTCATCCTCTGGCCTACAATTATGATTTTATCTGACAACCACATCCGTGACTACATCACAAGTACACAAAGTCACGGGTACTTAGGATTGCATGAAATGAAAAGCTAAAAAATAATATCACGGGTATCACTTCTTCCATAGTGCCCCAGCATGCATTATCGTCACTAAATTATCTCTAGTTAACCCTCAGTATGATGTCTATAAATAGAGACACCCCCAGTATGATGTTTGTTCAAGTCATAACAATAGTAATATATCTACAATTACTATTATTATTTGTTTGTTTATTTTATGAACAATGTCTTCAAGAGGTGCAGGAAGTTCATGCCAGCAAAGAAATCCGAAAGTGTGGCTGCTACCTCCATTTACTTATGACTACAAGAACGGAAAGTACTCGAGTCCGAAGGATTATTATGCTGGTATCCGAGCAGAATGGGCGTTCAGGGTAACGGAGCAAGAAGGATTGTTTAATGATCTACGTAACTTTGGGGCACCGGTACCTCATCGTCGTTCATTGACCATGGCTAGACGAAATGTGAGTGACTATGAAAAAGCAGTTAGCAGAATTAAGAAGGAGAACAATAGAATGTTGATGCAGAGATGTCGACATTTCATGCTTCAGCTAGCCACCGAAATGGCAGAAGCATACAACAGAGATTTGACAGTGATTAAGCGAAATAATGTCTTAAACAATGAAAAATATCTCTCTGACTATTACATGTCAGATGAGGAATGAGAAATCAAATACCTTTATCTTTCATATATGTTTGTATGTTGTCTCATATCTTCGTTACTGAAGTGTAAGACAATGTTGTTGTTCATCTAACGTACGGATGTATTTTAAGTATTTGTTTTATGAATCTGAAGTTTATGAAATAACTACATTTATAACTGCACATTTATTAGTTCATGACTTTCTTTATTGAATTGCAATGAGTTAATGAATGTTCTGGATTAATGAATGGATTAATGTATGTTGAATTATGTGAATACTTAAAACACATAAAACAGAATAGGTAGCTCGGTGAGAAGCTTCCCTTAACTGGGGCTTATGAAATAGGGATCCTGTACGTAAAGAATTTCAATCTCCATCGGGAAAGAAGAAAGAGTCGCCTTCCAATTCCTGGAAGTCCAGTCAAAATGATGACTCTGGTAAGGAATGGGGGGTTGACAGATAACTAAACTTGGGGGCTGGACAAACAAGCTCAAAGCCAAGTGGTTGGTCCAATTGGGGAACTAAATAAAGTTCATACAAACGAACTACCGCCTTAAACAACACATAAAACAGAACAGGTAGCTCGGTGAAAAGCTTCCCTTAACTGGGGCTCGTGAAATAGGGATCTCAGACGTAAGAATTTCAATCTCCATCGGGAAAGAACAAAGAGTCGCCTTCCAATTCCTAGAAGTCCAGTCAAAATGATGACTCTGGTAAGGAATGGGGGGTTGACAGATAACTAAACTTGAGGGGTGGACAAACAAGCTCAAAGCCAAGTGGTTGGTCCAGTTGGGGAACTAAATAAAGTTCATACAAACGAACAACCGCCTTGAACAACACATAAAACAGAACAGGTAGCTCGGTGAAAAGCTTCCCTTAACTGGGGCTTGTGAAATAGAGATCCTGACGTAAGAATTTCAATCTCCATCGAAAGAAGAAAGAGTCGCCTTCCAATTTCGGAAGTTCACCAAAATGATGACTCGTAAGGATTGGGGGGTTGACAGATAACTAAAATTGGGGGGCTGGACAAACAAGCTCAAAGCCAAGTGGTTGGTCCAGTTGGGGAACTAAATAAAGTTCATACAAACGAACAACCGCCTTAAACAACACATAAAACAGAACAGGTAACTCGGTGAAAAGCTTCCCTTAACTCTGGCTCGTGAAATAGGGATCCTGTACGTAAAGAATTTCAATCTCCATCAGGAAAGAAGAAAGAGTCGCCTTCCAATTTCTGGAAGTCCAGTCAAAATGATGACTCTAGTAAGGAATGGGGGGTTGACAGATAACTAAACTTAAGGGGCTGGACAAACAAGCTCAAAGCCAAGTGGTTGGTCCAGTTGGGGAACTAAATTTAAAACCCAATTGGTTTTACTTGATTTGCTTGTCAAAATCACTATTTACAATTAATTATACACGAGCAGATTTACCTCAACACCAATTTGATATATGCAGGATTCTCAATTCAGAAAGTCACATGGAACTAGTGAATTCACTGATTTACCTTACAGTGAGCATGCCTTTATTTTGTTAGTATATGCAGATGGATTGTCAAGTCATATGACTTGGTGCATAGGCTTTGGTTTTCTTGATTTTTTGCTCGATTTTTTTATTACAGTGACAACTCATTTCTTATTAATATATGTGGGATTCTCAATTCAGAAAGTCACATGGCAGCAATTGAATTCAGCGATTTACCTTCTGATGAGCATGTCCTTATTTTGTCGGTATATGCAGATGGATTGTCAAGTCATGTGACTTGGTGCATAGGCTTTGGTTTTCTCGATTTTTTGCTCAATTTTTTTATTATAGTGACACCTTATTTCTTATTAATATATGTGGGATTCTCAATTCAGAAAGTCACATGGCAACAGTGAATTCACTGATTTACTTTACAGTGAGCATGCCCTTATTTTGTTAGTATATGCAGATGGATTGTCAAGTCATATGACTTGGTGCATAGGCTTTGGTTTTCTTGATTTTTTGCTCGATTTTTTTATTATAGTGACAACTCATTTGTTATTAATATATGTGGGATTCTCAATTCAGAAGTCATATGGCAACAGTGAATTCACTGATTTACCTTACAGTGAGCATGCCCTTATTTTGTTGGTATATACAGATGGATTGTCAAGTTGTGTAACTTGGTGCATAGGCTTTGGTTTTCTCGATTTTTTGCTCCATTTTTTTATTACAGTGACAACTCATTTGTTATTAATATATGTGGGATTCTCAATTAAGAAAGTCACATGACAACAGTGACTTCACTGATTTACCTTACAGTGAGCATGCCCTTATTTTGTCGGTATATGCAGATGGATTGTCAAGTCATGTGACTTGGTGCATAGGCTTTGGTTTTCTCAATTTTTTGCTCGATTTTTTTATTACAGTGATAACTCATTTCTTATTAATATATGTGGGATTCTCAATTCAGAAAGTCACATGGCAACAGTGAATTCACTGATTTACCTTACAGTGAGCATGCCCTTACTTTGTCGGTATATGCAGATGGATTGTCAAGTCACGTGACTTGGTACACAACATTTCCTTTTCTCTGTTTTTTCATTCTAGTGACAACTCATACCTTGTTCGTATATGTGGGATTGTCATGCAGGGCCATCTTTCTAAAGCTGTTCATAAGTAACTATATAAATGACTAAAGGTGAAGACACAACCTTACAACTCATTTCGCCATATGAAATTATCATTCATTTGTTTTAAAAAATTAGCATGGCTACATGGTTCATGGGATGGAGTGGGAATCGCAGAGGTGGCAGGAACTTGCAAAGGGGTGACAGTTCACGACGAGGAGTGGGAAGGGGAAGTGACAATGCTGAAGATGAAACACCATTTACTTTGTTAGATGCCTCTTGTGCTTCTCATGATAGGTTTAGGAAGCGACATTTTGTCATGCCCAAGTACTATCGAGATCCATGTGGTTTGGTGGAGGAACCATCAGATAATCAAACAGGGTATGGTTTAGCAAACGCTAGACTTCTAAAGTGGCCCGCACTATTTATAGAGCAAGTCCAAATGGAAAGATTATGTCGGAAAAATCGATTGAAGGTGCCAAAAGCACGTTCTGTTGAGATCCAAAAGGAAGATCCTAATAATGTTGATCGACTATGTGAAAGGCTACAACGTGAGATTTCTCAAATGCGCCGTAAGTTAGCCCGTGATATGCAGCTATACATAATTAAGAAGGATGCCCAGAAGAACAAAACAGAACCAAATGATGCGGCTATCAAGGGTATCATGGAGGATCCTGAGCTTGTCTCGACGAGCTTCGGATTATTCGGACTCGAGCCGCCACCGATTTAAGCGCAAATTAGGTGTTAATGTCTACACTTCGGCAATATTAGGTCATGCATTAATATGTAATGTCTGTGTTAGAGTAAGTGTTTCCGTAATGAGTTTGTCAGATTGTCTGGCTAATATTTGTTTGTCTAACTGTTATGTTTATCTATGTATTGTGTGTTCAGTTTATGGTGTCCACAATGTATTGTTGTCCGAGATTTATGTCTGTACTACCTATGTATTTTTGTGGGAGACTTATGTGTTTTTTCCTCAAGGTTTTATGAATTACATTATCACCTTCTAACCCAAAACAAAGACAACAGAAAAAAAAAAAAAAATTATTTAAATGAAAACGGCTTTAGTAAAGCCAAAACAAATTTCTAAATAACACATTCTAACCCAAAACAAAGACAAGAGAAAAAAATAAAAAAAACAAAAAAATTTACATGAAAACGGCTTTAGTAAAGTGAAAAGAAATTTATGAATTACATTATCACCTTCTAACCCAAAACAAAGACAACAGAAAAAAAAAAAAAATTTATTTACATGAAAACGGCTTTAGTAAAGCCAAAACAAATTTCTGAATAACACATTCTAATCCAAAACAAAAACAAGAGAAAAAAATAAAAAATAAAAAACTTTACATGAAAACGGCTTTAGTAAAGCAAAAAGAAATTTATGAATTATATTATCACCTTCTAACCCAAAACAAAGACAAAAGAAAAAATATATATATTTAAATCAAAACGGCTTTATTAAAACCCAAACAAATTACTGAACAACACATTCTAACCCAAAACAAAGAAAAAAATAAAATAAAATAAAAAATTACATCAAAACGACTTTACTAAAGCTCAAAAACTTTATGAATTACATTATTACCTTCTAACCCAAAACAAACACAAGAAAAAACAAAATAAATTTACTTTAGTCAAGCTAAAAAAAAATGCTGAATTACACATTCTAACCCAAAATAAAGACAAAAGAAAAGAAAAAAAAAATTAACATGAGAACGGTTTTAGTAAAACAATTTTAACCCAAAAAATTATTCTGAAATACATTATCACCAAAACAATGACAACAGAAAAAAAAAAAAAAAAAAAAAATCCAAAAAAAAATTTCTTCTTCAAAGTTCAGTTAAATTGAAACTAAAAAAAAATTTGCCAAAAAGCATGGTTCAGAACCGCGTGTTCAGAAGAAAAAAAATTTAGGCTAAAAGCGTGGTTCACAACCACGAGTTCAAAAGAAAAAATTTTGACTAAAAAGCGTGGTTCGAAACAGGGAGTTCAGAAGAATTTTTTTTTTTCATAAAAGCATGGTTTAGAACAGCGAGTTCAGGAGAAATATTTTTTTGGTTAAAAGCGTGGTTTCAAACAATAATTGTAAGAAAAATAATTAATTAAATGCGGCTTTTGTAACCGTGATTTCTTAATCAAAAGCACGTTTTGTAACCACGATTTTAAGACTACCCAAATTTCACGCGAGACAGGCGCATATATATTGAAATTGTGATTGTGAACCACGATTTAGCCTATTTTGAGAATTCTTTTAAAACTAAGCTTAGTTTAGAAATTGATTTAATATTTTAACTTATTTAGGAAAATACCCCCGGAGAGAAGTTGGGTTCACTTGAAAATATAAACAAGTTTTAAATGCATTTAATTTTAAGTTATTTATAAAATTAGACAATTTCAAACAAGTTCTATGACAAACTCGAATAACTTAGTGGATGTTTGCAATTGAATTTTTTAGTGAATTTTATACTTTTAAACCTTTTTAGGTGTTAAAAAAGTTAAACGCATTTGAAAAGTTATCAAAAAAAAAATATTTTTAAAAAAGAAGGCAAATTACATATATCTTGAGATTTAGTAAAATTATAAATATCTTTTGAAATTTAAGAAATTATAAATACTCTTTAAAGGTTATATTTACATAACAAATTAGAGAATAATTTGTTATGAAAATATAAATATCACAAAGTAATTTGTTATGAAAATATAAACTTCATAAAATATTTATAATTTTAAAAATCTCAAAAAAATATCTATAATTTAACTAAACCTGAAGAAAGATATATGAAATTTGTCCTTAAAAAAAACAAATTGACATGACGTTTAATTTTTTTATAATAATATTTTGATGTTTTCTAACAGAAACTTGTGCCAAACATCCTGGTAATTCATTTTAGAGAAGCTCTCTATCTATGAAATCCTCGAGAGTGTGCTTCCTTGTCTGATGTGGGTGCATGCTAGAAGCAAGTAATTGCCCTGTTCATGAATTGCGCTCTGATATCATCGGTTTCCTCAACATCTACCACCATGATCCATGGGACTTGCCCGGTATGCATTGCTTTTCTGCTCCGTCTTTTTAATTGAAAAATATTTGTCAAAAAGGGTTTATATATATATATATATATTAAAGGTCTCATGGAGTGGTTTAGAGAGAAGAAAATAAATAAATTTCTATTGGTTTCAATCATCTCTTTAGATTGTTAAAGATGAGAGAAATCGGAAAAAATGAAGAAAACTTATTTATGTTAAAAGCACTTTTTTAATCTCTCCAAAAGTGAAGAGATTGAAGCTTATTTCGGGGGGAAAAAAAATCAAAAAGCTATTAAAAAAATTTTAAAAAAAAAAGTCAAAAAAAATAATTTTTATTCATTTTTTCAAAACACTCCGGGAGAGAGAGAAAAAAAAATGAAGTAATTGCTAACTTTTTATAATATCAAAATTATTCATCTAATGCCTCATTTGGCATGTAACACTTTTAACTTAAAAACTAAAATGTTATTAAAAAAAAAAAAAAATCAAAAAGCGGTATAAGTCGAAGATTTTTTTTTTTTTTACATTTTGCGTATCTTTTTATAAAAAAATCATTTAATTATTCCAAGTATATTAGTTTTTTCTTTAAGCAAACAAGTGAAAAGAAAACGCAATAATTTCTTTTCATTATTAACTTAACAAATTATTTCTTTCATTTTCTCTTTTGAATTTGCAGCAGACTGCAAGAGTCTGTAATTGAAAAATGAAAAATGAAAAATGATTTCTTTAGTTTTCATTATTTTTTTTGGTCTTTATTTCTTTTGAGTGTGCACTAAATGATTTTTTTATAATTGAAAAATGTAAGTCAAACAGGGCTAGTGAATTAGGGAGAGAGTGGTATTTTTTTTTTTTTTTCTTTTTTTTGTATCAATTGATGACTTAACATATTGTATGAGAATTCAAATTTTAAGAAGTCCAGCATTTGATTTTCATTACATAGATGTGATTATTTTATATGAAGCTAAGAGTAACTCTAATTTTGATATTTTTTTGAACGAGACTCTAATTTTGACTTTGAAATTGTATTTTAGTGTGTTAAAGTGTACAAGCAAGATAATGTGAAGTCTACTTTTGTGTGTTATTAATTTTTTAATTTAATGAGTAAATGGGTGTTATAATAAAAATATAAAACTTATTAAATAATGATGGAACTCACTTGAATATGTTAAATATAGTGAATAAATATAAAAAATGGGAGAAATATGGTGCCTGTGGAATTTGGGGTCAAATGTTACAAAATAGTGCCAAGTTTTTAAAAAGAGTTCCGATATGGAGCTCGAATTTAGCCGGCCCCTAATGCCCCGAAAATGAAACGCTGCGTCGTTTAGCTTTTTCAATCAAGTTCAGAGAAGGAGACTAAGAAGACAAAGAGAAGAAGAAAGAGGCAGGGAGGCGGGGGGAGGAGGCGGGGACGGGGGGACGGAGGCCATGCAGGGGGCAAAATGCAGGGGGAAAGGGCAGGGGGCGGGCAGAGGCGGCGAAGCAGAGGCGGAGGAAGAGGAGGTGGAGACGATCGGACGATCGGCGGAGGCGACGGCCGGCGATGGGGCGGACAGAGACGATCGATGACGACCTGCTCCTCTCTCTCTCTCTCGACCTGGCCTGCTCCTCTCTCTCTCTCTCTCTCTCTCTCGAATAGAACCAGAGTCCAAATCGAAGGAAAAAAAAAAAAAAAAAAATCAAATATGAAACGACGTCATTTCATATTTTCGGGGCTTTCGTCCTACAGCTTTTCGAGTCACAAATCTTTTTCCTTTTAAAAATAACAACTATGGAAGACAAAAAAAACCTAAAAAAATCATGACATATTTTTATAAAATAACAAAAGCAGCCTTGTTTTTTTCACTGTCTTTTGCAAACAACCTACGTCCACACATTCCTTCAGCCTCCCTCGCCACCTCTACAACTTCCCCATCTGCATCAAATCATTCCTACTCAACCCAGCACCCTGGTTGACCAAAAACCTAACCACTAGAACTACCCAAAACCCAAAATTTACAAAGTGCACAATTTGGAATGGGTTTTGACAGAGGACTTCATAACCAATTGCCTGATATCTCTACATCCTTGACTCTAGTGCCTAAATTCATGCTTTATGCTATCTCCATTGATGAGCTTCTTTGACAATTGCTCAATTAGGTTCGTTTGCTTCTTTCTCAATTTTGTTCTAGTGTTTAAAGGTTTAATGAGATATAGTCATCTATCTCATATTTAAGCCACTAAATTAGTATTTTCTCAAAAAAAAATTTTTTACCCATTTTCTTGTATTCCTGATTGTAGGAAATAATTAGTAGTAATTATTCATTTATAATTTTTAAGCTTTTCAAGTTTTGATTGCAAACAACCTTTATTGATAAATAATATTTTGTTATTTGGTCACTATAAATAGCTTTTATGGTTGGGTGATGATGATGAAGAGGTTACTCCTCAGAATAGTGGCACAGTGGAGTAGCCAAAATTTTTAGGTCTCTACCCTGGATCAAATGAGAAGGTTTTCCTTGTTTTGATTTAACATCAATTATGTGAAAAATGAATCTTTATCATCTTCAGAAGCTTATTACTGCTTTTAATTTATGTATTGGAATTGTTTTTATTTTTTAGATTCTCTTGAAGAATGGTCCTTATGGGTTCTATGTTCAGCTTGGTGAGGACAGGAAGGGATACTTGCCTAAAAGAGCCTCGGTTTCCCAAGTATGTACAGCCTTATTTGTATTTGTAATGGGACTACTAAATTTTTGGAGATTTAATTCCTGGCCTACTGCCATTATCTGCATATATGTAAATGCTTAAGCATCTATGATTCGTTTTGTTTTCAAGTGAATTAGGGATGAATACTTAGCCACTACTGGTCATTAAGGAAGTCTTGTGATGTTAATTTTCTTCCTTTTTTTCCCCTTCAAAACAATTAACATCAAGTGATAATCTGTGGATCATGCCTGCTTGGTTTAATTTGGTTATTCGAATCAGGCCTTCAAATTTCAAAAAATCCGTACATATACAGACTGAAATCAATAAATCTAAACATAAATTTATGCGTAATGTTATCATAAAATCTATAAACCTAAGACTGAACATAAACATATCTAGAGATTCTAGACTGCTCTTGCATGCTTTTCTCTCTTTATGCAAGCATTCATGTACTGGCACTTGTTCTTTTGGAAGAAGAATAACCTTGTGGAATGTCTTTTATTTTGCATATTTGTGTTGTGAACTGCACGATATGAATAACGATGTATTATAAAAGATTAGGGGTCATATATAAAATTTCTAGCGGCCATTTCGAAGAACTTTATAAGTACAGGTTAACTTGTAATTTTAAAAGAGTTGAGGGAGGCACTGCCCCCTCTGGGCCAATGATGGCTCCGCCACTGGCCACATGAATATCTTGCTTCTTCTGTTGATACTCATTTCTAGAGTGTTTTTCTTTTCTTTTTGTTGTTAGTATTGTAGATGCAGATGCAGTAGTCGTCGTTGTTCTTATTATTATCTGAATCCAGTAGTGTGTCATATTTATTGTCATTAATGAATAATTTTTGTTTGTTGCTATATAGCCTCTGCTCCTCGTGTTTCATCAGTATTGAATAATTAAAAGTGGGATACAAAAAGTGCAGTTTATCAGCTCCCTATAGAATTGACAGTGGTCACATCATCCTCCCAGAATATCACTACTACTTTTGTAGTTAATTTCACAAATTCCATTAATCTTTAAAGCAATATTTTCCCTTATTCTTGACCTCGCAGGTCGTTTTTCTCACTACTTCCATTCTGTCCTTTTAGACTTCTTGATTTTTTTTGGAAGGTTCTCCTGTTCCAGCATAATCCTCACTGACTGAATAATGACTCATTTGTTATTCCTGAAAATCTTCTCTGCTTCAGGCAGCTGCCCCTCTATTCTTGCCAATGTTTGTCACATTATTCTAGAGCAAACTGTGCTTCAACCACTGAGCTGAAACTCCATTCCAGTGTCTGTGGTTATCTCTCCATCATATTGTCATATAGCTGGAAGGTTTTGGAATTGGTTGTTTCGGATCATTTGGTCATCAATCTTCCTTTTATACTTCATCCCTTTCTTCTTTTCCTTGTCCTGGTCCTACTTCTGAAACATTTTGGTATTAGAATATCTAGTTTTGCGCCAATCTGATTTTGTCAAAGTTAAAAGTCACATTTCATCCAGTTTTTATTTGTATCACAATTTGATTTTGGTATTAGAATAGCTAGCTTCCTCTACTTTTTAAAAAGTTTTATCATGTGCCTAGGGCAAAAAAGATGCTATCCGCAAGTATGAAAAGTTCTGCATGATATTTTTTATAGGTAAAAGAACATAACTGATGTATGACATATTTACAATCATATAACTATAGAATGCTAAAAAAATTTACTAGTTCGTTTGATGCCCCCTTTTAAAATACTTTACTAAAGCATGTGAAGCTTCCACTAAGGTTTTTAAGCACCAAAGTTGATATGTACTAATATATGTTTCATCAGTATGTTTCTGTTTTTATTATTATGGAGAAAATTATTCTTTCCTCCAAGGGAAGTACCTGGAGGATAATTGCATTTGGCCATGATGCAATAACTTGGTGCTCAAAAATGCTGGCTGTTATGGATTAATTGTAAAAATATGGATTTATAAATAATAATAATAAAAAAAAGAGAGAAAAAGAATCTTAAAAATATGGATTGTGTGAATGCTCTCTGAGGTCTCTTGGTACATCTAGGCATCTACAGATGGGAGATTGACTTTCATCCATGCCTTCGTTTTATTTTTTTAGGATATCATACACAAGCTTCAGTTCAGAACTTTTTTATGAACTGTTTTGATATGGCAGTTCATGCATTTGTAAACATTGCCTGCTTCTTTCACCCCCCCACAAAAAAAATAAAATAAATGAATAAAATGACTTGTACTTGTTGTAATATTTAATTCATACATGATTGAAAACATTTATTATTTCCGAAATTTTTTTGACAACATTTGTTATTTCAGATAAAAAAATGTAGAGTCGGTTACCCTGGAAGATGCTATTGAGTTGCTGCGCTATCCTGCGACATTGGTATGTCTTCATCTAAATAGAGGTTTTTTAAAAAAAAAATTTATTTATCATTGTCAAACTCATTTTTCCTGTATCTATGTTGGGGAAACCATCCTGATGATGGCCAGCCAGTTGTATTGAAGCTTGCAAAGTTTGGATTTTCCATTAGACATCGACGCACAATCGCGCCTGTACCCAAGGTATATCTTTCTTTGTTAAGCATGCCTTTATTAAATAGTTATGGTATTTTCTAACTCTTTTTCTTCACTAAATTCAGCTTGAATCTCCTATAGTAGTACTCATTTTAGTATAACAAGTATCCACAGCAAGTTTAACTAATAAGCTATTGGCCACCATATTAGCCTCCTATAGCAAAACCTTACAAATGGGTTCTTAAAACTAGACAGCTGGTGTATATAGGTCAATTCTCAGCCATACACAGTTCGGAGTATTTTTATCAGTTTGTGAAGTAGGTATAGGAGTTGGATGGGCAAGAAGCCGAAATCTGCCCTTGAATGTGGCACTTGGGGGTAGGGGTATTATTTTAGATGAATATGAACACCTAATACTTATAAAAAATTGAATATGAACACCAGTACTTATTAAAAAATTAAATATGAAACACCTAATGGAGAACTATGTTAATACATATATAGGAAGTGTTATTTATGGAGTCAAATGTCTGCAGTCACTGTCATTTTGAGGTCCCAAAATAAGGAGAAGACACTGACAAAGACATTGAATACTGAACAAGTGATGAAAAGAATTACTAAAAGTGTTATATGAAAGTTTGTAAAACATAACTTAAGTAATAATTTGGCGAAACAAAAGAATGAATTTCCAGCATGAAATGCTTGTCACGTAGCAACAGGCCTGAGTTGTCTTTATGTCCTAAATATTGATTAAATTACACATGATTAGCCATGCATATATGCTATACTTTTAACTACCAAGTACCAACCAATTGCATGTGTATTTATTTGTGAGATTGGCCTTTTCCTTTTCCTGTCTTCCCCTTGTGAGGTGGGAAGATTGAGTCTCAAGGGTCCAGCCATAGACATATTCTGTTCTTGATTTCAGAGACCAAACTTAAGGCAAAACGGGCAAATATAAAGCCTCTCCAAAACAAGGAGGGAAATGAAAAAAATAAGAATAGAAAGGAAGAAAGAAACATACAACTATTGGGAGTATTTATGGCTTTTGCAAAAGCAATGTACAACTTTTCCAAAGTATTGGACCCTCGGAAATGCTTTAGCAGCGGAACTACAGCTCTGCTAGAGGGCTGCCCTCTTAAACTAACAAGAAGAGAAAGATTATAACCTACTGGGATAATCCAGTTGGCTGGAACACCTACATCTCGTTAGGAGGTCAAGATTTTAAGTCTTGTCACAGGCAAGACTACCCTTAGGCTGCAGCCTCCAATGTACCCAAAAAAAAAAAAAAATATAGACTATGAATTTAAATAATAAATATATGAATAAACCTTTAGGAGTGCAGTCATAAGGATTGAGTAGATTGGCCGATCTGCATACTGTATTATACATTGAATTTAGGCCTCGTTTGGGAACAGGCTAATTTAGTAACTTTTTGGCTATTTGGCTAAAATATGAGCTAAAAAAAACTAGTATGTTTGGGATGAGTTTTTGGCTTTTTACGAAAAGATGTGCAAAAAGTAGAGAGAAAAGAGAATTTTTGACTTTTTGGTATGGGTTGTTGGCTTTTTGGCTAATTTAGTAACTTTTTGACTTTTTGGCTAAAAATGAAAGTTCCCAAACGAGGCCTTAATGGGTTTATAATTAAATGAACCTTTAGGAGTGCAGTAATAGGATTGAGTAGGCGGGCTGATATACGACAAACAGCTGCACACTGTATGATACATTGAATTTGGTGGGTGTATAATTAAATAAACCTTTAGGAGTGATGCATCGAATTTGGTGAGCTTATAATTAAATAAACCTTTAGGAGTGTAGTCATAGGGATTGAGTGTTGTTTGGAATGGATATGTGATATACATTTAGCAATGTCCGAGGAACGCAAATCATTTTCCATTGAACTCAACTAGTGAATTCGTCTTGTAAATCTTCCCATCATAAATGTTTTAAAATTTGGATTAAGTGGATGGAAAATTGGATTAAGAATTGGGAAAAAAAAGAAAAATCTTTTCACGAACTGAAGTGCAGATTTGTGATATTAAGATCTTTAAAATGCATATCAAGCAAATTTGATGTGGATTCGCTGTGTTGGTGAGTTATTATTTCTTGATTAGCTTTTGTATTTGTTTTCCTATGCCGGTTCAATACATACATGTTTTTCTTGCTTTTGAAGGACTGCTGTTTGAACCTTACCAAACCAAACCAAACCAAACCAAACAAAGCCTTAAGTCCCATCAAATAGGGTCGGCTACATGAATCCATCTTCTCCAAGCGGCCCTATCAAAGGCTATTTGATTAGTCAAATTAAGTAGATCCATATCTCTATTTACAACGCTAGCCAATGTTAATCTAGGCCTACCTTGTCCCCTAATACTTTCATCTACCGTTACAGCATCGCATCTCTTCACTACTGTCTCTGTTAATCTCCGTTGAATATGACCAAACTATCTCAATCGATTCTCTCTCAACTTATCTTCTATCGATGTTACTCCTACCCATTCTCGAATACACTCATTCCTAATTCTGTCTTGTCTAGTCTTGCCACACATCTACCTTAGCATCCTCATCTCAGCCACACTTATCTTATCTACATGTTGTTTCTTGGTTGCCCAATATTCCGTCCCATACAATATCACTGGTCTAATAGCCATTTTATAGAACTTACCTTTTAGTCTAGTGGGTATTCGTTTTTCGCACAATACCCCGTGATGCACTTCTCCACTTATACCATCCCACCTTAATCCTATGGGTCACATCTGCATCAATCTCCCCGCTGTTGTGATAATCGACCCTAAATAACGAAAATGTTCACTCTTAGGCAGTTCTTGGTTCTCAATCTTCACTTCTCCTTTGCTTTCATTGTTACTGTTACTAAATTTACACTCTATGTACTCTGTCTTATTTTTGCTTATCCGAAAATCTTTAGATTCAAGAGCTTTTCTTCAAATCTCCAACTTTGTATTAACTCCTTCTCTAGTCTCATCCACTAGCACGATATTGTCTGCAAAAAGCATACACCATGACACGTCATCCTGAATATTTCTCGTCAACTCATCCATAACTAAAGCAAAAAGATAAGGGCTGAAGGTAGATCCTTGGTGTAACCTAACAGTGATGGGAAATTCATTTGTCTCTCCAGCAGGCGATCTAATAGTGGTCACCACCCCTTCATATATGTCCCTAATCACATCAATGTAATCTTTTGTCACCCTTTTCTTCTCTAACACCCACCGTATTATATCTCGGGGCACTCTATCATATGCTTTCTCAAGGTCGATAAACACCATATGAATGTCTCTTTTCTTTTTTCTATACTTTCTATTACTCTCCTTAAAAGATAAATCACTTCCATTGTTGACATGCCGGGTATAAACCCAAATTGATTCTCTGACACTTCTGTTATATCTTGTAATCGGCGTTCCATCACCCTTTCCCACACTTTCATTATATGGCACATTAGCTTGATTCTTCTATAATTGTTGCAATTCTGGAAGTCTCTTTTATTCTTATATATTGGCACTAAAATACTCTTTCTCCACTCATCTGGCATGTTCCTAGTCAACAAAATTTTGCTAAACAACCTAGTCAACCAAGCAACCCCTTTTTTACCCAAGCACTTCCAAGCTTCAATAGGGATATCATCGGGTCCTAAAGCCTTATTTGATTTCATCTTCTTAAGTGCAATCTCCACTTCAAAGTTCCTAATCTTACAATAAAACCTATAGTCTTGGTTTATCGACATTAGCCATTTCTTCCCTATTGCCGCATTCTCCATGTTCCTCATTTAATAGTTTCTCAAAATAGTTCTTCCATCTTTCCTTATTCTCTTCATCATTCACCAATACCTTAGAATCTTCGCTCTTGATGCACTTAACTTGATTAAAATCTCTTGTTTTCCTCCCCTGTATCTTAGCAAATTTGTATACTGTTCTCTTTCTTTACTATTTAGTCTAATGTGTAGGTCATCATAAGCTTTCAACTTAGCCTCTCTCACTACTTTTTTTGACCTCCTTATTAGATAATCTATAGTCATTAAGGTTTTCCTCAATTCTCTCTTCCGTCACTTTTTAAAGCACTCTTTCTTTGCCTTAACTACCGCTTGAACCTCTTCCTCCACCACCAAGTTTCCTTAGCTGGTCCCGTCCCTTTCGACTCTCCAAGCACTTCCCCTGAGATTCTCCTCATACAATTGGCCATCGAGTTCCACATAGTATTAGCATCATCTTCCAAGTCCCAAGTACCTTCCTTATCCATCTATTCTTAAATATTTCTAGTTTATCCCCTTTTAGGTCCCATCATCTCGTCCTACGATGCCCACCATCGTTCCTAGTCTAGTATTGCCCTCTAAAACATAAATCTAGTACCAAAATCTTATGTTGAGAGGTTAAGCTCTCTCCAGAAGAGAAAAAAAAATACACGCATAACATTCACCCTAATTGGTAAACGATGTTAAATTTACTGCCCATCCATGATGCAAAGATTTAGTGCGGCTTGGAAAGTTTGCATGAGATTGTGAGTCGAAGTTTTCAGATCCCAACTCCATTGTCTACTAGTAGAAGGGGAAACAGAAACAAAACACACTATAACTTGAAAGATCCAAAGAGGCAAGTACAGCTCAGAAGAAGTCTAATGAATAGTCTAATGAACAGTGTACATCTCGCCATTTGTTGAGATGGGGTGAGCAGGAAAATTCTTTTTAAAAATATTCACTCGTCCCTGCTCGATTATTTCATTTAGAGCGATACTATTTGTTTTGATCGTCACTTTTTTCCATTGTCATCTTTGAGAATTCTTATTTTATTAACTTTGTTTTCGCCTATTTAAACCTTTTGCAGTAACTTGAAGTCAATGATATAACCTTTGAGAAAGCATTACAGCTTTTGTTGGGTAACAGTGGTGCTACATATACCAATTAGTGTACACACTAGTGTACTAACTAGTATTATGATATTATTATTGACCACATTTATTATACAAGTTACAAATACCCAAAATCATACAAATGATGCCACATCATCTATTAGTACACTAGTGTGTAAATTAATTGATACATATAGCATTATTCGTTAGGTAAAGATGTAAAACGATATGGCCAACCCAAGAGCAAACCAAAGCTTGAAGGGGCCATTGAGGCGATATAGGCATGACATATTCTATGGTCGAGGCTGGGTACAAGAAATTTAAAGTCTGTGCAATTGGTATGCATATATAAAGACATCCATTTATGCATCTCCTCCATTTCTTCCATTGGTGAGGTTTGAGAGCCCATACAGTTGTTGTGAGAATATATTGTGAAATATATTCTCAGGCTTACAACTTAAACTTAGAGTCTTATTAGAGGCATGATTGTATTAGAGTCATGATAGTATTGTATTTGCATTTCCTTTTTGGTTTAGGAGTTAGGGCTATATATATTCTAAGGTCTGATTGTAATTGAAACACATTGAATATATGAGATACGTAGTATTCAGAATCTTACATGGTATCGAGTCGTGTTCGAAAACCTAAGGTCGCGATCACCATAACCCCCTGCACCATCGCGCCTTGCCGCTTCAACTGCCGCTTCTCATCATCATCGCCTCTCGGCCGTCGCCTCATGCCGTAGCTTCTCACCGCTTCAAAGATCACGATTGATTCACGATCTATCTCCTCTCTGGTTCTCTCTCGTTTTGCTAATCGACCACACCTCGTGGTTCGCTGGGTTGATTCGATCGATCGGGTTTGTCTTGCCGCTCGCTTGTCTCGTATGTGTGAGATCGTGTTTTAAGCCCTGCTATTTGGCGCTTAAAAAAAAAAATGAATATATTCTCACATGTGAGAATATATTTTGACCTCGCATTTTAATTATTACACTTAACCCCGGTTTGGTTACTTTGTTTGATTGCATTGAAACCGCCGCTTTTTCGTTATTACGATGTCTCTGGCTTTTGCTGGGTGTGCCTTCTGCCATCAGAAGTGCCATTCTATGTACCGATGTCCCAAGATAGGATGGTTGGCTGCTTTGCATGTGTCTACCTTGTCTTTTCAGCATTTTCGATCAAGTTCTGCCCTCCTTATAATCGTTCGGCCTCCCGCCGGTTCTACTACATCTGCTCCGGCTCCTGATCCTGACTTGGCTTCCTTGACTACTCAGAATAATCAACTTCAGCATATATTGTCTCCCTCCCAGCCATCTCTATTTGCCTCCGTTGTTTCCTATTTTCATTCAGGTTTGCTTGGGTCTTCTTCAGTATTTCTTCGTCATCTGGTTTTTGACTCTGGTGCCTCTCATCATATGACTCCCCATCTCTCCTTACTTCAAAATTCCACTCCTCTTCCTTTTCCTATTACTGTTAATGCTACTAATGAGTCTGGTATGTCTGTTATATCTGTTGGGCCTGTCCTACCGTCTGCTATGTCTGTTGTCTCTATTCCATCTGTTCTTTATGTTCCTCAATTATCTGTCAGTTTATTATCTATCAGTCAGTTTGATGTATCTGATTTTGATGTTATCTTTTCCTCTTCTATCTATTCTGTGCAGGATCGGATGTCTAAACAGCAGATTGGGTAGAGCTGTACAAAAATCCGAACCACCCGCTCAAACCGACGAAACCGACTCGACAAATCAGTCAATGATCGGTTTTTATGTATTTAACGGTCGGCTACGGTTGATGAGAACAAAAATTTTCATTTTCTCGGACGGGTATCGGGCTTAGACAGTTTGTATTCATTGAAACCGAACCGACCGACAATGATTTTATAATGATACATTTACCCATGCCATTAATTTATTGGCTGTGCAAATTGCAGATTGTCTCTATAGCCTATATAGTATAGACATCATTGGTTGATTGTGACCCACTATCCTTGTCTATAGCCTATGTCACATGTTCACTTCTCTCTCTCTCTCTCTCATTTCGCCTTCCTTTCACTCTATTTCTCTCTTCCTATATCTCACTCTATCGTCGATGTGCCTTCCTTTCTTCTTTCTCCAATCTGCAATTCATCACCCCTAAAACTCCTTTCTCTCTCCAAACAATTCCTACTCCAATCATCCTGATTTCTGAAATCCGATGGTGCAAGGTCCAAAACTCCAGATCGGTGGTATTTATTGTGAGATTGCGTCGAGATCATTGTGGTGGTGGCGTCGAGATCATCGCGGAAACCATGAGATTATCGCGATGGTAAAGATCTAATCTCCTTTCTCCCGAAACCCCTCAATCTTCTTCTGTTTTGTTGATGTAGTGAATCGTGATGGTGGGTTTGGTGCGGGTCGATCAAGTCCGACCGGCTTTTCGATTACTCGAAGCGATCGGTTTCGAACCATTCTCCGGTTGAAATCGGTTGAAGTTTAGGCCAATCCGAAGTTCGTCGGTTCGAGTACGGATGGCCGGCAAAACCGATCCGATCCAACCAGTGTACAGCCCTAAGATTGGGACTGGTCGTAGAGTTGGGGACCTTTATGTGATAGAGAGCTTGCATCTGCCTTTGACAACCTCTCCAACTGTCTTTTCCTCTTTTTAGTTAGATTCTCTGTCTAGTCATTTCTACTTGTGACATTCTAGATTAGGGCATTTGTCTGCTGACCGCTTACGATCTTTGGCTCAATCAGGTATCTTGGGAAAAGTTTCTCCTAGTGAACTTACTGAATGTCAGGGGTGTAAACTCGCCAAGATGACAGCCTTACATTTTCGTAAAAACACTTCTATATCTGATACACCATTTTCTTAAGTTCATACTGATGTTTGGGGTCCTTCTCCTGTTCTCACCAAAGGGGGTTCTGCATACTATGTGTCACTTGTTGATGACTGCACTTGTTACACTTGGGTTTATCTTATGACTCATAAGTCCGATTTCTATCAGATATACCGTACCTTTCAGTCTATGATTACTACACAGTTTGGGTCTGCCATTAAAGTGTTACGGTCTGACTTGGGTGGGAAATATTTTAAAACTGAGTTTTGTGAGTATTTGGCCAATTTGGGTACCATTCACCAAACTTTCTGTACAGATACACCTGCCCAAAATGGTCGCGCTGAACGTAAACACCGTCATCTCCTTGAGACAGCTAGGTCTCTTCTTCTCTCCGCCTCAGTTCCGGCTCCATTCTAGAGGGAGGCAGTTCTTACTGCTGTTTTTCTTCTCAATCGCATGCCTACTCCCATTCTTTCTGGTTAGTCTCCTTATGAGGCTTTGTTCTCCCAACTTCCTAGCTACTTCCTCCTTCGTATGTTTGGGTCTGCCTGTTTTGTCCTTTTTCCCCGCAAAGATAGGACCAAACTTAGTGCGCGGTCTGTCCGCTGTGTCTTTTTGGGTTATAGTCCTACTCAGAAAGGCTATCGGTGTTATGACCCTGTTTCCCGTCGTCTTTATGTCTGCCGTCATGTTTCTTTTCTTGAACGTCTGTCTTATTTTCAGCTTCCTCCTGTCACTGCTTCAGTTTCCAAAGAAGATTTGGTTCACATTGATCCATTTCCTTCTGAGGTACCGTCTGATGAGTACATCTCCACAGTTCCTCCTCAGCTTGTTCCATCTTCTCCTCTTGCTTCACCTCTGGCTGCTTTTTCTCCTGCAGTTTATTCTCCTCCTCCGTTGTTAATTTATTCTCGTCGCAAAGCTCCTCCTCCACCGGTTGTCTCTACCCCTACTGCTGATCCTCGTGCTGCTGCCGACTCTGATCCTATTGCACACCGATATCCTACTCAAGCACGTCATCCTCCAAACAAAGTTAGGTTGGTCTAATACATGTTTTTCTCGCTTCCTATCGTACTTTTTTGTCTGCTATTCACTCTTTTCGTAACCTTAGTCTTACAAAGAGGCATGTCAGACCCTCATTGGGTTCACGCTATGGAAGATGAGTTGCTGCTCTCTGTAAAACTAGTTCTTGGGAGTGGTTCCTTTACTGCCGGTAAGAACTTGGTTGGTTGCAAATGGGTCTACAAAGTCAAGATTCATTCTGATGGGTCTCTTGAGTGCTACAAAGCTCGGTTGGTTGACAAAGGTTTCTCTCAAGAGTATGGTATTGATTATGGGGAAACATTTGCTCCTGTTGCCAAGATGACTATTGTCTGCATTTTGATCTCTGTCGCTGCTATTTGTTCTTGGCCTCTTTATCAGATGGATGTTAAGAATGTTTTTCTTAATGGCCATCTCACTGAAGAGGTTTACATGCGTCCTCCTCGTGGTCTTCCCCATTCCCCTGGCCAAGTTTGTCGTCTTCGGCGTGCTCTGTATGATCTCTTTCAGACTACTGTTACCGAGCTTGGGTTTCATTGTTCTGCTTTTGACTCCGCTTTATTTCTGAGACATACATCGGCTGGTTTTGTTGTTCTCTTACTCTATGTGGATGATATGATCATCACTGGCTCTGACTCTTTTGCTATCTCTGAGGTCAAGGAAGATCTCTTCCATCGCTCAAATGAAAGATCTGGGTGCATTACAGTATTCTCGTGCTATTGAGGTTGCTTCTTGTCCAAAGGGATATTTTCTGCCTCAGGTAGTATGCTAATGAAGTCATTCACCGTGTTGGTCTCACCGATACTAAGATTTCTGATACACCTATTGAGCTTAATGTGAAGCTTAATTCTACTGATGGTGTCCCTCTGGATGATCCTACTTTATATCGCGAGCTTATGGGTTGTTTAGTTTATCTGACGGTCACTCGCCCTGATCTTGCTTATGCTGTTCATGTGGTTAGTCAATTCGTTTCTGCTCCTTGCTCTATCCATTGGGCTGCTTTGGTTTGCATTTTTCGCTATCTCAGGGGTACCATACTTCAAGGCTTACTATTGTCCTCTACTTCCTCTTTGGACCTGGTGGCCTATGCGGATTCTGATTGGGCTGGTGATGTTACTGATCGCAAGTCTACGTCCCGTTTCAGATGTTTCTTAGTGATTCCTTGATCTCTTGGAAAAGTAAAAACAATCATCGTTGTTCGCCTTCTTAACGGCCGAAAGTATCGTGCTATGGCTCATGCCACCCCGAGATTGTTTGGCTTCGTTGTCTTTTGTCCGACTGGGTGTCTCTTAGTCTTTTCGACCTCTCTATTGTGACAACCGCAGTCATTTAGATTGCCCACAATACTCTTCCATGATCGGACAAAACACATTGAGATTGATTGTCACTTTGTTCGCCAACATCCGGCAATCGCCTCTATCTCGCTTCTTTTCATCCCTTCACTTTGCAACTTGCGGACTTCTTCACCAAGACTCACACTCTTTGCTCCGGTTTCTTCTTAGCAAACTCTCATGTTTTCTGCTAAAACACATTGAGTTTGAGCGGGGGTATGAGAATATATTGTGAAATATATTTTCAGTCTTACAAATTAAACTTAGAGTCCTATTAGAGGCATGATTGTATTAGAGTCATGATAGTATTGTATTTGTATTTCCTTTTTGGTTTAGAAGTTAGGACTGTATATATTCTAAGGTCTGATTGTAATTGATACACATTGAATATATGAGATATTAGTCACCCAAAAAAAAAAGAACATATGAGATACAAAAGCTATTCAGAATCTTACAGCTATTCGACTCACACGTATATATCTGATGGCAGGAAATGTAGTGCAATGGGTGTTAGTAGTAGCCAATTTTGTTGTAATTCATGAATAAGCTTTTAAGTAATATATATGTCACCAACTTTAATTTAATGTAGTGTTACTTGGATTCCCTTTGATTTGGCAAAAAACATTCTTTACAAAAATGTTTCTTAAAAAAATGTTCTTTGTAGATCACATTTTTTTATGTTTGGTTGCAACCTTAAAACTAATATGCTAGCTAGTGATTGTATTAGTAGTGGTGGAGGTGGTTGTGTTGGTGGTATGTTGGTGCTAGTTGAGGTGGCGGTGTAGTGGCGACATTAATAAGATTTAGTTTGGAGAACATTTTCACTTTTATAAATAAAAAATGTTTTTTCCCAAATGAGTTCGCTTTTGAATTTCTATTAAATTTTTCGTAATGCCAAAAAAAAATATTTATTTTTCAGAATGTTTTCGGTCAAATGAATGGAACGTTCGGATAGGATAGGGACAATTTTTGAACAAATTGTACTCTTATATCTACCTATTATATTATTTGGATCAGATATTGTAAATGGTTCATTAATTCATTGCAACTACTTGGACCCAGCGAAAAAACTTAAAAGAGTCATTAAAATTGCACTTATTGTAGTTAGTACAACAAAGGTTTGTGCAGTTTTGCAATCGATGCAACAACTGTAGGATGTTATAATTACATTGAGTCAAGCAAGAGTCTGAATCCTAAAAGCCTTTGGTTGTTGTAGTCAAGGTTGTCGCCAAGCTAACCCTGAATATTTCATCACTACAATACCTTTGATAGAACCCAATGCAACTCTCAACCCTTGAATCCATGCCATGACCGCATTCGAGATTGCCGATATGATGATGTTTGTGATGACGCTGCATTGAACCCTCGACTTCGATTGGTCACCGCTCATGAAGGCTTTGGTGATTGTGAGGTCATCCAAAAGCATAAGGCTATCTTGAATGAAATGACGGGTCAAGACGCTAAGGCCTCTCCAGTTTGTCCATAGTTGTAATTGCTGAAATTTAATATCAAAACACAACGTCAAAATATGCAACGAATTTAATTAGCATAAAATATTTTGAATAGTTATTAAAATTGCAAACGCAAAAAATATTAGGTGGGTCAAAATTTCAGATTCGATTGTGTCTTTGGTTTAATGGCATGTGGTCATGTGGTAATTTTGTTTATATATTTCTAGAAAATGGTCACATACCCCCAATTATTAAGTAGATATATAATCACATGATATTTCCAAAATATGAGATAACTTTATCAAAAAGTAGAATCTTAGTTGACTATATTGCTAAGCAAGGGCATGAAGGACCCGAAACCCTAAGGTGATTAGCAATATCAAATTATGATAGAAATGAAGATGATTAACAATGACAAAAGAGCATAGAGTATAATGCACAAAGATCCCAAATACCAACCGTCATTTATTAAATGGAGAGGATCTTAGTCCATAAACTCACCACTGAAAATATGATGTGTCATATTATTGATGAAAATTTTATGAAATTTGTTGATTTTGTGTAGCCTTACTACTTTTGAACTTAGCACGAGATGTGCATGGGGCATGTCATTGGTAGGACAATTATGATAGAAAGTCTATGAACCCATAAACGTAATCAAAAAGTGATGTGTGGCTCAGATTCAAGTTATGTAGTGGGCTTTACACATAAATTAATCTCAACCATTAATTCATTTACGGAAACTTTTCCGAGCATTGCTCAGATGAGAGAATTGTCGCAATTATGAGAATCAATTCAACAATTTCATGATTATAGTGATTGACAAATGATAGACATGTATTTTTTATTTTTTGAGAAGTGGCATATAGCATATTATATAATGATAATGGAAAGAGTACATGAGTCCACAAACAATACCAGACTAAAATGTTAGCTACCAAAATCACATGGAGTCATTATTGAAGGGTGGCTCTCCAAGTCAAGAAGTAGGAGGAAGATGGCAGCTATAACCAGCCCAATAACTCGCATTCTTGACTTTGTTTCCCTCTCCCGTGTATATATATAGAGACCTGAGAAGAGAAAAGATAGGCAAATACGTGAGTGAAAAAGTTGTGTAAGAGAGTGAATTCTATAGAGTTGTGAGGTGTGAGTTGTAATCTCCTCGAGATAATTTTATAGCGAGAAATATCTCTTCGTGGACGGGCTATTTAACTACCTAAATCTCTTGTGTCTCCTTTCTCCGTGTGATTGATTTCGAGTGTCCCTAATTCTAACAAGTGGTATCGAGCCTTGTTGGTCGATTT